>CM060940.1:57772500-59022500 GCA_030765085.1 Allium cepa
TTTTTACGATTTCCATGTTGTTATAAATATTTTATAAAAATACGCATGTAGTCAGGTCCGATAAGATCTTGACTGACAGAGTTTGTTTCTGGTATGCGAACTTCATTATGAGATGTATGGTTGATATTTTGGAATCGGATGATCAAATAGCCAAAATGCCCTCGATATGGGTGAAATTATCATCCTGGAGTGCTGTCATGGACAGCGAGGGAATTTTATACCATCGGGACCGGCAAATTGAGGTGGTGTTCGACGATGAGTTTCATGGTGATCTGATGTGTTGTATGATCGTACGAGCTCAAAATATGCGTCAATTATTTGAGAAATTAAATAAAATACATATTTTCTATTATACATATGCATACAGATCCACACGTTGATTATACTTACTCTCACTTTTCTCCCTCTCATTCTATTTTATTGGATCTGAACTTTTGGACATCAAGTTTGCTCCCATCCCAAGGGCTATGATCTACGGAAGACGTTGTGACTAGATCCGTTGGACTTGAGGAGAGGATAGCATCACATCCATGTCGGCATTACGGGGTGTGGTGCAGCTTGGCCGAAGGCCACTTTCTTTGACGTCGATTAGTGTTGCAAGTTGGAGGAGACTGGGGAGGATTTAAGTGAAATGGAGAGCGGCGTTGTACTTCTCATGCGAAAACGAGTTATTGGAAGGTTTTTGGAGGGGTGTGGTCGCCTAGTAAACATCGCGACATTCTAAAGTGGTGGCTAGGGTGGCTAGGTCACGATGCAATGGAGTATGCTGGACTTGATGTAGAGGGTGCCAACGCGGAGATCATGCAGAGTTTGACATGTAGGTGCTGACCATTCAACGTTTCATCAAGTGTTAGAGGAGAAAGTAGTGAGGGGAGAAAGCTATGAAGGGATGATAGGTGTGCACATTACATGCACAATATAGAGGGATTAGGGAAGAAAGGGGAAATGATTAAGATAATTAATTAGTTTAATTATTCTCTTTTTCATATTTAATTCGTATCTTTGCATACGAAGTCCAATCGAAACGCGGTCTCCATCATTGCACTCGTGGTGAAATTAACAACAACATGGTATGGGTTGGAATGAATTCGAATACTTGGGAATTTTCAGTTTAATTTATTGGAATTATATATTTGAATTTGAATTTTAGTATGAATCCCCATAATTATATATACTGAAAAATATTACCTAGAAGAGCTAGAAGGATACACACACACACACGCACGAACTTATTTCCCCATTTGATTGGATTGGACTTTTTTGAGTATATTTTTGGGATAATTGATTAAGATCCCATATTTATATATTATGTGTTCTATTCGTATGGAATAGAGTTATATGGAGTTGATATTAATTTATAACATGGTTATAAATTAACTAAGCTCCAATTTATTGTTATGTTGAAGAGAGAAATCTCATTACATATTTTATTATAGATATTTAGGATAATTGATTAAGATCTTGTATATATAAATATTATGTTCTATTCGTACTGAACAGAATTAAATGGAGTTGATATTAATCTATAACCAAACTTGGTTATAAATTTATTAAAACTCTAATTTATAGTTATATTAGTAATAAAAATATTATTATATATTTTATTACTAAGAAAAAGCTAGAAGTATGACCTTTAAAATAAACTATAAGTCTTAAGTAATGATTTTGGCAAATTAAATTTATGTTAAAATGGATTTGAAGTTTATTTGGCCTTGTTATTGGTTTATTATATTGTAAATCAATAATTAAATAACTAATGAATTTCTATAAAGGTGATTTGAGAAGTTAGAAGTTATAAAAGAAGTGTTATATTATTTAATAAGGTTTGATTAAGGTTGCAAAGTCCAGAATGTTGTTATAACGTGATTTATTAAATTTAGACCCAAAAAAAGGTTTAAGACATCTATGTAAACATATATATAGGAATTATATACATGAGCTGTATAATATTTTGAGGCCTTATTGGTAGCTAAACTATATTTGAATGGAAGAAATAAGTGAAATTAAGCTATAATATGATTGATAGGTAAGTGTATAATTTAATAAAATAAGTTTGAGACTTTTATAACGAAGAAGATATGATTTAAGTAAATAAATATTAAAAATGTGATTGTTAGATTATTCATTTAGGTGAAAAACCATTTGCTGAATTAGATGTTAAGACGTATAAGACTTGCTTAATATAGCGAATTGGATAATTTATAGATATAGTTGTATAGAATGCACATGTGCATTATATAAAGCAATTAATCAAGTTGAGTGTCAAAATTATGTGAAAGAATGTGTATACATTTATATATAGTCTGTATATGTTTAACGTAAACTCATAGAAATATATTTAGTTGAGTCTGATATTCAAGAAATATGTTTAGATGAGATAATTAATTAAAGGAGAGAAATGTCATAGTTTTTAGTCTAGCTGTCGGGGATCGATTATCACGTTCTAGTGGACTATATCACTACAAGTCTCAAGAATGTTTTGTATTGACCCTACACTTATATATATTATAATGTAACTTACATTTCATTATTGTGCATGCCAGTTTATAGTCACGGTATTATACGTTGTGATGGACTAAGCTTAGAGGTATATGAGAAGAGTAGGCTAAGGTATAATTCGCTATCCTAAGGGATAGATTTACTTTACTTGTTTATGGGTAGTTAGAATTTCTCCTAAGCCACAGTTGTGGAGAGGACTGGTTGTGCCATAGCAGTTTATTATTTTACATGTATATAGCTTTGATATATGGTATTTTAAGATAGTTCCCCTTACATGTGGCTTTATGTCTGATTCATATTTTACATTTGTTTGTTTATGTCATAACAATTCTCAATTGGGAGTCAGGTGCTTTAGGGATATGCTTACAAGACAACTGGAGCACTCTAGAGGCGTGACGTCAATATATTGCATATGTATGCTTGCTGGTGGTAGTACGTGGCAGACAAGCTATCTTGTATATTAGACTTGTTATATCACATGTTGAGTTCAAAACTCCATCTAAATGGAGTTATTGTATTCTGACTTTATGTACTGATATTTATTTATCAGTTACTTCCACTAGTGAGTCTCTTTGTAAAATCCCTATTTTGAGGCATGCAAAGTCATCCATAGTATTAATTTCCGGTGATAGATTGAGATCAGTTAATAATATCATTAACATTAAAAGCAAAGGAATATGAAATTTTTCAAAACGCAGATTTCATTAATTAATTTCCATCTTCATTACATAATCCAAAACGTTACCTAAGTTTCGACAAAATATAATTATCACAAAATATTCCAAGAGTGACCAATGAAGATGCCTCCTTGATTGATTGGAGTTTTCTACTAGATGGATACAAATTCTGCCATTACATACATACAGATAAAAGTCATAACAATACAGTGAATAAATAAATAGATAAACTCCTACATAGCTATATCCGCCTTCTGCACATTGCCAAAAGCTTTATTGGTCCAACCTAAATAACTTAGAAACCATACTCTCGAACTACTCAAATGAGCACCTGAGAGTTAGACAAAAGTTGGGTGTGAATAATAATATGGCATCTCAATTAATAGATACCTAATGAGACCACGCTGCTGAGTGGAATGAGTTTGCCCCTCACTAGTATATTCTAAAAATATGTCTTTTACAAATCAAGCACCTACTACCATAATGGTTAAACTGGACAATATAAACAATCATATGCATGAATGCACCTGGGTAATCATGACCAACTGTCCAAAAATGGACTATCTGTCCCATAATAGTTTTTTCAGGGTAACTGCAAACCTATATGTATGGCTAACTCGGACCTACCAGATATATAAAATTCTCCAACTTACCATTAAAAAGGAACTATATGGTTTGTCCAAAACTTACTATTCCTAGCGTCACTTTGATCCGAATGGTTTTGTAGGCCAACGAATAATGTACGTCATCTTTGTGTAATCCTTTTTATGCATAAACCTACTTTAAGTCTTACCCTTGATGAAGTCCTACACACTGGATCGTGGACTAATACCAGCTAGGGGCTAGGGGATGAAGGTTAAGCCACGACCCTCCACTAGCATCATCTGGTTTTCTAATCTTTGAGTTAATTTATCCTATCACTATTTACCTAAAGGTGATAAGCGCTGTAATCTCTTTAGTAAAATCCTAGGCTAAATACCCTTTTATATTTCTTGAAAGCATAAGTATTCATACTTTATTTAACCCATGAAATCATATTTAAGACATGGAAACTATAGCCCTTTAATTTATTTAAAATATTACGCCAAGATATATATGCTTTTATAAAATAACATTAATGAACTTCAAAATCTCTTAGAGGTTGCCACACCTCAAAACCTTAGGCTATGAAGCCATATATAATAAAGCCATTAAATTGATAGATTGTAGCGATATAGCCACTATGGATTATCGCACCCTTCTATGTCAAAAATATGTTAAAGTAAGTAATTATAAGACATAAGGGCCAAAATCCTTTATGCCGTATAACATAAGTATAAAGGTTGCCGATTATAAGCGGCATAACTATTGGTTTGCATAGTATAAAGCTTTAAAACCTAGAACTATGGGAACATCAAAATTAAGGTAAGGTGGCATCATTGCCGTGTAAAATAAATGTCGAAAATAGCTTGTAGTGGTATCATGGCCATAACACGGTGGCATATGAAACTAGCAGCATCTTTGTCGTTTAAAATCAATGTCGAAAGTAATAATAGTGGCATTGCGACCATAGTGTAGTCGATGTTGAAAAGACAAACTAGTGGCATAGGAAACATGCGACATCAAAATCATAAGGAGTTGATATTGAAAATTGGTGGCATTATTAATGCTGACATTGGTAAGTGACATGCGGGATTAATATGCGACATTGAAACATGCGGGATAACCAATGTCGTAAGCATCAATATCGACATCGAAGCTATTCTTCCCACTTCAAACAACGTTGATTCATTGCATACCAACCCGATGTGATATCGTATGCATCACCATTGGTTGACATCGAAAACCTTAGGTGCGACAGAGATGGGTTGCGGCATCAATGAGGCAATGGCAATTCCCGTAATTATTATAAAAATTGTAAATTTTTTATATAAAGTAATTTGTTTTTATCAACTCATATTTTTTGACAAATTGTTATTGAATAATAACTTTCTTTACCAATTTTGTTCAGACAAACTGCTATAGAGCATAAATTACATTCGCAGACATTTTGCAAACCATAACTATATATTAATAATTTAATATAATTATTAAGCCTTTCTAGCCTAATAAATTCATATAAAATCATAAACACTTAAGAAAAATCCTAAAAAATCATAATAAATCAAAATTATTATATTCTTTAAGCTATAAAAATTTTGGGACCAAAATCATTATTTAATTATTTTTAATAATTAGAACCCGAAATAAATCAATTTCCTTACTTAGAAAATTCACGAAATATTCATACTTGCTTAGAAAATTATGAAATTAAAAACCCACCTCTAAAATAATGTTTCCAACATCATATAAATATTTCAAGTCAAATGGATATCATAAACTAGGTTTTCACTCTTAAAACCCATTAAATAATTTCATAATAAATCTAATAATTCATCAGCGAAGCGTATAATCATCAAATCATTCAAAACATGGCATAAAACAATCATAAGATTTGAGTTAAATCATAAACCAAAATTAAATAAGAAAACTTGAGGTGGGTTATCATTATTCACCTTGGTTTGATAGTCAGACTTGAGATTTGAATGTTGATTCGTTTTTATTAAGTTTACTCTTCAATTTGCTACCTTTTCTTCTCCTTAAGCAATTAACAATGGCCTACCTTCCTTAATATTTAGTTTGTATGAATGAATGTGAGGGAGGAATTGAGAATGGGAAGGTATACGTTAAGGAAATATGGTCTTTTGCTATTTTTCCTTTCTCATAAATCATCATTTTTATTAGTGTTCTAATCACCTTATTAGTTCATTAATTAAGGCTCGAACAATCTGATTATCAAATCTCATTCTCTTTGTCACCTTACATTATTTTATTTAATTTATCTAATTAAATATCCTAAACAATGTTAATCAAAATTAGAGGTGTTACAAACTCCCCTCCTTAAAGAATTTCTTCCTCAAAATTAAGATAAGGTACATAACAACATATAACACTAAGATAAAACATACCATCAGAACAAACCAGGATAAGTGTCTCTAATCCTATCCTCTGTTCCCAAGTACAGTCTTTCTCATTGTCACTCCACTGGACCTTTAATAGTCCGACTGTCTTTTTCCTTAGTATAACATCGCCCTACTTGGAGGCCAAAACTAATAGTTATGGATGCTGCAGTCATCTATAGTTATTAATCTTCGGCGACAAAATACGGGGTGCTAGATTCATTGATACACAGATCACAAGAAAATGGAAAAAAAATTAACAATTCAAAAACATATTTCCACATTCAAATCAAAACATTTCATCTTCGTTACATAATCCCAAAATACGTTAACCACGTTCATCAAAATATAATTATTACAAATACTCCAAGAGCGACATATGAAGATACCCCCTTGGTTGATCAGAGTATATAGTAAGGCAATAAATCTTCCTTTACATCCAAATACATAGCAGAAAATAAAAGTCTAAATAACTATCTGCCTCCTGCACGACTCCAGAAGCTTTATCCGTCTAAGAAAAACCTAAAAACCCTAAACCTCAAACTATATAAAATCAATTGAGTACCCGAGAGTTTAAGGAGAAAACAAAAACTTCGAGTCAGACATAAAGCCTGGTATGAATAATAATTTATCATCTCAAACCAAATAGATATCTAGTGAGACAACGCCGCACAGTGGAATGGGTTTTCCCCTCACTAATATCTTAAAACCTTTATAAAGCATATACTGTACTCCTGCATCCACATTGGTTAAAAACATAGTATTTCAAAACATTATGACGATATGCAAAATAAGCAAATCAAATTTGGATTATCCATCCTCATTCACTCTCACTATCTATCTCAATTATAGTTTCTAGGATTACTATTAACCTATTAGTTTTCACGGGCTAACTAATAACTGGTTAAACATTTAAAGACTCACTGTCCAATTACATAGTTTTCATGGGCTTACTATGAACCTATCTATCCGACATCTTCATTTACACATAGTATTCATGGGCTGACTATGAATCTATTGGTCTGACATCCTCTTTATAAATAGTTTTCATTGACTAACTATTAACCTATTGGCCCCTACCAATATCATACAGTTTTCGTAGGCTTACTAGAAATCTATTAGCCCCTGCCAATATCCTTCCTTTATATTTTAGCATCCTATATTATGGTCTTTCTGACCTCCTTGATGCAATTCTACTCATTCAGGAGGTTATTTAATTTATATTCACTCTTGGGTTAATATAATTGGTTCTCCTACCCTTTTTCTCCAAAATGCAGTTATGGGTCTATTATAAAGTGAATATATTCATATTAGAAGAAGCAATATAACAACATAGCAATACCACTCCCGTGGGTTTAATTTATCAAAGATAGATTCTTCTTAAACCATTATAAAAATTCATTTCATATAGCCATGAGGTTTTCCTTTAAAAATAGAGTTTGGGTCAAAAAACCTTTCGATATCTTCAAAACCTGGCTTTCGACTTCATAAGATAATCTCCTTCGAAAGCTCTAAAAAACATTAGGTTCATACCTTATAATACTTTAAATTCTACTTTTCGAAAGTTTAAAACATGGTCAAAAGAAAACAATTTTACAACCTCTTCGAAAGTATCCCTTTCGAAGGCAAAGAAAATCAACTCCTTCGAAGATATAAAACTTTGTTTTAGCTATGACCTTTCATAGGTGTAGAGCTAAGGTCTCTATCCTGTTTTATTGTGTTCAAATGATGGTTTCCCTTTCCATAGAGTGATCACAATAGAAAACCGGACTTACGGTTCGAAAGTTGTGCCTATTTGAAATTTGCAACCAAAGCTGGAGAAAACTACTACAAATGGACTTCCGCGATTATTTCTACTGCTATCGAAAGGCGACTAAGTCGAAAAGTTCTTCCGTAAGTGCTACAGAAAGGTCCAGTACCGCAGCAGAGTGATGCAATCGAAAGGTTACTTAGTCGAAAGGTTACTTAGTCAAAAAGTTCTTCCAAATATGTTACAGAAGGGTCCATAACTCCTGTAGAGTGATACAGTCGAAAGGTTACCTAGTCAAAAGTTTACTTAGTCAGAAGGTTCTTTCACCAGTGCTACAGAAAGGTCTAGAACTCCTGTAGAGTGATGTAGTCGAAAGGTAACTTAGTCGGAAGATTACTTAGTCGAAAGGTTGTTTCAAAAGTGCTACAGAAGGTCCAGAACTCCTGTAGAGTGATGCAGTCGAAAGGTAACTAAGTCGAAAGGTTACTTAGTCGAAAGGTTCTTTCAAAAGTGCTACTGAAGGTCCAGAACTCTTGCAGAGTGATGTAGTCGAAAGGTAACTAAGTCAGAAGGTTACTTAGTCGAAAGGTTGAATGGCCGAGTCATAAATAACTTAAACTATTATTTTGCTAATTGAAGTATATTCTTTTCACCGACTCCTATTCTTTGTCAAATTTCTATTGGTTAATGACATAATTTAAACTTTCTTTGCATAAAAACTGTTGTAGATCATATTTTATCATTTCCAAAATTATTTTCAAAAAAAAATAACTATATTAATATTTTAATACAATTATTAAGTCTTTTTAGCTTAGAAAATTCATAATAAATCGAAATCACTTGGAAAAAATCCCACAAATTCATCAAAAATCTGAAACAACATTTTCTACGTCATATAAATATTTCGATGCAAAATTTTCAAGGCAAAATTCAATATTTTATTATTTTTAATAACTAAAATTCGAAATAAATGTATTTTTTTACCTTAGGAAATTCATAAAATATTCTCATTAACTCTGAAAATTATAAAATTAAAAATCCATCTTAAAAATTATGTTTTACTTAACATATCCTAAAATCAAGTCGTTTGGAGGTCGTTTACTAAGTTTTTTACTTTAAAACCTATCGTTTTAATTCCATAAAAATTCCAATAAATCACCATAAATCATTATACTATTCAAACAACGATTATTAGATCCAAACATGATCAATACAGCAAAAAACATTTGGTTACTATCCATAACCGAACCTAAACAAGGAAAAACGAGATGATTTATATTATTATTCACCTTGATTAAGTTGTTGGAGTTTGAGATTTGTTCTAGCTTTAATCTTCTAGCTTTCTCTCTTGGATCATCGAATTTTGCTGATCTCCTAAGGTGTTTTAATGGCTGGCTATAACTTATCTTTTATATGTATTTTGATTTATAAAACAGTCGGTTAGAATAAGGGAGGGTTTAATGGTATATGAATGTGCCTATTCCCATATCGCCCTCCTCTTATTTTCCTAACTTGTAAATTATAAACCATACTTATATATTCGTTAGTTTAGCCGCAGCCAAGTTAATTGGAAATTAAATCTCAACGTCTTAATCAACCACATTATTCTATTTAATTTATCCAAACTAATATCCTAAATAATGTTTGATAAAAATTATGGGAGCTACACTTAGCTTCTTCTCATCCTAGCCACAATACGGACTGGTTGCTTAATAATTGTCATGTCTGGTTCCACCAGTAAATCTTCCAATGCAGTCAGAGTAATAGCATTTTCTCAATCACGAACACACTTTCTAAAATGAGAAATATTAAAAACATTATGGAATCCAACCAAACTACTCGATAACTCCATCCTAAGCGAGTTTCTCGATCCATTCTATAGCAGGAATTGGTCTACCAAATTTGGATGCCAATTTCCCTGACTTTGCGAATCTTACTACACCCTTATTGGCGATAATTTGATGAAGACATGATCTCCCACTGAGAACTTTAAGTCTTTCCATCTCCTATCTACATAACTATTTTCCTAGACTAAGCTTCCTTCATCCTAGCTTGGATTAACTTAAACTTTTTTGTGGCTTCTCTTACCATTTGTGGGATAAGAATCAATCTATCTTCGGTTTCCAACCAATATACGGGTGATTTGCAGAATCTTCCATATAAAGCTTCAAAAGGCCCTATTCCTAAACTTGTTTGATAACTGTTGTTATAGGAAAACATGACTAAGTGTAGGTTTTTCCCACGATCCTTCAAAATCTAACATACAAATTCCTAACAAATCTTCAACGGTTTTGTTAACTCTTTCTATTCGCCTATCCGTTTATGGATGATAAGAAGCATTCATCTTAAGCTTGGTACCTAACACCTCTTGTAGACTCTTCTAGAATTCACTAGTGAATAAAGTATCTCTATCACTGACTATACTACTAGGAATCCGATGCAATCTAACAATATTCTTCATAAATAACTTAGCCAAAACGAGTGCCGTCCTTGTTGACTTAACAAGAATGAAATGTGCACACTTGGCCATTCTATCCACTATAAGCTAAATACTTTCATTTTTCCTATTCGGCATTGGCAATCCATCAATAAAATCCATAGCTATAGAGTCTCATTTCGATAGTGGTATATCTAAAGGTTGAAGCAATCCACTTGGCTTCTAATGCTCTGCATTCACTTGCTGGTAATTCAAACATTGATTTACCCATAAGCCTACATCCCTTTTCATACCTTCGCAAAAGAAACTCTTTTTCATATCCTGGTACAACTTAGCTCCTCTAGGATGAATAGTAAAATTCTATCGATGACGGTCCTTAAGAACTTCTTTCCTTAGGTCATCACATCTGGAGCACATAATCGTTCCTTCTTTCTCAACTATCCATTTTGATCGAGATAAAAATCCTTCAAGTCATCAGTCTTGGTTCCACTTTCGATTTTTCTAATTTGTTCAGCTAATAATGTATCATCTCTTTACTTAGAAGCAATCTTCTCAATCAATTTTGCTCGAACTTCTAAATAAGATAACATTGTTGTATTCTGATTAGAACTAGTCATCGATCTTAACTACACACTATAAGTAGTCAAGATCTATGGATCGCTAGCGATCCATGGATGATGGATCACCAGTGATCCATTTACTAAGTGGATTTTTGGCTTATTCTCTTAAGTTTCATTGGCTCGTTCTTTTAGATGTTTTGTTTAAGTTTCAAGTTACTATGGCTTATTCTGGTTTTCTAACTCCTGTTGAATTCTTGCTTGGGTAAAAAACCCAGTTAACAATGTCTTTGTCTTTAAACTAATGAGTCTTCAATTATCTTGATCATCTTTGAATCTTGATCTCTAGTCTCTTTACTAGTTAGTCTTCAAACTCGGTTATCCTATACTTATATAAACCTATGTAATATCCTACAAAATATTCTATACAACTTGGAAAAATATTAGTACCTATATTTATATGGTTGTTTTCATAAAAATCAATATCTATGGTATTAACACGTAGAACTATATAAATATGCATTATGAGGAGATCTGCTCTGAATGGAAAAAGTGATACATAGAAACCACCTAGTTTGGATGGTTTGGGTCTCAATCTTTCTGAAGTTGATCATGTAAATAGGTACCCTCTAGTATAGCCTTCTCTTTCTTTTTTTAGTTACATTTTTTGCTGCTTACATGAAGTACATAAATAGAAAGAATATTAAAAAAATTCAAGCTAGTTTCTTATAGATTCTAGCTTACTGAATGATCATGATCTAGCGGCATAGGGTCCAGCAGTCAACGGGGATGAATTAGTAAAGTCATCAGAAATTTTTTACACAATTCGCTGATCACTTAGCTTATCTATTAAATAATAATTAAGTAAAATAAATTCTAGCTCTCACATTAATCCAAAAAATTTCTCAACTCTCCTTAACATTCTCTAGATGATTGTTAATATTTTATTTTGAAGACCCGATATAGTTTATTATTTTTGAATTGTTTACAATATTTTATACTTTCATTTTACGTTCAAAATCCTACACTTTGTCTTATCTACTATTATTTTCAAAGATTTCAATTTTCATATATAATTTACATTTACATATCTATATTTAAATTGATTAAATAATTTAACTATAATCTGTTCAAACAAAATTAATTAATAATTATTTATTAATTTGTTTAATAAATAATAAAGATAAAAATATCAACAAGTATATAAGGCTCATTGTTACAAAATGGTATAAACTAAATTTCATTCAGACATAAAAATTTGTGGGTTACACAAAAAACAATAATAACAACTTTAATGTATAACTATCTATTAAATAATAGTATAGTAGAAGAAATTCCAGCTCTCACCTCAATTCTAGGTTTTTTCTTAACTCTTCGTAACATTCTTTAGATAGTTATTTATCTTTTATTTAAAATACCTATATAATTTATTATTTTTGAATTATTTTTATTAAGTTTATACTTTCGTTCTACATTTAAAAGCCAACATTCACTTCTTTTTACTATTATTTTCAAAGTTCACAATTTTCACTTATAATTTATATTAAATCTATATATTTAAAATATTAATTAAATAATATAACTATAAAATGTTTCAACAAAATTAGTTAATAATTATTTATTAATTTGTCTAATACATAATAAAGATAATAATGTCAACAAGTATACCAGGCTCATTGTTACAAAATGATATAAACTAAATTTTCATTCAGATATGTAAATATATGGATCATGTAAGAAATAATAATAACAACTTTAATGTATAACTTATTATATTAATAAATTGTCCGTTAAATGATAGAAAGGTTTAATAATTACAAACCATCTCAGTAATTTGAAATTTTTTACCCCACTCTTTATTCCACTTCGATTTTTTTTGAATCCATGTAAATTATCATTTTATTGTTATCCAAAATGTAGCATTAACCTTTTCCACAATTTTACATTTATGTACCTAGATTTTATAATTCAACAATTATTTGAAAAGTTTTCATCAATTTTTGCTTATTATTTTACATTCAAATCCATGTACTTAGATTAACCAAACACTTTAAACCCATACTATTTAAATAAATCCACGCAACCAATATACATTAGCTCTCTAATAATTTATAAAAAAGTGACAATTTCAAGTTATATGCTGAATTCATAGTAACAAAATAGCAAAACAATTTTTTCTTTCAAACATAAAAATTCATGAATCACTTGAGAAAAATTATACACATGAGCAATAATAAAATGTTTAATTTATGATTGGTATATCGAACATTGCATAGAAATATTTTATTTCAACAATATTTAAAGTATGAGTACTATGTTCTTACAAAATTATCATGTGTAATGCATGTGATACAATCTATTATTTATTATTATTATCCACAATTTTATTAAATTACAAAAATTACCTTCTACTTAACTATCTTATATTACATTCAAAACTATTATCAATACTGGTTTTGTAATTTAACGTCTAAAACTCATCGTCACATATATAAGTGCACAAATACACACAAGATCATGATTTTTCTTAATATTATTTCAAAAAAGAAAATATTACATCAATATTTTTATTTGAAATTTATTACATAAATAAATGCATACAATTGTTTCATATATATATATATATATCAATCATATTTATTGTATAATCTTAATCTCAAAATATAATTAAACTTATTTTAAAATTAGACATAGTATTTTAAAGCATAAAGTTTTGGAAAATAACAATATTATATATATGTTTATTTGCATTTTTTAAATTTATAAATTAATTAAATAATATATGTAACATATAATTTTCTTAAATTATTATTGAAAAACTAATTTGATACAAAATATATCAATTTAAATAGATACAATATGAAAATAATGAAACATATGAATATTTTTAAGCATTTAATAATAATATTTTATAATCCAAATATTTTATTTTAGATATTTACAATCTAAAAATGTAAGTACTTATAATCCATTTTATTAATCTATTAAATTAATATATTTATATGTTTTATAAGTACCGGTCTATTAAATAATAGTAAAATAGAAGAAGATATATTTTTCTCCTTAATTTTCTTTTATTTAGATTTCTTATTTATTCTCTCCATTGATCTGCCATAAAGCTTCTCAGGATTTTAGTAAGTCAAAAATAAAATAGTATCTACTTTGGTTATCATATACATACATACATACATACATACATATATATATATATATATTACAATTTTATACTCTCATCTGAATATTTAATATAATCTAAAATATAACTTACTAAACTTTAAAAAAACAACATTACTTTCAAACTAACTTAAACTATACAATTTATTTTTAATACTTTGAACAAATAATAATCATATATATATATATATAATTATTTAAACATATAACCTATTTTAGTATGATATTCAAAATGTAACTAATTTAATTTGAGAAATATTATTCTAAACTATTTTACAGCAAAAATATAATGTTAGCACAAAGATAAGAAGACAACAACATAAATTTTCTATTAATTTGTTTATGTACTCATTTATTATACATATAAATTAATTATATACTATGCTTAACGTATAATTATCTAAATTTCAAAAAACATTTTTCTACAATTATTTTAAATTTAATTATACTTATTTATAATCCAAAATAATAATGGATATAATTTTTGGTAATTTATTCTTATGTAATTGAAATTATTGATAAAATGATTTATTAAATATATTTTATTAAGTTACACCTCACCAATGAATTTTTAGAATTAAACTCTCTTTTCTTCATTTGATTTCGTATTTTATATAATGATCACTATTGTTTATAGTTTATGGTTTCTACAATTATTATTACATTTGTCCTTAATTCTGGCCTACCATTTAGTTTATAAATTCTACCATTGTTTAACCAAGAAAATACCCTAAAGGGCATATTCAAGGACTTTATCTAGGACAACCCATCAATATTTTTCCATAATGACAAGATCGTTTATATTTTTCAAAGAGCCTTAACTATCAGTATCGCGGTCTGTTTTTCTTATCGACCTCGTTCTTCTCCTTTATTTCTTCTTCGCCCTCTCTTTTGCATGTTCAAAATTAAATTATCTAATCTTTTTTCATAATTTCCTGATTTAGGTATATTTCTATTACTCTGTTTTTCTTTTTGTTCTATTAGAGTTTGATTTTTATTGTTTCTAATTTTGAACATTTTTCTTTTTAAAAGTAAAATTTAATTTTGTTGTTGTGTTTACTTCTTTGATATTCCATAGCAAATTTAGGAAGTGCCAACATGTATCGACTATTTTCTTCTCTTCTTTATGAATTGCTATTTTCTTGTTTTTAAATTGAACGTTATTTGCATTTTGATTAATGATGTATATCTTGCATTCGTATTGGTTTGATTGAAATTGTATTGTTGTGTTGAGTTCAGTGAGATGTGGTTTTAGGTATCATTTTTGATTTTTCTCAGTATCATTTTTCATAATGATGTAGTGTGAAAGTTTTTTAATGTTTTGTTTGATTGTGTAATGTAACACCCCTAACTTTAAATAGCATTATTCAAGGGATTTAGTTAGATAAACTAAATAAAATAATGTAGAGACTAGAGTGATATGCGAATTGAGATTTGAAAACTAATTAAGGCCATGCCTTAACTAAATTAATTAATGAGAAAGAGTTATGACTTAAATACTTAAGAGAACAAGGAAAGAGAAATATGGGAATTGTCGAACCCTATCCCAAAAACCCCTTACTACTTTCTCATTACCATTTACAGTCTAACAAAACAAAAACATAAATAAAAGAAAAACAATGCCAGCCATAACCTTAAGAGAAGAGGATCTCAAAAAAAGGACTAATTAGAGGCTAAGATTCTAGCTAGGAAGATAAAAGTGTATAACAAATCTCATGTTCCTTATCCAAACAAGGTGAATAATGATCTAAACCATCTCATATAAGTCATCTTGAATGTTTTAATTTGGATTTGAGGTTTAAAACCATATGATTGGATGGATGATGATGTTTTTTGATTTAAATGCCATGTTATAATTTAAATAAGGATTTTGTGGAATAATGTAGTTCAGTTTTAAGGCTAAAATCGTGCAAAACGATTTTCAAATGCCATGATTTTGAATATGTTATGTAAAATATTATTTTAGAGAGTTTAAATTTTCATAATATTCCAAGCTATGGATAATTTATTGTGAATTTTCGAGTAAGAAAAATGGATATTTTTTTTAATTAATTTAAGGAATTGATTAATTATTTTTGAGCTGAAAATTTTATATGATAAAGATATAATCAGTTTGAAATTTATATAAATTTCTAATATTTTTCTCAAGAGATTTGGGTGAGTTTTGGATTTAATCACAAAGACTAGTATTTAATGATTAATTAAATACAAGGGGTTAGCAAATAATTTTAATTAAATATTGGAGCATTGGGGATTACAGGCGGCAACAAATTCTGAAAAGAATTTTTTAAAGGTTTTGTTATCAAAAAATTTACAATATAAGGGATTAATTAAAAAGAAACTGCTTTACTAAGTTAAAAATTGGTTCTTCTGATAATTACAGCAACGATACTTGCCATCGAAAGCATTGATGCCTTCGAAAGCATTGGTACCTTCGAAAGCATACAATGTCGCTTAACGCTAAGGCGTTAGGGGTGTCGCTGTAGTTGACATATGCGGAAGGGTCCTTTTACACTAATCAATAATGTCGAAAGGGCCCCTCTACATACACACACTTTAACAAGTCTTTACCACGACATTAATTAAATCATGGAAAGGACCTTTCACACTAGTGGATAGCGTCAAAGGGGTTCCTTCCACTCTTATATGATCCACAAGTATGTTAACCAATGAAGACGGAAGGGGTATGCCACACCAATTATCGGTGTCTATGGTATGCCTTATGCACATTTATATTTGAGTAAGTCCAACCATTATGAAAGGTACTTTCCACGCTAGTTGATAGTATAGAAAATGTCCTTCTATGTGTATGTTTAATTATAGAAGTGGAAGGGCTGTGCCGCACCCAATCAATGTTGTCGACATGGTCCTTCCGCATGGTTTCAAAGAAGTAGTGGAAAGGGCCTTCTGCATTACTTAAGCAATTATTTCGAAAGGTCCTGCCGCTAGATTAGAGTGGCGAAAGGGGCATAACTGGTTTTTTCGAACCCATTAGTTAAATGAAAGGGGATGGAGGGCTTGTTTGTTCTATGATTTCGAAAGGGAGAGTGACGAAGGGTAACTCATGATGTTACAATGACCCTAAGGATATAGTCAAAAGCCTAAGTTTTCAAATTAGAGAACCCAATCTCATTTTTAAAGTAAACACATGGCAACATAAAAGTGTTTTGAAATGGCATTTAACTTTGAAATTTTGGTGGAAGCTTTCCTTGCTAAAGATAGTGGATTAATGGTATTAACCATATTTTACTAGAAAACGATTACAAGGAATTAAACCGTGGATGTTTATATTATTGCATTATTAGATCAGTTCTCATGTATGCTGGTGTAATCATACTCACTTCATTTATAATCCATAAGTACATTTTGGGGGTGTTAAAGGCAGGTTGACCCAGTAGTGAATATACATTGAATTAACTCCCATGTGAGTAAAATTGCATCCAGGAGGTAAGACTAACCAGAATAAAGGATGCCTAAGACTGATCATAAGATTATTGGTTAGATAGGTTCTTCGTAAGCCCATAAAAACTATGTTATAGAAATTGTTATTGGCAGGGGCTAATGGGTTCTTAGTGTATGTTATAGAAATTGTCATTAGCAGGGGCCAATAGGTTCTTTGTCATCCTATAAAAACTATGCCCGAAACAAGTTGTTGATAGAGATCAATAGTTTCATAGTCAACCCATGAAAACTATGAAATAAGAGATGTTACTGGAGAATCCAATAGGTTCATAATGACCTCATGAAAAATATGATTGGATAATGTTATTGATAGATACTAAGAGGTTGTTAGCGATCCCGTAAAAACTATAAAACCGGACAGATACCCACAAACCCCTATATTTTTGATACTTGGGAAAAGATCTATATACTTATCTCAATGGTATAAGTATATTCATAGAATAGAGGAAGATTTCCTTTTCAAAAATTCTAGAAATATTTATAAATTCCTTTATAAATCTCTAAACCCGTTTATAACCCCATTCATTAATCTTTGAAACTATTTATAAAACTCTCATTTATACATTCCTAAAATCTTTTCTAAATCCTTTATAAATCCATAAAACCATTTATAAACAACTTTTATAAATCTATATACCCTTTTCTAAAATTCTTTTTATAAATATCTAAGATTGTTTATAAAACTCTTTTTACCCCACTATGAGCAAAAAAGTATCAAATGATAGATATGCTCCGTTATCTGAATGAATACCTATATGTCGTCTATTTCCGTGCCATCTCATTACGCATCAGACCATAGATATTCTCCGTCGTCTGATATGCACAAACACATTAAAAGGAAAAAAAACCATACATTGTCTAATGTTATAGTATCATTTCTGGAATTTTCTATTAGACAACATATAAATATTGAATGATATGCATACCAATTGCAATTATATATATATATATATATATATATATTTGAAGAATGAAATATATAAATCGTAATTTTATTTAAACAAATATTTTATTTCAAATTAAATTCACATACAGAAAAACTTTCACTATACTTACACTTTTAAATATAATACAACTTTCACTATCACTCTCATATATACAAATTTTCACTACACTCTCATATATAACTTTTTTTACGAGCACTCACTCACACCCAGTTGAGTTTATTTTTGATGTCGATCTTGATTTGTTTGCTCCGGCCTGTGTCCAAACATCTCCCATACCTGTTAAATAAAAAAAGCAGTAAAATGGAAAAGGAAACAAACCTAAATTGCAAAAATAAAATTGAATTTGAATATTGATATTGCCTCAGTTTATGGTGTTTGTTTTCTCCTTATGGTTTAGACAGGGTGTGTTTGTATATATACATCTATATATATATATATGTATATGTATATGTATATATGTATATATGTATATACATATATATATATACACATAGATAGATGTATATAGATGTATATACATATATACATATACATATGTATGTATATGTATATATATATACACATAAAGATAAACATGTATATACATACACATATATATGTATATACATACACAAATATACGTATATACATACACATATATATTTATATACATATACATACATACATACATATACATATACATATATATGTGTGTGTGTGTGTGTGTGCGTGTGTATGCACGGACAACTTATGATATGCACAATTTATCACTATGAATATCATAAGGCCGGGCATCGATTAAATCTCATGGACTATTGCAAAAGCAAAGCCCGAAGGTTCAGCACGGTGCAAATGTGCACAAGGTCAAGCCCAAGCCTCCTCGTGCTCAACTCAGATGCACAAGGAAATGCAACTTGAATCAGAAAATCAAACTAAAGGAAGCGACACAGTTCAAAATGGTAACAAGAACTATAAATTATCAATTATTAGGCATGTAGACATAATGTAAGTGATGCAAATGAACTACAATCAAGTATCAAAGGTATCAGCTGCAGTCAGTTCAAAACAGATCGCCAAACCATGGAGCATCAAAAGTATATGTAAGAAACACACAAATACACGTGTAAAAATTATAAAAGATGCTAATATTTCGCACATATATGCATACATATGTATATGCATATATATGGAAGCAACAAGTAAGAAGACTACATATAGCAGTAACAAGCACACTCAGACCGAAATCAAAATGGTATAGAAAAACAAGTTCAACTAGGCAAGAATTCAAGATAGTGCACATAAACAAGCTCAGACAAAGCAACAAGTGCCAAGGCACATAAAATGGTTCAAAAAAACAAGTTCAACTCAAAATCGTTTAGAAAATCAAAATGGTTCAGAAAATGCACATTCAGGTGCCAGTTCACATAGGAGTAGCTCACTCAAGTGTCAGCACACTTAAGGATGTATACATGTATATATGTATACATAACTTCAATAATGGAATATATATATAATTATGTATGTATGTATGTATGTATATTTACATATATGGTTCATAAATATATACAAACATATGTATGCATGTATATATGGTGCAGCGAACATAACAAGACTGGAATATGGTGCGGCGAACACAAGTGTAACGAATATGGTTTAGTAAACTAAAAATAAAACAACCAACTGCATGCATGTGCATGTGTATCAGATCTGCTATGATCAGCTTCAGTTTTAGGCAATAATGCACTGGAACAAGATGGATATATATATAGTTCAAACCATAAAGTAAGCACTGGAAAAGTTTTAAGCAACAAGTGCACATACAAGTATATGTGAGCAACAAATGCACATACACGCATGTATATGTAAGCAACACACATATACACATATGTATATACATGTAAGTCCGGTGTTTAAATTGATTGCCACTACGAAGGGGGGTGACAACCCCTCTAGGTGGGGTGCGGGGGGCAACGCCCCAGCTGGCGGTACATTTCATTTACTGTTTGAATTTGAATTATCGAAAAGTGCAGTGACTAAGGTTCGCACATGTATATAAACTGCAATAGGAATTATCCAAACAGAACAAGTGCACATATATATACACACACACATGCATACATATGTATATGTGTATGTACATGGAAGTTCTATGTGATGAATTGATATAGTGAAATGCATGAAAACAATTTAAGCGTAGTGCATGTGTATATACATACATATATATATATAGAACCATAAGCACATATTCACACAACCAAGCATGGGGCAAACATATATGTATATACATGTATACAAACTAGAAACAAGCAAGAAGGCACTTCAAGCATCAACTAGTTCCACAACAACTAGCACTAATGCAACATGCTAGCATCAACTAGTTCCACAACAACTAGCACTAATGCAACATGCTAGCATCAACTAGTTCAACAAGATGCTTTGATACAGCGAACCATAAGCACACTACTTCTACCACTTTAAGAATCAACTAGTTCAAAAACAACTAGCACTAATGATACAATAGCAATGGAGCATCAAAAGAGATACAAAACAACAAAGTTGTAAACCAATAGAGAGAAAAACTCACATATGTACAAACCAATAGAGATAATATAAATCGACGGAGATAAAACTCCAAGAAGCACATAAATCATTGCGAAGATCAAGTCAGAATCAAAACCCAGTAGCTTAAAAGAGACAAAACTCTCGAAAGAACACAAACCAGCAATTCAAATCATAGTGTATAATCGAAAATATAGGAAATTGATTCCTATATATACCCCCATATCATCATTGGTAGAAAAAAATCAAGTTGAGTTCGAGCAGAAAATTGAAAAGGGGCAAAACTATACACATACCAAATCGACAACAGTCTACGTAGAAGCAAACGAAAGAAAATCCAAGCAATCAAAAGCGAATCCAAGCAACTAAAATAAAATCCAAGCAATCGAAAGCAAATCCAAGCAATCGAAAACAAATCCAAGAAACTAAAAGAAAATCTTAGTAATTGAATGCGACCACAAAATATAGGAGATCAATTCCTATATTAACCCAAATCATCACTGGAAAAAGTGGAAGTCGAGATTGCTGCAAAAAATTAAAAGGGGATACAATCATATCGAATAATCTACTTTTCTTTTAGCTATGGTTGGCAGCAGATGATGGGTAGGGTCGGTAGTAGATGATGGGCAGGAGAAGGCAACGGCGAGGGCCGAGAGGAGGGAGAAGACTTTTTGGACCGCCATTTTTTTCTTTTAGCTACGAACGAAATAAGAGAGAGAAAAAAAGAAAAAACGCGACCATGAAATATCAAGACAATTTTGAGAGAGGGGAAAAAATTATTTATAAAGAGGAAAAACCAAATTTTTGATAATTTAAATCAGACAGCGGATGAAATGTTGTCTGAATGGCATTGAGAAAATCTCAACAAAATAAAGATTTCACCGTTTATGGCACACAACAGATGGTTTTTCCATGTGTTGTGTGAAACAGTTGTAAATATTGGGATAACAACAAATCTAGCATATGTTGTGTGATGGATGTTGTTTGATTCACTTTGTGGCATGGTATCCTTTAATTAATCTTTCTTTAAGTTTTTCAATCCATGTTATAAGGTTCCTCTTATAAAACTCACATATGTTTCTAAAACCCTATTTATAAAACTCAAAAATATTTATAAATAAATTCTAATAATTTACTTTACAATACTATTATATAATAATAAACATTATAAATAAATTATAATTAACTTCAAAACATCTTAAAGATAATAATTAATAATTTCAAAACATTCTTAACAAAACAATAATAATTTATATTTAATTATCATAAATAATAATAGTTAATTTTCATAACTTTATTAATAATTAATTATAATTAACTTTTCAAAATATTGATTAACGACTTCAAAATCATATTTATATAAATAAACAACTTTTAAAACATAAATATACTTGCTGAACAAAAATCTGTACTTAAATTTCAACATAATCACTTCCGTATTTATAAAACTGTAATTACAAATCTCTTTCTATTTTATAACATATCGTTTTACATCTCCAGATCTATCCTCACTTTAGATTTCCAAAATAGAATCAACTGTTTTTCTAAAAAAAATCATGCATCTTATTATAAATCCACGATTGTGATTTATTTTCCCAATTTATCCAATGATCAATGTTCTCCTTTATCTATAAACACCCTTTATAAATCTATCTTTTTATTTATAAAATACGATTTTACATATCTTCACTTTGTTTGTAAAATTTCATATTTGTAATTTATCACATTTATAAATTTTCACAATTATAATTTAATCTTAATATATGTGTGTCTATATATATATATATATATATATATATATATATATATATATGTATATATATATATATCACCACATATAAAATGGTTAATAAATATTTATACCAAAATTTTACTATCTTCTTTTTTAAACCATATTCCTTTAATATAAAAAATGGACTTATTTTTAAGATTTAAAAAATATTTATTATATAAGTTAAAAATCTCTATTTAAAATATTTCATAAAACTTTTACTTTATAATATTTAAAAATCATACATTCTATTTTAAAAAATCCCTTCTTTTAATAATTCAAGAACAATTATAAAAACATATAAATTTTCAAAAAGCTTAAAATCCTTTCTAAAACTAATTCTTCACTTTATAGTATTTCAAAATACTAAAAAATGGCCTAATGCTACAATAGCTCTAAATAAGGAAAAATCATCCATGTCATCAAATATGGCATCAAACGCATCATATATCAAAACGTACGAAAAATAAAATTAATAAAATGAGGAATCTAGTTGCATCCCTCCAACTTGTCCCCCACATCACATGCAATATGTAATCATAAAATATAAATCAATTGTTTCTAGACGGGACCCTGTATAAAGGATCATCCGCTCTTACATGGGAACGTAATAGGGTTTCATCCGCTCTTACATGGGAACGTAATAGGGTTTCATCCACTCTAGGGGCAGGAATATATCCAAACTAACAAATAAAATTGTAAATCATCCAAACAGTAAACAAAAAATCAACAATAAAATTATCTACACTTATCAAATTATAAGTAGGCCAGAGATGTGAGTTAACTTACACTGATTCCAGTTATCGCCGAAGCGCTCCAGTTTAGATTAAAATTGAACAGACGTTCGATGTTAACATAATTGCGTATAAGCTCCAAACTACCCTAATTTTACTCTATGACATAGTATTCGTCGATATGAACCTAACGCGACTGACCGCACTCAATTTGGACCTCATATGAAAAAGTTATACATTTTATAAGATTTCAATTTAAATAATATGACCAGTTAACACTTAGTTACATCATTAGCCTAATTAAACCTACCCTAATCAGTGCGGTCAAACACTCATTCATGTTCCAAGCAACGCACTTCACACGTGCAACTTTGAATGATCACCAGCGCACCTCGCTCCACCAAGCAGGACCGCAGCTTCACCGATGAACCTTAAGCCCCCGAGCTATCTATAGCCACCGGTCTCGTCGCCTCACGCGCCACCAATCGCTGAAATTTGGCCAAAGTCTACCGTTGATGTCACGCTCTTTTACCACTGCCTTGTCGCTATCTAAGTCGATCCCACCGTCTATCGCATTCATCTCAACCTTGTCAATATTTTACTAAAATCAAGCTATGATATGGAATATAAGTGCGCCGATTGACTCGAGCTGTTGGATGAAGGGGCTGTTAATGCTGGCTATTGTTTTAGATATTAGGTTTTGTTTTATCAAATGGAGAGACGGGGATGTGCGTCTATAGCAAATAAAATATCTATATACTATTCACATTGAATTTTTTTGAAATGTAATCGAGGCATGTCGCCTGGCATTATATACTAATTACTCTATTCCGAACACAAAGGAACTATTATCGGGATCCAATTCCATCACATACAGAAGTTAGCTTTCAAAATCCAATTATATTAATTCAAATTACTTTAATTAATTCCTACGCATTTGAGCTCGCACGATCAAATGATATGTCCAATCGCCTTGAAAATCGACGGCGTATAATTATTCACTATTACGGATCCAGTGAAATTGATTTCATGAAAATTCAAGACTGTGTCTCGAAAGGCTATTTTCACACGTTAATTTAAACTAGTTATCATTCAAACCATTCAAATCACTTTTAATCAATTTAAAATTTTATTATCTTCATTATTATTTAAATGAAAATTAAATCGGTTTTCGAAATCTTTTTTGTCCATATTAAATTAAGATTTAATTATTTAAACAATTCCAAATTTTCAAATAACCCTTATTTTATAAATTTAAACTGTTTAACTTATAAAATCAACATTTAATACTTAAAATCAATTAAATATTTCAAATTCAAATGACTGAAATTCTAAGTCATTGCATTCTTTCCCCTTAAAAGAATTTCGTCCCCGAAATTGCCAAGGTAAGAAAAATGCCGCAATCCCGTTAACTTTTCAAAACCAATTAGTTGGAATAAATTATAGATTTTTTAAATCTTTTAGATTCACCCACCTATACCAACTAATTTCCATCCATTCATGCATTTCAAATTCTAACTCAAAATCAAATTTTAGTTATCGAAAATTTTCTTTCCAAAGTTCTCAAAAATTTTCTAATGCCTTAATTTTACGGAAACTTTCACCAACGTCTCCTTTGCGTAGTTCGATAGGAAAATTTATAATATATTCAGAAATATACATCTCATCTTCGAGGATGAGGTATTGCGTAGGAAAAATAAAATAAAAATACAATATGTAATCCGGGATGTGTACCTTTTATTAGTATTAGCAACTATATACAATCAATATAGTACGAAAGCAAGCTCCAAATGCCAAGCATACACCATCCACACCTGCTAATCACTCAACAATCAATGTGAACAAGTATAAGGAAACTAATATCAATATATAACATGGATTATACAATAACTATATGCAAATATCGCGAATGTAACAAGAGAAACCATCAAATGAATGATACTCATCCAATTAATTCATAACCACATCAATTTACATTTTCAAATGTCAACATTTAATTTATTAAAGCCCTTACGATTTACATATATCATCCGTATGAAAAATCAAATCTGATCGCCCGCTCGATCACACAATTTCACTTCCGAACTAGGATCTTACACGACCGCTCTAGGGCGGACTCAGATCCGATTCCTTGATTAGAAACCGCCATTCGCCTTACACAACCGTAAACTATGATAGAGAATATCAGAATAAATCAAGAATCCATGTCCAGTGTTTTCCATCAATAATCGAGTGAAAAATCCTAACTCGGACCGATGTAAATCACCTCGAAGTCGTTTACTCGAGTCTGAATCATCCGTTATGCATATAAAATAATATACGTACAACTTACATATCTGCTTTAATTGATTTCTTATTATACCCCATTCCCCTTTATTCAGATTCTTTTATTCTCATTCCATTATTTCACATTCAATTAATTTACATTCCATTAATTTACTGTAATTCTTTTAATACTAATAATACTAGGAACCATTCCATAGAATTTTACTTATTCATTATAAACATTTTATGCAATACAATGAACACACTAATGTTTATTATCACTACCATACTCAAGTTCATATCCAATTCTAGCGAACAACATTCCAAAACATATTCAATTCATTTTTCAACTTAAGTTTAATTTCATTTTATAACTTATGTTCATATCTATTTCATTATTCATTACAAATCAAATTTAATTTCATTTAACTCATTTTATTATTTCACTTCATTTATCTTTACTTGAGTCAAATTTTTTCTAACTTAAGTTAAATTTCAAATTTACTTTTCTTATTATTCATATTTAACAAATTTAAAATTTTGTTCAGCTTACTAATTCCCAAAATTTAATATGTTATCAAAACTTATTTTCTTATATTTATCAAATTATACTTTGGATTCTAAAATCGAAACTTGTTTTACCAAAACACAACTTCAATAGTAGCAATCCACCACTTAGAAACTCGAAAATGAATGTCGATAATGTTGACAGTCATCATTAAAATTATTTTCCAGCGACTGGAGTGACTTCAGTGCTTTCTTAACACTTTTAAATTCCATTTTAAAATATTTCCATTCAAAAATATTTTCCAAATAATACTATTATTATTTTTCAAATCTTTGAAAAATAATTTTCAAACCAACGAGATTTAAATACTCAAATTCTCAGCTTTTAATTCTTTTTTTCACAAATCATTTTTATAATTTCCCTTATATATAATTTCACTATAGTTATATAAAACCATTTCTTAATTGTTTACCTTTGTTTACATTATAATAATAACAATTAATATTTGAACACAAACAATAAACAACAAATGATAATAATCAAATATTATCATTCACTAACAACCAAACACACCATATATAACCATAATAATTTCGAAAAAACCATCCTTTTATATATTAAATATAATTTAGGTAAAATTATCTCATTTACCAATTCGTAAAATAATACTATGTCGGTTTGTCTTGTTTATGTGTTTTGGAAACCGCTATCGACATTGTGACCTATCAACCAGAATTCATAAGCCACTCAACAGATAAATTAACACAATATAATACATTTTTTATAATCACTAATAAATACGCTGTCATATATATAACACACGCAAAACTCATAATAAGGCATTCCATTACCTTATCCCTTAATGAATTGCCCTAACAAAGCCAAGGATCTCACAAGGTACCAAAACCAAGATTCTCACTTAACCTTGCGCTTCAATACCAAGTGTAACAACATGCAAATCCACACAATTAAAGCTGATAATAAAACACACATATCCAATCCAAATCGAATGGAAAGACGGATAGTTATGGGAAAGAAAGAAGAAAGAGGAAGAGAAAAGAAGAAGAGAAAAAGGAATTGAAAACAATAAAGAGTCTCATAATCACAACGGAACAATATGCTATATAATATCAATGATCTTTATAAAAGAAAAACCGTAATACATACACCATCAGAGTACACAAATAATCAATCATCAGCCTGGACAGTTATAACAACCTATCGTCATAATACTGATAATTTCAACAACAATGTGGTAGAAAAATAAAAAAATACAGGAGTACATCATAAAGACCTCTACCTCGTCTCCCGAGCTACAATGCATCCAAAGCAATCTATAAATATGCTCGGTCCGACCTAATCATTATAATAAATAACACCCGAGTCAGTTTTGTGAACCAACCTGAAAAGAAAAAAAACTCGGTTGGATTTTTAAAGTTATCAATCTCTTTTCAAAATAAAGGTATCCCGTAAGACCACGCTGCACATAAACATGAACAGGTTTTTACCTTACGATAACCAAACATTTTCTATAGAAAATTCAATGATATTATAATAATGTCTAGAGTATAATACTTATTAGTCAAAGCCGAAATTGTTACATTAATTAAATTCTAGCATATTTGGTTCTATAATCAAAATCTTAAAGGGGCATATTGGAGACTGGATTCCATACTATGACTACGTAAGGGACTACCTTCCGATGGTACATCTCTAGATAAAATGCACCAGAATCTGACAAGAACATCTTGTACCTTACCACACAGGACTGGCCTACCACTTGACTAGTGGTACCGAATATGAACACCCCTTTCATTGATGGGCCCAGAAGCATACATGAATAGATAGTAATCGATCTAGATTTGGAATGACCATACCCTGATGGGAGCGACCCACTTGGCCCTACTACATGCTCGATTTTTTCATTACCCGGTTGATGAGGCTTGAGGCCACATTTCATCTTTATATAGAACTCCCGACTTGAAATGCTAACACTGCCTTTCAGACAATAATGTAATGCCAACATTCATCCATAGATGTTCGTTTTGGGACAGAACAAAACCAAAGGAACCACTTCTACTACATCCATTTTTGGAATCACCCTCAGGATTAGTAGCAAGCAGCCCTTGCACTTCAAAAGCTCTTTTTCGGTTATCTTTAAGATATTTCAATTCGAAATGCCTATGGTGGTTTGAAGCGGTTTTTGAATAACATATTTGATCCAGTCTCTCTGAACCGACAATATTAGTTTATAAACTGGCCAACTTTTGATAGTTGGTTAATTTACAATCAAATAAACAAACAATCCAACCAGAGATCAAATTTCCAAAGGAAGCAACACTCACACTAAGACTCTTTAATTAATCTTTTCATTAATTAAAACACTTTCCAAATATTTAGCTCAAAATACCTTTACAAAGATATAACCACAAACCCCTATATTTTCGATACTTGGGAAAAAAATCTATATACTTATCTCAATGGTATAAGTATATTCATAAAACGGAGGAAGATTTCATTTTCACAAAATTCTTGAACAATTTATAATTTCCTTTATAAATCTCTAAACCCGTTTATAACCCCATTCATTAATCTCTAAAATTATTTATAAAAATCACTTTTATACATACCAAAAATCATTTATAAACCCTTTATAAATACATAAAACCATTCATAAACTACTTTTATAAATCTATAAACCATTTCTAAAATTATTTTATAAATATCTAAGACCACTTATAAAACTATTTTTACCCTTTAACTAATCTTCCTTTAAGTTTTCCAAGCCATGTTATAAGATTCCTTTTATAAAACTCACATCTATTTGTAAAACCCTAGTTATAAATCTCAAAAACATCTATAAATAAATACTAATCATTTACTTTAAAACATTATTATTGGGCTGCGATATTGGACAGTGAGAGGAGAATCGTTAGACTAAAGACATGCAGCCGTAGGACTCTCGAGGTTTCTTGTGACCCACGGAGGTTAGTCATGTTGAGCTTCCTTTATTCCCTCGATTAATCATCGGTAGAGTTAGATTCAGTTCCAGTCGTCAAAGATTTCCCAAACGTCTTTGAAGAGGTTAGAGGACTACCCCCAAAGAGAGAGATCGACTTCAGGATCTATTTGAATGATATTGCTAAGCCAGTGGCATTACCAGTGAGACACATGGCACCTAGGGAAAGGATGGAGTTAAGCAAGCAGATTCGTGAGCTAATGGAGAAAGGCTTCATTAGAAGGAGCACAAATGAGTGGGGAGCGCCAGTCATCTTTTCTACTAAGGCAGATGGAAACCTTCGACTTTGCGTAGACTATAGAGAGTTGAATAAGCTCACGAAGAAGAACTGTTATCCACTTCCTAGGTAGATGATCTTTTCGATCAGTTGGTTGGCTCTTCAGTATTTTCTTAACTTGATTTAGCTACTGGATTTCATCAGCTTAGAGTCACTGATGATAACAACAATAAGGCAGCATTTAGGACACTTGACGGATTCTTTGAGTGGTTGGTTATGCCATTTGGGCTAACCAATGCCAAAGCATGTGACGCCCCATCCCGAGACCTACATTAACAAAGAGTATTGCTGGGTAATACTGTCTGCCAATGTAGAGAATAGGACTGGTTAGGGGCGAACATCTATTGTCTTGTCTTAAATATCTATTGAATACGTTGATTAATGCTCTATATTTTTTCTAACTCAAGTGGATCGACATATCCGATAAATGCTTAATATAAAACTACAAGTGGTTATAGGACTATCAAAACAAAATACAACAACTCAAATGCATAACACATCATAGAACAGTAAACAGATATATATAAACACACACATATATACTGGTACATCCCAATACAAATAATACATCTTAAGTGGTATGACAACCACAATATACACAAGAGTCAAAACAATATGCAAATCAAAGTAGCAACAAAAGACTACAACAAAAAAGGCTGGCAGATAAGTCCATGCGGAAGCAGAATTGGCTAAGTCCCTAAGGTTACCTAATCTAAAACACCTCGGTCTGACCAGATTATAAAATACAAGGGTCAATCTAGCAAAACAAATCAATTTAAGGGAAATACGATAATATAAGCATAAGGTTCAAGGTGATAGACTACTCAAAAGAGTAGATACAATTCAATGCATATGGTTACTTTAAGTGACATGGTGAAGTAAGGATAGTTATTTCATGTGGCATAAGGTATCACAAAGCATGTACATAATCTCAAAAGAGATAAAACTCTAAAACAAATCTCCAACAAAGTGTGCCTCATACCATCGGCGATTCTCAAAACATCAAATATGGTTTAGGGATAAATCCCAAACCTGCCATATCGGTAAACCCAAAAACATACTCAAAGAGATCCCATCTCAAAATATGTCATAAGGCAAATATATCTCCAAATAGGAGAATAAAACCTCAAATAAACGCCAAAAGGCAAATCTCATATAATGTTGCCAAAAGGCAAATCTTAATAACGCCACTGTAGATAATTCAAATCTCAAAGATAAAACTTCTCAATGGACAAATTCCCATAAGGTAATAGCCAAATATATATAATCTCTCAAACGGCTTGAATGGCTAACAATGAAAGGCGAAACACTTGGGAAATCACAAACATCAATGAAAACATCTCAAAAATTTGCACGTGTATATGATCGAAGCTTGCCAAGTACTATTCTCTCTCAAATGTGTGGTACCACGCCCAAAGGCAAATACATCTCAATGGAAAAATACGCCATAATGGAAAACACGCCTCAATGGAAAACGTCTCGAAGACAAATACGCAGCAATGGAAAATATGCCGCAATAGCAAACGACTCTAGGACAATGACCCGAAGGTCCGGTACTGGCATACGTCTCGAAGACAAATGTGCCACAAACTCTTGGATAGGAACCCGAACAGTGTTAACGTTCATCCCTCACCACACGTTCGCAATAAACGGTTTAGTAACTGTTTTTAAATTTCACATTCAAAGTAGTAAAAAGTTCACCTCATCTGATCGGCAAACTCGAACCGAAGGCCAAAACGATCAAACGAACAAGTTGAGTATTAACCGATAAGGTAAAAGCACGTGTCCCACACCACATTTTTACCAAACCGTTTAATCCTCCTTCTCATTCGTTCGAAATGTGCAAAAACATGTAATTTATTTATAAAATAATCTGCTTTGGAAAACAAGCTTTTAAAACCAATTTTTGAAATCAATTTGAAAACCATATTTGAAAATTACCCTTATTATAGGGAATAAATAGATTTTATACTTGAAAATACTTGAAAATATTATATAATAATTATTTTGAAATGCCCATTAATTTTAAAAATCATTTCAAAAGAATTAGACAAAGCCGTGCTAGAAAACGAATCAAACAAGAAAAATCAGTCAAACCGATATTCAAATTCAATTTTAAATTAAATTCAAAACAATTCCAAGTTTGAACTATAAAATCCCCAAAATTTGTCTAGTCTACCGATAGACATCATGGCCTTAAAAAACGATCAAGAACGTCATGAATTATAGCAAGAAAATGAAGTGGAATGGATAGAAAAACATCGGAACAAAGGGAAGAAAAAGGCAAGTTTTTCCCTTTCCCCCAGGTCGACCAAGATGGTCCCTAGGTCGACCGTCGGGTTGACCTAGGAGCCTTCGAGTTGACAGGTGGGTCGACCCAGGGAGGTGAGGCAGCCGACCTAGCTTATGAAATCTTCTTCAGCTCGATTTCTACCTACAAACTGATTTTTTTAAGCAACTTTTGACATATCAAACTGCAATATTTTTCAAAGAAATTCTGCAGGGATGAATTTCAACATGAAAGTTACCAAATGCAAGAAACTTGGCAGCATTTTGTTGCTGGAATTAAAAATTACAAGGTTTCAAAGTAGCAACAGAAATCAGATTATAAACAAACAAAATCAACTACATAAAATTTTACACGGCAAGCAGATTTTCACATTTTTGAGCGATTTGAGCTTTTCTCAGCTAGAATTTATGAGTTTTAGCAACTCATCTTGCTGATTGAAGGCTAAAACTGGGATTATAACAGCAAAGTTGAAGCTTTGCCTGAGAAATGGCTTCTATGAACCTATACAGGAGATAGAAAAAAACATGCAAACCAAAACATACAATAAAATTAGAAAACCACTTACTGTAAAAAGAAATTTTGATGAAATTGTATGATTTGGAGGTAGATCACCTTAGATTTCACTCTAGATTGCAAAAAGACTTTGATTTGAGGAATTCGGTTGAAGAAAATGGTGGATTTTGCAATTTGGGAAAATGGTTTACTGTATTTTTGTTTTGGGCTGAATGAGGAAGAAGATAGCATGTAAAATGTACGTATAGTATACTCCTTTTTCTCACTTCTCATCAGGTTAAAGGTAATAAGCCTAATTGGTTCAAAAATAAAAAGAAAATAAGTTGGCCTCAAGTTTAATTAAACAACGATAAACAATATATGTGCATATATCACACAAACACAACCAAAAATGCACTTTCTCCATATGTTGACATAGGAAAAATATTTAAATTTGTATACTTATAAAATAATACATTTTCTATCATATAAAAAGATTAATTTATATTTTTAAAGCATTTTTATTATTACATTCCTTTATTTAACAAAAATGCACTATTTACTCAAATAAATGAATAAAACATTGTTTTTAACTTCTAAAATTCTACAAAAGTAGTTTTCCCACTTAGAAAAATATTTCAAACCATTTCCAAACTTAATTTATAGCCAAAACATATTTTTAAGCCAATTTCCATCTTTTTATTTAAATAAAACACCTTAAAAACCAAATACTTCTTTTAAAAACTATTAAAAGAAGCAATTGCGCAATAATTAATATAATTATTACATTTTCTCTAAAATAAAGTCATTTTCTTAATTTAAAGTCCATATTCCATTTATTATCACTTTAAACAAAATAAAATAAAGTTTTAAGCTTTATTTTTACAATTTATTTCCAATTTTATTGTTTATTCCAAATAAACAATTTAATTTCTCAAATTTTAATTTAATTTACAATACTAAATTATAATTACCATTATAATTTAATATTGATGGGTAATCTCCAAACCGGGGTTGTTACAGACTCACCCTTAACAAAATTGCGTCCATGCAATTTCTAGTGAAGAGTTTATGTTCAACATATTAATTTCATCAATTTAAAGAAAGATAGACAAGCTCGAGTTTATAAATTCTCTCACTCTCAAAATAGAATGGTAGAAAACAAAGATAAGTCTTGCTTGATTAATTCTATGGTTTCCAAAATGCTAATATTGGATTTGCGAACCATTGAATTTTCCGAGCAACACACAACATTTCGAAGGCGTCTCACCTTCGAATGAGAACATAGCAAATTCTACACAAAGGATCAATCAAATGAGATTGATTTTTCATAAGCACCTCGAGTAGGGTTGAGATTTAGCACAACTCCAACCGACAAAATGGTTATTGATATGATTTTCCATATGACACTATGTAAGGAACCACACCGATACAAGATAGACATAAAAGAGGCAAGGTAGATTAACCAAAAGGTGGTTTCTTCAAAGGCCACCATACTAAAACGACCACATAAATGCACATCATTAGAAAATAAAACGAGAGTAAGATAAACACTAGCAACTAAAATATATGCATAAACTCTCAATAAAATATTCATAGAGTTTCAAAATTCGATATATAATTATAACCACGATTTCCAACCCTAGAAAATTTTCCAAAACTTCTTATTTAGATTTTAAATTTAAATTCAATACTTTTCATTAGATTAAATAAAGTTTAAGTTGTTTATTCTCTAATTCTTCCATAGGTATTTTCTAGTTTGCAAAATATATTATTATTATTTTTCAATTTGTTTTTCAAATTTTCTAAGTGTTCGAAATTTTCGAAAAAATCGGAGGAGTCTCCTTTGAATGGAGGGTCATATATAGCATTACAAAAATGATTTATATAATATACATTGACCATTAGGTCAGAAACACAAAATATACCATCATTTAACTCTAAAAATTAGTCCAAAAACATACCTTTCTTTTTAGAATTTCAAAGTGAGTTTGCACATTCTTATATATAATTTTTTGCTCAAAATATAGTCCAATTATCCTCTTTTCATCTGTACTTAACTCAAATAGATGATAGTAGTTAACGTTCATAAATAAGAAGTGCCACATTTAATTATTAAGGGGAAATAGATCATTTTCATTTTAGACCTGCTGTAAAGAAGACAAGTTTTGACCCAACAAACAACCAAATCTGAAATTTTTTATTAAGTGAAAGTTGTTCTACTTGGTCTAAGATTTCCAACAGTATAAAGATCATCAAAATTAGATTTACGGTTTGAATGTTGTGCTAAATTTACTTTTAGTTTAAATTTTAGAAAATTTCATAAGAGGAAAAAAATGTCTATCCACTTTCAAACCCATTTTGAACTCAATAAAAAGAAAAATCATTTAAAGTTTATAAATAAGCTTTGTAGCTTACTGAAAGCTCTTTAATTTGCAAAAGGATTGAGCTCTTTTAGAGATATAAATCTCAAGTTATCGCTGTTTTAGTGCAGTACCTTTCCAAACAAGATTTCAATTTTTAAAATCAATTTAAAATTTGAAATTTTCCCAAACTATTTTAATCTCAAACATTATTTCAAACAAGCTTTTTGCTATATCATTTATCAAATGATCTAAGACACACAAAATTATGATTAACTTTATGTAATCATCATAAAATATTTTATTAAGTGGAAATATTTTCATTATTATCCAAAATCTACTTTAATACAACTAACTTGAAAACTCATTTTAGAAGAGATAACTAATCTCTTCCATTATTAAGAGATGATTAGTGATTATCCACCAAAATAATTTTTTTGGATATATATATATATATATATATATATATATATAATTTAAAATATTCTCACAGTTTAAAATGATTATACTACATGAATTGTTCATTTATCAAAAAAATCCAAAATCACATTTCCACTTGTCACAAATATTAAATTTCCATCTAATTATCAACATGAAACTATTTAAAGTTGATAATTAAATAAAACTCGTTTCCAAAAGAATTTGGTAATTTCAAACCCACAAGTTTTAATACCAATTAAGTTTAAAACAAAACGTGGCTCGCAAATTTATACTAAATGTTCTAAACCAGCACTTTTTTATTTTCTCTTAAGATAGAGTTTTATATCTATCCTCTACTATTACTCAAATAAATAAGTGTCAAAACAAATCTTATAGTCATCATTAATGAATTGTACTAAACCGTTCGATTAATATTTTAATTTTTCAAACCAACGTATTCTTTTTCCTTATATACATTATTTTATCATTCAAAGCACCAAATGATATTTTCTTCTAATTAACACGTCCCCATAGTTAGAATTGTTCACTTTTACTTACCTAAATTACCACATTCAGTTTCTCAACTTTCAAATAACATAAGAGTATTGCCTCGCCATTGATTTATAGTGAATAACCCCATCGATTGGCTAGAGTTAATTAAATGATCAAAACTGTCCCGCCACTCATCCAACACACCTATGGTTCAATGGCTTCATTAAACATTTAAAATAAAAAATAATACTCTACCATATTAATTATTTCCATCTTTACTTATTAAAACTCAATTTACTGTGTCTGGCTGTCTCATCACAGCATTTAGGAAATTCCTATCGTTAATGTTGGCCAAACGCATCGACCAAAATACTTAAAGCACTAGACGGACAACCCAACACAAAAATTCATTTTCTTTAGAACGAAATAACTCATACATAATACTCAAAATATATTTTTTCTCAAAAATCCAGTTTCACTTAAAAACATATCTTCAGTTTGAATGATTTAAAAACTCGATACTCAAAATCAAAATACAAGAATAACTCATAAGATATTCCTAGAATACTCAATTTGTAAGACTGACGAAATAGACTGGAGCGATTGTTATTTCGAACGGTATAATGAACAACTCACGAAAACCATAAGAGTGGGAAATGCGATAGAAGGAACACTATCCTCCGTAACTTGTTGCTCACTACAATCGGTGTAAGGTCAAGCTGAAGAATGACCCTAGCATCACTTAATGGATTAAAAAGAGATCAATGAGATATAAGAGTAAGGTTAAGATATCTTCTCGAATGAGAAGAATAACACTAACAACATATCGTTACTTTTAGTAAAGTAATTTCACAAAGTATATCAACAATAGAATATCTAAAGAGGATATCTAAAAAAGAAGCAAGAATGACAACATCGATTAAATTTAATGAATCAACTCATTTCCTTAGCGGACATCCTCGTGGAAGGATGACTGAAAGGCTGAGAACTAGGAATGAGGTTAATACAATTCTTGATTGGTCGGTGGAGTGACAAATCTAAACGAACTCACAGAAATCAACAAAGTCATAATGACTAGAATTCAAGATATATCATCAATATCTAGAAACTCAAGAGTGAATACAGATACTTCTAAATCGTCATTAACATTCTGAAGAAAAACAAACAACAAATCGGTCAAAATTAGGATACCTGAATATAGGATCCATCGAATCACAGAATGTGGCTTGATAATACGCAAGTCACTCCATCTCAAATCATTCCAAACTCTAGATAGAAATAGTATGCTGATTCACACAAAAAGATTAGCTACAAGGAACAATCCCAAAATCCTCAAACATCATACCAAATATTGCGCGTGCCCCCAATAGGCTTCGGAATCCTCAAAGAAATCGCAAGATTAGAACATCAAAAAGCTTCAACAAATTCCTCCGGCATGGATGAGTGTCAAGCATCCATATCCAAGAGAACTCCACGATTAGGATTACTCTTAAGATAAGATATAATCAATTCAATTATGGAATACTATGGAATAAAATATATTCTAGACATATCCCAAACTTCTATCTCAAAAGACACGATAAGATAAAGGACACGATGATTAAGGAATTTGTAACACTTGTATTATACTTGGATGAATCGCGATATATGTTTCTATTTTGTGTTTATCATATTTTTTCCAAACCCAGCTCTGATACCAAGCTGTGACACCCCACCCCGAGACCCACATTAACAAAGAGTATTATAGGGTAATACTGTCTGCCAATGTGGAGAATAGGGATGGTTAGGAGTGACCATCTATAGTCTTGTCTTAAACATCTACTAAATATGTCGATTGGTGCTTTATATTTTTTTTCTAACTCAAGAGGATCGACATATCCAAAAAATGTTTAATACAAAACTACATGTGGCTATAGGATCTATCAGAACAAAATAAAACAACTCAAATGCATAACACATCACAGAAAAGCAAAAAGTTATATATACATATATACTGATACATCCCAATATGATACAAATAATACATCATAAGTGGTATGCCGACCACAATATACACACGAGTCAAAATAATATACATATCAGTGTGGCAACAAAAGGACTACAACAAAAAGAGCAAGTAGATAAGTCCATGAGGAAGCAGAATAGGCTAAGTCCATAAGGTTTCCTAACCTGAAACATGTCGGCCTGACCCGAGTATAAAATACATGGGTCAATCTAGCTAAACAAATTAGTTTAAGGGAAATACAAATAATATAAGCATAAGGTTCAAGGTGATAAACTACTCAAAAGAGTATATACAATTCAACACGTATGGTTACTTTAAGTGACATAGTGAAGTAAGGATAGTTACTTCATGTGGCATAAGGTATCACAAAGCATGTGCACAATCTCAAAAGAGATAAAATTCTAAAACAAGTCTCCAACTAAGTGCGCCTCATATCATCGGCGATTCTCAAAATATCAAACATGGTTAGGGAAAATCCCATGCCATATCGGCAAACCCAAAAACATACACAAAGAGATCCTACCTTGAAACACGCCATAAGGCAAATATGTCTCCAAATATGACAATAAACATCAAATAAATGCCAAAAAGAAAATCTCATATAATTTTTCCAAAAGACAAATCTCAATAATGCCAGTGGCAATTCAAATCTCAAAGATAAAACGTTTCAATGGACCAATTCCCATAAGGTAATCGTTAAATATAAAAAATATCTCAAACAGCTCGAATGGCCAACAATGAAAGGTGATACACTTGGGAAATCACAAACATCAATGGAAACATCTCAAAAATTTGCACGTGCATATGGCTGAAGCCTGCCAAGTACTGTTCTTTCTCAAATGTGGTACCACGCCTGAAGGCAAATATGTCTCAATGGATAAATACGTCGTAATGGCAAATGTCTCAAAGATGAACATGCCACATTGGCAAATTCGTCACAATGGAAAATGTCTCTAGGACAACGACTCGAAGGTCCAGTACTAGCATACGTCTTGAAGACAAATGTGTCACAAACTCTCGGATAGGAACCCGAATAGTGTTAATGTCCATCCTATACCACATATTCACACTAAACGATTTACTAACCGTTAGTAAATTTCACACTCAAAGCAGTAAACAGATTACCTCATCTGATCGGTAAACTCGACCCGATGGTCAAAACGATCAAATGGACAAATGGGGAATTAACTAATAAGATAAAGCATATTTTTATTCAAAACCATATTCATTTTATTTAAAATACCATTTCAACACACATTTCAAAATAGTTTATATTTCAAAACAAATTACTACATTTTAAATCTTTAAAATGAAGTTATTATATTTAATAATTAAATTATTAAATTTTTAAAATTTTAATCTTTCAAAGTTCATTTATTCACTTAAATTTATTAAGACAATGAAAATTCAACTTTCGCAGCATTTAGAAAATGCTACGGAAAGTTACTTTTAAAACAATTCAATTTAATAAAGGACAACATTTAAAAATGTTGTAATAGGGTTACTTTAGTTCAAATAAAGCCTTAGTTAATTTCAGCAACTACACCACTTACAAAGTGCTATAATAGCCCTTAATTCAATTTAGCCATTTAGTCCATTTCTATCGACTACAGCATTTACAAATACGGTAATATCCTTTACATTAGAAATAATAACATTTCAAAATGTTGTTAATAAAATTCCAAATATTTAATATAATTTCACAAATAATTAAATTTTTATTTAAATCATTTTTATATAAATCAAATTCTCATAAATTTCAAATCCTTTCAAAGCTTCAAATTCTCATTTTCAAAAGATATAAAATCCTTATTGAAAATATTTCACTTTTATATACAAAATAGGGTCATCCTTATCAAAATAATAATTTCTATTTATGCACAAATTCAAAACACAATCAAACACAAATTTCCAAAGAACGATTCAAGGTTAGGTTTCAAACAATACAGAGATTTGAATTTAGAGGAACTCTAATCAAATTGAATTCCGGTTCGAAGATAAGCTCGAATGAAGATAATAAAATTTTATTACCAAATAGAAGATGGATAAGCCCATATAAATCGTCGGCGACCTTAACTGGTCAACCGTTACTTCAGAAATATAATCAATGCGAAAAAATTTCTATGGAAAATCGACATTCGATCGCCAGAGATAGAATCCAGATAGAACAGGAGATAGATAGCATCGTAAACCGAGGATATAAAAATCTTCGGTTAATCAATGCCAATTGTAAAGGAGTTTCACCCCTTTATAAATCATTCAAAGGTTGGCGGAATCACCAATCTTTATAGAGGCCATTTCAAAGTGGAGTTATGGAATGCCCCAAAATCAAAAGGGTAAAATAGGGAAGACAAGACTGGATTTCAGAACAAGTAGGAGCGTTCCAAAGTTCAAGGAATCCGAATCGATAAGATAAAGCATGCTTTACCAAACTGTTTAATCCTCCTCCTTATTTGCTCAAAATTTGCAACAACGTGTAATTTATATATAAAATAATTTTCTTTGGAAAACAAGCTTTTAAAACCAATTTTCGAAATCAATTCGAAAACCTTATTTGAAAATTTCACTTATCATAGAGAATAAATAGATTTTATACTTGAAAATACTTTAAAAATATCATATAAAAATTATTTTGAAATGCCCATTAAATTTAAAAATCATTTCAAAAAGATTTAGAAATCACCGTGCTCGAAAACGAATAAAAATAAGGAAAATCACTCAAACCGATATTCGAATTTAAATTCAAATTATATTCAAAACAATTCCAAATTTAAATTTTAAAATATCCAAAATTTGGCTAGTCTATTGATAGACAATATGGCCATCAAATATGATCAAAAACATCATGAATTATAGAAAAAAATGAAGTGAAACGATTAAAAAAATCATCGAAACAAAGGGAAGAACAAGGCAAGTTTTTGCCTTTCACCCAGGTCGACCATGAGGTTGACCTCCTTGGTCCCTAGGTCACCCAAGGAGGTGAGGCAGTCGACCTAGTATACGAACTCTTCTTCAACTAGATTTCTGCCTGTAAACTGATTTTCTGAGCAACTTTTGACATATCAAACAGAGATATTTTTCAATGAAATTTTACAGGGATGAAGTTCAACATGCAAGCTACCAATGATAAAAAAATCTAGCAACATTTTGTTGTCGAAATCAAAAGTTATGAGGTTTCAAAGTTGCAATAGAAATCAGATTATAAACAAACAAAATAACTACAGAATATTTTACACAACAAGCCGATTTTCGCATTTGAGTGATTGTAGCTTTGCCCAGCTAGCACTTATGAGTTTTAGGAACTCACCTTGCTGATTGAAGGCTGAAACTCAGATTAAAGTAGCAAAGTTGAAGCTTTGCCTGAGAAATGGCTTCTAAGTACCTGTATAGGAGATAGAAAGAACATGCAAACCAGAACATACAGTAAAATTAGAAAATCACTTACTTTAAAAGAAAACCTCGATGAAATTGGATGATTTGGAGGTATATTACCTTAGATTTAACTCGATTGCAAAAAGACTTTGATTTGGTGAATTTAATTGAAGAAAATGGTCGGATTTTGCAATTTGGGAAAATGGGTTACTGTATTTTTGTTTTTAGGCTGAAGGAGGAAGAAGATGGCCTATAAAATGAACGTACAGTATACTCCTTTTTCTACTTCTCACCAGGTTAAAGTACAATGGGCCTAATTGGGTTCAAAAATTAAAAGAAAATAAGCTGGCCTAAAAATTAATTAAACAATAATAAACAATATATGTGCATATATCACATATACACAACCAAAAATGTATTTTCTCCATATTTTGACATAGGAAAAATGTGATGACCCATAAATTTTGAACATTTGAAATCGAAATATTTAATTGATTTTAAATATTTTAATGATATTTTAACTTGGATTTCAAATATAACTATGAATTTGGCAATTAAATAATTTAATTTAATTTTTTAAACTTGGGTAAAAATTTGAATCTTCAGTTGTAAGCTTGTTAAAAATAACTTGATGGCTTAGAAAATTCATATTGATAATACTGAAGATAATTGTAACAACCCGCATATTTATCGAGTTTGTATTTAAATATTTTATTTAAATATTAACTCGTTAATCGGATTTTGGTCCGAAAAGCTACTTTTTGCAAACGGTCAAATTAGGACTCGAGACCACTTCCATTGAGTTCGAAATGTCGTTTACAATTTTTTTAAGTATAAACATCGATAGGTTTGGAGTTAGTGAAATTTCACTAACTTTTCCCGCTTTGGACTTTGGGTTAGTTTAGCCTATTAAGCCCAAGTTCCAACCCCCTTCTCCTCACTCTTCATAAATTTCTTAACTAACTCAAGCTTGGGCATTAATGGTGAAAAGAATGGGAAATTAAAACTCCAAGCACAAATTCAATTGCAAATCCAACATTCAACTCCAAATTCAAGTAGAAGATATTGGATTCAAGCTTTGGATTGCTTCTCCTTGATTTCAAGCTTCATCTTCATAAACTTTAGTGCAAAGGTGAGATTTTTATCTCACAAATCTAGTTTATACCTATCTTGGACTGTTGGGAATGATTCCCTATCATGTTTGCACGCACATTTGCATTTGGTTTGGATTGGATTGGCGAAAAACTCCACTTTTTAGTGTTTTTGGTGAAAAACTGCCCCTAGGTCGTTCTGCCTTTGTTAGGTCGTTCTGTGTGAAAAGTCGCACTGGAGTTAGGTCGTTTCCGACCTTAAAATGGCCTATACCTTTAGGTCGCTCGGAGTTATCTCATTAGGTCGTAGGTCGTATGGACCTTAGGTCGTAGGTCGTTCTGGCCATTTCTAACGTCTTCGGAGTTAGGTCGTATGACCTTAGGTCGTAGGTCGTATGGACCTTAGGTCGTAGGTCGTTCTGGCCATTTCTAACGTCTTCGGAGTTAGGTTGTATGACCTTAGGTCGTAGGTCGTATGGACCTTAGGTCGCTAGGTCGTATGACCTTAGGTCGCGTCTCCTTTAGGTCGCGCCTAATTTAGGTCGCGTCTCCTTTAGGTCGCGCCTCTTTTAGGTCGCGTCTCCTTTAGGTCGCTCTCCACTGGAACCCTTAAGTCGTTTGGCCTTAGGTCGTTGCACCGTTAGGTCGCTCAACCGTTTATATCGTTAGGTCGCAAACCCACTTAGGTCGCTTAACCTTGTTTTCCCTCTAGGTCGCGTGGCCTTTAGACCCTTAGGTCGCGAGCAGTTAGGTCGTTAGACCTAGGTTGCCTTTTCCCCTTAGGTCGTTGGATCGATAGGTCGCTTTACCTGTGCTCACGTTAGGTCGTTCGACCCATTCATCTTTAGGTCGTTCCACTTGCCTATCTCGTAGGTCGCTCACGAGTTAGGCCTATAACCCGTTAAGTCGCAAATACTTTTAGGTCGTTAGACCCTTGAGTCGTTAGGTCGTTAGACCTCATTTTGTCTTCACTAGGTCGTACCGTTTTGAACGGGGCGCTGCCCCGCACCCCGCCGGGGGCGCTGCCCCCTGGACCCCCGCGACCTGACCGGGCAGGTCGAACCCCGTAAGCGGTGGCGTTGCTCCCGCACCCCCACCTTGGGGGGTTGCCACCCCCCCTCCGTAGGGGATCCTATCTGAAAAATATTCAACAGAACTTGCTGAGCTGATTTCCTTGGATTTTTATCACATCTTCGAATGTGACCTTTATGATTGATTGTTTCTACAATCGCTTCTGTGATTTGTCACTTTAAAATATAAAGGTTTCAAAACTAGTAGTAAATATCAAAACTCTTTCAACAAAATGATTTCAACTCTATTTTTAATAACAAAGCTCTTTTCTTAAACCGTTTTCCAATCTATTAGTATATACAAGCCTTTACCTCACTCGGATGAGAAATCTAATTAAACGACTTAGTAAAACAAGTGGTATGAAACGCTTGCGTTCACTTCGTCGGTTAATTCTTGGACTTGTTCGATTGAACCTCTTGTGACAATTTTATTAGTGAAGATTTACAGTTTGTTCGTAAATATTTAAGTTAAGCAAGTGGTTATGGGACATGAAGCTAAACTTCTATATTTACTAGCTTAGTGTAATTGACACTTCTCGTTGATCTTGATGATCGCTTTATGAATTAGACTAGCAATTGCGCGATGTCTCTTTCATTGCAAGGTTAGACTAGACACCACTTGTGTGATTCCATTCACACATACCTTTCTGCTTTTTGGTTAGTCTTGACCTCAATCTGTGTGATTCCATTCACACATGCGGGGTAGCTCCCCTTGGTCTTCGGACCGTCATGTGATAGGCCTCTTTCCCTTTTTATGATTTCTGGATTTCTTGTGTTGATTTCTGGAATTTATCTCTTTGACTTGTCATGAGTACAAGTTTAGGGTATGATGCCCTCTTTGGATCTTTGAGAAGATTCTTGTGATATTGATTTATCTCTTATCGGTTGATCTCCTGTTGATCATTATTTGCATACTTATAGTAGTATGTCAGTATGGATATTTTATGTTTATGCCATATCTTTTATTTTATATCATGTCATCTGATATTTATAGCTAGACTGATCCGTTTATTATTTTCTTATAAATAATACTCGGGTCAGACCGAGATGTTACAGGTGCTACTGCTTGACTCCTCCCCCAGTGATTCACTACTCAGACTTTTGGCTACTTGTTTAGATTAGCAGCTTTTGTTGTTTACACTTGAGATATAGACTCATAGTTGTATTCTTTTGTATAGCACGCGTTGCTATTCTTTTGTATTATCGTAGATCTTCTTAGACCACTACTCTGATGTACACTTTTATGTGATATTTATTCATATCTCTTTCCGCCTTTGTGATATGGATATCTGTGATTGATTCGCATGTTATGCTTACTTCTATATTTGTTTCCGAAGATTATTTTATAGCCACCGTGTGATAAGAAATTACATGGATGGTCGCTCCTCAACAGCCATATTCTTCGCGCTAGTTGACAGCACTACAACGTAGTGTTCTTGGCTAGCGTGGGTATAGAGGTGGGGCGTCACAATAATGGAAGCTTCAGAATTGAATTTGTATATGCTTTGATCAGTTTTGAAGTTTATATCGTTTAAATCGATATTTAAAAATAGCCTTTAGAGGCACGGTCTCGGAATTCAACAAAACTAGTTCCATTGGATCCGTAATATTGTATTATTATCGGATTTCAATTTTCTAATGTTTGGAGTAATCGTTTGGTCATACGATAAGCAAACACGCTAAAATTTAAATTGAAAAAGCAATGTTTTAAATGGTCCAAAAAGATACCTTCTCCATACGATCGAAGTTGGACTCATAACCTTTTCCATTGCGTTCGGATTAGGGGTATAACCATATAAACGCCTGCGGTACGCCTCGATAGGAGGTCGAGATTGTAAGTTGCAAAATTTGAGACGATTTAAATTTGAACTGAATTTGAATTTAAATTGAATATAAATATTCACATTTACAAGGCTAATGACACGTTTCTTTGTCTTCAAACACTTGGCAATTGTGTTTAACACGCGTCTCCTCTGATTTGAAATCAATCGGCCGAGCAATGATAGAAAAAAAGATAAAAGAAACGAAAAATCATAGCTTTCCCCTTTTTTTCCTCTCTGACTTTAAACCGAAAAAATCCAAATTCTTTTGTAACTAAAAAAATGACGTATAAACGAAAAGGAAATCTCGGCTAGTCAAAACCATCGAAGCCCCTCACCAAACGAAATCGTTTCCGTTTGAAATCAATCGCCTTCCTCTTTTAATCTATTCTCGAAATCGTGCTAGCAAGTTATTCTCGTATGGAATCGAAATGGATTCAATCTCGGCTCGTCATTAGGGAAGGCTGCGTGGAGTCAGGTAGCTAGAAGAGGCGGCTGCGCGTCGCTAGTGCTGCCCTAGGGTGGCGATTCGATGGAGGTGAGGTCGAATCATTGGTAAGCGCATGCAGTTCCACGTGCACACGAAGAATACCTGGTGCAAGTGCGGTCGAGTTGTCGTGTCAGGATGCGTACGCGGTTGGTGGCGGCGGCATCTTAGGGTGTTCGAAGTCGAGCAACGGCCTGGGATTCGCAAGCGTGGTCGTGGTGTCGTGATTTAGGTTCGGCAATTTCTACAGCAAGGTAAGCATTTTATTAAACTGTTTTTATTTTTATTTTATTTTTAGTTCAGTCTTAATTTAATTTAAATTCTGAAATTATATATTTACATTTACAGAAAACAGTAAGAAAAATATATAAGAGTTATATAAAGATAGGATTTTTAAACAGCTTTTTTTATAAGTAGTTTGAAATGGAAAAAAAGAAAAAAAGAAAAAAATATGGATTTTACATTATTTGATAGTCTGTATAAAACAAGATTTTTGGAAACCTATCATTGTTTTTATAAATATATATATATATATATATATATATATATATATATATATATATATGATAAAGATAGTTTTGTTTAATAAAATTTATTTAATTATTTTTACCAAAGAATATTTAAAAAGGGAATTTTAAAACATTGAAAGTTTATATAAAGTTTGATTTTGAAATCTATTAATTTTTATAATTATAAATGCCGTTTAAGGATGTAAAATAAAATAAATATACACTTTTAGTTTACTAAAAATAATCTATTAAAGGGAATAATAGTTTAAGTTAAACTACCAGTTTAAAAAAAATTAAATCATTAGTTAAATAATTTTTTTAAAATGGTTGTTAATTGTTCGACCAATTCGAATATTAATAAATCATATAATTTGTTTATACAAGGTTTAAAAATCGTGAAAACCAGCTGGATTGGAAATGGATCGCAAATAAAAAGCAAAGGTGAGATCTTCTCACTCAATCAGATTTTTCGATTTAATTTTAAATGGTTACATTTAAAATTGTTGATTGTGTGCTTGGATGATAAATTATTATCAGTTGTATTGGATGAGACCCTATGCGCCGCATAATAGCGGATGATATTATGTTGATCCCATATACCGCAATATTCCACCTCGGAGTGGAATTGGTATTTAATTGTTGTCCTAACGTCTGTGGATGCACGGAAACAGGTTGGAGGGATCCAACTGGAGTCCTCAAATATTTGAATTTGTTTCAATATTGTGTGTTAATTATTTATAATCTGTGTGTGATTATATTTGTGATTGAAATCATAGAGTTCTATAGTTTAGCCGAATATATTTTTGGTACCGTAGGATACCCAAAAATAAATAAAATTGGATTTTTGAAATTCAAGTTGAAAGTTTATAGTAAAATTTATTTTTGAAAATTGGATAAATTTAAAAAAAGAAATTTTGAAAGGTTAAAGTTTTATTTTTGAATCCTACTGAATAAATTTCAAAAAAAAATATGGGAAAGGATTTTAATAAATGGATTTCAAGTAATATTATTCAAAAGCTGAAGAATTTATTTTAAAATACGGATTTTAAATAGTTTAGAAGAGATAAAGGAATTTATTTTGAAAGGTTATAAATTTAGAAATAAATTCGGAAATTGATTTGGTGTTTAAATAAAATGGTGTTTGAATAAATTTAGAAATCAATTTGGAATTTGATTTGGTGTTTAAAATAAAATTGGAAGTCAATTCGGAATTGATTTGGTATTTGGAAATGATTTTTGAAATCAAATTGAAAATGGTATATTAGTGGATATTTGGAAAATTTAAATTCACAACGGGAATTTATAGAGGAAAGGGAATTTTGTTTTAAAAATAAATATTGGTTTATTTTTAAAAGTGTGGAAAGAAATTTATAGATTTGGAATGTAAATTTAAAATAAATCAAGAAGGATTTCTTAATTGATTTTAATGAACTATTTTGAAATGGAAGGTGTATATTCCCTGGAAAGCCGCGTATGTTTTAAAGTAGCTTTCTAAATTAAAAGTTTTGAAGTTGGTTTTTAAAAAGGATGTATATGGAGAAATTATTTACTTAAGTTGTTTTAAAATCTTTAAAGTAAAGATTTAGTCAATTAATTATATATGTGATTATTTAAAGATTTAAATTGGTATTTGATTTAGAAAATTGATATTTTAATAATTACACTTTATCTAATAATTTTATTTTTAAATTAGTTTAGACTTGAATTTTTATATGGGATATTAGTATAATATTTTCATAACTAATGTTTTAAATAAAGTGTTTTAAAATAGTTTTTATTCTGAATGTTTCCAAGTATATCTTTTGGATAAGTAATTTAAATTATTTTGAAGTATTCGAACTCGGCAAATTTTCAATGGAAATAAATAATATTTGGAAATTTATTCCACGTGAGGAAAGTGACTTGAAATTTGTTTTCAAAGGATTGAAATGTGAAAGTGATATGTAATTTGTTTTCAAATGGTTGAAGTGTAAAAATATATCTTGCGAAGATATTTTGAAAATAAATAATTAGGAAAAAATTATTTAAGTCTGGTGGTTGTTGTAAATATTGATTGATAGTTAAATAACCGACTATCAATATTGGCCTCTAAATGACATTTGAATTTCGATACGACCGGGGGTGAATTCCAAATGGATATTCGAAAACCACATCAAATCTTTGTGGTGGATCTTTTATTTAAAAGATCAAAGTGGAAATTGTTGTGATTTATTTGAATCTGAATATAACACTTATTTTTAAAAATAAGTGCTCGTTATTCGGATTAGCTGGGAGAGGACCTTGTGTCATAAAATCCATTCCGAATAATGGTACGACGAAATGGGATTGCATAAGATGGTGTTGAAGACCGGGTATTTTCAAAGCGAAAGGATTACCTGTCGAATGTCTCTACACTGGGTTGCTTCGGTATAGAGATTTTATCACGCTTTGTGATGGGGATTCCGGACGTGATTAGTGAATACCCGGATTGCAAGGGCTTTTTTGGAAGTACCTTCGGTTCCGTTCGATCCCGAAACAGATTTATATGGATGTATGTCTGACGTTACACTTTGAGATGTAAAGCTGGTTTCTATCAAATACATTTCTGTTGGTGGTGGAGGATTTATTCTCTTAGCCTTACACCCTTCTCTGAGACGTACAAGCTCAGAGGTAATGTAGTTGATCATTACTAGAGATACATTCCCAATTTGGTAATGTGGCATGCGAAGTGCTACTGATCATTTGTTGATCGAAGCATGACTTTTGTGAAAAGCGTAGCTTTGTGGACGAGACTTCGTCGGACCTCACAACCCGGAATGATCAAAACAGGAAGGATGCAGCAAGGTTATTTGGGGGTAGTGCCCCCTGAGGGTATGTTCATTTCCTTCTGGAAATAGGTGATATCATGATATGGAGCAAGGTTATTACTTTGTGGTTGTTGGTGGTGAGGATCCTCGGATAAAGGTCGGTTACGACTGGTGGATGGCATACTCGTGTAGTAGTTACCTTGTTACATAGGTAACCCGGCCTTGTGTTGGCAGAGATCCGGTTAGGTTCTCAGGACGTCCCTCCAGAGACATACCCATATGGCCCAGGAAGTTCCTTAGCCTGACCATTTGTTGGAAATCCAAAGAAATTAAACGAGCCCTTTACGATTGCAAATTGTATAACCTGCCTCCTCAGGAGGTAGCTATAGCAAGCATAATATAATGGTACCTATGCTGGCTAAGATTTATATTATACTTTCGAAATGTTTTCGACACAATGCACTAATAATAATAATAAAAAAAAAAGAGTTTGTGTATCAAGCATATTTGACCATCATAAGGAGAAATCTCCCCCAAGTGTGCGATTGCATTGTGTGTGCCGGGAGGCCTTGCGGTGGTTTCATTTTCCAAAAAGCATTGCGAATTTCTTTTATTCCCTTTTTTTCTTTTTGTTAAAGATAACTATTTTTAAGATCTCACACCAGTCCCATGACTGACCTGGAGTTTATTGTTCCCTTTCTAAACTCTGGGTGCTCTTAATTTTTCACACGGGCAGTCTAGAGTCAGGTTATCATTATTCTGGAGCGAAGTCAATCGAGAAGTATGCTGTGGAGATCTGGAGTTCAAGCTGGATAGCGAGATGTATCACTTATACTATTTAGTGTCCGTTGCGTTTGGGTTGGTGTGAGTCAAATATTTTCGTGTAAGAAGTTATAATAACTGCCAGTGTTGTGTTGTGTCGTTGTAAACTCTGATGTTGTATGTATAAAACTGATATAGTTCTTTGTTTTAAAGATGTTCATTTATCTATTATATGTTGTTCCGCCGTGAAATGTGAGATTCTGTTATTATTTCTGTTTCTTCTTCTATCTTCTTTTTCTTTAACACTAACGGTTCGGTTTTCTGGCATTCGATTGTGCTGCATTTTGTTGAGACTTGGTTTTGATTCATGACACAAAGCTATCATCTACAACATACAAATTTGACGACTGCTATCAAAAAAAGAGAATATATACTACAAGGAGACAAGACTTCAAAACTGGTGCATCAATTCTATTATTATTTGATTTTTTGAGTCTTAGGTCAACATTGTTAAAATCTCTCTTCAGTTACGTATATATTAGCTTATATATTTTTATTGCTCTATTTACAAAAAATTTATACACATATATAAGCATATAATTAATTTATAAAAGTTTGAAAGTATATATATATATATATATATATATGTAAACTATGTATATTGCATAAAATTCACCGGTCAGTCGACTGACCCAAGTTTCCAATCGACTGACACTGGAGAAAATGTGCAACATGCACAGTGTACGAATATATGAATTTAAATATTTAAATTCGTTCGAATAATCATTCGACTGACCCTGAAGCCCAGGGGACTGAATTTCTATAACAGCCATATTTTTGAAAGGACACGACTTTTGTGAAGAGTTACGAACCTTTAACGAAAAGATTCAGATGCAACACTTCGATCAAAACTCTTCACCAACAGTCGTAGCTTTCTAACCCTTGTAAATACAAACTCCAACTTAATTTCAACTCACTGAATAACAATCGATTTCTCTTATTCTCTAAGCTAACTTTCTGAAATCTATTTTCTATCATACTTTCAATTATTCTACATTAAAGCAATACTATACCTTTTTATTCTTCATATAGTTCAAATATAAACAATTATACTCGAAGAGAATATTATAGGAATGGTGTGCTAAAAGTGACAAATCCGTGTTATCAGAACACACATTAGTCAAACTATTTTTTGTATTAGTTGAAGTCATGTTCTGCTGCTCAGGCGAGTGAAGTCCTCTTCGGCTGTTAAGGCGAAATCATGTTCTGCTGCTCAGGTCCCTGTTCGGCTGCTCAGGGGTGTATAGACCCGTTCCTGCGGGTTAAGTGAGGGATGTTGTTTTAGTGAAATTCCAGAAGGAGTCTGGGACTGGACGTAGGACGGTGCTCCGATACGTCCCATATTTGGAATTATGTAAAGAATTTTCTGAAATAATGACTAGAGAATTTGAAATGTCCCATATGGGAGAATTATCATATTTTCTAAGACTACAAATTAAACAAGTTTCAAATGGGATATTTATTAACCAAGAAAAATGCTGTAATAATCTTATTAAACGTTTTGGAATGATAAACACTTCTGCCAAACCAACACCTATGAGTACAATAGCACATATTGATAAAGATGAAAACGACAAAATGTAGACCAGAAATTATATCTTAGTATGATAGGGTCACTACTCTATTTAACAGCAAGTAGACCATATATTATGATGAGTGTATGCTTATGCGCAGGATTTCAAACAGACCCGAAAAAATCACATCTACGTGCTGTAAAACGAATACTACATTATCTTAGTAAAACTACAAATTTTGCACTCTTCTATCCAAAAGAGTATTCGTTCTAATTAGTGTCATACAGTGATGCTGATTTCGAAGGATCACGAACAGACAGAAAAGGTACAAGTGGTACGTGTCCCTTCATTGGTAAATCGTTAATATCTTGGTTTAGTAAGAAACAAAACTGTGTCTCTCTATAAACTTGTGGAGCAGAATATATTTCTGGAGTACTAGCTTGCACACAAGTAATTTATATGCAACAGACACTTAAAGATTTTGGAATCAACCTATCAAAATCAACAATTTAATGCGATAATTCTAGTGCAATTAATTTATCTAAAAATCTTGTAAATCACTCGAGAACTAAACATATAGATATTAGACATCACTTTTTATGCGATAATATAGAAAATGATATAATAAATCTACACTACATACCATCAGAAAATTAGTTAGCCGATATTTTTACTAAACCACTATTAGAGAATATGTTTATAAAATTGCGACGTGAGCTCGAGATAATCTCAAGTAAGGATATATAAATAAAAATATAAAAAAAATTTAAACTAAAAAGTCAAAAATATTTTTTTTCGAAAAATTCAAAATTCTGACCATGCTGAGGCTCGATCTTGTAACCAGTTGTGAATAGCCCAGATGTCTTAACCATCTGAGCTATTAATGTTTTCTATTCTAGTTTCTTATGGCCGTTTTATTAAATAGTTACATGTATTTTATACTACTTTATATGTCCCAATTATCTTTATAATTTACATTATTAATTTTATAAATATTGTAACTGATCAAATTTGCTTAGCCAACAGAATACCTATGTCTCTACATTCTTTTAGGTTGAAATTAGTATAATCCATAAATTATATCCTATTTTCTCTCAAAATTAAAACTATAAATAGGTACATATTCCTATTCCTATGCTCTCAAAACAATACATCATTCGATACTTTGAAGTAAAACATCAATTAACAGCTTTTTAGAAAAAAACAAAACAAACAATGTCAACTTCATCTATTACCGACTCTATCGAAATCATTGCCACGCCCAACTCCCCAAAAACACCAGACCACAAAGGTTTACCATCATCGGTTTACCACCGGACATACGCCGGACAAGAAAAAATGAAAAAAGACTATTGATATTTCACCAATGATCTCCATCACTATCTGTGAGAAATGCGTAATACGGATCTTAAGGCTAGGACTAAAAATAGAGGGAGGTGAATTGTGTTTAAAGGAATTACTAAATGTTTTTGAGTTTTTGTTAATTTGAACACAAATGTATGCAATATTCAGACACAGATATGATCATAGAATCAAACACAGATGCATAAACAAAGTAAAAGCAATAAAGGAAGAACACACCGGATTTTATACTGATTCAGAGTTACCCTACATCCAGTCCCGCGCACAAGTACAGATTTCCTTTCAAAAGAAATTGTACAATTACAACCCTCGATTTCAAGGCCATGAGGTACACCACTCCAAATTCACAATCCTTTGGGTAGAGATACTTGATTTCACCGGCTACAAGTTCACCCAGTTGATTTCCAAGGCTACAATCACACTTTTTCTCACTTGATTGATTTCACAAGCTACAATCACACCTTCTCTCGCTTAGTTTATTACAAAGAAGCCTATAACTCTGAATAGCACTGAGATCTTTTTGAGATAGTGATAGAGAATCAAACCAGAAATGATCTAGTTAGATTCAATGTTGATTTCGACAGAGTAATGGTAAGAATGTGTGTAAAGAAATGTGGAAGAAGAAGAGGAGTGAAATCAGAGAAAATTTGGTTATAAATTCGTTCAAAACTACCCATATTTATAGTAGAACAACAACCATGTCCATTCGTGAAAAGTAATGACGAATAGACACTTCCTTCGAAATTCAAAATTTTGAAATAAACTGCCACCATGTCTACATGGGGTACTTGAGGATGTCGACATGCCTAAGGAAATTTTAGTAATTTGTTTTTCTTTGAAAATAACTTTCATCTTGCATTAAAACTATTTTAAACTTTATAAATATACTTAATTATAGTTAAAATACATAAGTAAATATAGAGAATAATATTTTGGTATATATATATATAATTTTACTATAATTTTATATTTAAATCTAAGTATAAATATTAGAAGTTTAAATATATTATTACTAAAAAATAGTTTAAAAACCAAGAATAATTTGATTCTGAAAATAAAGATTATTTTGAGGCTAAAAATATTTAAAACCAGGATAAATGTTTTTGATTCTTTTAAAAGGAAGGTTTTGAAATCATTTTGAAAATAAGATATAATTTTTGTAAAAAACATTTGAATAAAAGGTTAGGGATACAAAACAATGTTTCACTAGATTTTTCGTAGGTTCCATCATACTTAGGGTTCCATCCCATTAACAGGCTCGAAGTGGATTCCATTCCACGAATAAATTGGATTTTAAGATGCCAGTGCTTTTCTAGGAGTTTTAACAAAATTCCTAATTAAATTACTTATTATTGAAATCTTGAACTCTTGATAATCTTGATACTCATGAGTTTTCAATCTTGATATCTTGAATCTCTATACTGTATAGTCTTCATTCTTGGTACCTGCATGGTTAAATCCTGCATATACATATATATCTAAACTATAGTGTTAGTACTTATATTTTATAATCTTATTCTAAGGTTGTTGTCATCAAAACCATCATCTCAAGGACTAACAATCTTCCCTTTTTTATGATGACAACCTTTGTTTATAAAATATTACTTCTGTCCTAATAACTCCTCCTTAATCTACGCCCAACTATCCTATTTTATACTTCTCCGCCTCTGTCATCAACAAAAAATAGCTTGAAACTATATAACTCCCCTTCATTCTTGTTCTAAAGTACCTGCATTAATAAACTATACAATGGAGTATATAATAGATAGGTTAAGAGATAATTATACAGATAGACATGATAACTAATCAACGATCATATAAATATCAATGTGTTTTTATACATGTTTTGCACATTAAATATCAATCCACACCAAACCATATCAAAGCAAATCAAATCAAATCAAATCAATCCAAGCAATCAATCAAACAAAGCAATCAAATAAAGTCAAACATTACGAGGAACTACCACCCATCCTTCTTCTCCAAATATAGGGTCTGCTTTAATGGCATCCCAATTTTCATTATCATTGGTGAGAGTGACAGGAGATGTGCTTCATTATCATCTTTGTGCAGGGAGGAAATCATCCATCGTATCGCATCAAAATGCTTTTCTTGCTCCTTGATCATCTGCATTTGACTCAACTCTAAGTGTTGTTGGTTACGAAGAATGAAAGAAAGAATATTCTTGAAAGAATTAAGAGTTTCTTCAAGATTCTCAGTCAAATTATAAATTGGATTGGCCATATTTGAGTTTGGGAGAAGAACTAGAGATAAAATAGATAAGAGATAATTCTGAGTGATGAATTCTGAAAGAAATAGGTATTTATAGGTATAGGAATTCGATTGAAATGAATAGATATAAGGTAGTTATTCAAATTTCAAATTTAAAATGAAATGTCATTTCTGATCAGTACATGTCGACATGGTCAGGGATGATGTTGACATGGTTCGGCGAATTTTGATGACTTATTTTGATTTTGTGAATAATTGTGTGTGTGTGTGTATTTATATATTTATATAATATACTAACATTTATTCTAGAGATAAGATAAGCTAGATAACAGAAAAGAAATTCAATTTCATTGCATAATAGAATGATACAATGATTGAACATTAAATACTACACGAACATTCAAATCAAAATAAACTAAAACAAATACAACGAGATATAAAAAGGTAGAACTAGTTAGAGGATGACGAAGATGAAGATAATCCAAGCTTCTTGCTGACTTTGGAGAAAAAATCGTTCATCTTCGATGACATTTTATCCAATTTCTTACTAACGGACCATTAAAGAAACCATTGATTCTCGACAATAGTCTTTTAGTTTTTGAGTAAGGTTTTGTTGGTTAGATTAGGAGGATAGTCAATACTTTCCGAAGATGTTTCAGCTTCTTCTTCTTCTATTTCCATTTCATCCCCTTCTTCTTCCTCTTCCTCCTCTTCGACCTCTTCATGAGCCAAACGTTCTTCTTTTTCGGCAAGAGTCCCATAAGGTTAAAAAACAAGTGGAATTTTCATAAGAGAAATGTTTGAGTGATTAAAAACCTTTCTTGAAACAAATTCTTCTCCTTTGAAATCTACTCTAAAATAGTTAAAAATCCGAGTGAGATAGATTCCATGATACAAAGTGTTTTCACCCATTTCAAGATTTTTGGGATGAAATTCATCCAAAATAAATTGCGCCCAATTAATATCATAATTTCCAAAAATAGCAAAAAGTGCTTTGCAAACTTTTAAAGTTGGATTGTTAAAATTTCCCGACCTTGGGGTCAAAGTATGTTGTACAAGAAGATTAAAAATTCTAGCTTTTGTTCGAAAGTTTCGATTTTTGAATTCAAAATTATCATTACCTTCGAAAATATGATGAAATGTCTCAGATCATTTCATCGATATTAAAACTAGAAAGATCCATTTCCGTGCTTTTGCAATTGAGAATGGTACCCAAAAGATCACAATTTAAAACGATTCTATTGCCTTTAACACTACTCCAAATTTCATCATCATTTCCCGCGGTTAAGATTTGCATAGAAAATTTTAACAAGACTTGGATAACAAACAAAATCATTTTGAGAAGCATCAACAAGACTAAGAATTTGATTGTTTGCAAAAAGAGAATCGATTTCATAGGTAGAGAAATCTTGAAATAGAGCAAACTTTCCGAGATGGACTTTTCCATAGTCAGCATAGTTGATATATGATTTCATGGCCTCCGGATCATTGTAGAGTTGCTCTTTTATCTTTCTGGAAATTCTCATTGTGGAGGGGTTGCTTGAGGAAGCCATTAGAGTAGAGAGTAGAGAGCTTGAAGTTTTGAGATAAGAGTTTGAATTTGGAAAAAATAAGAGTGAAAAGTTGTGATAAAAGATAGTGAATAAATAGATTCTCAAAGGACATATTCTCTGGTCAAAAGGTGGCTTTTCAGAGAATTGAATGAAGTGAAAAGATGGAGGGATGTTCAATATTTGAATGCAAATTTTGAATTTCAAATTTCTATACCCATATCGACATCATGGTGGGGACCATGTCGACATATGCCTTTGAATTTCCATGATTATTTTTCTTAAGTATTCTAATATATACATATATATTATTTTTGATGTCTATACATATATCTGGAATATTACTAGAATTATAGTAATATTCCATAAAATACTATGATACTATTAAAAAAAATAGTAAAAAATAAAAATTTTAAAATTCAAACAACACACCATTCAAAATCAATCAATCAAGCATCCAATTTTAAGCATGAAATTTCAACAATTGTATTGTAAATGTGTACCTTTTCCTGAGTCCGTTTCTCTGAATTCGTCGAAGTCGTGAACTGCCGTGAAACACATATTTGAATTATCTGTCTTCTGATCATCATCGCTTGAGGACGAGTGTGAGTCATCTAGAGTAGCGGTAAATGCACGTTTTCGTTTCTTTACGGAACCATTGTTTATAGGAAGATTTTGCCTATCTGGATTCGGATAGTCTCTTTTGATATGGCCTGGTTCATCATAGTTGAAACATTTGATATTGTTTGGCACTACATTCTAATTTCCAGAGTTCTTATAGTTGTTTCTCTTGAGATTGTTCATCTTTCTGTATTTCAGGAATTTCCGAAAATTCTTGGTCATAAGGGCTATCTCTTCATCATTATCGCTGTTTGAGTCTGATCCATCGATCAATGCATTGAAAGCCATTGATTTCTTTTCAGATGCTTTGCTCTCTCTTCTCTCAATCATTTAGACTTCAAACGGCATTAGATTTCCAATTAATTCTTCTATCTTTAAGGTACTGATATCATTTGCCTCTTCGATCGCAGGTGTTTTTTGATCCCATTCAGGAGTAAGAGAATTTAAGATTTTTCTGACTTGATCTTCTTCTGAAAATTCCTTTCCTAAGGATATTAGAGAATGCACAATGTTCTGAAATACACTATACATATCTGAAATAGACTCATTAGGATTCATTTTAAACAATCGAAACTAGTTTATGAGCATGGAAATTTTGGTCTGTTTAACTTTGCTTGTTCCTTCATGAGTCACTTGCAAAGTTTTCCAAATTTCATATGCAGACTTACAAACTGACACTCTATTAAATTCATTTATATTTAGTGAACAAAACAGAATATTCATATCTTTAGAATTATTTTGCACAACAGTCTTTTGCTCAGCAGTCCACTGTGCAAAATCAGTCGTGGGTTCAGAATATTCAGTCTGTGTGACATTCCAAGTGTCTAGTCCTATATATTGTAAATATATTTTCATCCTATATGCCCAATATGCATAGTTACTGCCATTAAAAAGTGGTGGTCTGACAGTAGACTAACCTTCTACAAATGAACTAGTGACAGGGATAATAGAACCGGTGTTGGTTCTGTTAACAGTACTAGTGTTGCTAGCCATTTTGAAAATTTTTCAAAATTCAGATTATGAAAACTTTGAAAACCTTGATCTGATACCAAATGTGAGAAATGCAGAATACGGATCTTAAAGCTAGGATTAACATTAGAGGGGGGGTGAATATATAAGTAAATATAGAGAATAATATTTTGGTATATACATAAAATTTTACTATAATTTTATATTTAAATCCAAGTATAAATATTAGAAGTTTAAATATATTATTATTAAAATATAGTTTAAAAACCAAGAATAATTTGATTCTAAAAATAAAGATTATTTTGAGGCTAAAAATATTTAAAACCAGGATGGATGTTTTTGATTCTTTTAAAAGGAAGGTTTTGAAATCATTTTGAAAATAAGATATAATTTTTGTAAAAAACGTTTGAATAAAAGGTTAGGGATACAAAACAATGTTTCACTAGATTTTTCGTAGGTTCCATCATACTTAGGGTTCCATCCCATTAACAGGCTCGAAGTGGATTCCATTCCACGAATAAATTGGATTTCAAGATGCCAGTGCTTTTCTAGGAGTTTTAACAAAATTCCTATTTAAATTACTTATTATTGAAATCTTGAACTCTTGATAATCTTGATACTCATGAGTCTTCAATCTTGATATCTTGAATCTCTATACTGTACAGCCTTCATTCTTGGTACCTGCATGGTTAAATCCTACATATACATATATATCTAAACTATAATGTTAGTATTTATATTTTATAATCTTATTCTAAGGTTGTTGTCACTAAAACCATCATCTCAAGGACTAACGTTATCAATAGGAATCTCTAATGCTTCAACGGGAGATGTATTATGAACAGAAAATTAACTCCAGACATATAGCTATAATCAACCATATAGCAATGAAATTCTACGGGGCTTCGTCACACCCGATAGACGAAAATACCATTTCGCCTATCCGACACCCTTCGACTTCGTCTCCTCCGCAACCACCATGCACACCAAATTTAGGGGATCGCAACGAAGCTTCGAACGTTCATCGTAAACAGCTGAAAGAATTCAAGACACCGAGTCCTAAGAAATAATCATAGTGTTTAATGATTTTTCGTTGTATGTTTAATAAATTTTCTATCTATGTGTACGTTTATATATCTGAAATAAAATTATTTCCGGTGAAAACAACTTAGATATAAAATTATTCACATTTAATAGCAAAATAAAGTTAATTCTATACCATTCATTAAAATAAAATTATTTATATTTATAGAATAAATAAAATATAAACATTTCATATCACATAACAATTCACTGTGCAAAAAGCTTCGGCTATTGCAAGCCTGACACTGCACTGCAAAGTTTTTAAAATATAAACACGACCAGTCGACTATTGCAAGGCGTTGGTCGACTGGACCAGAAGATTGAATATAATCAACCTTTGGCTTCAGTCGACTGACGCCCATATCCAGTTGACTGATGCTGTAATATAGACAATTATATAACAGGCCCAGTCAACTGTTGTAGGGTCTCAGTCGACTGGACCAGAAGGTCGAAAATTCACAACCTTCAGCTTCAGCCTACTAAAGCCCTGCACCAGTCGACTGACCCGTAGATCTGAAGGGCTTTTTACCTTTTCGCCTACCACCTTTACCCCTTTATTTATCACTTTACCTTCTCTCCTCTTTTACAATTCAGTTTTTCAAAATCTTCAAAACCCCAAGCTCTCCAAAAATCAAAATTTTCTCCTCAAAATTAAATGGCACCAAAACATAAAGGTCAAGCCTCTTCCTCGACTCAACCTCCTTCTAAAGAACAAATTCAGCGATGGCTATTTGACGACACCGCAATGAAGAGATGAAGATGGATGCAAGATTCAAGAATATTCGAAGGTTCCTTTGTCAAATTCCCTGATTTTTCACCTTATCATATTCAAGAATTAGCCCGCCGTTGCAATTTAGAGTGATATCGACGACAATAAACACAAAATCAACCAAATTATGGTTAAGTTGTTCTACGCTAATCTCAACTTGGGTCATCAAGATGTTCCAAATCAGGAAGATTGCATATGGAATCTCGTTTGTGGTAGGCCCTTCTTCTTTTCTCTAGACCACATGGCTCATATTCTAAAAACAGAAAATGGAGTTGAGTTGGCTACTGATGTTGATTTGGTTGTTCGAGATCGCGTAAGCCGTTTATTTCTTGAAGATGATATGCATTAGTTAAAATCAATGTCTTTACGGCCAAAGGCATGAACAATTCGTCGCGTCTTAATGCAAACCGTAACTCCTAGAACCGGGAGTTATGAACTCGTCTATGAACATAATTTTAGAGACTTGTATGCAATTTTTGGAAATATTAAAGTAAACTGGCTTCGTTTAATACTTGACGAGTTTTTAAGCTTTAACAAAGGTAAGATGAATATAATTTATCACGGAGAATATATTATGCGTCTTCTCAAAGCTTGTGAAGTTTCAGAACCGGATTCACCAGTTTCTACAGTTGGATGCTTAATTGCTCGGACCTTAGCTTTAATGAAATTACCGGTTGCCTGACCACTTCCTATAATATCTTTTGAAGAATGGACACAAAGGCAAACAACTCAAGTCCAACCACAACAAGGCGAGCCTTCTCACTGACCATCTCGTCAAACATCAACTCGATATCGACAAGAAGAAATTAAGATTCCAAACGAAGGTCTTCAACCACGTGAGGACATCAATATCATGTGTCGTAATCAACAAATCCTTCAATCGAACATCCTCAAAGTTGGTAAGAAGCTTGATAAAGTCAAAGGATTTTTCACAAAATTGTGGCAAGCTATATCGTGCTTTTGTGGTACATCTACTTCTACTATAGACGATCCGGGTAAGCAACCCGTATTTACATGGTCTTCTTCTTCTTCTGGGGACGATCAAGCTAGTAGTGATGATGATGGTAATGAAGGAGATGGTGGTACGGGTAAGGGTCTGATGGAGTAAGATGTTTATTTTTCTTTTGATTCATGACATTTGTTTTAATTAATATGGCTTGTACTTAAATGGCCATTCTAGTTTATTTGTTTTTAAACACTATTGTCTATGGAAATTAAATGTGTGGATGATTGTTCTTGGTTTTATTTCATATTATCTTTCACATTATAATATCACATTATTTATTCCTTTTTGTCGATGGCAAAGGGGAAGAAATATTGTTGCCACTAATAAGAATGCAGGATATAGAGCATCAGAGATTCAGGGGGAGTAAGTATTTATGTTGTTTTATATACAGTCGAAATCTATATCTATTTATAGGTTGTCATCAATCAAAAAGGGGGAGAATGTTGAGACTTGGTTTTGATTCATGACACAAAGCTATCATCTACAACATACAGATTTGACGACTGCTACGACAAAAAGAGAATATATACTACAAGGAGACAAGACTTCAAAACCGGTGCATCAATTCTATTATTATTTGATTTTTTGAGTCTTAGTTCAACATTGTTAAAATCTCTCTTCAGTTACGTATATATTAGGTTATATATTTTTATCACTCTATTTACAAATTTTTTATACACATATATAAGCATATAATTAATTTATAAAAGTTTGAAAGTTATATATATATATATGCAAACTGTGTATATTGCATAAAATACACCAGGTCAGTCGACTGACCCAAGTTTCCAGTTGACTGACACTGGAGAAAATGTGCAACATGCATAAGGCACAAATATATGAATTTAAATATTTAAATTCGTTTGAATAATTAGTCGACTGACCCTGAAGCACAGTCGACTGAATTTCTATAACAGCCATATTTTTGAAAAGACACGACTTTTGTGAAGATTTGCGAACCTTTAACGAAAAGATTCAGATGCAACACTTCGATCGATACTCTTCACCAACAAATGTAGCTTTCAAACTCTTATAAATACAAACTCCAACTTCATTTCAACTCACTAGATAACAACTGATTTCTCTTATTCTATGATCTAACTTTTTGAAATCTATTTGCTATCATACTTTCAATTATTCTACATTAAAACAATACTATACCTTTCTATTATTCATATACTTCAAATATAAACAATTATACTCGAGGGGAAGATTATAGGAAGGGTGTACTACAAGTGACAAATCCGTGTTATCAGAACACACATTAGTCAAACTATTTTCTGTATTAGTTGAAGTCATGTTCTGCTGCTCAGGAGAGTGAAGCCCTCTTCAGCTGTTGAGGTAAAATCATGTTCTGCTGCTCAGGTCCCTGTTCGGCTACTCAGGGGTGTATAGATCTGTTCCTCCAGGTTAAGTGAGGGTTGTTGTTTTAGTGAAAATCCAGAAGGAGTCTGGGACTGGACGTTGGACGGTGCTTCGAACCAGTATAAAAATCTCTGGTGTTTTTAATTCCACACTATTTACAGTATTATTATCATTAATATACTCTGCATTATCATATATCCATATTACACGATCCACACTGCACTTTCACATTTGATACAGTGGATGTATTGATGTCGACTTTTGGGTGTCAAAAAATTGGGCCGTTAGATTTTGGTATCAGAGCAGTTGGTTAAGGGACAACACTAGCTTTGGTGGGGATTACTCATTAGAGATAGAGTCAGTAGTACTCTAGAAGTAGTTCAGTGTATTAATAGATATGAGCGCGTATTTGTTAGTGAATATAAAAAAAATTGTTTTATATTATGATGATTGGTTTTTTGAGTGGTATATGGATTCTGGTCGGTATAGTCTGTTCAACTCTATCGATATGGTTCTCTAAACACTCGTACAGAACATCGACACGATATTGTTTTAAAATAGGGTAAATGAAATAATTTTACCCAAAACTATTTTGTATATAAAAGAAAATGATTTTCCATAAATTTTATAAATGTTTATGGTTGCTTGATTGTTAGAAAGTGATAATATTAAATTATTATCATTGATTACTGAATAAGAAATTGAAATCATAACAAAGAGCTAAGAAATAAAAATCCATATACAAATGGGATTTGTAAATGTAAATTTTAAATGTGATTTATAATTTGAAATAGAATTTCAGAGTAATATTTGAAAATAAGTTGGAGGATTTGAAATATATATAGTTTGAAAATTATATCCCATTTTGGTTTGAAAATAGTTTTAAAAGATTTTAGGAAAAAATATGTTTTGAAGGGATAAAAGCACTAAACTCTTTTCGATCGCTGGAAAATAATTCCCATGATAATCGCGACATCATCGGTGTTCATTTTCGAGTTTCCAAGAGAGGAATTGCTGCCAAATTGTTTTGCATGGAAGTTGTTTGCAAACTGGGTTTGGTTTTGGGTATTCAAAGGATAATTTGAATTGATTTCAAAGATGATTTTGAAAGGTTTAAATGACTCTGGAATCTTATTAAAAATAGTTATGGAATAATAAATAAGTTTGAAAAACGTAGAAAAATTCAGATTTAAACTAAAGTTAACTTGAGTTAATTTGAATAAAGGTGAATTTGAGAAGTCTTACAGACTAAATGATTGGAATAAGTGGAAAATAAAATTGTGAATGAATAAATAAATTTACAATTGCAAGTAAATGAAAGTGAAATTGAATGTTGACATTCAGTTCGAATTTGTGAGTAAATAGATCTGGAGTTAGAATTGAATTCAATAATTATAAACGAAAGGTAAATTGAATGCATATGGAATTTGAAATCCAGTTTAATTATAAGTAGATATAAACCAAAGTGGTAAATTGAAAATAGAAATAGGAAGAATATAAAATGCTTATATGAAACATAAGAAATAAATGACAAAATTCTTAAGTAAATTTGGAATTAAAGAAGTATTCTAAGTTTAAAAGTGAATGAATATTAAACTGGGAATTGTGAAATGGTAGTTGTGAATAAGGAAATGAAAATCAATGTGAATATTAGAAAAGAAAATTGATATAGTTAATAATCAATTGGAATAAATACATAGGATGTACGCATATTATACTCGCATAGCGATTTGATCTAGAATTCGAGCAAAGAATTTGAGATAGTTATATCGACCCGAGTTGTGATTTTTCACTCGATTTTTGACGACAAACCTGGATGTGGATTTTTGGTTGATTCTGGAAATTCTCTATCATAGTTTACGGCTATGCAAGGGGAATGACAGTTTCTGATCAAGAAACCAGATCTGAGTCCGCACTAGGAAGTCGGGTGGAGGATACTAGCTCGGAAGTGAAATTATATGATCGAGTAAGCGATCGAATTTGATATTGCGTACGAATGATATGTGTGCATCGTACGAACTTAAATGAATATTGTAACTTTGGTAAAGAAATGTATGAAATGATTTTGAATGTTGTAATTTGACATTATTGCTAAATAGATACACAGGTGTGTTAAAGGAAAATAGAATTGGGATTTTGATTTCGAAGATAACATAAATTGCTCGACAAGGTATGTATTTGAATTTCTACATGAAATTTGACGATTTTCTTGTCTAACCGCTTGGCCTTTTGTTTTCTTTTTAAATCTAGGGCCCCGTTGTGGCATTTTGTAGTAGTACTGAGCTAGCTGAGCAAAGGAGACGCTGGCGAAATTTTTCGAAAATTTAGTGAGTTAGAAAAATTTTGAGAAAATTTTGAAAATTTAAAATTTGAATTTGAATTTATATTTGAATTGTAAAAGTAAACAATGTTGTTTCAAACTTATGATTGATTTTGAAAAGTTAGTTGAAGCAAATGAGTCTTTGATAAAAAGATTGTTTTGGCAATTGATAAAACTGTTTGGTTTTGGGAAAATAATAACGGGTTGAGGATCATTCTTCTTAACTAGTAATTTCGGGACGAAATTATTTAAAGGGGAAAATATGTGACGACCTAGAAATTTTAAACATTTGAAATCGAAATATTTAATTAATTTTAAATATTTGAATGATATTTTAACTTGGATTTCAAATATAACTATGAATTTGGCAATTAAATTATTTTATTTAATTTATTGAACTTGAGTAAAAATTTGAATCTTCAGTTGTAAGTTTTTAAAAATAAGTTGATGGATAAGAAAATTCATATTGATAATGCTGAAGATAATGGAAGCTTATGAATTGAATTTGGAAATTCTTTGATCAGTTTTGAAATTTATATCGTTTAAATCGATATTTAAAAATAGCCTTTCGAGGCACAGTCGCGGAATTCAACAAAACCAGTTCTATTAGATCCATAATATTGTGTTATTATCGGATTTCAATTTTCGTGATGTTTAGAGTGATCGTGGTTGTACGATAAGAAAACGTGCAAAAATTTAAATTGAAAATTCAATGTTTTAACTGGTCCAAAAAGCTATCTTCTCCATGCGATCGAATTTGGACTCATAACCTTTTCCATTGCGTTCGGAATAGGTGTATAACCTTATGAACGCCTGACGGCATGCCTCAATCGGAGGTCGAGATTGTAAGTTGCGAAATGTGAGATTCTGTTATTGTTTCCTTTTCTTCTTCTATTTTCTTTTTCTTTGACCCTAACGGTTCGGTTTTCCGGCATTCGATTGTGCTGCATTTGATACAGTGGACGTATCGATTTCGAATTTTGGGTGTCGAAAAATTGGGTCATTACAAAAAATATGTAAATTTGTGTACTTATAAATATTACATTTTCTATCATATAAAAAGATTAATTTATATTTTAAAAACATTTTCATTATTAAATTCCTTTATTTAACAAAAATGCACTATTTACTCAAATAAATGAATAAAACATTGTTTTTAACTTCTAAAATTCTACAAAAATACTTTTCTCACTTAGAAAAATATGTCAAACCGTTTACACACTTAATTTATAGCCAAAATATATTTTTAAACCAATTTCCATCTTTTTATTTAAATAAAACACCTTAAAAATCAAATACTTCTTTTAAAAACTATTAAAAGGAGCAACTGGGCAATAATTAACAAAACTATTGCATTTCCTCTAAAAAAGTCATTTTCTTTATTTAAAGCCCATATTCCATTTATTGTCACTCTAAAAAAAAAGTTCTAAGCTTTATTTTCGTAATTTAATTCCAATTTTGTTGTTTATTCCAAATAAACAATTTAATTTCTCCAATTTTAATTTGATTTACAATATTAAATTATAATTTAATATTGATAGGTAATCTCCAAACCAGAGTTGTTACACAGCATATTTTGTAGATTTGATGAGCCGTGTGTTTTTTCGAGATGTCCTAAATATGTTCGTGGATGACGTTTTGGTGTTTTCCAAAAGTATGGAAGAGCATGTTATTCATCTAGAGGAGGTTCTTTGTACACTTCACATTCATCGATGGAAGGCAAAAATCTTGAAATGTCACTTTTGGCTTAAGGAAGTGTGTTTCTTGAGGCATAGAGAAGGTCAACACATGTAAAGAGTTTAAGAAATGGTTTCGTACATTTAGGTTCGGATTTTTGAAATCCAAAGAGTGGTAGGCAAAAATTGAAGATGTGCAATAGATTCAACTAGAAAGCCCATGTGTAGATAATTGTAAAAATTATAATTAGTTCGGATAAGTGGATTCAATGTTAGCGCCATGGAATAAATATAAGCATAAAAGAAGAATAGAAACAAAAGACATTGGTAAGGAAATGAGATTACCAAAGTTTAGGAAGGGTACTCCTATGATAGTAAGAAGAGAATCAACTTTAGGTTTATCCCAATAAAATGAAATTATTAGAATTGAAAAGTTGGAAAGTCTAAATGTCAATATTTATAAGAAAGTAAATATTGGGTTTTTGAAGAAAAAAATTTGTACGAAAATTAAATTGGGTTTTATATGGTGTAAATTTTGTTAAAACGAAATTCTTTTAGAATTATAGAGCGTATATGGCTCGCTAGTTTCGTTGAAAGTAAACAAATATTTTAACTATGAAAACCTAGAGTGTATTAAGTATTGGAAACATAGGTTGCATCATTGGTTGTAATAGATGTTTTTATGAAAAATAAGGGGAGCATAGACTATAACACTACTGTTATAATAGGTGACTCCCAAAGGAATTTTTTTTTACATAGTATATGATATTTTTTAGTGTTTATTTTTGAATCTATACCCTAGTATTTTTGGGTTGCGGTAATAATGTTTTACGCAACATCTGTTTTGACCCAAATAAAAATGTGTTTTGAAAATAGTTTCTAAGTATAGAAATAAAGTGGTTTGTAAGTACATTTATTATTTAAATAAGTATGAGGAAATATTTTCTAGTTATAAATATATTAAGACAGTTTTTAAAATGAGAATATAGATTAAACATACTTTAATATATTGGAATGAAATGAATAATGATATAACTTCCTATGAAACAAAATCACAAATAAAGATGTTTTGTGCAAGTTATAAGGAATACGTAAAAATATATAATAAGTTCCTTGTAATTTCACATAAACGTGAAGTCCTCTTTTAAAAAGGATCTATAGAAGGTTTAGCGTAACAGTTCCTTATAAATGAAAGTTGTTCCAATATATTAAGGTATAGAGCCATTAAATGTAATAATCAGAGATAGTGTTAGTTAGGAGAGATATTATAGAGAGCCATAGTAGAAAAGGCTAAGCAACGAAAATTTTACATATTTTTCCATTGATTATGCTCATAAATTGCTTGCCTTTGTAGAAAGTCCCGATTTGTAGTAAGTTAGAAACTCCTCCAAGTTTAGGTGATTGGAATGTTAAGGAGTTTTAATAAAATAATTGTTCTTATCAACTCCATTTTTTGCAAAATTGAAAATCTATGTAAAGAAGATGTTTTGAAAACATGTCAGGACATTTTAATGATATCTTAGAGAAAAAATGGTTTGGTGAAAAAGTAAATAAGTTTTCAAAAACGAAAAACTTAGTAACGATTAAATTTAAAAATCATTATTTTTAAGGAAAGCTGTAAAGGTCTTTAAAAGAAACGAGGAATAAGTTTTGAACTCATAATTTATAAATTTTTCCTTAGATTTGGGGAATAATGTAAATTCAAAAAGCTGTAAGGATGCAAGTCTAAAAAAAGGATAAATTGTCAAGTAACTAAGTACCTTTGGCTTTAATAGAAACTTGAAAATAACGCTTTTAAAGGCAAAAATTTTGGGATTTGATGTTTTAAAAAATTCAGAAACTTTAGTTTTTGAAATGAGATGATAAATACCAAACCAAACTTTTAAATGTGGAGTAGATAGAAATCATTTCCTAGATATGATGGAAAAGTATAAGGCTGTATAGAAGATAGCAGTGATTACTTTTAGAAATAATAATAAAAGTTTTAGTATAAGTGTATAGGACACTAGTGGGAACCTAGGAATGTTGATTCATGTGTGCATATTATATAGTAAGGTGATATTAGTAAGATAGTAAGACACATGAGGTTGAGGATGTGTATTCTTGATTTTGAGGAATTTGGAAGAAGCATCTTCCTTTAGTGGAATTCGCGTATGATAATAGTTTCAAGCTGGCATTGGAATGACACCTTTCAAAGCTCTTCATGGAAGACCGTGCAAGTCGCCTTCGTGTTGGTTGAAGTCTACAAAGATTGCCACTTGATCCCGACATGGTTAAAGAGACTTCGGGGAAGACTGATTTGATTAGGAGAGAATATATACATCTCTTTGATAATAAGTTTGTAGATTGCCACTTGATCCCGACATGGTTAAAGAGACTTCGGGGAAGACTGATTTGATTAGGAGAGAATATATACATCTCTTTGATAATAAGTTTTGAATTTTCTATTTCCATCTTTAGTTTTGAATAGGTTCTTTCCTTTATTATCTTTTGGGATGATAGAACTTAGGATTTAACTTATGGATGGTAGGATTTGATGTAAACATGTTATTAGAACATCTTATGTATGATAGATACAAGTGGTTGCTAGTGGATGCCAATTAACGCATATACTTACACTAGGCACTATTATCTCTTAGGGATCGGCATAACTAGGACACTAGAGCATATGCATATGGATGAGTGCGCATTTGAATTTTTATTTATTTTTATTCCATGGTTGCTATAAATAGATGAATGTCACATGATTGTTGTATTTGGATGATGATTGTTGCACGCATGTAGAACTATCAGTTAACATTAGGAAATCACATTCATTTGGATACATGGCACGACATGATTGCATAAAAGGAGGTCGGCCGAATCAGTAGAACACCTAATCTTTTACATTAGTTAGGGACATTAACACTTCACTAATTGCATATCTATCATAAATTACATTTAGAAAAACTTAAGGACAATGGATGTAATGGATGATGGTTGAGTAATTGGTTGTAAAATTTGGATGAAAACATTTATTTCATTCTTCTATTCTTAGAGATTTCGGGGACGAAATCTCTTAAGAAGGGGAGAATGTAACAACCCGAAATTTAAGCTATAATTAATTAATAAAATAACATTGTGCAATTATCAGAATTGAGCCACACGAATTGCACCATTGTGTCCATGGTAATTTTTTGGTCAATTTCCATATATAGATTGTTAGAATTCGAGCTAGAATGAAGAAGATATGAAAGGAAGAAGAATTCAGAAAATAGGAAAAGAAAAAAAATAGGCAACGTCGACCATAAGGTCGACCTCATCCTGGCTAGGTTGACTCATAGGTCGACCTCAGAATGTGCGGCCGACAGGTAGGTCGACCCACCTTGCCTTTTGTACGTACCTTCGCCAAATTCGATTCAAACACAAAAAAATTTCATTTCTACTCCATCCTCTGCGTTCGTGCTTCCATGCGAAGATTCCCATCGAGCCTATGACGTGGTTGCACCAGATTTAATCCTCAAATCCAATGGTTTGAGATACACAAGTGACACTATAAATAAGACTCTAAGCCTAACTATTTTTCTCATTTAGATTTTCTCCATCTTGGTTCATTACCTGAGGCTGGACCCTAAAAGGAATGTTTTTCTAAGGAGAACATCTTTTTAATTAAAATATTTTATACCCTATAAGTGGATCTGGAAAGGCTAAGGAAAAGAGCTAAGGATCATATGTGAATGTTTAAGTAATTATTTTAGATTTTTATGTAATTTTAAATAATTGGATTTTCAATAGTTATAGTTTTTCTACAATTTAGGGATAACCTTTATGCAAGTTTATTTACAATTTATTTAAGTAAATTTTAGACTTGCTTTCCAGTCTATTTTCTTTTAACTATTATATTTCGGTTATTTACAATTATTTACTATTAATTATAGTTTTCCTAATTATTTATAGTTGTTTACAGTATTTACAGTTATTTATATTTCATTTACATCTATTCTATGTTGGGATATATCCTGTAAATGTCAGTCCTTTTTAATTCCCTTTTTACGTGAATAGAATAAATAGAAGAGAATAATTCGCTAATATGGACTGAAATTATAGGAATACTAAATTTATAGAAAATTAGATGTAAATAAGAAGAATTGTAATAAAAAGAATATAGACTGAAATAGGCAAATTTGACATTTGCAAGCAAGTTTTTAACTAGTAGTTATAACTAAGAGGATTGAATAAAAGGAAAATTATAACATAGGTTATAATTAAGCAGAAAGAACAAAAAGAGACTTATTTTAAAACTTAGAGTTAAGTTAGTAAGCAAATATAGTAATGATAATAGAAGAGGCTTATTTTGAAGACTTAGAATAAGTTAATAAGCAAACGGAGCAGAATTCACAAAAGAGGCTTATTTAAAAGACTTATACTAAGTTAATAAGAAAAGGTAGAAGTAAGTCTGTACCAACATCATTCCCTTTTTCAGTTAGGTCTCACAATAGATTAGGTGAAGCTAGGACACGCTTATGCTGGGGTAGTAGTAAATAAGAGGTCAATAAATAGAAGCTCAAATCAGAGGATTTGGGCAAGGGGCGCAACTAGATTTTGTTTGTTAGGACCCATACCAACAACATTCCCTTTCAGTCAGACACAAGTGGTCCCACAATAGTATAGGTATAGCTAAGGGCAAGCTTATGCTGGAGCTATGGTAAATAAGAAGTCAAAAGAGGGAGCAACAGATAGTGTGAACCTAACGGTGGCCAAGCATGCGACCTCGATGTAGGGATATAAGTTGCTATTGAGTTCCAATAAAAAGTCAAAAGAGAGAGAAATAGATCGTGCGAGCCTAACGGTGGCCAAGCGTGCGGCCTTGGTGCAGGCATATAAGTTGCTAGTGAGTTCCAAAGCACTAAATATGTGTCTTTTTTCTGTGGGACACACAAGTAGGGTCTTGCTCACAATGACACAACAGAGATAGAAGGCCATTCAAAGGGTAGAATTAGGATTTTAGCCTAATTAAAGTAGGATTAAGAATCAGCCTAATCAAAGCAGTAATCTAATAAAAGTGCAAACAATCAAAATAATCAAAGTAAGTAGTCTTTTATTCCAGCTTTATCTTTTCCTCTATTTCCTTTTTATACTAGAACTGTTGATAAGTTTATTATCTTGATCTTGCTTAAAAATGCTAGTAATTACTTCCACTCACCAGACTTTTAGTCTGACCCACTTCTCTATTTTCCCCTTTCCGCCATAGGCCAGTAGAGACAAGGATAGTAGATTTCGTATTTTCTTGAAGATTCAACTGCAGAGTTTTTCCTTCACGTATTCTTCTTCTTTTCAGTTTTCATTTGGATTTTTATGTGCTGGTACTATTTGAGAAGGATGATTTTGTACTCTGATATTGTGACTGAAATGGTATTTTTCATGGGACATATGTATTTGGTATTTTGAGACATATTTTGATTATGACTTATTTTATGAAGTTTAACTTTTAAATGAGTTATTGTTTAAATGTTTAAGCTGTCTTTATTTAATTGTCTTGTGAATCTTAATCTCTGTAAAGTGTTAGCTATACCTACAACGCACTATATCTTTAGTGTGTCCTTTTTGGGTATACTAAGAGGGGTGTTACATATGTTGTTGTTCGTGGTAAAAGTTATTTGGAGGATATGTTGAGAGGTTCAAAATTATCCATTTCTAATTTTGTTAGTTTTTGTTTTTGGAGGAACTGATGATTTTAAAGGATTTTTGATTTCATATTGAATTCAAAAGATATGCGAATTATTATTTTTTAAAAATTTTGCGATGAGAATTACTATTATTTGCTCTTTTTCTAAGGATAATTGTATTTTTGAAGTGCACGGTTATTGTGATTCGAGATAGCTAAATAGGTTTTTCATTAGATATATGGTTAGTGATCATTCTTATGGGACTTGATATCGAGATGAGAATAATCCACATCTTTCTAGTGCATTTGCTAAATCGTTGATCATTGATGAGATTCGTGACTGTCCTAAAGCTTAAAAATATAATAGATGTTTTAGAGGAGAATACAATCTTTATTTTTCTTACTCTTTTGATTATTTCGAAATACAACTTGCTTTGATGGAATTGCATGATAATGATGTTATATTCTATAATTTCACTTGGTATGTGGAAGTATTGAAGAATTATATTCTAGGTAGTTATGTCAATATGTATGTTAATCCTTGCAGTAATCAATTTGAGAGGGTGTTATTAGTTTTGGTGCTTGTATACTTGGTTTCAAGCATTGTCGAGCTATGATATTTTTAGATGTTACTCGTTTCAAGGGACTTCCAAGTTTTTGGTGCTACTGCAAAAAATGGTAGCTATGATGACCCGCACCTGGAAAACTCTAAACCTGACACCAAACCATGTCTACATGACCCAGAGTGCACTGATTGCAGATAATCATGAGAAAGAAAAGAGAGGGTGAGAAAAAAGAGAGAAGAAAGAAGAAGAGAAGAGAAGAAGAAGTGAGAGAGAAGCAGAACCAAAACAATACAGAATCTCACATCACAGTGGAACAACATATAATATAGATCAATAATTTTTACAAAGGGAAACTGTAAATCAATATCATAGTAAATAATAAGTAATCATCAGCTTGGACAATTATAATAACCTGTAATCACAAATGCTGATAATTTACAACAACAACAACAACAATGCAAAGCAGTGAAAATATAAAAAGATATGTATATACGACATGAAGATCTCCAGCTCACCTGTTGAAGCTCCAAAAGCACCAAATCTGAACCTGTAAATATACTTGGTCTGACCCCGAGCATTGAAATGGAAGAATGCTTGGATCAGTCTGGTAAATTAGCATGAGAAAAACACATCTCAACTAAATTTTAAAGTTTTAAGATTACCAAACTTTCTTTAATCAAAACAGAAGGGTATTTCGTAAGACCGCGTCGCAAATAAATACTGACAAGGTTTTTACCTTACGATGACCAAAACATTTCATATCGAATTCTCTTATATTATAATAGTGTATATTATACAAATAATATTAAAATAGCTGAAATATTTACATTATTAAATTCCAGCATACACCTCGTAATACAAGGCTTTCTACAATAGAAAATGGTAGGCACGTATTGGATTTTGGATTTCCATACAAATAACTAGATGAAGGGACTACCTTTCCGAACCAAACTGGTACACCTCTAGAGGGATGCACCTAAAGAGCAGATACTGCCCGCCTAAACCAACACAAGATTGACTACCCCTCCCTAGATCATACCAAATTTGTCATCACTCCAGTCTTTACCGACCTAAATCGTGACCACGAGCATACATCAACAATAATCATATACATGACGTCATAATGTGTAAAGATATATCTAGATTAGTGAAGACATCTCCTAATTGGGAGCGACCCACTTAGCCTTGCTGCTTCTATCCCCGTTTCAATCATTTTCCGTGGAGTGAGGCCTAAAAAGTTATCGATTACCTTTCACATATCACATCATCTTCAAATTCCACACTGCCATTTTCATTGACTACTAATTGTCTTCCTAAAAAATACAAGCCTTGAGCTTGTACGTCTCAAGAAGGGTGTTAAGCTAAGAGAAATTGCCTTCTTCGCCACCTTATGATGTACATTTGTAACGTAATCTTAGAAATGCAATGTCAGACACTTATCCATACAAGTTGTCTAGAAACAGGACAAACCGAAAGTACTCTCCTACCATATCCTATAGGATTGGTAGCGACAGCCCTTGCAATGGATATTTCATAACTAAGAGACTACTACTGCTATATGTATATTCGGATTTTAACCCCAAATGATCAACAAGTAGTCATTCAGTATGAAAATCCTAAATATCAATATCATCGACCAATCTGCACAATCGTCGCATATATGTTGGTCTGAAGTGGTTTTTAGATAAATTTAATCCTGGTCTCTTCGCTCCAATAATGCAAAAGAGTTTCTCGACCTCATATAGAAACCAAGTCTCGTAGACTTATCACTCACCAACTTTCAGCTTGCTATCCTTTGGCCAAGAAGGAAGCTCGATAGATTGGAGTAATCTCTTCGCGCTACATGGATCAACATTGTCAAGACAAACGATACTCAAGCCTACACACTTAGTTACGTACTAAGTGTATGAGTAATTAGTTTCTACATCAAGCTCAGAAACCAAAATGGCCAAATTTGATAGTCGGTTATTTAGCTATCAAAGCTACAAATAAAATCTAACACAAAAGTAGTCATTGGGCCTGAACTTATTAATCATTTATATATCAAATCACTTTTCAATTACTCACTTCAAAATATTTAAAAAAAGATAATATTCAAACTAATTCATTTATTGGATATTTGAAAAACATTTTCACATACTTATTTTAATAATAAGTAAATTACAAATCATTTTATTTTCAAACCATTTAAACTCCATTTCATAATATCACTTTCCAAAATATTCATTCTAAGGATTTTTCGGTCTAAAAACTTGAAAATATTTCCTTTTATGAAAATCCATATTTAGCTTATCAAATTTAAATTGATTTCACATTTATAAAATAGTGTTTATAATTAACATTTCCATTTTATAAAAACTTCCATTTATAAAATTCCATTATCGACCAATTTCCTATTTATCTAATTTATTTGTCAAAATCCCATTATAAGTTTATTTACTTATAAATCTCTCTATTTACAAATTTATTATTTAGTAATTTCATTATTTATGAAGTCCATTACAAATTCACTTCTAAATATCGATTGCAAATCCATTTACAAATTGATTACAATTCCACTTCTAATATTTATAAAACAACATTTATAAATTTATTCCATTAAATCTCCTTATTAATTATATAAATCCATTCATAAAATATTGACTTCAAATCCAATATAAAATATTTGTTTCAAATCCATTTATGATTCTATTCACAAAACGACCTCAAGTTCTTTTACTAAACATTTAAAATTTCAATTTTAAATATGTGACGACCCGGACTTCCTAGCCATAGAAATCCGTATCATCTTGAAGAAAGAAAGGGATAGAAGAGAGAAAAGATACATAAGAGAGAAGAAACAACATCAGAATCTCAACAGCGGAATGAATAAATTATATTATTCATATAAGTATTACATAATATATACATGAATCTGAGTTTCGCAGCTAATACATCACATACTAGATAGTTATAAACACCTGTCTAGTTATACAATTCAATACACAATACAACACAGAGATACCAACACAGCAGAATACTATATATATCTACGACGCAGAAGCCTCCTGCTCTATTGCTCCTCCAGAATTCGTCAAAGCTAACCTGAATCCCTTGGCTACTCGTAAAAATTTGAGTACCCGAGAGTTTATGAAAAAAAATAGAAGTAAACTCCGGGTCAGACATGAGTCTGGTGTGAGTAACAGGTTAAAGTTGCTCAACTTTGAAAAACATTTGAAAACAAAAGATATCACGTAAAACTTCCCACAAATAAACATGGGTAAGTTTTTACCTTGCGCTATCCAAATCATTTAATAGGAAATTCTGTGATATTATAATAATGTCTAGGGTTTTCAAGTAAAATGCAGAATAGCTGAAATGCTTACATCTCACATTCCAACATAGTTGGGCACAAACAAAACGTACGACTCTTATTGGAGATTGGATTCCATACAATGGTAGGGCTACTGGGGTACCGCCTGTCACAGTACGTGGCCTAGATCACCGTACCGAGGAGCCACCCTAACTCCCCTGCAACATAAGGCCGAAACCATTCCTTACTGAACAGTCCTGAACAAGATAACCCCGGCAGTTGGAGCTCAAAACTTCCCACACAGCCGAAATAAAAAGGGACATCTAGACAGGGGTATACCTCATCCTGCTTGGGCATGACCCACCTAACCTTGCTGCACCTCCCCTATTTTAGCCATTCCCGGTTGATGAGGCTTGAGGCTGCGATTACCTTTAGAGAACACATCTCTTAGAATACTCATCGCCTACCTGACGATGTTCTGAAAGCATTCAATCCATACCAGTTCGTTTCGGGTTCGAACGACACCGAAGGCATTATCTCGTTACACTCATTTTGGAATCACCCTCAGAGTTAACGAAGATAACCCTTGCACTTTGAATCTTCACTTCAGAATTCACGACCTAATGTTTAATTTGGATCGATGTGGTTTATGGATGTCCAAATATGGAAACCCGATCCTGTTCTCATCGAAATCCAAAACGCCATCTTTAAAGGCCAAGTTGTTAAAAAGTTTAAAACAATTCAATTCTGTTATCCATATACACATAGATAGATAATCCACAATATCACAATAGATAATCAACATCATCATCACAAACAGATAATTCATATTATCATCACAACAGATAATCCATATTATCATCATACTTAAGTCAAAGCATACATATCACACAACATTCATTAATCTCATATTTGAGATCACAAACCGGTCAAGGTAAACAATATCATCAATCCATATATAAGCAATCACATCAGCTATAATTAATTTAAAATGAATTAAATTAATTACTTCATCTCTAATTAATTTAATTTAAATTAAATAATTACTTCACCATTATAAATCTTGCTTATATAACTATAAATCAATTACCAATTAATTAATAAATCATTCATTAATTATTCATTTCAATTAATCACCCTCGATTAATTAACTTTTAATTTTTTTCTAGTAATCATCCTTTAATTAATTTCACAAATTAATTATCCTTAACTAAACACATAAATTAACGTTTAATTACTTCATAAATTGATTAACTATAATTAATTACTTAAATATTTAATTACACTCTTTAATTACTTATTATTGATTAATTAATTTTAATTGATCAACCCTTGATTACACCATTAAATTATATTTATTATTGATTTCTAATTTTAATTAATTATCCTATTAAAACTAATTACCTTAAGTAATTAATCTCAATTAAACCACATTTATTAATCACCCCTAATTAATACCATTCAGTAATTAGTTACCCTTAATTACTCCATCAAATAAATTAATCACTCTTTAATTAGTTTTTCTTTAAACTAATCCCTTGATTAATTTCACAAAGTAATTATACTCAAATTACTTCCTTCATTAATCATCCTCGATTGATTACATCCAGTAATTATCATTAATTACTTCCCTAAGTAATTATACTTATCACATCATCAAATAATTATTTAAATTAATTAATCTTAATTAATTAACTTAAACAATTCATATTAAATTGAATTAATTACAACGAGTAATTAATACCATAATTACTTCCATTAAGTAATCATGCTTAAAAATTCACAATTGATAATCTTAAATAAATTAGTCTAATCAATTTATTAAAATTAATCCCATTACTGTTATTTAAATAATCCTAGTTAATGACCTTTAGTAACTATTATCCATTCTTTAATTACTTATTCCAAAGTAAGTAACTAAGATTAATCATTATTAATTATAATTAATTTTATCTTTAATAACTCATTAATTAGTCCTTAATTATTTAATTAATTAAGTGATAAATATAACTTAATTAATTCTTAATTACTTGATTAATTAATTACTAATTATTAAATAAAAAATTAAATCTTATTTAATTTAATGATCATTAATTACCAATTTATTTATCCTAATTTAACTACCTTAAACCTTATTAAAATAAATTTAAACTCTTAATTACTAAGTTAATTAATTCAAGTCATTAATTATTCATTTAATTAATTTAATAATTACAAAACATTAAATCTTTAACTATAAAAACCCTTTTCTTATTAATGATCAAATTATCATTAACAAGGTTTTTAATACAATTTAATTTAAATTTAACTTTAAATTTCATATTAAATTTAAGATTTAAAATGAAAACAAATTAACCTTAACAAGTTTTAAAACAATTTCAAAAACCCCTTTATAATTTTACAAGTTAAAGAATTATTTGTCTTAATATACAAGGTTAATGGTTTAAACCCAATTTTTATTTTAAATTTAAATTAATTTAAAATTTTACTTTATTATTCAAATTTGTTAAAACAATCTAATTTTTTAAAAAAACTTTCTTTTATTTCAAGACTAAGATTCAAATTTATATTTGAATCCAGATTTAAATCTTTGATTTTAAACTCCACTTACAATTTAATCTTCACTTTAAAAATTCAAACTACTTAAGCCTTTTTTTAAAGTAGTTACAGTAATTTAAATAAAACAAAATTTTATTTATTTTTAAATTAAGATTCAAAACTAACTTGTAACAGATTAAATTTGGATTTAAACTCATTTTTAATCTTTGCTTTTCATTTGAACTTAGCTTTTAGATTTTATTTTAAAATTTTAAACAGGATAACAGGTTTCCTGTAAAACCTGAAATCAAGCAATCAACCCGAGCCCATTTATTTCTGCTTCAAGCAAAACCTAAAATAACACGATCCAAACATCACTATGCTTCGAGTAAAACTCGAGACAACACAATCCTATCCATAACAAACTCAAAAGAACCAAGAAAATGCACCGTGTATGTGCACAGAGCCGCCGACCGTCACAGATCATCAACGATGATCTTCTTATGTCAACAACCATCCAAACACCCAAATACGATCCTCAGTTCGTCTTCCAAATCTCGAAATCAAATTCGAGGCCTTCAACCCAAACCTAGAAACTGAGATCACCACAACATCCAAACCTGACAACGCCACGTTCACGCAGCTCCGACCATCTGAAGGTCTGCGACCTTGGCTACACCTTCCTTAATGTCCAAACTTTCATCACCCACAATCCCATCATACTCGATCAACCAGAGAGACAAAGGCGATCTAAAATACTCAACCCAACAGAACTAGGGTTACTGCCTTCCTCGATCAACCACCTCCTCCACGTTGATCTGCTCCGCTATCGGGCATTTTTCCACTACTCTCCGGTCATTCATCCACCTCCAGGAAAAGACCCGATGTCCACATCCAAGTAGATCACCAGAAAATCAAGAATTTCCATATTATGTTCATACCAGAGCAGAACCTTAACCTCTTTACTAAAAATTATAGTTTTTGTTTTAAAAATCATATTTTGATTTTAGTATTCAATTTATATTCATGAATCCAAAAAACAGAATGATTAAATTTTCAGTCAACTTTGAACTTACTCAATTGTTTGGTTTTCCAAAGCCAATCCCAGTTTTTTATTAACTTAATTCAATTTTAAAACTTACTTTATGGCTTAAACAAACAATTATTGTCTGTAAACTAAATCCTAACAGAAATTGAATCAAAAAGAATATGAATTTAAAACAAGCAGGATTACAGGAAAAACATAAACAGAGGACATTCAAATATCATGCATACAGCAGATTAAATTTACATATATACACACTTCAATATTAATCATAGAAATACCAGGCAACCAGATAAAATTTTAGATTTTTAAAATTTACTCACCATGGTTTTAAGAAGATGGACGGAGCATTTCTATTTGAAAACTGCTTTGAACTTTTTAAGACTAGAAAAAAAATGCTTTTGCTTTGATCTTCCTGCTAATCACCTGTCTTTTGTTTAGTTGCGGTTTAAGTTTGTAAAAAGAAAAACTTACTTATGTTTCTGGTTTGCAATTTTTTTGAGAACGAACTAAATAGAAGATGTATATATAGAAGAAAAGATTGTAAAAGGTAGGTGTTTGCTGGTATAGGCATTTTAGTTTTGTTCAAATTTTTTTTCTTTGTATTTATTATTTTTTTGTTTAACTTATCAGGCAAGACACTTAATTTGGGGCTGAAATGATTTTTGAAAAATTCGAAATGACTTTCTTTGTATGCTGAGATGAAAGTATTAAATGCCTATGTACTTTATGTTTACAACTTTATCTAATTTATCTTGTATATAGACATTTATTTTCACTAGTTTCTTGCCTTGCATATGTTACTTACAGGTTACATACAAAATCCTTTTTATACTTTGTTTATTTTCTTTTACTTGCTTGCATACTACTTTACATACATATTACTTGCCTTGCTTTTATACTTTAGGTACAAAATGTAAAGTTGTTTTAGTTATTAGTTATAAATTTTAACTTATGTATTAAGTTCTATGCTTATTTTTATCACTCTTTAATTTTAAAACTATAAAATACTTTACTTATTATTATTTTATTTTCATACTTATGTTAATATCATACATTTGATTTATACTTAAGTTCAATATTTATAAAGTTTATTTTATTTTAAACATTTTTGAAAGATTTTATTTTAAATTTACAAATTATAGCCTCCCAAAATACATACATACATACATACATACATATACATATACATATATATATATATATATATATATATATATATATATATATATAAATTTAAAATAACAATTTCGATTTATATTAAAAATCTATTTGTAAAAATATTACATCATTAGTATTGTATAAATATAACTGGTTATTAAATTAAAATAATTCATAAAAGAATTTATCTCTTATTAATAATTTACTTATTTCATCAACTATATTAAAAGAACAAAACAAACCTTTTGTTTAAATTTAAACATTAGCTAGAATCATTTTAAATAACTAAACTTTTATCTTGAGTATCTTAATGCCATAGGGTTATTTATTTAATAGCTTAATATTAAATTAAATAAAATTTCTAAATTACTAATAATATTAGAATTAGAAACATGCCTTTATTTATTAAATTTAAAACAAAGATTATCTATTTACAATATATACGGATATATGTATATATTATAAATAGAAGGCAATTTGATTAGAAGATAACATCATCCATTTAAATATTTATCAAAGGATATTCAAATTTATCATTAATAATATTGTCAAATCAATTAAATTTTGACATAGATTATTAAATTGTTATTGTCAAAATTTCCGGAATATAACATTCCTCCCCCCTTAAAAGAATTTTGTCCCCGAAATTTAAAACAATGGTAATTTAAAAATCCAATTAAAGATTTAATTTTAGAACACAAGCATATATCAATCATATGCTAACAACCATAACAACCAATTCATCTAATCAAACAAATCTAATTATCCAGACAAAATTCTGGATCGAATTTTTTCGAGGTTCCCAAGTATAAATACCGGAATACTCGCTCTACCGAATACAAACAATCAATACTACTAAGCTACAGAGTTTCCACTCATCCGGATCTACAAAACAAATCGAGATATCAGACCGAACTCATGTCTGACTCACCTACCATACTCTTCTGAACCGCTGGTTCCCAACCAGAGATAGATCTTACACGTACTCCCTCAGAGATACGTGAAACACACTGAATTCCAGTTATCCAGACTGGCAATTCACTCCTGAAGACCAAACACTAATCCTAAAAAGAACAATAGAAAAAGATGCAAATATCTCGGAGCTAGCTTCCCAATCTTACCCAATCTTATAGCTCCCATGGATCGGAGAAAATCCCAACAACAACGAAGTCTCTAACTTCGAATTCCAAATTCTCCATCTTCAGAATCCAAATTCCTTCCTTTCTTATCCATAAAACTCTTCTGACGATCCTGGGCTGCCTACATCCTTCTTGATCAGCTCAACCTTGCTGATGCTCTTAGAAACAAACTGAACCAAAGACAATTCAACAAATGATCTTTCCAAGATCAACTCAAAAATCAGAACATAACTCTATTCCAAAATCAAGAGACTGATCTCACTTCTCCCAGTTTGGCTCAGATCCGGAAAAATTTCCTGTAGAAATTCTCTAATCCAAAACACTGCAATTTCCAGTTGTGCCCAAACTAAAACAGCTGTCACCATGCTTCCACTGCGCAACTCTGACTGAGCAGATGAAAATGCTGATGATGATCACGAGCACAAACTTGACAACACATCTAAGAACTATGGTTCAACAGATCCATAAAAGAAACTCAGTAGTTCCTCCAAAACCCGAGCTGCTTCACTAAATCCTCATTCTCTAGAAACCATCCTACTACTAAGCTGAACCACCGGTACCACTCCTGGAATCCAGTCGATACCAAACTCAATTTCCAGATGCGGACAAAACTCTGACTTCCTGAAGACGTCCAGAAAATTCAGATAACCCAAGAGAACACTCAGTTATCGCAAGTCACTTTTGCGATCAATCCAGCCCTTTTTCCCAAAGAAAAATTGCTCCCTCTTTGCCAATCTGAACAACTTACGCTTATCTAGCTAATCCATCGAAGAAATGGAACCACTCTGCTGCTCCTGAAATTACCTCAAGAAAAACTGTTAAGCCAGAAGATCTCCTTGACGACACACAGAACACTCCAAGCTGCACTGCTGACTCAGATGTCGAAGACTTCCTATCCAAAGCTCTTCGAGAAACTCGGACCTCAAACCAAATAGAAACACCCTATTGAACTTAGCCACAATACCGAAGCAGACACACTTCCTTAAATTATTCCAAAGAAACATCTTCGGAGGCATCCATAGTCACCGTGTCTCATCACACAGCAACTACATCCTGAGATATCAACATATCATGACTTGCTTCTGCCAAACCGACAGATCCAAACTCTAGCTCATCCAAACTTACACTTCAAAGATAAACTCCAAACCTTAACAGGTGTCCTTCAGAGATTGATGAAATGCTTACACTACTCAAAGCTCACTCGAGATGGTATTAGGTCTACAGTCTCGACAAATAAACTTCCAACCTCAAACATTCAAACTCCAACCATTGGTAGTCATGTTACACACACCACTACCCTATCTACCTTTATAACTTATATTGGAAAACCCGAACAGGTAACCCAACAAATAGGTAGAAATATATATATATATATATATATATATATATATATATATATATATATATATCAAATTACAAATACACTCCCTCAAGAAAGAAATCACTCAAGAGCCTAAGTATTCGCTCAACCTAGCGCTCTAATATCAATTATGACGACCCGGACTTCCTAGCCACAGAAAGTCGTATCATCTTGAAGAAAGAAAGGGATAGAAAAGAGAAAAGATAGAGAAGAGAGAAGAAACAACATCAGAATCTCAACAGCGGAACGAATAAATTATAGTACTCACATAAGTATTATATAATATACACATCAATCAGAGTTTCGCAGGTAATACATCACATACTAGACAGTTATAAACACCTGTCTAGTTATACAATTCAATACACAATACAACACAGAGATACCAACACCGCGGAATACTATATATATCTACAACGCAGAAGCCTCCGGCTCCATTGCTCCTCTAGAATTCGTCAAAGCTAACCTGAATCCCTTGGCTACTCGTAAAAATTTGAGTACCTGAGAGTTTATGAAAAAAACAGAAATAAACTCCGGGTCAGACATGGGTCTGGTGTGAGTAACAGGTTAAAGTTGCTTAACTTTGAAAAACATTTGAAAACAAAAGGTATCACGTAAGACTTCCCACAAATAAACATGGGTAAGTTTTTAACTTACGCTAACCAAATCATTTAATAGGAAATTCTGTGATATTATAATAGTATCTAGGTTTTTCAAGTAAAATACAGAAATAGATTAAATGCTTACATCTCACATTCCAACATAGTTGGGCACAATCAAAATGTACGATGCTTATTGCAGATTGGATTCCATACAATGGCAAGGCTACTGGGGTACCGCCCATCACAGTACGTGGCCTAGATCACCGTACCGAGGAGCCACCCTAACTCCCCTGCAACACAAGGCCAGAACCATTCCTTACTGAACAGTCCCGAACAAGATAACCCCGGCAGTTGGAGCTCAAAACTTCCCACACAGCCGAAATAAAAAGGGACATCTAGACAGGGCTATATCTCATCCTGCTCGGGCATGACCCACCTAACCTTGCTGCACCTCCCCTGTTTTAGCCATTCTCGGTTGATGAGGCTTGAGGCTGCGATTACCTTTTGATAACACATCTCTTCGAATGCTCATCGCCCACCTGACGATGTTCTGAAAGCATTCAATCCATACCAGTTCGTTCCGGGTTCGAACGAAACCGAAAGCATTATCTCGTTACACTCATTTTGGAATCACCCTCAGAGTTAACGACGATAACCCTTGCACTCTGAATCTTCACTTCAGAATTCACGACCTAACGTTTAATTTGGATCGATGTGGTTTTCGAATGTCCAAATATGGAAACCCAATCCCGGTCTCATCGAAATCCAAAACGCCATCTTTTAAGGCCAAGTTGTTTTAAAGTTTAAAACAATTCAATTCAATTATCCATATACACAAAGATAGATAATCCACAATATCACAATAGATAATCAACATCATCATCATAAACAGATAATTCATATTATCATCACAACAGATAATCCATATTATCATCATACTTAAATCAAAGCATACATATCACACAACATTCATTAATCTCATATTTAAGATCTCAAACCGATCAAGGTAAACAATATCATCAATCCATATATAAGCAATCACGTCAGCTATAATTAATTTAAAATGAATTAAATTAATTACTTCATCTCTAATTAATTTAAAGTAAATTAAATTAATTACTTCACCATTATAAATCTTGCTTATATAACTATAAATCAATTACCAATTAATTAATAAATCATTCACTAATTATTCATTTCTATTAATCACCCTCGATTAATTAACTTTTAATTTTTTTCAAGTAATTATCCTTTAATTAATTTCACAAATTAATTATCCTTAACTAAAACAGAAATTAACGTTTAATTACTTCATAAATTGATTAACTATAATTAATTACTTAAATCTTCAATTACACTAACTAATTACTCTTTAATTACTTATTATTGATTAATTAGTTTTAATTGATCAACCCTTGATTACACCATTAAATTATATTTATTATTGATTTCTAATTTTAATTAATTATCCTATTAAAACTAATTACCTTAAGTAATTAATCTCAATTAAACCACATTTATTAATCACCCCTAGTTAATACCATTCAGTAATTAGTTACCCTTAATTACTCCATCAAATAAATTAATCACTCTTTAATTAGTTTTTCTTTAAACTAATCCCTTGATTAATTTCACAAAGTAATTATACTCAAATTACTTCCATCATTAATCATCCTCAGTTGATTACATCCGCTAATTATCATTAATTACTTCCCTAAGTAATTATACTTATCACATCATCAAATAATTATTTAAATTAATTAATCTTAGTTAATTAACTTAAACAATTCATATTAAATTGAATTAATTACAACGAGTAATTAATGCCTTAATTACTTCCATTAAGTAATCATGCTTAAAAATTCACAATTGATAATCTTAAATAAATTAATCTAATTAATTTATTAAAATTAATCGCATTAATGTTATTTAAATAATCCTAGTTAATGAACTTTAGTAACTATTAGCCATTCTTTAATTACTTATTCCAAAGTAATAAACTAAGATTAATCATTATTAATTACAATTAGTTTTATTTTTAATAACTCATTAATTAGTCCTTAATTATTTAACTAATTAAGTGATAAACATAACTTAATTAATTCTTAATTACTTGATTAATTAATTAATAATAATTAAATAAAAATTTAAATCTTATTTAATTTAATGATCTTTAATTACCAATTTATTTATCCTAATTTAATTAGCTTAAACCTTATTTAAATAAATTTAAACTCTTAATTACTAAGTTAATTGACTCAAGTCATTAATTATCCATTTAATTAATTTAATAATTACAAAACATTAAATCTTTAACTATAAAAACCCTTTTCTTATTAATGATCAAATTATCATTAACAAGGTTTTTAAAACAATTTAATTTAAATTTCATTTTAAATTTAAGATTTAAAATGAAAACAAATTAACCTTAACAAGTTTTAAAACAATTTCAAAAACCCCTTTTTAATTTTACAAGTTAAAGAATTATTTGTCTTAATATACAAGGTTAATGGTTTAAACCCAATTTTTATTTTAAATTTAAATTAATTTAAAATTTTACTTTATCATTCAAATTTGTTAAAACAATCTAAATTTTAAAAAAAAAACTTTCTTTTTTTTCAAGACTAAGATTCAAATTTATATTTGAATCCAGATTTAAATCTTTGATTTTGAACTCCACTTACAATTTAATCTTCACTTTAAAAATCCAAACTACTTAAGCATTTTTTTAAAGTAGTTACAACAATTTAAATAAAACAAAATTTTATTTATTTTTAAATTAAGATTCAAAACTAACTTGTAACAGATTAAATTTGGATTTAAACTCATTTTTAATCTTTGCTTTTCATTTGAACTTAGCTTTTAGATTTTATTTTAAAAATTTAAACAGGATAACAGGTTTCCTATAAAACCTGAAATCAAGCAATCAACCCGAGCCCATTTATTTCTGCTTCGAGGAAAACCCAAAATAACACGAGCCAAACATCACTATGCTTCGAGTAAAACGCGAGACAACATAATCCTATCCATAATAAACTCAACAGAACCAAGAAAATGCACCGTGTATGTGCACAGAGCCGTCGACCGTTACAGATCAGCGACGATGATCTTCTTATGTCAACAACCATCCAAACACCCAAATACGATCCTCGGTTTGTCTTCCAAATCTCGAAGTCTAATTCGAGGCCATCAACCGAAACCTGGAAACTGAGATCACCACAACATCCAAACCTGGCAACGCAACGTTCACGCAGCTCCGACCATCTAAAGGTCTTCAACCTCGGCTACACCTTCCTTAATGTCCAAGCTTTCATCACCCACAATCCTATCATACTCGATCAACTAGAGAGACAAAGCCGATCTAAAATACTCAACCCAACAGAACTAGGGTTACTGCCTTCCTCGTTCAACCACCTCCTCCACGTTGATCTGCTCCGCTATCAGGCATTTTTCCACTACTCTCTGGTCATTCATCCACCTCCAGGAAAAGACCCAATGTCCACACCCAAGTAGATCACCAGAAAATCAAGAATTTCCATATTATGTTCAAACCAGAGATGCACCTTAACCTCTTTACTAAAAATTATAGTTTTTGTTTTAAAAATCATATTTTGATTTTAGTATTCAATTTATATTCATGAATCCAGAAAACAGGATGATTAAATTTTAAGTTAACTTTGAACTTGCTCAATTGTTTGGTTTTCCAGAGCCAATCCCAGTTTATTATTAACTTAATTCAATTTTAAAACTTACTTTATAACTTAAACAAACAATTATTGTCTGTAACTAAATCCTAACAGAAATTGAATCAAAAAGAATATGAATTTAAAACAAACAGTATTACTGGAAAATCATAAACAGAGGACATTCAAATATCATGCATACAGCAGATTAAATTTACTTATATACACACTTCAATATTTATCACAGAAATAGCAGGCAACCAGATAAAATTTTAGATTTTTAAAAGTTACTCACCATGGTTTTAAGAAGATGGACAGAGCATTTCTATTTGAAAACTGCTTTGAACTTTTTAAGACTGGAAAAAAATGCTTTTGCTTTGATCTTCCTGCTAATCACCTTGCTTTTTTTTTAGTTGCAGTTTAAGTTTGTAAAAAGAAAAACTTACTTATGTTTCTGGTTTGCAATTGTTTTGAGAACGAACTGAATAGGAGATTTATATATAGAAGAAAAGATTGTAAAAGGTAGGTCTTTGCTGGTATAGGCATTTTAGTTTTGTTCAGATTTTTTTTTTCTTTGTCTTTATTATTTTTTTGTTTAATTTATCAGGCAAGACTCTTATTTTGGGGCTGAAATGATTTTTGAAAAATTCGAAATGACTTTCTTTATATGCTGAGATGAAAGTATTAAATGCCTATGTACTTTATGTTTACAACTTTATCTAATTTGTCTTGTATATAGATATTTATTTTCACTAGTTTCTTGCCTTGCATATGTTACTTATAGGTTACATACAAAATCCTTTTTATACTTTGTTTATTTTCTTTTACTTGCTTGCAACTACTTTACATACATATTACTTGCCTTGCTTTTATACTTTAGGTACAAAATGTAAAGTTGTTTTAGTTATTAGCTATAAATTTTAACTTATGTATTAAGTTCTATGCTTATTTTTATCACTCTTTATTTTAAAACTATAAAGTACTTTACTTATTATTATTATTTTATTTTCATACTTATGTTAATATCATACATTTGATTTATACTTAAGTTTAATATTTATAAAGTTTATTTCATTTTAAAAAATTTTGAAAGATTTTATTTTAAATTTACAATTCATAGCTTCCCAAAATACATACATATACATATATATATATATATATATATATATAAATTTAAAATAACAGTTTCTATTTATATTAAAAATCTATTTGTAAAAATATTACATCATTAATATTGTTCTGAATATAACTCATTATTAAATTAAAATAATTCATAAAAGAATTTGTCTCTTATTAATAATTTACTTATTTCATCAACTATATTAAAAAGAACAAAACAAATCTTTTGTTTAAATTTAAACTTTAGCTAGAATCATTTTAAATAATTAAACTTTTATCTTGAGTATTTTAAAGCCATAGGGTTATTTATTTCTAATTTACTAAAAATATTAGAATTAGAAACATGCCTTTATTTATTAAATTTAAAACAAAGATTATCTATTTAAAATATATACAGATATATATATATATATATATATATATATATTATAAATAGAAGGCAATTTGACTAGAAGATAACATCATCCATTTAAATATTTATCAAAGAATATTCAAATTTATCATTAATAATATTGTCAAATCAATTAAATTTTGACATAGATTATTAAATTGTTATTGTCAAAATTTCCGGAATATCACAAAATAAATTTGTCATTTATAAAAATACCACTTTTAAATCTTTTTATATAAACTTGTTCAAAATTCTATTTTCAAAGTATTTCTCAAAACTATATTTTTAAGACATCAAAAATCCTTCCTTTTTATTTAAAACAAATTCCTTTCCTTTTAAAATAAATTAGAAATCATTAAAACATATTTACGTCCAAAAATCATTTCAAAAACCTTTTAAATTCAAAATCACCAATTTCAATACTTTCAAAGATATAGAAAACAAGGCCCAGTGCTACCATAGCACTAAATAAATCAATCACATCAAAAACATCATCATAACATCTAAACAGCATATATCATTGTATGTATGAAAATGAATCAATAGTGATGAGGAATCTAGTTGGATCCTTCCAACCAGTCAACTGCAACCAATATACATATGAGAAAATATGTACAATGTCTGTTTCGAGGCAAACGTGTATACGAAGGGTCATCCGCTCATACACAGGAACATATAGAGTCTCATCTGCTAAAACATGTGAGAATATATCCAAACCAACTAATATATATAATATATCATATAACATCCAAACAAGCATCAATCATCATAAATAAATTCATTCTCACTTATTTAAAAGTACAAGCGAGACAGAGTGAGTGAGTTTTACTCACTTTGGTTCCAGTCGCCGTAATAGCGATTTATTTCGATTAAAGTTAAACAAACGTTTAATTTTAACTAAAAATTTCACTATCTCCAAATGAATCCAAACCAACCCCATTGCATAGTATTTTCAGTAACGAGTGCAACGCTATTTGTTTCGTGTGAAACATAACTCGTATGAAGAAGATACGAATTTTACAAGATTCACGATTTTTATAAATGAAATTCACAAATTTTATTTTATTTTAATTAATATACCCTGGAAAAAATCTCGGCCATTGAATCTTGGATTCAAGATCCGGCCACTTGCTTCTTCTTCCCTTCGTTCGTCATCAGATATTCACGAGGCCCATACAGATGCATGCGCTCATCTCGATGTCGCACCCTCCTCGATCCACCAGGAGATGATCGAGCTCCACCACGACGAATCCCCTTCCCCATGCACCTTTTGCAAGAGGCCGACCACCCTTAGTTGCACCATCGACCTGAAAACTACCACCAAATGCGAGATGAATGGTGGCCCCTTGCTGACTATCCCTTGCTCCAAATTTGATCACAGTCGTTGATCTTGTTGAGCGTGACGAGCTCTACATTTTTCATTTATATGTTGAAGCCTAATTATGAACGGTTCATGAGATATGAGGGAGAAGGTTGGAGGTTTTTTACTATTGAAATTAAAGGTGGCGGTTGGCCCTAGTTAATTAGGGTTTTGGAGAGATTGAGGGGTAGGGATCCTATATTTATAGGCAATAAAGTTACTATTCATGCAAAAATATTTCGAACCCCAAACGAAGCATTCCGCCTAGCATTTATAAAGTTTTACCCCTATTCTAAACTCAATGGAATATATATCGAAGGTCAATTCCATCGTATTTGGAAGATAGGTTTTTGAATCGAGTTATTTTAATTAAAATTTCCTTAATTAATTTCTAGGCGTTTTAGCTTCGTACGACCAAACATAAGTTCAATTGACATAAAAATTAAAATCCTATAATAACTCACTATTACGGATTCAACGAAATTCGTTTCGTAAAAATCCAAGATAGTGTCAAAAATGGCTATTTTACACGTTAGTTAAATATTAAAATTTCCAATTACTGCTAAATCGCTTTAATTCAATTTTAAAAGTTTGATAACTTCATTCTGATTCAAATAGATTTTAAAACAATGTTAGAAATCATTTTTATTCATATTAGATTTTATATTTAATTAATTAACCGATTTAACTTATAATATTCATTTTTCAAAATTTAAATTCAATTAAATATTCCAAATTCGGACGACTGAAAAACTGGGTCGTTACAGCAATACAGGTAATTTTTTTTATTTTTGTTTGTTTGTGAGTTATATGGTGACATTGTGTGATTATGGAAAAAAACTAACTAGTATTAGTTTTTAAGTTTTGTTAGTATCATTTTTATTTTAGTATTAGTATTTCTTTGTATTAGTTATTGTGAAAAAGGTGAAAGTTTGAAGTACTGCATTTGTGGCGTTGATGTGTATTAGATTATTGCTTAGTATCTGTTTTTAGGTATTAGAATATGAACATGTTATAATGTATGGTGTTAGAATGCAGTTATCAATTTTTAGGTATCAGTTTCATGTAGTAGTTTTTTATTAGTTTTAAGAAGACACGATTAATTTTTTTTAATGTTTATTTAATTTGTAGGTTTTTTCCTTTAGCTGTGGGTATAGTTTCTCTAGAAAAGGTGGATGATTGGAAATGGTTTTTGATTCATATCAAACAAATGCTTCAAGAAGATCATGATTCAGATTTTATGTCGGATCACCATCAAGGTCTGATTTTAAGTGTTCATGAAGTTTTTTCTTTCATCTTTGATAGTTACTGCTATCTTCATATGGAACAAAATCTTCTTTCAATTGTAAAGGCAAAGAATAAGAATTTGTCTATTGTTGTTTTGTTCAAAATGTGCTCTAGAGCTTCTAATTCGTATGAATTTCAAGAAGCACGTTAAATTTTCTTAAATAGGTGGTATTGCTGCTGTGAAAGGATAAGCATTATATAAGTGGATTGATTTGTTTTTTTCTAGGGAAAAGACATGGTGAATATAGTTCAAATGTTACTAAAAGTTTTAATAGTTGGATTTTGGATGAATGAGCATTGCCTTTACTGCATGTCTAGATGATATTCATGCTAAAGTAATGTAACAAATGGCTAGAAGGAGAGAGGAGCGTCGTTTGTGGAATACTACTCGTTGTCCCTCTATTGAATTTTGTTTCAAGTGAATTGATAGAAAAAGGATTTGGATAGGATGCATACAAGTCTTCAGAGTTTATTTTTGAAGTGAAATCGCCAAACTCTCATCATGTTGGTCGTAAAGAACAGATTTATAGTTGCAATCAATAGAAAGTTACAAGATTTCCTTACGGTCATGCTAATAAGTGCATGAACGAGTTAAAATTGGATTTTTATGATTTTTTTGAGTATTTTTATTCTTATGCTAACTCTATTAATCATATTCCTAATTTTGATAATCCTGTTCTTGATGCAAGTGTGAAGATGTCATCAAGCTACCTAAGGAGAAACGTGGTGCTGATTGACCCTCTATAAAACGAAAAGGAGGATTTGCATATTTTCAAAATAAGCAAATTAGATGTGGTATATGCAAGCATTACAATTACAATAAGTATAATTGTCAAGCTTCTAAGACGATATGATTTGATTTTCATGTTCTTATGCATTTGTTGAGATTTATACTTGGTTGTATGTCTTTTTTAGCAATTTTATGTAATTGAACATGGTTATATAAATATTTGGTTTAGCATATATTAAATTTGACATTGAATTTCTCTTTGTAATTGAACTTGGTTATATAGTATCAATTTTAGTTAATTGTAATACGTTGTTTGGTATCTGTTTGGACTATTAGTGTCAGGTTGGTATCGGTTATACACTAATTGTTATATGTGTTAGTTTAGTACCAGTAATATTAAATTTGATATTAATATATATGTGTTATTTAGCATAATATTAAATTTTATAGTAATACTATATGTGTCATTTGGTATCAATTTTAGCATATATTAAATTTGACATTGGTTTGCTCTTTGTAATTGAACACATTCAATATTATTTGTTGTTTGGTATCAGTTTTTGATACTATTAATGTCAATTCAGGCATGTGAAAATGTGGCATCGGTTTTTGCATGCTATTAGTATCAATTTTAGGTATAAACAATTATGGTATCATTTTTTTGCATGTTATTAGTATCATTTTTATATGGTCGTTTTTATTTTCTTTCTAGCTTTGAAGTGACTGCAATGATTTGTTTGATGAGTTGTCAAGTGGAGAAGTATGAGAAGAAATATGAGCTTAAATGTCAATTTATAATGTAGCTGAAAATAAGGAATCCTTTAGGTTAAAATAGGTTACCTGACATATCAAATAAGCTATTGATTCAGAGAGGCATATCAATTTATGTGGCAGCAAGGATTGCTTGAAGAGTGCATTAATTAAGTGACTAAAAGTAAGCAAGTGATTGGTGATGCAATCTTGAAGTGAAATAATGATTGGTTGTAATGTTGGGGCTGGAAGTGTTGCTATTGAGAGTGGGAGATAGACAGAACTATTGTAACACCCCTAATTTGGATAATATTATTCAGGAGATTTAATAAGATAAATTTAATAGAATAATGAAAAGGTAAAGTGATAAGAAGATTGATATTGGTTATTAAACCTAAAGGTCGTGCTTAATTAACTCTAATGGGCTTATAAATGGCTAAATGTTAAACCCAAGGGCATTAGGGTAAATAGCTGCCCCATGTTTACCACCCTTATACTCATGATTACATGCCATTTATGTTCACTTTTCACAACTAAAAAATTAAAGAAAATAGTAACAGCAAGGTCGGCTTTTAGGAGGAAGAAAAGAAAAGAAACTTAAGAGTTAAACTTACGATTCAAGCTAGAAGAATCGATCTCAAATAAATCTCCAATTTCCTTATCCAATCTAAGGTGAATAATAATCACTACATCTCTATTTTGGTTTTTATACGATCATCGATTTTAAGATTTAAGATTAAATCTAGTACGATGATTGATGATATGCTTGGATTCATAATATGTTTGATTTAATCCAATGGTTTAAATATGAGTATACACGGTTTTAAGGAAAAACCGAGAGAAAATGGTTTATAAATGCGATGGAAAAATTATATGTTATAAGAAACATGATTTTGGATTTGGGTTTCAATTTTTATAATTTTCCAAGTCATGGAGAATTAGTTATGAAATTTTAAGGGAAAACATGTATTATTAGGTTTAAAAATTATTTCGATTGTGTTATGGTGAATTTGGGTCTGAAATTTATATATGTTAGCTAACATATTAAAGTGAATTTCTGTGATTTTTGGGGATTTTTACAAAGAGATTTATTATGAAAATTAAATTATTTTAAAAGGAGGACCTAAATGATTAATTGTTGTTAAACGTGAAGTGGCTTATTTGTTAAAAGTTAATCTTGTTCTAGATCTGAGAAAATGCGGCAACTATCTATGAAATAATTTGAAATGTTTGAGGCAACCAATCAAGTGATTACATATAGGCAAGTAACTTACATTGAAATTACTTTATTTAGTAAAAACAACCTTTTACCTCGAAAAGTAGGTTTTGCCTCCTTTTGGAGTAGCTTTCGACCTAGAGCTTCCGCCTTCAATCAAGTCGAAACCTTCTAGGTTGAGACCAATAAAGCCGAAGCCAATACACATGGTATCACTTAGTTGGTATGTAGTGGATTGAAGAATAAGGTGGAAGGTAGGGTGTCGAAACATAGCCTCCAATGGCGTCGATACCATGGTCTTGTTTTTTAAAGAAAAGCGCTTGCCTGCTTCTTTATATGATTTCGAAGGGGTCGAGACCAGTGCTTTCGAAAGTGACTTTTAATTAGCTTTCGAAAGAGAGACGCCGACTTAGTTTAAAAATAGTAGCTTCCAAAGAAGCTACTTAGTGTTTAAATTTAAGTATTTAAAAGGTGTAGTTTTGACCGAATCAAAACCCTTCTACCATTCTTCCTTTCGAAGGCATTGAAGATATCATTGGTTTCGGAAGGTAACCTTTGTTTTAAAACGTAAGCCACTTCCCTTTCGAAGGGGGTCGGGGGTTTCGAAGGGAAGGGTTTCGAAGCCAACCTTTAAGTATTCTAACCAAAGGATTAATGCTTTCGAAAGGATGGTGTCGACGCCATCAAGTTTTCTCCAATACTTTTATGGGATGAAGAATGGTTTTGAAAGAGATACTTTTATTTATGTTCACTTAACCCAAACAATATTTTAAGAATAAATCCAATGTTTTTGAAAGAGGGTCTTTCAATGATTTCGGAAGGGATGCTTCCAATGTTTTCGAAAGAGGTACTTTTAATGGTTTTGAAAGGGGTACTTTCAATTGGTTTCGAAGCAATGCTTCTAAATGTTAAATGCTAATACTTTAATATAATCAAATGGTTTCGAAGAAAGGTTTTAAAGTATTCAAAAGGCATGAGCCTAATGTTTTGTAGATAAATTTATATGCTTTCGAATGAGGTTATCTAATGAGATCAAAAGCAAGGTTTCGAATGTTTCGAAAGGCTTTATAACCCAAACTCATTTTAAAGGAAAAACCCATGGCTAAATAAAGGAGTTTTGAAAGATTTAAAATATGTAAATTTGAAAAAGTGTTTCCTTGATAAAATAATAGGTTAAGGGGATAACCATGTTATATATGAAATTGTTTTCAAGGATATTAAACCCACAATAGAGTATTGCTAAGTTATTATAATTGCTTCTTCGAATCTAATATATTCACATGATAAAGGACCCTTCACTGTATTTTGGGGAATAAAGGGTAGAAGAACCAGCAAGGTTAACCAAACAGTGAATACAAATTAAGTAAACTCCTGAATGGGTAGAATTGCATTCAGGAAGTCAGGGAGACCAAAATATAGGATGCTTAAACCATGAAGTTGTCTGGGAGATAGGTTCATAGTAATCCCATGAAAACTATGATTCGGAAGTAATTAGGGTAACCAATAGGTCCATGGTGATCCCATGATAACTATGCGTTAAGGATAGTTGGTAGGGGCCAATTGGTTTGTAGCGCACCCATGAAAACTATATCTGGATTAAGTTATTGTCTGTTGTCAATAGGTTCCTAGTCATCCCATGAAAACTAGGACAAGTGAGTTGTTATTGGAGGACGCCAATAGGTTTAGGGGAACCCATGAAATAATTAAGTTAATAAGCAAGGGAAAATAGGTTCATAGTGCACCCATGAAAACTATGAAGTATGATAGGGAATTCATATATTATATAAAGTTTATTAGTAAGCCCATGAAAACTAATAGGTTAATAGCGAACCTAGAAACTATAAATATGATACGGAGTTAATTAAATAGAGGATGGGAAATCCAAAATGTTTTAACTTGTCTACATATCATCATAATATTTTGAAGTGATTATGTTCTAACCATTGTGGATGTAGGAGCATGGTATATGGTTTTGTAAAAGGTTTAGAATACTAGTGAGAGGAAAACCCATTCCACCGAGTGGCGTGATCTCACTAGATATCTAAATGGTTTGAGATGTTAGATTATTAATCTTACCAGTCTTTATGTATGACTCGAAGTTTATGTTTTCCTCTTAAACTCTAGGGTGCTCAATTGATTTTGAGTAGTATGAGGGTTGATATTTTCAGGTACCTCATTAGACGAACAAGCTTCCGGTGACATGCAGGAGGCAGATTATATATTTAGAGTTCACTTTCATTTGAATCCGTTGTGTTGTTTGTAATGGAAAAGTTGTTATATTGCCTATATATACACCCTGATCGTCTAAGAGGGCATCTTCATATGTCGCTCTTGGCGTACGCAGGGCCGACTCGGGGGACAGGCCGAGCAGACAGCCGCCTGAGGCAACCCCCCTCGACGGGGGCAACAATACAGAAAAAATTGTACTAATCATGGATAATAGATTTTAAACATCTATGTGTTTGAGTATATTATTTAGCAAAGATCCATTAGTTCAAGTGGTCGTACATTTAGTTGACCTCCATGAGGTCTAGACTTCAATTACTTTAGGCAACATAACGTTTCCACATTTTTTTCTGCTTATGCCTAGGGCAACCCACCTGTCAGAGCCGGCACTAGGCATACGTTGTAATAAATATATTTTTTCTGAATGTGGTTTAGAATTATGGGATTATGTAATGAATTGGAAATGTTTTGAAATGAAATATGATCTTGTTTAAAGTTTTAATTTTTTTCCATAATCATGTGTTTATGTGTATCAATGAACCTAACACCGCCATATTTGGTCGCCGAGAATTAATAACTATGGATGACTGCATCATACATAGCCATTAGTTTTGGGCCTCCAAGTAAGGGGACCTTACAACTATAAGGCCCAAACTAAGACAACATACAACACCGATAATGTCCACTAAGAACAATTAACAAAACAGATAACAAATGGAAGTATGACAAGTTCAATTAGCGGATATACAGACTATTTAAAAAATTGAAATGCTTTGGCTCAATACAATGAAGATGACATGGACTTAGAGTGTTTAGAAATTCTTTCGAATGCAGATACAACATTACAGTCAAATTAAGAGTTTTTGTATAGCCAGACAAAGAAAATACCAATAATATAGGGGATAATTAGCATTTTGGTTCATGTTATAGGCAATCGTCTAATTTAAATGTTAAAAATACTAAAAATCACATAGACCACACATCTCTACACAGCCAGTCTCAACAAGTCCAAAAGAAACCGACTAGATGATGAACACAACTCAAAACAAAGCACAAATCTATAATACTACATGCTATTAGTATCATTTTCAAGTATAGTAAAATATGGTATCAGTTTTCATACTGTATTAGTATCAGTAATAGTTTTAGGTATGTGAAAAAAAGTTATCAGTTCATGCACACTATTGGTTTTAGTTTTAAATGTAAATAGAAACATATTTACAGTCATAACATAGCATCAAGTGTAATAAAGGTTAAACGAAGCTAAATTTTACAACATTATGAATAGGTTCATCGTGTTTACAAAAAATGAACTGTAATTTTCTTACACCTAAAGACGATACTTAATATATCCTTGGTATTTATATATCGATCATTTAAGTGTCCGAAAGATGGTAATTTGGGGTAAAAGAAAGAAAAAAGAAGAGCAGAATCTTATAAAGCTTGATGAGTAATATATAATATGAACAAGTCTTTATAAGATGAATTCATCTTTATGATACGCAACATCAGAATACATTACCCTATTATCAGCTGGGAGAGTTATAATAGCCTGTCCTTACAATTTAATAACTATAACTAGAACAAGAAGAACAGTGGAAGAATGTAAGATGCACGTATACATCTTAGAGAATCCAGCTCATCTCCTGAAAGCTCCAAAGAATCTAGTTAAATCTGAAAAATAGGCTCGGGCTGACCCGAGCATTATTAGAAAATAATGCCTGGATCTGTTGATAAAAACCAGCATGAAAAACTCAAATCATAAAGAACTTTTCTTATTATAAATTATAAAATTCTTTAAAATCAAAGGTATTTTGTAAGACCACGCCGTCCATAAACATAGATAGGTTTTTACCTAACGATAACCAAAACACTTTCTATTGAAAATATAGTGGTATTATAATAATGTCTAAAGTACAAATACATATTAAACATAGCCGAAATTGTTAATTTATTAAATTCCAGCATAATAGGTGTACAGTCATGTTCGAAGGCACTTATTGGTTCCAACTATGAAAGGGTAAGGGTCTACCCATCAAATCCGTACACCACTAGATAAAATGTACGGGTGGCTGTAACACGTTGCACCTCTACTACTTAGGACCAGCCCTAGTCCTTATGGGATAGCGCCGAATATGATCACCTCTTGGTCGAGATCAAACAATTATAATGAGCCTGAAGCATACATTGAGATATCAACACTAGATTTTAGGATGATCATACACTAATGGAAGCGATCCACATAGCACTGCCTCATGTCCCTTCTTTAGTCATTTTCCTATTTGATGGGACTTGAGGCTATGATTACCTTTTTATATAGCAAACCATCTAGGAATGCTAAACTACCCTCCAAGTAGCAATGCAATGTCAGCATTCATCCATACAAGTTCATTTTGGGTCAGAACAAAACCGAAGGCACTACCTCTAATACATACATTTTGGATCCACTCTCAGGATTATAGCATGCAGCCCACGTACTTCAAAAGCTCTGCCCTCAATCATCTTCAAGATATCTTTAATTTTAAATGCTTGAGTTGGAACGAAGTGGTTTTTGGATAATTTATACTTATCCGATCCCGGTCTCCTCAAAACAACTTTCGATAGTTTCGGTAAGCTCAATCTTGGTTCTTTTGGAAATAATCAGACAATATATTGGAGCAGGAATCACCTCCTAACCGTTTAAGTGGATGAATCTCCCTATCATTTGTCTTAGGAGAATAAAAGGAGATTTATACGCATAATATAGCACATCAAAGATGACTATGCCATATAACTCACGTGCTTCTTCTAGATATTTCTAGAGTTATATGTTGGTCAGATTTATTAGTCGATTATTTTACTATCAAATAAACAAACGACAGCAAATTCAGAGATTTATTTACCTATAGCAACCACTAAGGCTCAAATTAAATCTTTCATTTATTAGAAATCTTTTCAAAAGTGTTTATCAGAAACATTCATATACTTATCTCACTGACATAAGTATACTAACAAAACATTTGTGAATGATTTCTCATTTCCAAATCAAGTCAAAGGATCAAAACAAAATGTTATTTAAATAATAGATAAAGATAAGCTCAAACAATATTCCTTTAGTATTAAGTGTGGAACAAATGTCCATACCACCAGAATTAAGAAGGTCGGTTAAAATAAATCCCATCTCAAATTATTTCATAAATTTTCTTCTATAAATCCTCTATGTAAATCTCTTTTTTTATGAATCTCTTTTACTTAAATTCCAAAACCATTTACAAAACTCTTTATAAACCACCAAGTTAAATTAATAAAACTCATTTACAAATATTAAAATCTCCAAAATTATTTATAAAACTTCCTTTATAAATATCCAAAATCATTTATAAAAATTTCTTATAAATATTCCTTATTTAAAACAAAACTCCTTTAATAAACTCATTTAATAAAGTCCTTTTGATAAACAAAATAGTTATTTAAAGCACCATTACTAAAATCATTATTTAGTTTGAAACCATTATTAAAAGTATGATTGACCTTAAAATTCAGAAAGAAGCTTAGTAACCACAATGGTTCTCATTTAAGTGAGTTTACTTTCAAGTTAGAATATGGATATTTACATAACAAGCATATATGTAAAAGAGATCAACCAATAATAGTCAATCATATAAGTAAATGTCCAAGATACCAAAATAACAGATGGGGATTTGTTATGCCAAACTGATGTCTAAGTCAATATAATGGCAGAATGGGTTTTTTATTTTGCCTAATAAATGTCAATATAACCTACTTGTGAACTATGGTAGAACGACGATTTATTCTACCAAATAGACGTCAAATACGAGTTAATTAGCAGAATGGTGATTTATTCTGCTAAACAATGTCATTAGGTTTCATATTCAATTGGGGTTACTTAAAGGTAATCGATAAAGAAATCCCTCAAATTTAAAACATTCTTTAAAAGTGAGTTGCTTTTTGAAACAAAACCGATCATTAGAAATAAAGTGGTTTAAAACTTTAAAAACTTTTATTTAAAATTAAATAACAATTTAACTCTTTACTTAATAATAACAATTAAACCTTTAATTCATAATTAAAGTATAATTAACTTTTAAATAACTAATTAAATAATAATTATCCTTTAAATTAATAATATTTAATCTTTAAATAAATAATTAAACCATAATTAATCTCCAGTGAATTATTAAGTAATACTTTAAACCTTCATTAATAATTAAATTAATCTTAGTCAAATATTAAGTATTGCATAATTAGTGATTAATTAAATATTTAAACCGTTTTATAAATAAATTAATAAATAAAAATTAATTTTAACAATAATTAATCCTTAATTATTAATTAAATAGTAATTAACTTAAATTAGTTAACTAATTATAATTAACTTAATTGATTGACACTTTAGTAATAATTACCTTTACGAACTAATGATTAAGTACTAACTATATTAATTAATTAATTAATGATTAAAATAAATAATAGTTAATTAATTTTTGATTACTTAATTAAAGTTTTGAAAACACTTTGCAAAAAGAATGCTTAAGTTAAAACATTTTAAATCCAAAAAGAGTTGTTTTTCACGAACTGCATTTATAGCGACTATCGTTATATGATCTGTAATTTCCAATACTTGTTTAATATACAATTGACTTTAACTTCTTAGCTTTCACATACTAAACACTTTTATAACTTAATATAAAATTTTGAAAAGTAAAGATAAGATTTAAAACTTTATTAAACATATCTAAAAGGTAAGTTGCCAAAGGATTTCGAAGTCGCCACTAACCACTTTAAACACTAACTTCCTTAGATTAGCGTATCCTAAGTAACATCACAAACTATATACATGTTATCACAACATACAACGTTTCATGATTCTAGCATTCACCTTAGCAACATTTAAGTCATATCTTCAAGCTAAAATTACTTCACATCCATAACATGGTTTCATACTTAAACCAAGCCATAACCAACATACGTCCAAGCACATATAAACACATACAATACAACATAATAATCAACCAATAAAGGTACGATTTAGCAACCAAATATACAATATAATTTAAAGTTAGAAACTTTAAATAAAGGAGTTCGTTTCTCACCAAAAAATTTCCAAAATCTTTTCTACTTTGAAAATAAGACCCAGCTGTTGCATAACTTTGAAAAAACTTGATTTTGGCTTTTAAAACATGGAAATGGGCTCGACCGTCAAGTATGGAGCTTGGCCTAGAAAGGTTGAGGGACTTTGGATTATTATCAAATTCATAAAAACCAACCCAAAAACGGGTCATCTTCCAATTGATTTTTGATCAAGTTACTCATAGAATTTGAAAAAGTTGTAAATGGATAATTTTGGAAATTCTTTTCTCTACAATTTCAAGAAAGAAATCACTCAATTCGATTCTGTTCTGAGGAATATCTATTTAAAAGAAAATGAGGCATTATCGGATGTGAAAATCTAGGTCCAAAAATGTTTTGGAAAAAAATGAGATTTGGACATAGTTAAACTCAAAATTTAAAGAAGTGCTACACATAATATTATAACCACTAAAATTTTCTACAGTTTTAAAAAAAGAAACCCTCTATTTGGATAAGATATGAGAAAGAGATGACAGATGGAAGAGAGGAAAAATTGAAGAAATGAAAGAGGTATTTATGAGAAAGAAACAAAGTAAATTACCTTAATGCCCTTGGTTATTTACCCTTCACCTCCTCTTGCCACATCACCATGCCACCGCACCTTCATGTAGCTCAGCCCACAAGCTTGTCCTCTCTTTTCCTTTACTTATCCAATAAGTTTTAAATGTTATATGTACTTCAGATTCCTTATGTTACTTAAGAAATTTTATATTATAAGTTTAAAAAAATAAATATGGTTATATTTCACATCATGCACATATACTGACTTAAGTGTATATACACACACGCACACAAAATAATACATAGGTATCCTACTTATTATAAATGTATGTGTTTTTTTATACAATAGAGTTTACAACATTTTTGATAACTTTTAGCCAACGAAAATTCAAAAAACGAATTCCTGTCACATTTTCGATTTTTCTCTGAACTAATTATTTTTATAAAAAAAATTAAAAAACTATTTCACCATCATTATTTACTATCTAAAAGGGATTTATTTTAATTATAAAAACCATTATTCGAATGTATTTAAAATAAATTAAATATTTCCAAATTAAAGCGGTGAAATTCTGGATCGTTACACTCTCCCACCCTTAAAAGAATTTCAACCCCAAAATTTTATCACAACCCTAGCTCAGAAACACTTAACACTACTCATCAATACGTATGATGTTTACAAATCATTCCTATGAAAAATTCGATTTGATCAATCACTTGAATACATAGTATCGCTCACCCGACTTCTTAATGCGGACTCTGATCAGGGTTCTTAATTAGAAACCTCCATTCTCCTTACATAGTCATATACCATGATGGAAAACTTTTGTTTTAAATTGAGAACCCTCACCGTGTTCACCATCAAAAACTGAGTGATAGATTCTTGTTCGTGATGGTGTGAAACACCTTAAGTCATGTACTCGAATCTTGGATCGAGAATTATGTGAAAACGAAAAATGATCTATGTATAACCTACATACTTATCTTATTGGTTCTTACTACCCAACTACTTTCTACCCTCCTAAATATTTATGAAAATATTTCATAACAATTCCAACTCAGGTTCTTCATTTTTAATGATACAACTTATTTATGAAACCATTTCATAAAATCATTTTAATTTATTAATTTGTATAATACTCTTTTGTACCCTAAGAGTATATACAAAATGTCTGATTTATAATTCTATTCACTTCATTCTATTCAAATATAGGCCCAAAATAATTTGGGTCTTAAAAATGAGTCAACTAGTCCAACCTCTTTGCCCAATTGATCTAGTAAGTAGCTAAGAAGAGTAGGATGTTGGTGTCCAAACTCTGCCAAGAGTCTACTTTTTCTTAGACACCTTAAGGTAAAGATGTTTATTAACCGACCCAATAACATCAAATTATTTTTCACTTACTAGATGTTAAAATTGAAAGACACGTTTTACTAATACCAAGTTTATTAATCCTCCTTATTAAGTTAATTTAGTTTTAAAACTTCATTTATTAACCCATTCTTTAATCAGAATACCTTATTATTTGAAACTTAGGAGCCAAATACCAAGGTTTTATTTCAAAAATCTTTTTGAAATGATATACTTAGAAAATATACATATAGTCCGAGTAACTCCAAAATGATATCAAGGAATTAAGTACTATCAAATAGTATCATAAATCCTTTTTCATGAAGGATAATACTCAAGAGAAGTGTTTACCATTCGAACACATCTCCTTCCCATTTTTAATTACTTTCAAGGCACTTGAACTAGTAAATTATAAAAATACTTCTTTTCTAAATCCTCATTTTGGAACAATACCATATATTCATCCACTTACTTTGAATTCATTTGGACTCGAACTCATTTTGATCGTACAATGACAATAGGAATAATTTACTAAGTGCACTATCATATTCGCCCAAGTGAACATCCGATTGTCACTTAGAAGATTATTCAGACCATCACAAAACAAATCGATATTTGTTCCCCGAACCAAACCAAAGAAAAGACAACTTTCTATAAAAATTTCTTTTCAAAGTATTTACTTAAAAGTATTTTTTGAGTAAAATTATTACTACTTTTTTAAAAATCATTGAAAACTTAATCAAAATCACCGGGATTTAAATTCTTAAAATTTTATTTTTATAATATTGATTTATGAAATCCTTTTTGGTAAACTCATTTGAAAATTTCTTTTTCTAATAAAAACCTTAATTTAAAATCCAATTTTAACCCAACATATCGTCAAACGCCTTAACTTAATTCACAAGGCGTTTGATTCAATGTTCCCACAAATTCCAACCTACCCAACTCATACTTACTAAGGAATTTTTTTTATAAACCACTCAACAATACTTAATGCTCAAACTTGATGAGCAAAACTAATAAAACCCTACATGATAATAATTAAATATTATCAACTCCTAACAACAATCACATCATATATAACTATTTTTTATTTTTGAAAATTATTTCTTTATATATAAAATATATTCCTAGTAAAATTATTTCATTTGCTAGATTTTAGAACAATGCTATGTCGATTTTCCCAGTTAAGTGTTTAGAGACCCCATTTGACATAGTGAAGTCCCAAGTCTCGACAAGAATTCATAAACCACTCAACTGATAAATTAACATAATATAAAAAAATTTTATAGCACTCACAAATACCCACTCAATATATACACTCAAACTCATCATAGGGTCTCACTTACCCTATCTCAAATGAGTGAAACTCACCAAAGCCTAGGTGTTCGCTCAACCTAAGCTTTGAAACCACGTTGTAATGATCTAGCTTTCTTACACCTAAAGACGACACTTAATATATCCTCGGTATTCATGTGTCGATCATTAAAGTGTTTGAAGGATAGATCGTTTGTGGTGAAAGAAAGAAAAAGGAAGAGTAGAATCTCACAAAATGTGCCGAACAATATATTATATGAATAAATCTTTACAAAAAGAATTCATCTTTATTGTACATAATATCAAAGTACATTATCCTATTATCAGCCTTAATGGTTATAACGGCTTATCCTTAAATTTTGATTACTACAAGTAGAAAAAAAGATCAATGGAAGAATGTGAGATACATGAATACATCTTGGAGAATTCAGCTCGTCTCCTAAAAGCTCCAAAGAATCCAGCTAAATCTGGAAAATATGCTTGGGCTGACCCAAGCATTATAAGAAAATAATGCCCTGATCAGTCGGGTAAAACCAGCATGAGAATCTGTAACACCCCTACCTTGATACCCAAAACTAAGTGCTCCAGATGCTGTAGTCATCTATAGTATTTAACTTTCGATGACAAAATGTGGTAGTGTTAATGGTATCCACAATATCAGAAGCACATGAATATGAAATAAAATCACATTTTTCAAAAAAAAACTTTCTCGATTATTTTTCATATTCAATTACATAATCGCAAAATGATTCCCAGGTTTTGATCAAATATAATTATTACAAATCATGGCAAGAGCAACATATGAAGATGCCCCTTGGATGATCAGAGCACTAAATAGATAGACATATTCGTCTTAATTACTTCACAGCGGAAATAATACTAAGTAGCTACTACATAGCTAGCTTTGCCTTCTGTATGCCTTCGGAAACTTATTCTTCCAACCTACTAAAACTAAAAATTCCTTAACTCTCAATCTACTCAAATCAAATTTTGAGCACCCTGAGGTTTAAGGGGAAAACATAAACTTCGTCTCAGACATAAAGCTTAGTGTGAATAATACTATTACTTCTCGATTTATTGATATTAAGTGAGATCACGTCGCTTAGCAGAGCGGGTTTCCCCTTACTAATATCCTTTTAAAAGCATATCTTTTGCAAATCAAAATCCTACAATCAAACTGATTATAACCATAAAAGCTATAACATATATGAATATAAATCAGGTAATCAAGGGACTATTTGTCCACATTATAGTTTTATCTGGCTAACTATTAACCATTGGCTTACTTGGGCCTACTAGATAAAATAAATAATCTAACATTTGTTAGACACACTTCTAAATTGTCTGTCCTTAACCTTCTCCTTCTAGGGTCATCTGATCTTAATGGTTTTGCGAGCTCACTAATAACCTATCCTATCTCTGTATATTCCTTTCTGTGTGTAGGATCAATTTAGTCTCACCAGTGATAAAGACCTACACACTGGAATTTTGGATTTATTTTATCTAGGGCCTAATAGCTAAAGTATAGGGTATGACCCTACACCAGTCCTATCTTGTTTTCTAATATTCGAGTTATAAACATAGGGTTAACTACCCCATCCAATTTTTCTTGAAAACATTTCTTTCAAAATGATTTAACCCTTTTTAAATCATGCTTAAACAAGAAAAATATGCCCTTTGCTTAACCCAAAATTCTTGCGCAATGATATATGCTTTACACAAAACAATGTTTATGAAATCTAATTTATTGGGATTTTCTATCCCTTCAAAATGAGTAAAAACCCTTTTAACTTAAAAATCTTTAGGCCATGAAGCTAAAGCAATACCTTTGAAACCCATGTTTAAAACCTTAATATCGTTCGAAATCATTGAAAACAACCCTTTTGAAAGCATTACTTAAAACCGTAGACATCATCTTTCAAAACCATTTAAACTTATCTTTCAAAAGCATTAGAGCCTTCCTTTCGAAATATTTAAAACATATCTTCGAAGCATTCATAATATACCTTTCGAAATCATTGGGCTCAAGTAAAGCATTATGTAAATATTACTCCAAAACCATTTAAAATTATTCCTTTTGAAAACATTTGGTTTAACATTCAATATAACCATTGGGTTAAAGAAAACAGAAGCAAAGTATCCTTTTCGAAAGCTTTAATCCAAGTAAAGGAATTAAGGAAGAGGATAGCTTCGAAATCCACTCTTTCGAAAGCATTGTCTCCGAAACCTTTTAAAAGAGGCTATATGACCCTTTTGAAAGCATTGTGAAAGCTACTTCAAAGTTAAAAGGCGAAAGTACCCCTTTCAAATGCATTGTGATTCGAAAGGTGTGAATCCGGCAGCTCGGTATCGTATAGGTTCAAATGCGGCCATCCTTTCGAAAGCTTCCTTTTAAATAAAAGCAAGCGACAACTCTTTTAAAAGCTCCTTTCTAAAAACAATGGCAAGTGGAAACTTGTCCAAAAGCTTCTTTTTAAACATAGGTAAGTTGATAGATTCAAAAGCTAATTCGAGTAGCTTTAGCCCCTTCGAATGCATGCCTTCAACACTGTCCCTTCCGCCTTTCTCCAATGCACTACGTACCAATTGCTTGATACAATATGCATTGATTTCGAATGGTTTCGAAAGGCCTACTGGGCATGGTGATAGAAGTAAGCAAAGGAAGAGGCAAAGTTGTAATTTGAAACAAAACTGATTTTATGCCTTCCAAAGTAATTTCTTTTCATCTAACTTGCCCAATTTGTCAAAATATGATTGGTTGCTATTTCTTTATCAAGATCATTTCAAAATTTACAATTTAAATTTTTTTAAGCAAATAAGCCTTTCTTCTTGATAAAACATTTAAGTCCCTTAACTTAAATAATTTCATAACCATAGTAAAAGACATAGGAAAGTTCCCTAAAAATCATAAAAATTCGCTTCTAATATGTTTTCTAACATAGATGAACTTCAGACCCGAAATCATTATATAATTGCCTTAAATAATTTAAAACCAATTTTAATTATTTTCTCTCATAGAAAATTCATAATAAATGCATAATTACTTTGAAAATTATGAAACTTGAAATTCATTTCTAAAATAACATTTTTGGTCATATATCAGAAATGCAACTCATTTTGATGTCATTTAATTGGTTTTATAATCTAAACATATCATAAAACCATATAAAATCATGTAAATCATCAATAAGTGTGTGTGCGCATATATATATATATATATATATATATTTAAATAAACTTAACATGGCATATTACTTGCAAAATAATTCGGACATAACCATGAAACCGAAATCATTATAAAAAATGAGATGTAAATTAAATTATTCACTTTGGCTTGGTGTTAAGAAGGTTGAGATTTGCCCTTTGATTAATTTCTTCAAGCTTTCTACTTGACTCCTAGCTTTTTCTTTTTTGATTACTTTTAATGGTGACTGACCAAGCTCTTCAGGTTTAATTTTATTTGTAAATATTAAAGTGAATAAGGGATGGATGTAGGAAGGGTTTAGGGTATTAGAATAAATGATGTTTCCATTTTACCCTTACCATATTCCTCCTACTTATTTTCAATTGTCTTTTTCTTATACATTCATTAAATAATGGCCCCTTATTAACTAAAAAATCTCAATCCCTTAACTACTAAAATTATTTTATTTTATTTATCCAATTGAATGTTCTAAATAATGTTACTCAAGATTAGGGTCATTACAGACACTCCTCCTTAAAGTATTTCGTCATCAAAATTACGATAAGGTACTTACAACAATAAAACATAAAGGTAAAACATACCATCAAAAAAGTTAGGATAAGTATCTCTAACATGCTCTCGGTCTCCTAAGTATAGTCGCTCTCGTCGTCACTCCACTGGACTTTCACTAATCTGATTGTCGTGTTTCTTAACCTCTTCTCATCCCTTGCGACTATACGAGCTGTTTTTCGAACTATAGTCGTATCTAGTTCCACTACTAGATTCTCTAATAAAGTTTGTTGTAATAGAAGTTTCTGGATCTCAAATATACTTCCTTAGATGAGAAGTATGAAAAACATTGTGGAATCCTGTAGGACTATTCGGTAACTCTACTCTATATGCGAGCTTTCCGATTCTTTCCATGATAGAAAATGGTCCAATGAACCTTGGTGCTAATTGTCCTAATTTTCCAAATCTAATTACACCTTTTATCGGTGATACTTTTATGGAAACATGATCTCCAACTGAGAACTCTAAGTCTTTCCGTCACTTATCAGCATAACTCTTCTGTTTAGATAGAATTTCCTTTATTCTAGCCCGAATTAGCTCAATATTTTCCATAGCTTCTTTAACCAAATCCAGACTGAGAATCAATCTATCCTCTATCACTAACCAACAACGGGAGATTTTCATGGCCTTCCATATAAAGGTTTAAACGGTGCATCTTTATACTAGTTGGATAACTTTTGTTATACGAAAACTCGATTAAGTGAAGATGGTCTTTCCATGATCCTCTGAATCTAGCACACAAGCTCTTTACAAATCCTCTAAGACTTTGTTAACTCTTTCTGTTTACCCATATGTCTGTGGATAGTATGCGATACTCATTTTGAGCTTGGTACCTAAAGTCTTCTATAGACACTTCCAGAACTCACTAGTGAATAAGGAATCTCTGCCACTTACTATACTATTACGAATTCCATGCAATCTACTATATTCTTCATGAATAATTTAGCTAAATCCAGTGCTGTCCTGGTTGACCTAACTGGTATAAAGTGTGCAAACTTAGTCAATCTGTCGACTATTGCTCAAATACTCTCATTTCCTCGATTCGACCTTGGCAACCTGTCTATGAAATCCATTCAGATAGAATCTCATTTCCAGATTGGAATATCTAAAGGCTTAAGTAACCCACTCAGTTTTTGATGTTCAGCTTTTACCTATTGACAGTTCAAACACTTCCTCACCCATAAGCCTACATCCCTCTTCATATTTCCTAGACGAAACTCCTTTTCATATCGTGATACATCTTTGTTCCTCCCAGATGAATAGTGAACTTCAAATGATGGCATTATCTAAGAACTTCCTTCCTAATGTTTCCCACATTCAGAACACATAATTATCCCTCCTTTCTCAACCATCCATTCTGGTCAAGAACAAAATCTTTCAAGTCACCGCTATCCATTCCATTCCTTAATTTTTTGATCCATTCAGCTAATAATGGGTCCTCTCCTTGCTTGGTAGCAATCCTTTCGATCATCATCAGTCGAACTTCTAAATAGGAAAACATGGCAGTTTCTTAACCAGAACTAGCTTTAGATCAACATTGTATTCTGCATGCAGTCAATGCTTTAAATCTTTCCACTCAGCTATCATTACCAACACTGCATTTTAATGTTTTCTGTTAAGTCCATCTGCAACCTTATTCCTTTTGCCGATGTGTACTCAATACCAAAGTCATAAGCGGTTAAAAAATCCAACCACCTCTACTGTCTCATATTCAACTCCTTTTGAAAGAATAAATACTTTAGTGACTTATGATCCGCATACAACTTGAATCTTTCTCCCAAAAGGTAATTCCTCTGCACCTTCAATGTGAAAATCACCACTACTAATTCAAAATCATGAGTTGGGTACCTAACTTCATGCGGTCTGAGCTATCGAGAAGCATAAGCAATCACTTTACCTCTCTTCATTAACACAGCTCATAATCATGTTCTACACGCATCCATGTATACCACTAAGTCCCAATTCCCCTCTGGAACAACTAAAATATTTCAATTTCTAAAATGCCTCCTCACACTTATCGGTCCAAACAAACTTCACGTCTTTCTAAGTTAGCTTAGTCATTGGTGCTGCTATCCGTAAGAAGTCCTTAACAAATCTCTGGTAATATCCCACTAACCCAAGAAAGCTCTTTATCTAAGTCACTGTCTCAAATCTCTTCCAATTATCTACCACCTTGATCTTAGCCAGATCCACCGATAAACCTTTCTCTGAGACTATATGACCAAGAAATTTCACTTCCTTCTTCCAAAAGCGACGCTTTGAAAACTTTGCCTTTAACTGATGTTGCCTCAAGGTCTTAAGAACTATTCTAAAATGAACTTCATGATCCCTTTCACTCTTTGAATATATCAATATGTCATCTATGAACACTAGTACAAATCTGTCTAGATGTTCTTGGAAGATTCTGTTCATCAAGTCCATGAAAAATGCGTGCATTAGTTAGTCTAAACGGCATCACTAACCATTCATACAATCCATAACTTATCCTAAACGTCGTCAAAGAAATACTATCTTCTGCTGTTCTAAGCAATGGAACCTTATTGCCTAATCCAACTGAGAAAATACTTTAGCTCCACTCAACTAGTCAAATAGATCATGAATTCTAGGTAACGGATATCGATTCTTTATCGTCTTCTTATTCACTTATGATAATCGATACATAACCTTACTGATCCGTCCGCTTTTCTCTCAAACACTACAGCTACTCCCCAAGGAAAACTGCTTGGTCTAATAAAGTTCTTACCTTCTAAATCCACCAATTGTACCTTTATCTCCTCCGTCTCAGTAGATGTCATTCTACTTGGCAGCCTGCTCACAGGTTCAGTTTGGTACTAAATCTATTCGAAATTCAATGGCTAGTTTCGACTGTAGTCCTACTACGGGCTCAAAGACATCTGCGAATTCTCTAATAACGAAAACTCGATTTAACTCATCTTCTAGCCCCAATAACACCCAATAAACTATTAACCTCAAATTTAGGGTTTTCTATAGAGTATATAATCTGATCACTACAACTAGGGTGTCTAAGTGATATTTTCTTATCATGGAAAAATATCCTAGCATCATACTCACTTAACCAATCCATGCCCAAAATAATTCTAAACCCTCTCAAATCAAATTCACGTAAATGGCAAGAAAATACGTGACCTAACAATTCAAACTCTAACTGGCCACATCTCGTCCCAAGGGTCGCATATCCTCCTATTGGATTCGCAATCCTCAAGGATGTAACTAGGTATGAGGTTTTAGGTTAAGCTTATCTATCAAACAATGAGATATGAAAGAATGTGATACACAAGTATCAAATCGAACTCTAACCAATACACCATGAATTCAAACGTACTCCCCAACATAGCTTTTCCTTTCTCCTCAGTTGTTGGTCTTGAGGTAGTTGGTTCCAATGCAAACACTTTGCCTTTTCCATCCTTGGCAGGTTCCTTGCACTGGTTCTTATAATGTTCAATCTGATCACAGTTGAAGCATCTCACTCCTTTCTTGTCCGCAACCTTCTTCCCTTTGCCAGTCTGGCACTCATGAGTGAAATATCCCTTCTTGTCGTGCTTATAGAAACTACATCGGCCTTCCATTTCTTGCCGGCTTCTCTTTTCTGAGTGCCTTTCTTATGGAAAAACTTTCTCTTCTGATTCTACCCTCCTTGTGTTTTCCATGCTTTGTTATTATCAAGGAAAGTGAACATCTCCTCATGCCTCAAAGCCATCTCAATAACTACATCACATGGATCTCTAATGAGTGCCATAGTTGCTTTAGCAAGCTCGAGTTTCAATCCAAGGATGAACTTCTCATTCCTTTGAATAACGGTATCTACCGTAGCATACCCATATCTCAATATCTTCTCAAATCTGGTAGCATACTCAAGCACTGTCATGTCTCCCTGCACCAACTCAAAAAAGTTCCAAAGCAGAGTTGACTTAGCGATCTTTGACTTGAATCTTTCCTCAAACCTCCATCTGAATTCCGCCCAAGTCATGGTCTCCTCATGTACTCCCACAGTAACACTTCCACTAGTACAGTGCCGCTCCTTGCAACTGTCTAGGAACAAGCCTCCTCTTTTGCTAATCATTAAGTCCTAAATCAGCAAAGATTCTTTCACAATGAATCAACCAATTCTCCACTTTAATTATGTCCCCAGTCCCGATAAATGGCTTCCCTCCAAGCCTAGCATGGTCTCTGCTTAGTACTACATAGTTATTAACCACCGGAGCTTCTTTATTTCCTTCTCAAACATTTCCTCCAACCAATTTCGTAGCAACTCCAACTTGCATCAGGTTGACAAAGAACTAATACATAGCTCCCACGTCAACTTGTGGCGCACCAGCACACACATTAACAACTTGTGCCCAACCCGAATTCCTTCTAGTGTTTTGTTTGACGTTTCCATTGGTTGTGGTGCTTCCTCCACCATGGTTAACTCTTCCATTCCTAGCATCCATATCTTACTTCCTTAAAATTTGCATTCGAATTTTTATAAGATATAGAAGAATAGTTTAAGAGAGATGGAAGAATAGAGACAAAGCATATACTTATATATAGAAAATACAAGTATGTTACTATAATATTGTCCCATACCCCAATCTTTTCTTTAATTCCTTAGGATTACATTTTTCAAAATCATTTTTAAGTTTAAATATTTTTTTAAGTTTTCATAAGCCTATGCTCTAATACCAAGTTGTAACACCCCCTACCTTGAGGCCCAGAGCTAAGTGCTACAAATGCTATAGCCATCTATAGTATTTAACTTTTAGTGACAAAATACGATAGTGTTAACGGTTTCCATAATATCAGAAGCACATGAATATGAAACAAAATCACATTTTTCAAAAAACAAATTTTCTTATTACGGTTCAAATAAATATTTCATATTTAGTTACATAATCCCAAAATGATTCCCAAGATTGATCAAATATAATTATTACCAATTACGCCAAGAGCAACATATGAAGATGCCCGTTGGATGATCAGAGTACTAAACAGATAGACATATTCGTCTTAATTACATCACAGAGGAAATAATACTAAATAGCTCTTATATAGCTAGCTTTGCCCCCAGCACACTTTTGGAAGCTTATTCGTCCAACCTACTAAACTAAAAAGTCCTTATCTCTCAATCTACTTAAATTAAATTTTGAGCTCTTGAGAGTTTAAGGGGAAAACATAAACTTCGACTTGGACATAAAATCTGGTGTGAATAAAACTATTACATCTCGGTTTACTGATATTAAGTAAGACCACACCGCTAAGCGAAACGAGTTTTCCCTCACTAATATCCTTTTAAAAGCATATCTTTTGCAAATCAAAACCCTGCAATCAAACAGACTACAGCAAGAGCAATAACATATATGCATATAAATAAGGTAATCAATGGACTATTTTTCCACACTATAGTTTTGTCCGGCTAACTATTAGTCATTGGCTAACTCGGGCCTACTAGACAAAATAAATAATATAACATCTGTTAGACACACTTCTGGAAAGTCTATCCTTAACCTTCTCCTCGTCAATTGTCTAAATGGTTTTGCGGGCTCACCAATAACCTATCCTATCTTTGTATATCCCTTTCTGTATGTAACATCAATTTAGTCTCACCTATTGTTTGTATCAAAAATGGGCACAATACTCTTCGAATGAAATTGAAGCGATTAAAATGAAGAAATAAAATGAAAAATAAGGCTAATCTAACAATCACACCAAGAAAAATGAGCAGTAGTAATGGAGGACAAGAAATTTATAGTGGTTCGGCGCTATGGCCTAAGTCCACTTTGAAAGATTTGATGTTTATTGCTGATTATAAACTGAGTTACAATAGTATAATGGCTAACACTCAAATTATTGTGGAATCCAATCCAAGCAGCAGCATAAAGTCCTTTTTAGTTGCAATGGAGGTGCTATTTATAGGTGTGAAGCACGAAATATCTACATTGAATCTTGGAATACCCTTTCTTATGCGTAGGTGTGCCCACATGGTCGATCTGGAGTCTTTTAAGATCAAGACTGGCTCCATTTGAGCTGCAATCGATTAGAGATATTCCTGAGATGATATGCAAGCTTCTATGAAAATTCCATGGCATTTGGACATGTAGTTTGAGAGATATGATCGATCCAAGGTTGATTTTACTAGTAAGGCTAAAGGGTTCATGTCGATATGTTCGTATCGATAATCTTCGTATCGATAACGTGGCGTTAGAGACCCACCTTTTGTGCATTGAGACCGTTTCTTTTGGTTTGACTGTGCCTTTCTTATCCATCTGATGCCATTTCTTTCGTATTGATGTTGTGCCTCTGTTTCATATCGATCCCTGGCCTTATTCTTCTATCTTTCGGATAAGGGATCGATATGAAATGTATAAATGTTGAACAAGTTGACTACGATCGATCTGAGAAGTACTGAAATATATTAAAATCTGATGGATATGAATGATGGTTGCCATATGAAGTTGTGCTCATTTTGTATCGATCTGGATGGATATGAAATGATGGATATGGATTGATGGATACGAAATGGATATGTTTCACATAGATCTTGATCAATCCATAACTTGAGCATACGAACTCCGATTGATCCGAAATTTGGAATATTTCCTTTCGTGGCTTTATATACCATGCTAATTGTAGCTCGATCCAGATTCGAACCAAGTTTGCTGGTATCCATCGTGGACCTGTAGATAAACGATCTTCGGGGCGGATTGTCTTCAGTCTCTGGTCAAGTCCTTAGCGCTGTAGCCTTGCCGAAAGACGGGATAACAATGGTGACAAAGCTCCGCACACTAGAATTTTGGACTTATTTTAGCTAGAGGCTAATAGCTAAAGTATAGGATGCGACCATACACCAGTCTCATTTGTTTATCTAATATTTGAGTCATAAACTTAAGATTAACTACCCCATCCAATTTTCCTTGAAAACATTTTCTTTCAAAATGATTTAACCCCTTTTAAATCATACTTAAACAAGGAAAATATGCTCTTTGCTTTACTCAATATTCTTATGCCATAATATACGCTTTACACAAAATAATGTTGATGAAATCTAAATCAATGGGATTTTATATCCCTTCAAAATAAGTTACAACCCTTTTTAACTTCGAAATCTTTAGGCCATGAAGCCAAAGAAATACCTTCAAATCCCTTGTTTAAAACTTTAAACAATACCTTTCGAAATCATTCAAAACAACCCTTTTAAAAGGATTACTTAAAACCCTAGACATCCTCTTTCAAAACCATTTAAACTTATCTTTCGAAAGTATTAGAACCTTCCTTTCGAAATACTTAAAACATATCTTTCAAAACATTCATAATATACCTTTCGAAATCATTGGGCTCAAGTAAAGGATTATGGAAACATTGCTCTAAAACCATTTAAAATTATTTCTTTCGAAAACATTGGGTTTAACATTTAACATAACCATTGGGTCAAAGAAAACAGAAGCAAAGTATCCTTTTCGAAAGCTTTAATCCAAGTAAAGGAATTGGGGAAGAGGATAGCTTTGAAACCCACCCTTTCGAAAGCATTGTCTCCGAAATCATTTAAAAGCAGCTATATGACCCTTTTGAAAGCATTGATAAAGCGACATCAAATTTAAAAAGCGAAAGCACCCCTTTTGAACATATTATAATTTGAACGGTATGAATGTGGCAGGTAGGTATCGAATAGGTTCCAATGTGATTATCCTTTCAAAAGCTTCCATTAAAACAAAAGTAAGTGGCAACTCTTTCGAAAACTCCTTTCTAAAAACAATGGCAAATGACAACTTATTTGAAAGCTTCTTTTTTAAAAAAGGTAAGTTGATAGATTCGAAAGCTGATTAGAGTGGCTTTAACCCCTTCAAATGCATGCCTTTGACACAGTCCCTTCCGCCTTTTTCCAATACGCTATGTACTGATTGCTTGATACCATATGCATTGGTTTCAAATGGTTTTGAAAGGCCTACTGGACATGGCGATGGAAGCAAGCAAAGGAAGTGGAAAATTTGTAATTCGAAACAAAACTAATTTTATGCCTTTAAAAGTAATTTCTTTTCGCCTAACTTCCCCAATTTGTCAAAATATGATATGTTGCCACTTCCTTATCGAAATCCTTTTATAAAAAGGCTGCCAAATTCAAAATTTACAATTTAAAACATTTTAAGCAAATAAGCCCGTCTCCTTGATAAAACATATAAAACATTTAAGTCCCTTTAGTTAAATAATTTTATAACTATAGAAACATACTCAGGAAAGTTCCCCAAAAATACAACTGTTCACCTTTAATATATTATCTAACATATATAAACTTTGGACCCAAAATCATTATTCAAAATTTTAACTATTTTATTTCATAGAAAATTAATAATAAATCCCCAATTACTTAAAAATTATAAAACTTGAGATCCACTTCTAAAAAGATGTTATCGGTCATATATCATAAACGCAACTCCTTTGGATATCATTTAATAGGTTTTCTAGTCTAAACATATCAAAAAATCCGAATGAATCGTATAAATCATCAATTAGCATATATATCTATTTAAACAAGCATAACATGGCATATTACTTGCAAAATAATTCGGGCATAACCATGAAACCGAAATCATTATCAAAAATGAGATGTAATCAAATTATTCATCTTAGCTTGGTGTTAGGAAAGTTGAGATTTGCCCTTTGATTAATATCTTCAAGCTTTCTACATGATCCCTAGCTTATTTTCTTTTTTGATTCCTCTTAATGGTTGCCGGTCGAGCTTTTAGGGTTTTAATTTTATTTGCAAATGTTAAAGTGAATAAGGGATGGAGGTAGGAAGGGTTTAGGGTATTAGAATGAAGGATATTCCCATTTTACCCTTAGCATATTACTCCTACTTAATTATTTTCATTTTTCTTTTTCTTATACATTTATTAAGGCCGACCCCTTATTAAATAACTAATCTCAAACTCTTAACTATTAACATTATCTTATTTAATTTATCCACTTAGATGTTCTAAATAAAGTAACTCAAATTACTGGGGTCGTTATAGAAACTCAAATCATAAGGAATTTTATTTATTATAACTTATAAAATCCTTTAAAACCAAAGGTATCTCATAAGACCATGCTGCACATAAACATTGATGAATTTTCACCTTATGATAACCAAAACACTTTCTATAGTAAATCTAGTGATATTATAATAATGTCTTAGGTGCAAATACATATTAATCATAGCTGAAGTTGATACATTATGAAATTCCAGTAGAATAGCTATAGAATCAAGTTTGAAGGTACTTATTGGAGAATGGATTCCAACTATGAAAGGTTAAGGGTCAATCCATCGAATCTGTACACCACTAAATAAAATGTACATGAGGCTACAATACGTTGCACCTCTGCTACTCAGGACCGACCTTACCCTTATTGTATAGCACTGAATATGATCACCCCTTCGTTGTGATCGAACAACCATAATGGGCCTTGAAGCATACATAGAATATTGACATAAGATCTTGGGATGATCATACCTTAGTGGGAACAACCCACAAGCCCTACCACATGTCCATGCTTTAGTCATTTTCTCGGTTGATGAGGCTTGAGGCTATGATTAACTTTTTACATAACAAATCATTTAGGAATGCTAATACAACCCTCTAGACAACAATGCAGTGTCAGCATTCATCCATAAAAATTTATTCTGGGTTTGAATGAAACCAAATGCACTACCTCTACTACATCTATTTTAGAATCACCCTCTAGATTAGTAGCATGTAAACCACGCACTTCAATAGCTCCATGTTCAATCATCTTCAAGATATCTTCAGTTCAAAACGATTAAGTTGGATAGATGGATTTTTAGATAATTTATACTTATCCGATCTTGGTCTCTTCGAAACAACTTTCGATAGTTCCAGTAAACTATACCACAATTCTTTTGGAAATAATTAGACAATACATCAGAGCAGTGATCACCCCCTAACTGTTTAAGTGGATGTATATTGTAACAACCCGCAAATCCGCACAATTCAAGCTGATAATAAACCACACATATCCAACCAAAATTGAACAAAAATACTGATAGTTATGGTAAGGAAAGAAAGAACAAGAGAAAAGGAAACTGAAACACCACAGAATCTCACAATCATAACGGAACAACATACGATATAATATCAATGATCATTATAGAAGAGAAACTGTAATATACATACATGCATCAAAGTACAACAACGAATCACAATCATCAACCTGGACATCTATAACAACATGCCCTCATAAATGCTGTTAATTTTGAAAATACAGTGGAAAATAAACATATACATGGATACAACATAAAGACCTCCATCTTGTCTTTGGAAGCTCCAAAGCATCCAAAATAAATCTGTAAATATGCTCGATCTGACTTGAGCATTATAATAAAATAACACCCAGGTCAATCTGTAAACCAGCGTGAGAATACACATCTAGTTAGAATTTAATGTTTATCCAAAAACCTTTCAAACCAAAAGTATCTCGTAAGACCACGCCATACATAAAAACGAAAGAGTTTTTACCTTACAATAACCAAAACATTTTATATAGACAATTCAGTGATATTATAGTAGTGTCTAGAGGACAAATACTTATTAATCATAGCCGAAATTGTTACATAAATTAAATTCCAATGTACTAGGTTCTAAAATTAAAACCGTAAAGGCACGTATTGAAGATTGGATTCCATACTATAACAAGGTAAGGAACTACCTTTCGATGGTACATCTCTAGATAAAATGCACCAGGGTCTGACAAGAACATCTTGTAACCCAACCACACAGGATTAGCCTACCACTTGACTAGTAGTACCGAATATGATCACCTCTTTTGTTAATGGGACTCGATGCATACATGAGTAGATAATAATCGATCAAGATTTGGAATGACCATACCCTGATGGGAGCGACTCAATTGGCCCTACTGCATGATCGATTTTTGTCATTTCCTAGTTAATGAGGCTTGAGGCTACATTTTACCTTTATATAGCACTTTCCACTTGGAATGCTAACAATGCCCTCCAGGAAACAAATCAATGCCAGCATTCATCTATAAAACTTCGTTCTGGGACTGAACAAAACCGAAGGCACCACTTCTTCTACATACATTTTGGAATCATCCTTATGATTAGTAGCAAATAGTCCTTGCACTTCAAAAAACTCCATTTCGATTATCTTTAAGATATTCCAATTTGATCTCTATCTCTCCAAACTGACAACGTTAATCTATAGACTGGCCAAGATTTGATAGTTTGTTATTTAACTATCAAATAAACAAACAATCCAACCGGAGATTAAATTTCTATAACACGGATTAAGCACCAAGCAACACTAAGCCTTTTTAATTAATCTTTTCATTAATTAAAACACTTTTCAAATATTTATCTCAAAATATCTTTACGAAGATATATTCTCAAGACCACCTTTAATCATACTATATATGGAAAACATTTCCATATACTTATCTCAATGGTATAATTATATTCACAAACCATTTCATATTAAACTTTAAACGATGCCTTTTATACTTAAATCTATAAGAGGTATATTTACAACTTTTGAGGAAACTTTTTATTTACCAAAACAAACTTTATTGGGTCAAAATGAATATTATGTAAAACATCGTTATGACAACCCAAAATAGTATAGAGATCCAATTAGTCGTATTTAAGTCAATGTTCGATGTCAAACTCAGACTATTTATTAGTTAACAATGAAGCCGATTAAGTTAGTGTACCATTACCTCTTAGACCTTGAATGAACGACATTCTTAACTTCAAAATGGAAGTAAGCTACATACCGCGAAACTTAACATCAAATATAGGATATTGATATAAATCTTGTTTATATAAAAATATCTTCTTTCGGAAATCATCTACTATAATAATAGTGTTATAGTGTCTACCTCACTTCCTCAAAAACATTTATTACAACAAAAATGTCGAAATCCATATCTTCCTACCACTTAACACATTTTAAACGACTTTTTTTTAAAACCATTGAATTCCATTTGAAAATATCACTTTCAAAACATTACTTTAAACGAATGATTTAACTTTTTAAACATAAATATATTTCCTTGACGAAAATCCATACTTAAATTTAAGATATTCATTTCCACATTTTAAAAAAACTATGTTTTTAAATCTCTTTCTATTTATAAAACTTTTTTTTATAAATCCCTTTATTTACACAACCTCGTTTATAATTTTATCCATTTATGAATCTCATTTATTCATAAAATCCTATTTTAAAACATCAATTCCAGTCCGTTTTCAACATTGCCACCATATGTATGAATTTCTTTTATAAATTCCTTTCTATTTATTAAATATCGTTTAACATCCCCAAATTTATCCTCACTTTCAATTTTCAAGATATAATCAACTATTTTTCTAAAACAACATTCTACATCTTATTATAAATCCACAGTTGTGATTTTTCTCTCCAATTTATCCGATGATAAAAGTTTCCCTTTATTTATAGACACTGTTTATGAATCTATCTTTTAATTACAAAATACGATTTTACAAATCTTCACTTTTTTTTATAAATGTCGCATTTATAAATTATCACATTTATAAATTTCCATATTTATAAATGAATTTTAATATATGTGTATATATATCACTTTACGTAAAATGATTAATAAATATTTATACCAAAATATTTCTATCTTCTTTTTAAAACCGTATTCCTTTATTATAAAATATGGACTTATGTTAAGATTTAAAAAAAACTATATTTTACAATATAAAAATCTCTATTTAAAATATTTTATATATAACTATTAATTTATAATATACAAAAACCATACCTTTTATTTTAAAATAAATTCCTTCTAATAATTCAAGAACAATTATTACTTCATATAAATTTTCGAAATCGCTTAAAATCCTTTTTAAACTTAAATCTTCACTATATGGTATCTCAAAATACTAAAAATATGGCTCAGTGTTAATATAGCACAAAATGGAAAAAATCATCCATGTCATCAAAAATGGTGTCCACACATCATATATCATAAAAATGAAAAGTAAAACCAACAGTGTGAGGGGTCTGGTTGGATCCCTCCAACATGTCCCACTGCATACATATAGTATACAATCATACAATATAAATCAACTGCTTCGAGGCGGAACCGTATACAAAGGGCCATCCACTTTACATAGGAATGTAATAGGGTCTCATCCGCTTCAGAAGCGGGAATATATCCCAACCCACAAATATAATAGTAAATCATCCAAACAGTTAACAAACAATTTTCAAATAAAATTATTCACACTTATATAGAAATATAAATCGGCCGAAGAGGTGAGTTGACTCACTTTGATTCTTATAATAGCCAAAATGCTCTAGTTTGAATTAAAATTGAATAGGAATTCAATTTTACCCTCTTATTAGCTGCAAACCATCTAATCCAACTCCATAACATAGTATTTACTGATATGATCGCAACACAACTTATTGCATTCAATTTTGACCTCAAATTAAAAAGTTATGAATTAATGAACATTTGTGGATAATTAAATTATAATTAACTTTAACTAATAAAAATTTAAACTTTAATCCACCTTTCCCTCTCATCACGCTCTTGTATGCAACCCAAGCAAACCACGCTTCAACCGTGATTCCCAACGTTCGTCGTCGTTCCTTGCGCATGTCGTTGTCGCGACCTTCGCCATGTACCGCCCTGCCTCAACCACGCCTCCAACTAGTCGCACCACCCTCCAATTCGCCCTCAACGGTTGCGAAAATGACCATGAACTACGAATGAACGAAGGCACCTAGCCCTCAACCCGCTGCACCGTTGACGATCTCGACCGTTGAACTTCTATGTTTCATCGAGCTCTACGTTTTGTTAGTTGAAGTCGTTAGCCAATTCGGTCTTTAAAGGCTCTGTGCAGTGGTGGTTGTTGGATGGCCTTGAGTTAATGGCGGCTGGAGGATTCTTAGATTAGGGTTTTGCAAATGAAGAAATATGATGGCCTTATATAAAAAAATTCAAAGCATTATTCATATGTTAAAATTTCAAACTTCAAACGAGGCATGCTGCCTAGTGTTCTATATATAATACCCTATCCCAAACATAATAGAACTGGCATCGAGACCAAATTCTATCATATATAAAAGTTAAATTTTCAAAATTGAATTAGGTTAAATTAAATTCTTTAACTAAATTATGTGCGTTCCGAACTCACATGACTAAATGATACGTCTAATCGCCATGAAATTCGATGGCATACAATATTTTATTATTACAAATCCAATGAAACTGGTTTCATTTAATTTTGAGACAGTGTCCCCGAAAAGCTATTTTCACATGTTAATTAAAAAAAATATTATTAAAACTAGTTTATTCACTTTTAATTCAAATTCAGTAGTTTACAATCTTCATTCTTACTCAAATATATCATTTTTTATTCATATTAAATTCAATATTCAATTACTTAAAAAATTCCAAATATTCAAATAATCATTAAATTAGAAATACAAATTATTTAACTGATAAAATTACCTTTCAATATTTAGAAAACAATTAAATTCCAAATTCGAATGACTAAAATTCTGAGTCATTACATTCTTTCCCCTCAAAAGAATTTCGCCCTCGAAATTAGCAAGAAAGAAAAAGCCACAATCCAATTAACTTTTCAAAACCAATCAGCTGAAATAGATTATAAAATTTCTAAGTCTTTTAAATTCATCCACCTATACCAACTAACTTCCCTCCATCCATTCATTCCAAGTTGTAACTTTAGTTATCAAAAATTTTCCAGAATTCACAAAAAAAATTAACGCCTTAAATTTACGAAAAGTTACGCCAGCGTCTCCCTTGCGTGGTTCGAACAAAAAAATTCACAAATATACATCTCATCTTTAAGGATGAGGCATCCCTATTGACCCAAAAAATGGATCAATACCCTGGATTGAGTGTGAAAGCACTAGCCTAATTTATCAAGGCAAATAAAAATAGAAAAAGGAATAGTAGATCGTAGAAAAAGTAAAGGAACAAAAAGATTTTTATATTGGTTCGGCTGTTAAATGCCTACATCCACTTTATAACTTTCTACTAACTGACTGCTGTTACAAGTGGAGTTAGATTATTATTGAATCTCCTAAGTTAGATCAAGTCATGAGCGCAAGAGTTCACTAGAGAATCACAGTGAAGCCTTTGGTGACTATTGTGTGGGAGGAGAAGAATGAAGAATAGTTTCTACAGATTTCCAATAGCCTGTCCAGAAAGTCCTCTTTATGTTTCAGATAGGATGTATTTATAGGGGTTGTAGAGCTATTGGGCTAGGTCACTTTGCCCGAGACTTAAACATGACAATACAAAAGCGCTCCAAAAGTTTCGCAGTTATCCAACTTTATGTGATGGATCGCTAGCAATCCTTAGGGCATGGATCTCTAGTCATCCATGTACTAAAGGGATTTTTGGATCATTTCTTTTAGGTTGCATTTTATGTCTTTTATAGATGCTCTGTGTGTAATATGGTAACTAGTTTCCTTGTTTTGATGGTGATTCGCATACAAGTTGCATTAAACTATGACTGGGCTCTACTGAATGCTCACTTCTTGAACTTGCTTGCTTAAAATATCATGAAACTTGTCGGATATCCCTAGGATAGAAATTGGACATAATGCAAGAAGATTAGAGGGCCCAAGAGCAAGTATTATGGATCGCTAGCGATCCATAGGTGATGGATCGCTAGCGATCCATAGGTGATGAATCGCTAGTGATCCATCATCTTAGTCTTTTTTGGCATCTTTCTTCTTGGGTCTTTCTCTTCATTTTATTCTAGTCTTCTTGATTGATCCTTGAGTTTTCTTGACTTGTTATAGATGTTCTAGTTCCTATTGAATTCTATTGGATTAAATGCCAGATTAACATTCTCCCCTCAGAGTATGCGTTCATTAGAAACAAGGCATGCTCTAGAAGTAATTGCTTTGGAGCTGTGCAGTTAATGCCCCGCTATTACCCCGCTATAACCCCGCTATATCTCATAGCGGATTTCTACCGTAACGATTTTTCCATATAGCCCCAAAATATAGCATTTCCGCTTTAATCCCCGCTATTTCCGCTATATCCCGTTATTCCCGCTATATTTTGCTATTTCCGCTATATCTTATTTAATATAATGAATTAAAAAATTGCATTTATACATTATAAAAATTATGAAACTAATTTATTTGTTTTAATTTTTAATATATTTTCGGAAATGAAAATACTCTAATATTCTACTAAATTCAATTATGTTATATAATAGTTTTACGTTTATTTAAAGTATATTCCCATATATTTTTTGTTTAAAATTATTTATGTATTAATTATAATTCAATTGAATGATAATTTTTCATTTAATTACCATTTATATATTTGTAAAAACACTAAGTACAAGTTTTATATGCTATTTTAGAGCCATCCGCTATATCCCGCTATATCCTCGCTGTATCCTCGCTATGACTTTTTGCACCTCCACCGCTTCGAATTTGCCAAACGCTTTAACTGCACAGCTTTAGAGTTCCCATTTAGTGAGGTTCAAATGATCGTGTTGAGGCCATCATGCTAATTTAGCTTTGACTATTCATCTTTCTATTGAGTTCTAATGTGAATTGTCATTGCTTGTAATAATGAATCAATTTTAACCCTACAACTTTCCAGATGCTTGCAAATAACACGTGGATCATGCCTAGCGAGTTTGGAGAAAATTAATTGCAATTCGATGGATCGCTAACGGTCCATAGTCCATGGATCGCTAGCGATTCAAGGACTTAGCAAATTTTTTTAGAGTAAATTCCTTCTTAACCTCGTTCGATCCGACTTTTCTACATTTCATTCTTTTTCCTGCGAACTGACATAACTTCTCTTATAACTGATCTAACGTCGCCAAACCCTAAATTTGGTTCCTCCATTACCGTCAACAATCTTCACCTCTGAATCTTCTTACCACCTACCCCGCTTGACTTAGCCATCTGCTTGAGCTAGGCCTTAGTTCCTGAAGCACTCCCTACTTGGATCACTGTCGATCTTATTCACCTGGATCGCTACCTTGTCCACCTTGGATCGTCGAAAACTTGAGATTGATCATATCTACCATTTGGCTTGAGGTGGGTGATGTGGATTTTGGGCGTTTATTTAGTGACTTGGTGATGAAGTTGTGTTGGTGACCGATGCAATGGAGAATTCAAGTTGATTGCGATTTTGCAAAAGAAGATAGTAAATCGAGTCTTGAATTCTACATGGAATTAATCTCAGGTTTAGCCCCGGTGCTTGACATGTTTTGTTATCTTCATCCACAGAGTCAGAGTTAACTTGCATCGACTTCCATCGTTAATCAGGCATGAAGTCTTGCGGATTGATTTTGTTTTTTCTGAGAGGTGATAATAGCTTAGGGTAGCATCTCGTATGCATCTCATGTTGTCATCACTTTCCAGGAAAACAAAATAGACTTACGTTGAAAATTCTCTACTCAATTTGGTCCCAATGATCTATAGTTGCTAACTTTGGATTGGTCATTTCACTGCACAGTCAGTGTACCTGGAATAGGAAGAGCTTTCCGTGTCGCTTTGAGCAGCGGATTCGTTAGCGATCGTTGGTCGATAACTGATAAGTGTAGGAGAAATAACTTCAATGAAAGATACGAAAATCTCTTTTCTTTCTTCACTGCATGTGAACTATATACACAAAATAAAGCATTTGTATTGTTCAAGACACCGAGCCCATCCCACATAGATAACACACTGCACTTGCCCCAGTCAACGCTTGAAATCTGATGAGTCGGCATAAATCAATATTTTTTTAGAATTCACGTGTTAAGCGTAGGGTGACTTTTAGTTATGAATAGAATTACCTGACCACGTTAGATACAAGTTCTGTTGTAAAGCACCTATCATCCCATCGTAAATCCAGTGGAGAAAGTCTGGCACCCTTAGAAGCCAAATTAACATCGGTTATGCCTTCACAAACGGTTTCAGTAGAGCCTACTTCTTCAGCTCGCCAGCTGAATACAGTCAATTGGTTCCTGTTGGTCCGATCGTAGATCAAACTCCTTTAAACTTTAGAGTTTTACTTAACCCTCCGAAGTGAGTTTCCTCCGTTATCTTTACTAAAGTTCTGCATAACATTTGTTCACAACATGGCATTCAGATGATGACGTATGCCTACCATTGAAAAACTAATTTGCAAATATGAAACCTTTGAGGTACACCGCTTACCACCGGTACATTTTCTTGAATGGAGCAGTGCCCCTCTTCAATCACTTCTTGAGAGAAAATATTCTAAACTTAGTAATTGCTTCATTTTAGATTCACCCCAGCTGATACACAATTTTGACTTGTCTTCACGTTTTATTTATGCGGACATTTAATCATACCTCGAGCTTTGATGTGTTAAGATATTTCCTCTCCTTCAAGAAGAGAGATGAATGTCCATCCCTTATGATCATTAAGGCTCAACGAAACTACAAAATCATGTTATAGCTTCAAAGTAACCTATCCCAGTTCAAGACCTAATATAGGTGTCCTGAGGGATTTAATCTTCTTTGGATGACAGGGGGTAAGTCTTCTCTTTACTCGTTGGGATTTAATATAATGATGCAAGATTTTTAATAGACTGAATTCCCCTTGTAGTTATTCCAAGGTCAAAAAAAGACCCATCTCTTGGTCCCATATTCCTTACTTAGAAGGCCGTAAATGCTAAGGAGAGATCAGTCAAGTTTTTACCAATGAATGAGAATTTGCTACGTTATGGGATGTTGCATCCCGAGAGATCTGCCGTGGTTGTTAAATTTCCATCTCCTTCCCTTTCTAGGATTCAAATATGGTCCACTTCTTTATCGTGCAACTCAGAAGAGGGCGAGCTACCAGAGGGAGAAGGCCCATCAGGCGATGAACTAAAGAGATTCATGAAGGAAAAGGTGTTACGGCCAGAGCCACTTGCCCGATTAGGATGCCCTCAATTTCAAAGGAGGGGGAAGAGGAGTTCAAGTAGCGAAGGGCAAAGCTAGGTGATCATGGAAAAGGAAGAGGGTGAAATTGAGAACAGCGGCATCTATGATTCCTCCTCTAATGATGATGAATTGGATGCAAAATCTAGTGAGGAAAACTTTGAATCATGCGACGAAACTTCGAGAATGAGTCATATTCTCCTGAATTCATCTCCCTAAGAGATTCCTACGAAAGGTGCTCCCCAATAGCTAAACGACTTCATGGTTCTCTGCCTAAGGAAACCGATATTAGCTTTGGGTACTTGAGCAACATTTATGTAGACATCTCATGGGAGACGATTTCAAGTTCGAGGGATTATCTACTTGCCCCAATCATGTTGTGTCTAGAGTTAGAATGATTCCTACTATGGTGGCTTTTCGATTCGGTTTGTGAAGTCCTTTTAGCCGCGTATGTCACACTACACATTTCACTAGGGTTGCATACACTTACATATGTGTTATTTAAGTTCATTTCCTGTCTCTAAAGTTCTTCATTTATTTTTTATATCAGGTACTATGAGAGGTCGTGAATTTTATGAATACCTTGAACACTTTACTAACGCATAACGCTGGTCAAGATGGACTTCAAGCCACCATCAGCCTTGGAAAACTGAAGAAGAGTTGAGAAGAAGGAAAGATTTGGAAACCAAGATCCTTTATCAGGAAGATAGGGATTGAAGTATAGTTTATGGGTTGGTTATGGGAAGAGGAAAACTCCCGATGACTGGGAAGAGCCATCCAAGAAATCAAAGGTAGATCACGACTCCCGTCCTTTTAAGCACCAAGCATTTGCTTCGGCTCTAGTCTTTGTTGGAAATGAAGTTCCAACTTCTACTGTTTAAGCCTCTCCATCAACCCAGGCCTCGTCAACTCACGTAGTGCCTGCTTCTGGTTCTTCACGCCCTCGCGGGAGGCCAGCTTATATTCTTCTGTCTTGTCCCATTAAGCTTGAAGTTGTGCTCCCATGATGGTTTCTAAAGGGAGTTAAATTTGATCATGACCTACGTCCAATCCATAAATATTCTTATATGTCCTATCTCCAGGTGATTTAAAGTGATTTGGATCAAGCTGAGGGATGGAAGAAGTTATGTAAGCAACTGGTGAACACAAACCATAACAACTACCAAGAAATTCTATTCTTCGAGTTATAAAAGGATGATTTCGAGAGGATGTTAATGGAATGATGCCAGAATCGAGCAGTTGACAATGGAGAGGGATGCTGCACCCCGAGAGAGTAAGAGCAATGCCAGCTTATTGGAGGAATGGAAAGAGGCCCACAAAAATAGAGATGGTATTTAGAGAAAAAATTAAGAAGGCCCATGCTAATGAAGTTAAGCTGAAAAAGGAGCTTGAGATTCATGACGAGACCATCGAAGCTTAAAAGAAAACTATTGTCGGTCATGATGAAGCCGTCAATGCTCATAAAAAGACAATCACTGATTATGCGAAAATGGTGGAGTCTTGTGACAAGACTATTTCTGACCAGGCTGAAATGATTGCTTCGCTTCAGGAAAAAGTTGTGCAGCTTAACATTGAAAAGACCAAGTCGAAGATGAGAAGGCCACCATTATGGCAGACTACTTGGAGCTATAGGATACTTCTGAAAGGAAGATAGAGAAGATGAATGACACCATCTTGAATTTCTACGTTAAGTCCTTGCTACACCAGGGCAGCCTCAACTACTTGGGCCCTAAATTCCCGCATACTCTTGCTATAGTTTGGAAAGAAGTTCTAGTCTATTTTCATGAGAATGATGATGTATAGACCAAGCAATAGTTGGAGGACCCCTATCTCAATGAGGTGTCGAAGAAGGCTTTGGTAGAGGGATGGGTGATTATTTGGATTGAGAGGGAATAGGAGGTCGTCGATATTACTGCAACCACAAATGCCAAAATGCTATCAGAGCCTTTTATTTCCTAGCCCAACGAATCATCAAAGTAGCCTTGTGACCAGTTTAGAACTATTCTGAGTTCAACCGGTACTATTTTGTTGTCATCTCCTTTAGCAACTGTCTCGGATGCCTTGGGTGGTCATGGAACTTCACCAAAGATCATGCGGCCATCCAAAGAAGGAGAAGGTGGGGAGTATGCGATTGAAATTCTCGGCCACTATTTTGATGCCGGTAACCTTCTTATTTCCTCGAGTTTGAGAATTTTAGCTCACGCTACAAAAACAAGACAAACTGAATGCTTTTATTTTATATCTTATAGCCCCATCTTCTTCGCCTACCGAACTGTCAATTTCTTCAGTTCTAGGGCCTGCTGATATTTCGACTGGCTCGATGCTTATTTTTGTAGCCACTTTGATTACTAAGCCCGTGTTTGGCTCAGAACCAAGGTCGGAATCCAAGAAGATTGCCGCGTTACATAGCCTGGATAACCCTTCTGTATCTCTGGAGAGAAATTTAACAGCGGTTGACACTCTAGAGCACGAAGACCAAACTGGCCAGCTAAGTAAAACTGAACAGTAGATGGTGGCCATTAAGAAGGAAAAGATCAAGGAGAGAAAGTCTTCAGGAAGCTCCTGCAAGTCCCGAAAGTGCAAGACCAAGGGGAATCTTCTGAGAAGGTCGAAAAACAAGGAAGAGACCTAGGCACAGAGTCGATAATCAATATTTCAGGCAGCGACATGACTCCTATCACGGATTCTAAGAAGAAGGAGAATTCCAACCAAAGGTGGGAAGGCGAGCGGTGGAAAGAAACATTGACGCACTCAATCAATAGTGGACCCAGATATTGGGACCTTTTGATTTGTCTGACATGCATTTTATACAAGTGCAGAGTCCGCACTTATTACTTTTATTACTGAGCATATGTACTTTTTATTTTATTTGTCAATATTGTGTGGGTATGGCCCCCATATTTGGACTTTGTATAGAAAATGTTATAAGAAACGAAAAAATTAACATTTCAACTGTCATCTCTTTTGTGTTTTCCTTATATGTCATGTACTTAACTTGCTTTTATACTACTTATGTATGCACATGGCACGATTGCTTGTTCTATAATTTCTATAGTTCGCATTGTCATGTCGAGCTTCAAAGTATGTGATGCCTTAATTTATGTGATTTCATGCATTATTTATGCATTTTTTAACCTTTATAACTAGATCCGTTACGATTTCCAAAATTCTCTGTTTGGAGAAATGGGCATGCGATGTAGTTTTCCTTTCAACTAAACGTTGGTATGTGGGTGCCCCCTACTTTATAGGTTGTTTTCTTCAAACACTTGATGATTGACCGATTGATCCGAGCGATTCCTCGAATGTATGTAGCCGAATCTATCTTGTGGTTTCTATCTTTGGAAACTTGTGACTCGAGCATCTCGATCACAAAGATTCAGTCAGTGAACAATCAGAATTCTTTACCGATTTCCAGTTGTGGGTTCTTGTTAGTCCTGCAATTGACGAGTTTCCCGATCTAGTTAGGACAATACCACTACTTACAAGATCTTAATGACTTGCTGATGTCACTGAAGCAACATCGAGTAGTGCTTGCGCAGAGTATACGACTTTTAGGAGTGCGAGACTTACGAAATGTATGGCTTTTAGTAGTGCATGGCTTATAAAACGCACGGCGTTTGTGAGTGTGTGGCTTATGAAATACGCGGCTTTTGAGAGTGAGCAGCTTACAAAATGCACAGCTTGTGGGATCGATATGACCCATTGATCTGGAATGGTTTAAAATTCTCAAAGTTACCAATCTTTGGGAATGTGACACGTTCGTGTTTCAAGAACATGGTTCCTCGGCTCAAGAAGTGATGCGCGGCTTATGATTATGGGCGACTTAAGTAATTATATTTTTCTTGGGCATGATTCCACAACCCAAGAACCGGTGTGCGGCTTATGTAATACCCGACTTTGATTTGGGCCATCCCGGTGTTGCCAGAATATCACCAATTTTTAGAGGACGAGGATCAAGTTCCGTCGATCCAATGGTTTGGCCAAGATCGAGTTCCGTCGATCCAACGTTTTGAGTCGATTTGCATTCGTCGACTCGGGAAGAGGATGGGGTGTACTTAAGCGTGGTTCTACTATCTCGAGCAGCAATTGAATGGTTTAGAGTCGATTTGACCCCTTTGACTCAGCATATTACTTTTGTGAACATAGTTTTGTTGGTTCAGAAAACAAAGTAATTCTATTAATAAAATTTAGGCAAATTCTTCCTATATATAATGCCCTCGGTATTCTAGGATGGCTTGTTTGCAAGAAATAAGAAATACATAAAATAGTATTAAATATAGTAAAAACATAGCGATTTGTTGTTCTAAGCTCAGGGAATTTGGCTTCCATCAATGGTTGTTAGCTTGAACGTGCCATCCCCTAGCTTCTTGCCGATCACATGGTGCCCTTTCCAGTTTGGCCTTAATGTTCTCGATACAGGGTAGACCCATTTGAGGACAAGGTCTCCCACTTTGAAAGTACGATTATGGACTTTGGAATTGAAATATCATGCGACCTTTTTCTGATGAGTGATAGACCTCAACCCGGCTTCTTCCCTCTTCTCATTGACCATATCAAGTGACTCAAATAAGAGCTGCTTGTTTTGCCTTTGTTTGAAGTTTTACCTTCAGTAAAAGGGGACTCTTCTAGCTCAACTGGGATCGTTGCTTCTGAACCATACGCCAGGGTGAACAAGGAGTGCCTGATTGCAGATATTTGCATTGTCTTGTGAGCCCATAGTGCAAGTGCAAGTTCATCAACCCAATTTGCTTTAGCTTTAGTTAGTCGCTTTTTGATGGAGGACTTGATGACCTTATTCACTGCTTCCACTTGCCCGTTTGCCTATGGATGTGCAATAGCGGAAAAGCTTTTCTTGATTCGAAAGCATTTGCAAAAGTCTTTGAACTCAGCACATTCGAATTGATTCCTTTTGTCCATGATGATTTTTATGGTTTTCCAAACCTACAAATAATGTTTTTAGTGACAAAATTAATAGCTCTCTTTTTGGTAATAATGGCTAGTAGTTCCGCTTTGGCCCATTTTGTGAAATATTCAACTGCTACTATAGTGTATTTGGGTCCTCCTCTGGTCATTGGTAATATACCAATCAAATCAATTCTCATATCGTGAATGGCCATGAGTTGAAAATTTGTGTCAGCTCCGTCGAAAGAGTTCTTTTGATCTTGTTGAATCTTTGGCATTAGTCGCATCGTCTGGCATAATCTACTGCATCGCGGTCTACTATTGGTAAAAATACCCATACCGTAGGACTTTCTTTATGAGGGTTCGCCCTCAAGTGTGATCACCATGGTCGCCTTCGTGAATTTCCCTAAGGATTCTTCAGGTATTTTCAATGTCACACACCTGAGCAAGGGGTAGAGAATCACCTTCGGTAGAGCATCTTGTCATGTCCTACAAACCGTGGCGCCTTCTAAAGGAGCTTTTCCCGATTACCTTGTCTATAGGAAGTGTTTCTTTGAGCAGGTACTCCTTGATGGATGTCATCCATGTTTCTAGTTTGAAAAATTCAATCTATATCCATCTCGCTTATGCTTGGAGTGGTTAGAGTTTCAACTGGAACTAGCCCCAATGACTGAGCTTCTTTAAAACTAGCCAGTTTGGTTAGATTATCTGCCTTCGTGTTTTGTTCCCTCAGGATATGAGTTATGGTGTAATGTTCGATCTCATTTAGTCATTCCTACACTTTAGATAGATACACGGCCAGATTCTCTCCCCGAGCCTGGTATTCGCCTTTCACCTAACAGACGACTAGTTGAGAGTCGCTGTAGATGTGTGTGGACTTTATCCCAAGTTCCTTCACAACTTTTAGCCTGGCTATCAATGCTTTGTATTCTGATTTGTTATTTGTTTCTTGAAATTCCAAGCGTAAGGCATAGTAAATGGATCATCCTTTGGGAGTTTCGAGCATTATACCTACCCTTGAGCAGAAGTTTTTAAATGCACAATCGACGAACAACTTCCAACACGTTTCCATTTCTGGATCTATCTCTTCTTCATTATCTTATATTGTAAACCCGCAATGAAGACTGTCGACGCCTGCCCATTGATTGCCCTTCGAGGATGGTAAGTGATTTCATACTGACTCAATTCGATGTTCCCTTTGATAAGCCGTCCAAAGGTCTCTGTTAGTACTTTGATCGAGTGTGCATGGAAGTATGGTCTTAACTTTTTGGATGCCATCAAGAGGCAATACCCCAGTTTTTCCAATTTCGGATAGTTCTTCTCGGCTCCTGTGAATCGCTTATTGATGTAATATATGGGGTCGTTGGATCTTATTTTCTTCTCTTACGAGCCCGACACTTAATGCATAGTGCGATACTGCTAAGTAGATAAACAAGTCTTCTCCGTCTATTGGTGGGTTTCCATATGTCACAGCAGCTCTTCGAATGCAGTTTGACAAGATTGATTCCATTCAAAGTTCTTCTTCCCTTTCTTTAGCACGTCAAAGAATGGTATATATTTGTCGGTTCCTTTTGAGATGAACTGATTTAGTGCTGCTACTTTTCCATTCAGTCTTTGTAACTCTTTCTTGTTCCTCGAGGCCTCGACTTTCCGTAAAGCGGTAATTTGTTCGAGATCTGCTTCGATGGCTCTAGCGCTTACAATGAATCCCAAGAACTTTTCGAAGGCTACCCCAAAGTGACATTTAAGTGGATTGAGCTTCATTCCATATTTGTGGAGTATTTCAAACATTTCGGCAAGATTACCTAAGTGATTTGCAACTATGCGCGATTTAACCAACATAACGTCTACACAAACTTCCAAAGTCTTCCTAATGTGTCGTTTGGACATGGCGTTTACTAGTCGTTGGTAGGCTTCCCCTGCATTTTTAAGCCGAATGATATTACTTTGTAATAGTATAACCCCAAATCAGTAATGAAACTGGGATTTTAATAGTTAGGTTTATGCATTCTGATCTGGTTGTACCCCGAGAAAGTGTCCATAAAGGATAGTAGTTCATGTCCAGCCGTCCCATCCACAAGTTGGTCGATTCTAGGAAGAGGAAAGGAGTCCTTTGGGCAAGCTTTTTTTAGGTCCGAATAGTCAATATAGGTTCGCCATTTTCCATTGGGCTTCTTGACTAAGACCGAGTTGGATACCCATTTGGGGTATGTTGCGTCGTGGATAAAACTGTTCGCCATTAGCCATTCAGGTCCTAGGCGCATCTCTTCCGCTTTACAAGTGTAGACTTGGGATCAATATTAAATGCATGGCATGTAATCTCTGGCGAATCTCCACACATATCAGAATGTGTCCAAGCAAATACATACAGGTTGGTGTAAAGAAATTTGATGACTTCTAGTCGCATCTTGTTTTCAAGATGTGATCCAATTTTCAGGACCCGTGTTGGGTCATCCATATCGACTGGGACAGACACCATCAACTCTACTAGTGTTGCCATTTCCTTCCTTGAACTCTTCTTTATAGAGTCTAAAGACTTGTCGAATCGGCTATGGTCCCTAAGCCAGGGGCGGTTCTGTAGTTTCTATTTGGTAGGTTCGTGAATATGGGGAGTTTTCCCTACATTATTCCCCCTTTCTTTTCTTCTATACTCATGTAGTTCTATGATGTAGCATTCTCTAGCGGTACTTTGGTCCTCTTTGATCACTATAACTCCACTTTGTTGGAAACTTCATTGTTAGACATCACTGAGCTAAAGCAATCCTAAAATTTGATAAAGTGTTCCAACCCAAGAAAGCATTGTAGGCGGATATTTCATCTACAATCACAAAGGTTTGGATAAGGACAACTCATTGATCACCTTCTTCGAGTTCTATGGGTAAATCGATTATTCCAACGGGTTGCTTAGGTTTACCGGTGAATCTCTGGATCTTCATTCGGTAAGGGATATGTCTTTCATATTGATCTTCATTTGATCAAATGTGTGTTTGAAAAGGATATTCATAGAACTACCACCATCCACCAATACTAGTCGGACCATGGCATGTCTGATTCCTACTGTCACGACCATGGGGTCAAGGGTCGGAGCTTCTATTCCTTTACTGTCTCGATTCCAGAACATCATGTCATCATTCAGGGTCCTCTGCTAATTGGCAGGAGTTCTATCTTCGATCATAAAGAACAAATCTTTCGGAGCATGTCTTAGTGAGCTCGTATATCATTCCATTTCTCCCCAACTCTTCTGGGTAGGATGAGGTCCTTCGGATATTGTTTCGATAATGAGTCTCTGGTCGGTTCGTCCGGATCCCTCTTTACCTGTTCCAGCTTGGTTTCCCCAGTCTCTAGGAGCTTGTGGTGCTACAGGTCGGTTGGAATTTTATGATTTCCTCACATACTGCTAAAGATTTATTCTCTCGAATTAGCTCTTCAATCAGGTTTTTTAAGTGACAGCACTCATTCGTATTGTAACCATGTGTTTCATGAAAGCGGTAGTACTTTACGTAATGCTTTTGCTATTCTATCGCTTCCTTTTTATGCAACTCCTTGTATTGTTATGTCCTTTGTATCGTGAGGTAAATGTTCTCTAGAATTTCATTGAGTGGAGTGTAATATTTAGGCCTTAAGCCATTAAAGCGCTTGCTACCTCCATTTCGCTTGTTGGAATTCTGATTCTTCCTTCTTTAATTCCTGTCCTTTTCTGCAACGGTCTCGGAGGTATTTGCATCTTGGTTTGTCGCCATACCATTTTGCCCAATGTGGGTTGGTTATAGGTCAGTTGGTTTTCCTTCTAGCTCCTCTACGTCTTCCAATTTTAAGTACTAGCTCGCCTTTAGATTAAAGTCCTTTCTCCTGGTTGGTTGTTTCATCTTGATCCATTTGCCAAATTCGGTGTCAGGATGGATGGCTCGGACCAGGGCCATAAAGACCATGTCTTCAATTAGCTAACTTACTTCAGTGACGGCGGTGTTAAACTACTCAGAAAGGATTTCAAAGATTCATTTCGTCCCTGGAATAGGCCCAATAAGGATATCATGACTTTTAGTTGTGCCATGTGAAGCCTAAACTGATCGAGAAATCTTGTTGCTAATTCACCGAAAGTAGAGATGGATTTAGGTGGGAGCCTAGTGAACCACATGGAAGCATTCTGTCTAGAAAGATTGGAAAATATCTACACTGAACAGCATTCAAAGCATTCACTTCATTCATGTACCAACTATACTTACACAAATGGGGTTTTGGATCTCCAGTTCCATCGTAGGACGGAATAGTCTACATAGTGAACTTTTTAGGGTATTGTTCATTCAGAATATAGTTAGTAAAGGGAGTCTGGCTTTTAGCGGATCTCTATTCATCATCTCTCATATTCTTACTTTTGTCCATTAGGCGCTTGATCATGTTCACGAAATATGCCTCATATGTCCGGTAATCCGTGAGTTGGCTGTTAATGACTATACCAAGTGTTTGATTTTGCAAACGGTCTTGGTAAGTGGGCTGAAGCCTAGGCTCTCCTATCTTTGAGAGAGCCACTCCTTCGGAGTTCCATTGGCTTGCGGTTGGTCATATAGGGGTAGTTTGGACCTCTTTGCTGATATTGAGTGCGTTAGTATAGTTGTTCACAATCTTTGGAGTCAGAGAGATCAACTGCTATATCTTCCCTTAGGGTTTTCATCCCCGGATTCAAGTTCGTGGTAGTCTAATTTGTAGTTAGTGGAGTGCTTGCATTTCCTTCTATGGTGATTCCTACAATTCCACCTACCACTCCTTTTTGTTGCTGCTTTACGTTTCTTCTGTTTAGGCCTGAAATGGAGGAGTTTTCCTGCTCTATAGCAGCCGCTGAATCTAGCGTGGTTCTTAAAGCAATCAATGATTGTAAGATTAGGAGGGCATTTAGTTTTTCCAAAAGATCCTTTTGGTTTTTCTCCATCTTTGGATTGATTTCATGAACCATCTTGTTTAACTCGCCTCCAATCAAAACTCCATGCTGGATAAAAGATCTCGACATTTGATCTCCTATGTTGCCGTTGTTAACTTCAACTAGCTGAGGATTAGTTTCCTCTCCAGCTATTACAGCTCCTATGGATCTTCCGTAAGAAGTTCTCTTTCTTCCCGGTGCCATTGATTCTCAATAGCCAATTTCCTAAGCTAAGATTGGGGATCTAATTTTTCTACCTATCTAATCCAAAGTAGGTAGCAAGATATGAGCCTGATTTTAATTTTCGGTGAAAGTTCCAAACTATTAACCCAAAAAATGGATCAACACCCTGGATTGAGTGTGAAAGCATCAGTCTTATTTATCAAGGAAATTGAAAATAGAAAAAGAATAGTAGATCGTAGAAAAAGTAACATAACAAGAAGATTTTTTAGTGGTTCGGCTGTTAACGAAGCCTACGTCCACTTTATAACTTTCTACTAACTGAATGCTATTACAAGTGTAGTTAGATTACAATATGATTGAATCTCTTATGTTAGATCAATTCATGAGTGCAAGAGTTCACTAGAGAGTCATAGTGAACCCCTAGGTGACTATTGTGTGGGAGGAGAAGAGTGAAGAATAGTTTCTGCAGTGTTCCAACAGTTTGTCCAGAAGATTCTCATTATATTACAGGTAAGATTGTATTTATAGGGGTTGAAGAGCTATACCGCTAGGCTGCTTTGCCAGAGACCTAAACATGACGATATGAAAGTGCTCCAAAAGTTTCACAGCGATCTAACTTAATGTAATGGATCGCTCTCGACCCATCGCGAACAGATCGCTAGCGATTCATGTACATAAAGGAATATTGGATCGTCTCTTTTTGGTTACATTCTATGCCTTCTGTAGATGCTGTCCATGTATTATAGTAACTACTTGCCTTGTTTTGATGCCGATTCACATACATGTTGCGTTGAACTATGACTGGGATCAGTTGATTACCCACTTCTTGAACTAGCTTGCTTGAGCTATCATGAAACTTGACAGAATTCCTTAGCAAAGATATTGGATAACAATGCAAGAAGATTGGAGGGTCAGGGAGGTCTCATTATGGATCGCTAGCGATCCATCACCTTAGCCTTTTTGGTATCCTTCTTCTTGGGTCCTTCTCTTCATTTTCTTCTGGTCTTCTTGGTTGATCCTTAAGATGTTTTGACATGTCATAGATGTTCTAGTTCCTATTGAATCATGGTTGGGTTAAAAGCCTGGTTAACAATCCCATAGGGAAAAATAAAAATACGATATGCAATTCGAGATATGTACATTTACTTAGTATTAACAAGCATATACAACCAATATAGTGCGAAAGCAAGTTCCAAATGCAAAGCATACGCCATCCGCACCTACTAATCACTCAAAAACCAATGAGAACCAGTATATGAAAAGTAATATCAATATATATATATATACACACACACAAATACAATAGCTATATACAAATGTTGCAAATGTAAGAAGAGAAACCATCAAACAACTAATATCCATCCAATTATTTAATAACTATATCAAATTGCATTTCCAATGTCAATATTTAATTTATATAAAGCCCGTACGATGTACATATATCATTTGTACACAAAATCATATCTTATCGCTCACTTAATTGCTTAATTTTGCCTCCGAACTCGAATCTTTCACACGACCACTCTGGTGCGGACTCCGATATGGTTCCTTGATTAGAAACCGCCATTCTTCTTGCATAGATATATTCTATGATATAGATATTAGAACCAATCAAAAATCCATATCTAATTCTCGCTGTCAAGAATCAAGTGAAAAATCCTAACTCGAATCGGTATAAATCACCTCAAATCGTATATTCGAATCTGGATCAAACAGTTATGTGAATAAAATAATATACTTACACTTATGTATGTATTTAAATTGATTTCTTATTATATCCCGTTCTTATTTTTATTCAGATCCTACTATTCTCATCCTATTAATTGACATTCAATTAATTAACATCCCTTCATTTAGTATAGTTCTTTAATACTAATAACACTAGGAACTATTCTACAGAATTTTACATAAGTTTATTATAAACATTTTATACAACACCACTAATGTTTATTATCAATTCAGTACTTAAATTCATATTCATTTTTTCAAACAACATTCCAAACCATACTCAATTCACTAATTCATTTCATTGGTTCATTTCATTTAACTCATTTCGGTTATTCATTTTATTTGATTCATTTCAAATCAAATTCAATTTCATTTAACTCATTTCATTAATTCACTTCATTTAACTTTACTTGAGTCAAATTTCATTTCAAAATTCATTTTATTTAACTTAAGGTAAATTCCATTTCATTATTCAATTTCAAATTTATTTTTCTTACTTTCTTTAAAATTTTTAAGTTATAGAACTTATTTTCTCATATTTTCACAGAACACTTAGATAATCCTTTCAGAATTTAAACCCTAATTATTTTTCAAATCATTTTGAATTAATATTATAAATAATTTCTTTGTATTTGAAATCATACTTTGAAATTTTAAAATCAAAACTAGTTTTACCAAAACAAAACTCCAATAACGAATCATTACGTTAGCAATCCGTCACTTAGAAACTTGAAAATGAACGTTGATGCTGTTGCAGTCATCACCAGAATTATTTTCCAGCAACTGAAGTAAGTTCAATGCTTTCTATTTCTTATAAATCCCATTATAAAATATCTAACAAAATATTTTCAAAATAATGCTATTATTATTCTTCCAAAACCTTTGAAAACAATTTTCAAAATCAATAGGATTTAAATTCTCAAATTTTATGTTTTAAATCCGTTCTTTTTACAAATCATATTTATAAATTTCTCTTATATATAACTTCACTTTGATTATATATAACCATTTCTTAATTATTAATCTTTATTTACATTATGATAATAATAACTTTTATTATAACACAAATAACAAACAACAAATGATAATAATCAAATATTATCATTCACTAGGACACGCCACATGTACTACAATAATTTCTGAAAAAATTCCTTTTTATATATAAAATACAGTCTAGGTAAAATTATTTCATTTACGAATTCTCGAAACAATACTATGTCGATTTGCCTTGTTTAACTATTTAGAAAACCCTATCGATATCGTGGCATCCCATGTACTGACCAGAATTCATAATCCACTCAACAGATAAATTTATAAAACGTTTTTATATTACTTATAAATATGCTCTAATACATATAATACACTCAAACCCATTCTAGGGTATTACTAAACCTATTTATAATCAAGCCTATGTGTTCGCTATACCTAAGCTTTGTTACCAAGTTGTAACTACCCGTAAATCCGCACAATTCAAGTTGACAATAAACCACACATGTCCAACCCAAGTTGAATGGAAATACGGATAGTAATGGAAAAGAAGAAAGAAAAAAGAAGAGAAAAAGAAACTACAACAATACAGAATCTCACAATCGCAACGGAACAACATATGCAATAATATCAATGATCTTTACAAAAGAGAAACTTTTATATACATATATGCATCAGAGTACAACAACAAATCAAAAATCATCAGGCTGGACAGTTATAACAACCCGTCCTCACAAATGCTGATAATTTCAACAATACAGCGGAAACTAAACATATACATGAATACGACTTAAAGACCTCCAACTCATATTTGAAAGCTCCAAAGCATCCAAACTAAATCTGTAAATATGCTTGGTCTGAGCCAAGCATTATAATAAAATAACATGCTAGTCAGCTTGGTAAATTAGCGTGAGAAAATACACCTAGTTGGAATTTAATGTTTATCCAAAAAGCTTTCAAACCAAAAGTATCTCGTAAGACCACGCCACACATAAACACGTACGAGTTTTTCCCTTACGATAACCAAAACATTTTCTATAGAAAATTCGATGATATTATAATAGTGTCTAGAGTACAAATACTTATTAATCATAGTTGAAATTATTACGTGGATCAATTTCCAATTTACTAGGTTCTACAATCGAAAGCATAAAAGCATGTATTGGAGATTGGATTTCATACTATGAAGATGTAAGGAACTGCTTTCTAATGGTACATCTCTAGATAAAATACAACGGGGTCTGACAAGAACATTTTGTGCCCCTTCCATACAGGATTGGCCTACCGGTTGACTAGTAGTATCGAGTATAATCACCTCTTTTGTTAATGGGTCTCGAAGCATGCACGAGTAGATAATAATCAATCTAGATTTGGAATGACCATATCTTGATGGAAGCAACCCACTTGGCCCTACTGCATGCTCGATTTTTGGCATTTCTCGATTGATGCGGCTTGAGGCTACATTTTACCTCTATATAGCACTTCCTACATGTAATGCTAGCATTATCCTCTAAGCAACAATGCAATGCCATCATTCATCCATACAAGTTCGTTCTGGGACTGAACGAAACCGAAGACACCACTTCTTCTACAACCATTTTGGAATCATCCTTAGAATTAGTAGCAAGTAGCCCTCACACTACCAAAAACTCCATTTCAATTATCTTTAAGATATTCCACTTTGAAATGCTTATGCGACTTTGTAGTGATTTTCGAATAACAAATCTAATCCCTGTCTCTTCGAACCAATAATGTTAGTTTACAAACTGGCCAACATTTGATAGTCGATTATTTAACTATCAAATAAACAGATAATCCAACCAGATATTATATTTACAAAAGGAAATAACGTTTGTTAAGCACTAAGCAACACTAAGCCTCTTTGATTGGTATTTCCATTAATTAAAACACATTTCAAATATTTATCTCAAAATATCTTTACGAAGATATATTCTCAAGACCGCCTTTAATCTCTCTGTATGTGGTTTTCTCAACGGTATAATTATATTCACAAACTATTTCATTTTAACATCTAAACGATTCCCCAATATACTTAGATCCATAATAAGTATATTTAAAACTTTTAAGGAAAACTTCTTACTTCCCAAAACACACTTTATTGGGTCAAAACGAATGTTGTATAAAACATCGTTACGACAACCCAAATACACTAGTATGGAAATCCAATTAGTCATATTTAATATTAATTCTAGATGTCAAACTCAGACTTTTTGTTAGTTAACAATGAAACCGATCTAGTTGGGGTACCATTACCTCTCAGACCTTGAATGAACGACATTCTTAACGTCAAAATGGAGGTAAGTTGCACACCTCGAAACTTAACACCAAATATAGGATATAGATATAAATCCCGTTTACTATAAAAACATCTTCTTTTGGAAATCATCTACAATAACAACAGTGTTGTAGCCTATGTCTACCTCACTTCCTCGAAAATATTTATTACAATAAAAATGTTGAAATCCATGTCTTCTACCACTTAACACATTTTAAATCGCCTTTTTTAAAAACCATTAAATTCCATTTGAAACTATCACTTTCAAAACATTCCTTTAAAAGATTGTTTTAACATTTTAAACATAAATATATTTCCTTAATAAAAATCCATACTTAAATTTCAATATAATCTTTTCCATATTTAAAAAAAATATTTATACATCTCTTTCTATTTAATAAAACTTTCTTTTTATAAAATCCATTTATTTATACAACCCCATTTTATTTTTACAACTTCATTTACAAATCTATCCCTTTATAAATCTCATTAATCCATAAAATCCTATTTTAAACAATCAACTCAAATCTATTTTAACGTTGCCTCCATATGTATAAATTTCATTTATAAATTCCTTTCTATTTATAAGATACCATTTAACATCCCAAAATTTATCCTAACTTTCAATTTCCGAAATAAAATCAACTATTTTTCTAAAACAACATTTCACATCTTATTACAAATCACAATTATGATTTATATCTCCAATTTATCCAATGATAAAAGTTTTCCTTTATTTATAAACGGACTTTATAAATCTATCCTTTTATTAACAAAATACTTGTACAAATCTTCGCTTTACATATAAAATTTCACATTTACAGATTATCACATTTATAAATTTACACATTTATAAATGAACCTTAATATATGTATGTATATATATACATTATTATATATAAAACGGTTAATAAATATTGACATCAAAGTATTTCTATCTTCTTTTTTAAAAACCGTATTCCTTTATTATAAAAGACGGACTTATTTTAAGATTTTTTTTATATAGTTCAAAAATCTCTATTTAATTTTTTTATAAAACTATTAATTTATAATATCCAAAAATCATACCTTTTATTCTAAAATAAATTCATTCTTTTAATAATTCAAGAATAATTATTATCACATATAAAATTTTAAAATCACTTAAAATCCTTTTTAAAACTAAATCTTCACTTTATAGTATTTCAAAATACTAAAAATATAGCCCAGTGCTACTATAGCACTAAATAGGAGAAAATCATCCATGTCATCAAATATGGCATACACTGTATATATAATCAATATATATCAAAAATATATAAAAAAATAAAATCAGCAGTATGAGGAATCCAGTTGGATCCCTCCAACATGTCCTCCACATCACATATAGTATATAATCATTAAATATAAATCAATTGCTTCAAGGCAAGATCGTATAGAAGGGTCGTTCGCTCTTACAAGGGAACGTAATAGGGTCTCATCCACTCCAGGGGTGGTAATATATCCAAACCAACACATAAAATAGTAATCATCCAAACATCCAACAAACGATTTATAAATTTGTTCACACTTATATAAAAATATAAGTCGGCCAGAGAGGTGACATAACTCACTTTGATTCCAGTAAACGCCAAAATGCTCCAGTTTGAATTAAAATTGAACAGGCGTTCAATTTTGTCCCAAATTCCTATTAGCTCCTAATCCATCCAATCCAACTCCATAACGTATTAATATGATCGAAAGCAACCGGTCGTGTTCAATTTCAACATCGTATGAAAAAGTTACGAATGAATGAAAGTTTGTGGATAATTAAATTAGGGGTTTTTAAGCATAGGAAAGAAGTTGCAAAAAATTTAGCCTCGGGTACATCAAGTTTGTTTTTTAGTCTGAAGGACACTTTGTAGTGTAAATCACAGAATGATAGTCGTAGCTATCATTTTCTCTTTATACTATAAAGTGTCCTTCAGACTTAAAAAAACAAACTTCATGTCCTTGAGACTAAATTTTTTTGTAACTTTTTCCTTGTGCCTATTTTTCTGATTAAATTATAATTAACTTTAATTAAAATTAAACTTTAATTCACCTTTCCAACTCATCACACGCTCGTATACAACCCAGGTAACCCACACTTTGATCGTGATTCCCAACATTTGTCGACACCGTTCCTTGCATTTGCGACTACGATGACCTCCCTGTGCACCGTCCTACCTCAGCCATGCCTCCAGCTAGCCATACCGCCGTCCAATTCACCCTCGATCACCGTGAAAATGGCCATGAACTGCACATGAACGGAGGCGCCTGGCCATTAATCCGCTGCACCATTTATGTTCTCGACCATTGATCTTTTAAGATTCGCTGAGCCCTACGTTTTGTTAGTTGAAGTCATTGGCCAATTCGGCCTCTAGGGGCTCCATGTAGTGGTGGCCAATGGATAGCCTTGAGTTAATGGCAGCTGGAGCTTTCTTAGATTAGGATTTTACAAATAAAGAAATATGATGGCGTTATATAGAAATTTCAAAGCACTATTCACATGTTAAATTTTCGAACTACAAACGAGGCATGCCACTCGGCGTTCTATATGTAATACCCCTATTCTGAACACAATGAAACTAGTATTGAGACCAAGTTCCATCATATACAAAAGTTTACTTTTCAAAATTGAATAATATTAAATTACGTTCCTTTAATTAAATTCTACGCGTTTCGAACATGCACGACCAAACGATACATCCGATTGTCATGAAATTCGACGGCAAGCAATAGTTCACTATTACAGATCAAATAAAACTAGTTTTGTCCAATTCCAAGATAGTACCCCCGAAAGGCTATTTTCACCCGTTAATTAAAACGAATTATTATTAAAACAAGTTTATTCACTTTTAATTTAAATTCAAAAGTTTATTATCTTCATTCTTATTCAAATAGAATTTAAATCAACTTTAAAAATCTTTTTTTATTTGTATTAAATTCAAGATTCAGTTATTTAAATAATCCCAAACATTCAAATAACCATTATATTTCAAATTCAAGTTATTTAACTTATAAAATTACTTTTCAATGTTTAAAAATCAATTAAATATTCTAAATTAGGATGATAGAAATTATGGGTCGTTACAGATTTCCTTATCATTTGTCATAAGAGAACAAAACGAGATTTATACACATAGTACAGCATCATCTAAGATGACTAAGCCATATGACTCACGTATTTCTCCTAGATATTTTTGGAATTATATTTTTGTCCAGATTTGAAAGTCGGTTATTTTTTTTGAGAAAAATGTATGATCCTCTATAGAATAGAGGAAAGAACACATGCAAATATATATATAACACAAAAGCAAGGTGCTGCCAACATGCGTGGTAGGTAACAAAAACTAAAAACAAAGAAACAAAAAGAGAAAGATGCATTATACATCTCAATAGCTCCAAGCAACAAAAAGAGAAGAAAACCTCTGTGCATCTGGACCAGAACAATGCTCCAAAAATCTTGGAAGCTCAAAGCTACACAAAAAGCAGAAAAACTCCATGCATCCGGATCAAAAGGAAAGAAGAAGCCTCAACTCTGAAGTGAAGATAAACGAGATGCTGGATAGGATAATCTGCACTGGAATCTCTGAACAAGGGAAGAAATGCCAAGCTGAAGCAAGAAACCTCTCTGAAAGTCTCTCAACAAACCAAAACATGCGCTCTGAAGATAAGGGGACCTGCAAGAAGAATCTGAAAACCTTTCACACATATCTGCATCTGAGGGGTGACTAAGAAAAAAGTAAGAATTATGCATATATATGTATATTATTATAAATAATATACATATATGTGTATAACTAAAGAGAGAAGAAAAACAAAAAGGAGACAAAACTAGTAACAATAGGATTAAAATATTTCAAAACAATTACACCAAAAAAGAATAAAAATAAAAACCAAAAAATAAAGGGATACTAAGAATCTGTGATCATAAGTAGGTTATGATTAACCGATAGATCATGGTATGAGTTTGAAAAAATATTCATATTAGTACTGATGTCATTAAAAAGACAATTGTTTTTAAAATAATTAATATTGTAGCTAACCATATTAAGATACCCTTTAAACAAATTATTGTTAGCTAATTTTTATTTGGGATTAGAAATCCAATGAAAACAGAAAGAAGAAATTGTATAAATCAATTTATTAATATGACTATTATTATTATTAAAAATTATTTGATTTCTTTCAAACCATATATACCAATTAATAATAGTGAATAAAGAGTCAAGTAGAGATCTAATATTCTTTTTAAACCTAAATCTAAAATTATTCTAGTAAAAGTCACAATCCGAAATTTTAGTTATGATATTAAAATTGAAAATTTTGAGAACATTATTAGGAATGTAATAAGAATTCATGCAATCATAGTATAAATGTTTAATGTATTCAAGATGCAGATTACAAAAATAACATTTATTATCATTATGAATGTTCTTTCTTTTTAAGTTTTCAATTGTATTAAGTTTACCATGCAATATTAACCACATGTGTATTTTAGATTTAGGAGGAGCATTTGATTTTCAAATAAATTTGAACGAGTTGTTTATAGTACCCAAAAAATTAATAAATCGATAAAAAGAGTTAGAAGTATAATTCTTACTTCTATCCCATTCCCAACAAAGAATATCATTATCATAATCAATATTGTAAAGATTAATCTTGCATAAAGCATATGAAGAAGCCTAAGAGTTGATCCTACTAAAATTCTGTTAAAGCTGAAATTCTAAGGAGGATCATTATCAAGAGAAAAATCCTCACTAATTAGAGCAAACTTAAAATTACAGATATCGTAAAGCTCTTTAAATTCCAGTTTAAAAGGTAAGACCGAAATCCAACGGTCATGCCAAAAGGAAGTACGGTTACCGGAATGAATAATAGTATTCATTCCTAAGTTAAAAATCTCAAGACATTTTAAAATGTTTCTCAAAAAATTAGAAAAATTATGAGTGGCTGGAGAAACTATTTGATATAAATTACTATTTCCATTATAGTAATATTTAGAAATAATCTCTTTCCAAATAGCATTATCATTAATATCTTTAAACTTCCATAACCATTTACCTAGCAAAGATAAATACATATTACGCAAGTTAATAACCCCTAAACCACCTTCCTTCTTGGCTTTATGAACGGTCTCCTAATTAACTAAACATTTTATATTATAATTAGAATTTTCTCCACTCCAAAGGAAGTCTCTTCTAATTTTGTCAATTTTATCGATAACCCAATTCGAAAATAAATGCATAGACATCCAATAAATCGGAAGGGCTGATAAAACCGAATTAATTAAAACTAGCCTTCCTGCTCTGGATAAAAATTTCCCATTCCAGTTAGAAATCTTATTCTTAATTTTATCAATAATAATAAACCAGTCTTCATGCTTGAGTTTAGAGGGTCTAATCACAAAACCAAGATATTCAAACGGAAAGCTGATAGTTTTGCAATTTAGAGTAATAGCAACCGAATTTTCAACATTTTCAAAATCGTTTAAGACTAACACTAAACTTTTGTCAAAATTTATTTTTAAACCTAATAAAAGTTCAAAACTGTAAAGAATAAACTTGAGAGTTATAATGTGCCTAGGCAGATGGGAAGAAAAAAGTAAGGTATCATTGGCAAATTGGAGAACCGATATACCATTACGCGAAATATCATTCCCAACACTACCTAGAGAACCATTATCCACTGCTCTTTTTATAATTTTAGCAAAAACATCTGCAGCTAAATTAAATAATAAAGGCGATAAAGGATCTCCTTGCCTTAATCCTCTCTTGGATTGAATTTTATTACCTAAAATACCGTTAACCATAATACTAGAGTTTCCGGTTCTAAGCAAAGACATAATCCAATTTATCCATCTAGGACCAAAACCTCTAGCATGAAAAATATCAACAATGGTTATTCAACTATCAAATAAATAAACAACAACAAATTTAGGTATTTAATTACCCATAGCAATCCCTAGGCCTCAAACCAAATCTTTCATTTATTAAAACTCCTTTCAAAAGTGTTTATCATAAACATTCATATACTTATCTCACTTACATAAGTATATTCACAGAACATCTACGAAAGATTTCTTATTTCCAAATCATTTCAAAGGATCAAAACAAAATGTTATTTAAATTAAAGATAAAGATAAGCTCAAACAATATTCCTTGGGTGCTAAGTGTGGAATGAATGTCCATACCAACAAAATTAAGAAGGTCAGAACGAATCTTCTTTACTTAAATTCCAAATCCATTCACAAAACTCTTTATAAATCACCAAGTTAAATTTACAAAATTCTTTTATAAATATAAAAACCATTTATATATCTTTTTATTAATCTCCAAAATTATTTATAAAACTTCGTTTATAGATATCCAAAATCATTTATAAAACTTTCTTATAAATATTCCTTATTTAAAATTAAACACCTTTAATAAACTCATTCAATAATTTCCTTTTGATAAACAAAATGATTGTTATAACATCTTTACTAAAATTATTATTTAACTTGAAATGATTATTAAAAGCATGATTGATCTGAAAAATCAGAAAGAAACTTAGTGACCACAATGGTTCTCATTTAGGTGATTTTACTTTCATGGGTATTTGTATAACAAGTAGATATGTACAAGGGAACCAGCCAATAACAATCAATTGTATAAGTATGTCCAAGTTACCAAAATAAAAATGGGGATTGTTCGGCTAAACACATGTCTAGGTTAATATAATAGCACAGTGGGTTTTTATTTTGCCTCATAGATATCAACATAATCTGCTTGGTAAACTACGGTAGAATGGCAATATATTCTACCAAACAGATGTTAACTACAAGTTAATTAGCAGAATGGTGTTTTATTCTGCTACACGATGTCATTGGGTTTTATATTCAATTGGTGGGTTATTTAAAAGTAATCGACAAAGAAATCCTTGGATTTAAAACATTCTTTAAAAGAGAGTTGCTTTATGAAACAAAACCGATCTTTAGAAATAAAGTGGTTTAAAAGTTTAAAACTTTTAATAAAAATTAAATAATAACTAAACTCTTTACTTAATAATAACAATTAAAACTCTAATTAATAGTTAAAGTATAATTAACTTTTACGTAAACAATTAAATAATTATTATCCTTTAAATAAATAATAATTAACCTATAAATAAATAATTAAACCATAATTAATCTCTAATTTATTATTAAATAATAATTTAAACCTTTATTAATAATTAAATTAATGTTAATCAAGTCTTAAGTAATCTTGCTTAATTAGTGATTAATTAAATATTTAAACCCTTTTATAAATAATTAATTAATTGATAACTAAATTTATATAATAATTAAATAATAATTAATCACTAATTATTAGTTAAATAATAATTAATATAAATTAATTAGCTAATTATAATTAACTTAATTGATTGACAATTAAGTAATAATTACCTTCATAAACTAATGATTAAGTACTAGTTATTTTAATCAATTAATAATTGAAATAAATAATTAAATAATTAGGTAATTACTTTTTGATTACTTAATCAAAGTTTTGAAAACACTTTGCGAAAAGAATGTTTATGTTAAAAACATTTTAAATTCAAAAGGAGTTCGTTTTCACGAACTGCATTTATAGTGACGATCGTTATTCGACCTGTAATTTCCAGAACTTGTTTATATAACAATTGACTTTAAACTTTTTAGCTTTCACATACTAAACACTTTTATAACTTAATATAAAATTTTGAAAAGTAAAGATAAGATTTAAAACTTTATAAAACATTTCTAAAAAGTAAGTTGCCAAAGGATTTCAAAATCATGACTGTTGATATTTTACGATTCAAATTATATGTCATTTTGAAGATGGTTATGTGTACTTCACTATGGAAGAGACGAGAGGTCGATCGGAGTATCGAGAAGGAAGTTATGGTTACCACAAATGTAACATCCCGATATTTTCAACCATTCGCATCCACACATTTCGGACTTGAATTGCTCAAAATATCAGATTGTTAATTTAAATTTGGCAAAACTCAGCATATACAGTAAATAAATCAATCACAGATACAGAGTAATATAACAATAAGAAGCGGAAACAAATGAATAGTAGTGCATGAAGCTGCTATCTATATAACAGAGTTTAACAAGATACAACAGAAGTCTCGAATACATAGAAGTCTTGATACAATAGTCTATAACAAAATCTAAATATAACATAGGAGTCAACTGAATAACTGCAAGCTGAATAGATAGATGGATCTCCAAGCGAAGCTCCAACTCCAAAGGTGAGTCTCAAATGCTGTGACACTCAGTCTGACCCGAGCATAAAACAAAACACAAACACAAGAGTCAGGATTAACATTCTTATATCAATAAATCCAACTCAAGTGAAATACCAACTGAAATACAAGTAGCTCAAAGGATGTTTGGGATGCCCATCCTCTAAGGATCTGTGGAACCATCTACTATGTAGTAAAATACGCTATTATAATATGTCTACAATAAACTATTAAAATAGCATTATGGCATTAGCCATATCACTATTAACACATTTCATAATTCCATAGTCTATACAGTACCGTAATATCTCGTAAACTGGAGCTGTTAGAGCGCAATCTATAGGTACGATACAAAACAAACTCGTAGTGGTCTCGATGTGGTAGGTGACAAGGCACAACTAGGCAATGCTAGGATAGGTATACCAATTACACTTCCGGGTTGATGATAACGCAAAGCAGCAACAATCGCCCAACTCGATCCACACTCCAAAAATCCAAGGGGTGCACCCAATCAATCACAAAGTAATAGAATGGTAAATGATGGAGTGTGTCCGATCGGAGGAGCTACCTCACTTAGCCGGTCAATTTCTTCTATTTTAGCCACCTTATGCTAACTCACGGGAGTTAGGTCCACGTATATACCTCATATAGGATCGTCGCCGTCATCCCACTTCATTTTGGAATCTCCACCGCGTATACGGTTATTAAAATGGTTTTCAGTATTGGCAGAGAGTATGACAATAACCGATCCCAGTCTCTTTAACAACCAATCATTATAATAACACCGTGGTCATTTTAAAATATCATACTTCAAAACCAAAATATCATATCCATTTCAAAGCCATATCAACATGATATCATTTTTTACTTAAAATAATATTCATTTCCAAATCGTAACAATTTCCAAAATTATATCCCTTTCGAAAATATAACACTTTGAAATTATAACACTTGGAAAATATAATATTTTGAAATTCATAACACTTTGAAAATATAACTTTTGAAATCATAACACTTTAAAATCCATAAAACCTTCTTCTTAAACTGTTTAGATATTTATAATAGTATATATATTAAAATAGTTATAAATAAAAGAGTTAATATAATAAAATAATTTGTATATAAAATAGTTATAAATTAAATATTTTATATTAAAGTAATTAGTATATTAAAAATAGTTTATATTAAAGATAGTTTATCTTAAAATGATTTATATTAAAAATAGTTCATATTAAAATAATTTTATATGGTAAAATATTAAAAATAATTTAAATATATTTTAAAATACTTTATATAATAAAAATAGTTTCCTCCAAAGTTCACAAATCGATTCAAATCAACTCGAGTTCAAAAATTCAATTCAAATCAAATTCCATTGAAATCAAAACCCATTTCAGTTCAATTCAAATCTCAATAAACCATTTTATCGATTTCAAATATAGATTTGAACAACAAAATAAACCATTTCGATTTCAATAGATTTTAAAGTCTAAAATAATTAAACCTTTACGATAACTCAATTTGATAAATTCATTTATATTTCAAATTTAACTTCATATTTATTTCATACTGAAATATTTACTTAGTCAATCCAATATTATTTAAAAACCTTAAATTACAAATAAACTAAATCACCCATTTGAATTTATTTTAAATTTCAAAATATTCATTGAATCGCCATAAACCAAAATCAAGTTATAAAATCATATCTTCAAAATCTCAAATTTAATAAATTTCAAATCAAACTTATTTGAGTATAATTCTTAAATAAATACAATGTCAAACCATTTTCTATTTCTAGTTCCAACCTTAATTTATTAAAAAGTATTATGAACCCTATATTTGAAATATAAATTTAAATAAATACTTAAACATATTATTAAATTTATTTTATATTAAATCTACTTATATATTATAAAATAGTAAAATATAAGTGAATTCATAAATTTTTAATTTCAAATCTAACTTATAATTATAAAATTTTCAAAACGTAAAATTTTAAAATCTAAAAGTTAAACCTTTATAAAATACATTCATATATAATGTCTTAAAATCAATATTTATTAAAACCATATATTTCTTTTCAAAACTTTGGACATCATTTTCAATATATATATATATATAGACACACACACACACATACATACATACATAACCAACGGTGCCTGTATATAATTTTCTATCCTATGGTCAAGTGATACAGATATTTATCATTTCAATCCGAAATTTAAATATCTACGGGTATATATTTTTTCAACCCACAATTCCATATTCAATGTCAATGAAAATCGCTTGGGTTTATCATTTCAACCCATAAAGATTTTCTCCTATTCTACAAGATCGTTCGGGTATGTATCATTTCAACCCATAGGGAATTCTATACTAGCAGGGAACTTGCAGAATTAGAACATACATTATAATAATATATAATAATCAACAACAGGCATATATCATCAGTAACAGATAAAATATAAATAACAGATCATGGTGTCAGATGTCATAGGTGAGCAATTACAGATAATGACATATATAAATAGCAGTTAAATAACTAGCAACAGCATATTTCAATTTTCGTTTCAAATGAAATTAAATTAAATAAATATAGGAACGTTAATCATGAGTGATTGCTCACTTTTCGAGGCTAGAGATGAACGAGAATGAGACGAGTAAAGAATCCAAGCACGACTTTCAAAGTAAGCAAGATTGGCACGAACTCGACGAATACAGCTGATAGATAGGAATCGATGAAAAGGAATCAAACCACTTTATATCAAAACTAGAAATATATACATTATTATATTATTATTTCCCTAAACCAGTATTCAATTAAAATACATATTTAAAACCTATATATACCTATATGTAATTTAAAACCAATTGTCCAAATAAAACCATTGTATTACATTTCAAAACCAATATTTATTGTGAAAACCAACATAACTTAGTTTATTACAATATATTATTTTAAATTCCAGTAGATCGTGTGTGTGTATGTATATGCTTGTATAGACTTATATATATACTGTAAAACATGTCATAAAATTTCTATATAAACTTTTATATACAATATATATCATATAAAATCTAATATATATATATATATATATATATATATATATATATATATATATATATATATGATATAGAAGCAACAGCCTTTCACTACATACATTTATATAAACTTATATATGCAAATAGCAATCATATATGACACATGTAACTTATAATATATAAACAATATATCCTCATTATTATACTATATAAAAAAAATTAGATCATACGTATATATTTAATTTCTTTTATAAAACAAGAAGAAAGCCTTTATACATATATATATACTGACTGTTTATAACTCATATAACTAACGGGTTATAATTTATACAAGCACATACTTTATATTAAAACGTGTATATATTATAATTAAGTTAATATAAAATTTGAAGCGCATATATATGACACCATGCAAATTTATTTTGAAATCTATATATATAAACGCACGTTATCATATACATATAAACGATTATAATCCAAAACTGTAAACTGTAGATTATTATACATACACAGATTGAACATATATATACACACACTTTTGTATAATATATTTAAAACAACAGATATCATTATTTCAAAACATAGCATATGAACATAACAACATAATGTAATATATATATATAACCTAATTATAAGTGGAGAAGCATCTCGGCTGCAAAAAGGAGGAGGAGGAAGTGAGCACGAAGGGATGGTGGACAGAGGTTGCTCGCTGAGATGAAAGCACACTGGTGGCTACACGTGCATCGTGAGGGAATATTGGCTGCAAGGGGACTAGGTGATGGGAGCTGCTGGGTTTGCCGATTGTAGGGGCTGAAGTGGTTATGTGGAGGAGAAGAGGATGGCAACGGTGAAGGGTTCGACTAGGAAAGATTTTGTGAGGTAGAGGCTTGTCGGTGCTTGGAGGAACAGAGGCCAGAGAGAGGGGTTACGTGGGCAGGCTCAAAGCAGGGAGGAGGGGAGACTCAACGAAGGGGAATGAAGGTGGACCGAGCAGCTATGCACATTCCTGGGCGAAATGGTGGGTAGGGACCATGGTGATGATGGAAGAAAGAAGAGGAGAGGACGTCTCAGTGAAGCTCGGCTGTGCTTGTAGGGCAGAGATGGAAGTGGACGATGACTGCGCGTAGGAGAGGGTCAGTGAGTGGTAGGTGCAGAGGAAGGAAAATACTCGGGTAGGCTTCATAAAGGCAGAAGTGAATAAAAGAGGAAGAACCACGTTACAGGCTAATACAAATAAAATTTGATATATAGCACAATATTTCTCAAATAAAACTACTTACCAAAAGCAACGTACGGATAGATAGAATGGAAAGAAATTGATATTAATATTTGGGAATTTTAAAGGCAGATGGCTGCAAGAACGGTGCAATATTGAAAGTTCACAAGAACCAAAAGGCACAAAACTGGTACTGATACGGTTATCGTTTTTGCGGATTCCGCTGCGTACCGAACATCAAAACACAGAATTGAATATATCATAGAGATCAGCACGATGAGACGATCAAAATGGTGTTCAGATATCAGTGGTACGATCGATCTATCAAAAGTCAATATTCGATGCAGAAAAAGCTGCTAAAACGTTGAAATTAAGGTGAACGGAGCAATAGCAGTCCAAATTTGATGAAATGAAATATGAAGTCTCACTTAGAAGATGATTTACAAATTTATTATACAAAAATATTCAGTTTTGAAAAATATTTTATTATCATCAAATATTAACTGATTTAAATTTAAATAAAAATACACAATAAAATAAACTTTCATATTATCAGATGAAAATTTACCATTTGCTATGTTTAATTAGACGTATTACAAATATCAAATTTTTATTCCAAATTCAATTATTTAAAATTTCACAAATAATTCAGATAATTACGTAATAAAACTATTAAAATATACGGATCATCACAGCAAAGGGGTAACAGTATGTTGTGTAAAAGTAAGGAAAAATTAATGACACACTTGCATGCATTGTTCACAAATGCAAAAGGAAAGTAACCACTTGTGCTCATTATTTTTAATATGAAAATGCATAAGTTATTGGATTGCGCTTGCATGAGACGACAAGGAAATAAAACATGCACGAGTTATGGAATAAAATCTATGCGAAGGGATATGCATATTATTGCTTTCTCAGTAAACGCATTGCTTTGGGATTAATTTTCCATCTTTGCTAATTACAAGAATGTGTAAATTACTTGCTATATTTGCACTGCTTGTTACCATTGTGACTTGCCTCCATTATCTTCTTACCCTATTTTGGTAATTTAATTGATGGCTCTTATGAATTTGCACTGGTAACATATTGAGGGTAGACTTCATTGTAAACTCATCTTGGCATTCAGCCAGTGATCCCGCAATAGAGTGTCTCTTCTTGTTAACCCTTATTTAGGGCTTCGGTTGTGTAAATTTTTATCTTGTAACTTCTTATAACTCTCTCATGCGTAATAAAATCTCTCTCCATTAGACAAGATGTACAGTATCTTGATAATAATGGAATAGTAGAAATATTATGCATCTCTTTTTTCTTCTTTATAGTTATTTATTATATATTTGGAGTAATAGAACAATTGTTGTTAGATTGAGTGATGTTCAATTGACAAATCTAGATCTTGTTTATTTATTTTTTTCGCATTTGTACAATTTTTGCATAACAGATTTGTATCAGAGCAAGGCGATTTGTTTAAATTTGTGCATTAATGGTTTCTAGAAAGAGCAGTGGATTTGGTGCTAATTATGTTATTACTCATTTTGACAGAAAAGGAGATTTTGTGCAACATGGAAGATAAAGATGGAGGAGATTATGCTGAGAGAGAAGAGCGTTCTAGTCTTGAAACTTTGATGATAAGGAGTTTAGTATGTTGAAGAGATATTTGGATTTGAAAACCTATATCTGCTTCACGACTCAACGCTAATGTGTGAGTCCTATGTTGATTTCTATGAGAAATTTGAGAGATTGCAAAAGGAGATTCCATTTTCTTTTGGTACATCATATTTGTAGTCCACTTAGTTCTTCGAGTATTGGGGGTGATGCTCATAATACTAAAGAGTTCAACTGATGCAGCTGATTTTGGTGACGGATTTGACACCGTTGAGGCTTGTCGACTTATGATGTCGTTTTGGAGAGTTCAGTTCTTAGATCTAATTTTTGGCAGATTTGGTGCCGGTGAGATACATTGTCGATTTAATGTCCATTGGCTTATGTTTTTTGGATTGGTGATTGAGAGGATTTTTTGGGCCTTGGTGGCATTGAGATTATTTTGGTATCGACCTTCTTTTGATTTTTGGGCATTTACAACATTTTGTTGGCGGGTGGGGATATAATCAGAGCTCGTTAGCAAGGTGTGATGGGGGTTGCCCTTGCCAAAACTCATTGGGTAAATATTCATTTTTAGTTCCTATCTCATTAAGAGATTTTGGTTGAAGGTGGAGTTCGTTTTTTTAAGAGTTTATGTTGAAAAGAGGATTTGAATCGAGGTGGAGTGTTGAGATTTTACGATTCAAATTATATGTCATTTTGAACAGGGTTACGCGCATTTCATTTTGGAAGAGACGGGAGATCAATTGGAGCATCGACAAGGAAGTTATGGTTACCGCAAAGGGGTAGCGGTAGGTTGTGCAAAAGAAGGAAAAATAAATGATACACTTGCATGCATTCTTCACAAATGAAAATAGAAAGTAATCACGCAAGCTCATTATTTTTTAATATGGAGATGCATAAATTAATGGGTTGCGCTTGCATGATATGACAAGGAAATAAAAGCATGTGTGGGTTATGGAATAAAATATATGCAAAGGGATATGCATATTATTTCTTTCTCGGTAAATGCATTGCTTTGGGATTTTTTTTTTCATCTTTGTAATTACAGGAATATGTAAATTACTTGGTATGTTTGCACTATTTTTTACTATTGTGACTTACCTCCATTATCTTCCTACCATATTTTGGCAATTTAATCGACGACTCTAATGAATTTGCACTGGTTATATATTGAGGGTAAACTTCACTGTAAACCATTCTAGCTTTCAACCTACGATTCCCTAATAGAATGTCTCTTCTTGTTAACCCTAATTTAGTGTTTTGGTTATGTAAACGCTTATCTTGTAATCTCTTGTAACTCCCTCATGTGTAATAAAATCTCTCTCCTTTGGACTAGACATACGCTATCTTGATAATAGTGGAACCATTATAAATATTATGTGTTTCTTTTTTCTTCTTTTTAGTTATTTACTAATTATTTGGAGTAATAGAACAACTGTTTTTATATTGAGTGATGTTCAATTGGCAAATCTAGATCTTGTTTATTGTTTTTTTTCACATTTGTGTTATTTTTGCATAACAGCGACTAACCACTGTAAGCACGAACTTCCATAGCTTAGCACATCCTAAGCAATATCGCAGACATATATACATGTTATCATAACATCTAACAAGTCAAGATTCTAGCTTTCACCTTACTAACATTTAACTCATATCTTCAAATTAAAATTACATCACATCCATAAAATAGTTTCATACTTAGACTAAGTCATAACAATATACATCCATGCACGTATAAACACATACAATCCAACATCATAATCAACAAATAAAGGTATGATTTAGCAATCAAAACTTAACACATGATTTAAAATTAGAAACTTTAAATAAAAGGAGTTAGTTCATCACCAAAAAATTTTAAAAATATTTTCCAATTTGAAAAAGACCTAAATCTTGCATAGCTTTGGAAAAATTTGATTTTGTCTTTTAAAACTTGGAATGGGCTTGGCCCTGAAGTATGGAGCTCAGCCAGGAAAGGTGGAAGGACTTCGGATTATCATCGAATTTACAAAAATCAACCCAGAAATGATTCATTCCAACTGATTTTTGGATAAGTTACTCAAGAAATTTGAAAAAGTTATCAAAGGAAAAGTTCTTGGAAATTCTTTTCTCTACAATTTAAAAAAAATGATCACTTAATTTGATTCTGTTTTAAGGAAAATATAGTAAGAAGAAGAAGAGGTTTTTTCGGACTTAAATATCTAGTCCGAAAATGCTCTGCAAAGAAATGAGATTTGGACATGGTTAGACTCAAAATATGAAGAAATGGTACCTATAAAAGTTGTAGCCGCTGGATTTTTCTACTATTTAAAAAAACATTCATTTGGATAAGAAATGAGAAAGATATGGTAGAAGGAAGATGAGGCAAAATTGAAGAAATGAAAGGGGTATTTATAAGCAAGAAACAAAGTAAATTACCTTAATGCCCTTGGTTCTTTACCTTCCACCTTCTCTTGTCACATCAACATGTCACCTTGCCTTTATGTACCTTAGTCTACAAGCTTGTCCCCTATTTCCTTTGCTTAGCCAACATGTTTTAAATGCTATATGTACTTGTGTTTCCTTTTGTTACTGAAGGAATCTTATATTTTAAGTTTAAGTAAAATATGGTTATATTTCACATCATGCATATATATTAACTTTAAGTATGTATATGCATTAATACATAAATATCTACTTAGTATAATATATGTATCGTTTATACAATAGAGTTTATAACATTTTGATAACTTTTAGCTAACAAAAAGTCAAAAATCCAAAAACGAATTCCGATCACATTTTTAATTTTTCTTCAAACCGATTATCTTTGTAAAAAAAATTAAAAAACTACTTCACCATCATTATTTATTATTTAAAAGATATTTATTTCAATTATAAAAGCCTTATTTCAAATATTTAAAATTAATTAAATATTCCTAAATTATATCGGTGAAATTTTGAGTCGTTACGCTAACATAATATCAAGAAGTGTTTATATCGACATTAATACAAAGCCAAACTCAATTTGTTCTAACATAATATCTCAAATGTATATTAGTTCAACTGAACATAATAGTTGTTTTTACAACAAATTCACTTCTTTATGTTTTATTCTTTTTCTTCTAATCTTGACTGAATTTGGCTAAATTCCACTATGATTGTTATCTGTCAGTATTTCATACACAATTTGTTAACCCCTTTTTTTAGCAAAAAAGATTTCAACTGGACTTAGAAGATTCAAACGAGGACGAAATGACTTGAAAACTTGGAGGCACACCTAAAGTGACTAGAGAATTGAGCTCAAGAAATTTGAACCCAAAATACACTATAAAAACAACTAATGAAATAGTTAAAGTGGACGTAGGCTGGAGATTACATCGAATTACTATAAAACCTTCTATGTGTACTTATCTACTTTCTGCTTTTTCTTTTACTTTTAATTTGAAGTGGTGCTTTCATCTTAATTTTGGGTGTTCATCCATTTTTCGAGTTAACGTAATTCTTGTTTCTGTTTTCACTATTTGTTCAGGTTTAATTTTGGTTGGTATCGGTTTTTGTTCAATGATATGATGGCATATATACTACAGTCAAGCCCATTTAAAGCAAAATATATTGTTAGTATCAGTTTGCATCACTTATAGTATCAGGTATGTAACAAATATAAAAAATTGTATTTAAGGGATAATAGTGCAAACGGATCATATGCTTTGAAATAAAGTAATCAACATTTTTAGTATCATGTTAACATCAGTTTTAGTATTGATTTTAGTGGTTGTAGGTATCAATTTTAAGATCTATGGTAGTTTTTTGTTTCAGTTTTGAATATATACAGGTCTAGAAGCAGTTTTGTGTATGTAGGTATCAATTTTGTGTATGTAGGTTCCATTTTATCTAAATGTGGGTATCGGTTTTGATCTGAAGCAAATGCTTACTGAACTGGAAGAAAATAGCTCTGCGTCAAGCAATTTCAATTCAATGTATTAGGTGTATAGAGATGTATAATACTTTATATAAAAGATTATAATGCAAACTGATAACAAGTTCTAAGTATTAAGTAACTACCATTTTAGTATTACTATTAGTTTCAGTTCTAGTATCAATTTTATTCTTAATAGTTATCCTTTTTAACTAAAAAAAGCTTACGTGCATGGTGCTTGTTGTGCACAGTAAATTTGATGCATTTCATCTAGCTTCACTTCCATATCTTTTATATTTTTGTTTTATCTTAGTTATTGCAATATTTCTTCAACTTCTTTTTTCTATGAAAGACAAAATGATACAAAGTTTGCTAATGTTCACTTTGTTTTAATTATATTAGTTTTTTTTTGAAAAAAATACCATACCAATTTCATTGCTTATTTTAGACTATGGTTGTTTCTTTCATTTGATCTTCTAGGACGTAAAGAGTCTACGTGACACCATTGCATTATTGGATATGTCAATGTTACCAATGTCTAATGGTCTTTACAATGTAGAGGGAAATAAATATATTATGCATATTTATCTCACATAGTTTCTTCAAGCATAGGCATGACTAAATGTTTTTTAAAATTATTTATATTAATGACCAGCTGTTGAATACAAAAATAAGTTATAATTCAATGTATGTAACACTTACTATGTACTTTCATATTAAAGTTCTATTCACCGTCGTTGTTGTCTCTATTACATAGTTATGCTCTGCCAGCCCAAATTTAGGTATATACCAAGAGATTATCTATATTAACAATAAGAAATTATAAGTTTTTGTTATTGGTGAAGCAATGCTAAATAATAAATAGTATAAGTAATGTTAATAGTAGTAGTATATATTGGAAAGTGTAAAAATAACTAAGCATCAACTCCAATCAAGCAGCTTCTAGGTATCAATTTTGGATTGATTTTGTATCGGTTTTGTTGTATATGATACTCAAAATACTTTCTAAAATTGAAGATCATCATACTTTATCAAATAGAAATTAGGTATCATTTTTGCAAATATTTTGATATCAGTTTTGACATCAATTAGAATCAATAATTTATAAAATAACTAGGTATCAACTCGAAGCAGATAGCGCAAGGCATTGGTTTTGCATTATTTTGGTATCACTTTTGTCATACATGACAGTCAAATAAATAATCAAAATTATAGAGCATCAATTCATATCAAACATAAAGTAGGTATCATCTTTGCAAATATATAAGTATCGATTTTGATATAAATAACAATCAAAATAATTTATAAATAAAATAAGCATCAACTTCAAACAAACAGCTAATAGGTATCAGTTTTGCATTATTTTGGTATCACTTCTATCATACATGACAGTCAAATAAATAATTAAAATTATAAAGCATGAACTTTTATCAAACAGAAACTAGGTATCAGTTTTGCATACATATACATATACATATACATATATATATACATATACATATACATATACATATACATATACATATATAGGTATCAGTTTTGTTATAAATAATAGTAAAAATAATTTATAAAATAACCAAGCATGAATTTTAATTAAACAGCTACTAGGCATCTGTTTTGCACAATTTTGGTATAATTTTTGTGATACACGATAGTCAACTAAATAATTAAATTTACAGAGCATAATTTTATATCAAAATAAAACTAGGTATCATTTTTGCATATATATGTATGTATGTATGTATGTATTTATGCATGTATTTATGTATGTATGCATCAGTTTTGTTATAAATAACGGTCAAAATAATTTATATAATAACCAAGCATGGATTCCAATCAAACAGCTATTAGGTATTAGTTTTTGTAATTATTTTGATTGATAGCAATATTGTTAAGCAAAAAACTAAATTTACGTACATATCCGTCAGTGTAATTTCCTTCAAGAACATGTCGGAGTGTATGTTTTGTAATTACGCATCCTCCTTTGATTGTGTCATTGTCTTCTCATGCTATTTCACTGTTTTAACAAAAACTGAATCGACTAATTAAAGTTATTTTAGTATGTAGCATTAGTACCAATATTTATAAACTTACTTTTGTGATACTATCAGAGCAAAGAAAGTTTTGACTGTTTTGTCGTTCTCTGTTAAGTATGCTAAGAATTTGCAGCGTCATAATCGTAAATCTAAAAGTGTTGATTCTATTACTGCAATTGGCTCTAAGAAGGATTCTTTTATGCTTTTTTTCATTGCTTTGTTTTTTAGTCTTCGGTTTTTGGCTCATTTGCTGTTTTTTTACTCACTAAGCATAGTCAAAGTTATCGCTTTCTTTTCTTTTACTTGTTCTTTCTTTTAATCTTTGCACATAAGAAACTAGTTATGTCACCGTTCTTTTCCTTTTTTGACTGGCATGTTTTTTTGGTTTCTTTTCTTTATCATGTTCAGTTTTTTTGCATTTCAAACTCTTGTGAGTCATAGAGTTTGAAAGATGAATGAGCAAAGTCAAGTACTGAATAACGTTAGGGTATAATTTGGCTATTGATAGTGATATTTTCTTCCATGTTTTGAGCCTCCTCTTTTTCATTTTCTACCATTTTATCTTGATTTGTTGGAAAATTTGTGTCATTTGATTCATCCGCCATATATGTGCTTTCTTTTGTTATCTCCATAGATGTATGTTGATTTGGTGTGATCAATTTTTCATGCATTTCAGTTGTTATTTCTGTCTCTATGCATACATTATCCTTTTCAGTTGCTTGGTGAATTTTTTATATAAAGTTCAGCAATTGATTCTTCATTTTTTCCTGGTGTTATTTCTTTTTGTTGATTTTTAGCAACTATATTGTTTGTTTCAGTCTGATTTGCATTTTCTTTTGCTGTCTCTATAGGAATATCTTGATTTATTGGAGCACTTTTTCTACTTGACACTCCACGGTTTCTTCTTCATTCTTTTCAGTAACAGATCTTTTTCAACATTTTGGGCATCCATCTTTAAACATATATATTCATTCATTTCAGTTGTTGTATGGACATTTTATATATAGGGCTCAGCATTTGTTTCTTTAATTTCTTCCTCCCTATTTTTAAGTGTGGATTTCTTTTTTATGCTTTGTATGTGTATATTGATCTAATATATTGTCAGGTTCATCTATTATGTGCAAATTTTCTACTTCCGCCTTTGAATTTCTGTCCTTATTCTCTTGAAGTCTTGATTTCCTTTCTCCTTGTTCTTGTTCCAGTTTCAGATTTCCTTTTCTGTTTCTAACCTCATCTTCTTTTATTTTTCAAATTCCTTCTTTGTTTTTTTTAGCTTCATCTTCCAAATCTTTTATGTGCATTTGTAAGACTCTAATGCTTACATCTTCTTCAAATGATCCAAAATTTTGTTTGACTTCTTTAAATTTTCTTTTTTGCATTGATTTTCTTTTCCATTATTGCTTAATTGTCTTGTTTTTGATGCTGTTTGAAGAAGCCTTGCTTCATGTGGAAGAATATCAGTTATTTCTTTCACTTGTATAATTCATAGGGAAATTTTGTATCAGTTTTAAGTTATGATATTTTGCTATAATTAATATGTTATAACTGATAATTAAAATTTATTTTTTAATAGAAGCAAAAATATTAGTTGTGAAATTGGTACTATGTAGAGGTATAAACTAATATTGTGCAGTGTTAAAAATGATACCAGGTATCATAGTGTATTATAACTAATACTATGAAGAGGTAAAACAGATACTATGCAGAGGCAAAGCTGATACTATGCAGAGATAAAAATGATACCAAATATTGAAACCGATACTATGCAGAAGCTAAACAGATATAGAGGAAAACCCGATACTATTCAGAGCAAAAAATGATACCAATTATCGTAGTGTATTATAACTGATACTACGAAGAAGCAAAATAGATATTATACATTGGCAAAACTGATATTATGCGGAGACAAAAATAATACCAACTATTGAAACTGATACTATACAGAAGCTAAACCGATACTATATAGAGGCAAATCTGATACTATGCAAAGAAAAAATGATACAAGTATTGCAAATATAAAAGGATATCAAGTATGGAAATTGATATTATGCAGAAACAAAAATTATACTAAGTATTAAAATTGATACTACGTGGAGTTAAAAACTGATACTAGGCATAGGCACTAATATGATAGAAAACATATAGTGCTAAAATTGATTCTAAATAGAAGTTAAAATGATATTGATTAATGTAGGCAAGATAGAGTTTTAACTTACATCACCCTCTTTTACATCATCCAAAAATTGCTTTAACTAGTATGTCTTTTAGCTTACGCAAGTCTCATCCAAATCTTGGTAAATTTTCACCATGTTTCCACCTTGGTCGAATGAGCTTCATCTTCTCACAAATGCAATACAATAAATATTTAAAAAACAGATTAGATGTGATTATTAAAAATAATATTTATTTTAAGTAATAATATTTTGAATAACATGTCTTACCAATGGAAGCATGGAGCATCCATATAAGTTCCTTGGCTTATGGGTAAATCGTTTTACAGATTTACTGAAAATTTTCTCTATTGTCTTCTACCAAGAAATTGTGTGCAATGTTTTGAAGTTGATCAAAAAGTTAGAATTCGCCATCTTAATTTTTATTGGTTGTTGGGGAAAAAATGTCAGTAAAATCTCCATTATTATTAGCAGTGGCAAGTCTTCTTCATTTTGTTTTTTCTTCTTTCCTATCTCCTGTTTTATTTTTCTTTCGAGCACATTTTTTATGATGAAATCACATTTTTCAAATTTCTTGTAGCAAAATCTTTGCATTCTGTTGGAATTGTTTTACTTATCATTTTTTATGTTGGTTCTATATTTCTTTCTTCCAATTATAGACCAAACAGTGGATTGATATTAGTGACAATCACTGTCATTTTGCCTTGTCCAAACATTAAAGCTTCATTTTTTGTTTAGTGGCAGTTGTATAATGCGTCCAAATTGTGTAGATGTTTTTTGCATTCTTTCATTGTATTTTTGTCTTCATAGAAAATATTGAAGAGGTTGTAAAATCGAGTCTGTTTCAGGATGTCTATTTGTTATTTTGTAAGTCCATTCTTTCCTTTAACCAAATGTATGAACTTGAATGTTGCTTGCAATCCACATCTATATGCAGTGCCAGACTTTATTTCTGCGCATATTGCTTTTTTTTTTCATTTGTTCTTGCTCCACTACTTCAAATATCATTTTCTTGCTCTTAGAAAAGGTGTCGACAAAATCATCATGTTTTATAAAAAAGAGGAATTTAACCGATTAACAAGTATATTATTGCAATTTATTGATGTCAATTTTTGTTATAATTTTTTTTCAGAAATTACAAAGCACTAATAAGAAATCAAATAGACTGTAAGTATCTTTTTTTTAAATATTAGGGTCAGTTTCGTTATACAATGCAGCGAAAATAATTTCTAAAATTACAAAGAAACAACTTCAAACAAACTGGCTATAAGTATTATTTTTGTCATACATTAGTATCAGTTTTGTTACAAATTGCTATGAAGATGATTTCTAAAATTCCAAAAGCATCAACTTCAACCAAACAAACTTTTGTTATCATTTTTGGTTTATTTTGATATCGGTTTTGTTACAAGCTAACATGGAATAAGTTATAATATTGCAAACACCAACTTCAAACGAACATATAAGGGATATCATTTTTGTAATATAATGGTATCAGATTTAATACAAATGACAACAAAATAATTTATAAAGGAACAAAGTACAAACTTCAAACTTACAATTTATTGGTATCATTTTTGCAATATATTAGTATCAGTTTTTCTACAAATGACAAATATTTTTTTTTATAAATTTATAAAGCATCAACTCCACTGAAATAGACAGTGGGTATTATTTGGTTAAATTTTGATATCATTTTTTGTTAAAAGTGACAATGGAAATAATTTGTAAAATTCCAAATCTTTAACATTAAATATACAGACTGCAGGCGTCATTTTTGAATGATCATAGTACCAATTTTTATACAAAATATAGCGGAAACAATTTGTCAAAGTAAAAAGTACAAACTTCAATCAAATTGATTATTGGTATCATTTTTGCAAGATATTGATATCAATTTTGCTACATATGACATGGAGAACAATTTATAAAATTAAAAGGCTTCAACTCCACTGAAACAGACATTGGATATCATTTTTGTTAAATATTGGTATCGTTTTTTGTTAAAAGTGACGGTGAAAACAATTTGTAATTTTACCAAATTTATTTCTTGCTCCTCAGCTTATTTAACAGCATTTTTTTTGCATTTCCTTTTCTTGCTTTTTCTGTTTCAATATATTGATATATCGGCATATATGTTTAATAATATGATATTGTTAGTATCACTTTTATAAATTTATAGCATCATTCACCTTTTGAACTGTCTTTTTAGTTTTTGTTTGACTGTCCTTTTGAAACTTTTTTCATTGTTTTCTCTTTGTTCTTGTTCCTAACTTTTTCAACTGCTCTTCATTTTCTTTTTCAGCACCTGTTTATTGTTGTCTATTTTCTTCATTGTTCCGTCAAAAAAAATCAATGATATTACAATACAACTATATTAAATTTGTTGTACTTGATTTTATTGTATCAATTACCTTTTCCTATATATTTTCTATCATTTTTGATCGATTTTCATCATTTGCAAGTTATTCGTATCTTTTTTTTGTTATCTTTTTAGCATTTTTTGTGCTTCTTGTTCAACTGGCTATTTTCGTAATTTTAGCTTTCTGGATTAAACTTTCTTCATTTTGATTTTAGGTTATTCTGACCTAGGTTTTCTGTTTCTCCAGTTGGGGATCGTTATTGAATTTCTACTGCCATTTGATTTTCGGTTGATGTAGTTAGGTTTTGTTGTTGAATTTCAAGTGGAGCTAGTTTTTTGACTTTGCAATTTAGGGATTGCTGTTGAATTTTTTGTTGTTGTTCTTCATGGGTCGATGTTTGCGGTTCTATTGTAGATGATGATTTGTTTCTAGTTTGAGGCGCCATTGCTAGTGTGAATTTAAATTTTGAAAACGAATTGACAAAATATTCAAAAATAAATAAGACGGATGAATGGAATGAAATAGAATGGTAAAGGGAAGAATGGTTTAAGTTTCGAATGGGCTTTGAACCTGTCCTCATAAGAAAAAAATAATGCATGTGTCACTCTGCCTAATCGTTTAGCATAATTTTCCCTTGTTAGTTAACTTCAAATATTTTAGATCAAGTTTTTGAGTTAATATGTTTTTTCTAATTGGTATTTAATAATAATAAACATATGCATAATAATCAAGGCTTCCTTTATTTTTCTTTACTATTTTATATTGAAGTATAATTTACAAAATATTTGGAATGTTCTTTTTAATTCCATTTAACTAAGATATATCTATACTATAATATGAATATTCAGTTCAATTTCAAGAGCACACAGACCGTCTTGAATTTTGGTAATCCGAACAGTCTCATAAATACTATTGTTACTGAGTTTTATTTCCAGAGCACAGAGGCCTTTTCGTGAATATTAAACTCAAACGTCACTACTCCTTTCCTCCTTTTTCCCCGGCTGTCCACTTTGATTTTCCTCCTCTTCAGTCATGCCTTTTCCGTTCTTCCGTTTCCCAGACCTAAATAATATAAATTTTACATTTTTTTCTTTTACCCTATCACTTTTCTCTGCATCGTTTCCTCTCCTTAATTCAGTTTTACCATCTCCTTTACTCTTTACTTGGGAAAGCTATACCCATTCAACTCCAAAATCATGGCCAACTATCAATAAATAGAAATCTAAAGCCTATTCTCTGATTAATTGCTCTCATCGCTTAAACGAAAAAAACCCTCTTTAGTTGTTTTCCTCTTTAATTTAAGAAACGGAATTCGCCAATTCCATGATTTTTGTCCCGTGTGGATTCATTTTTGACGATTAGTTCATTTCAACATGTGATGGGAAGGAGAAAATCAATAAAATTTATCTGAAAACCTTTTGAATCTGATGTCAAGGTAAATCTTGAACATGGTATAGTTTACTTTTTTATCTAAATTTTATGCCAACTAAAATTAGAGACAAACTGTATTATTCCACTATTTAGCTCATTATTGTTTCTTGATTTCTCTCTCTTAGTTTTGTTGGAATATAGATGAAAAGCTAAGATGGTTTACTAATTTTTTGGTGAACATTAACATCGATTACAGACCTTGCATGTGTTTCCATTCTAACAGTAGAGTAATTATCCAATGAAACTTCCATGACGGTAATCAAATAGCTTTCACAAGAAAATTGATGCATCAAGAGATTACTGAATTTTCATGATATGGTATTCAAGCAATAGTTAAAGAATGAAGGGAACTAGAAAATCATCTTGAGGTTGAAATTTATTATTATTAAAAAATTATTGATTTAAGCTTGGATTTTAAAAATAATATGAGTTGCTTGCTTAGTTCTTCGAAGTACGAGATGTACTTTTAACACATTTGTTTTACAAACTGATGGTAATTTAATGGTTTAGAATATATGTAGGTTGAAGCTCATTGATTACATTTTTATAATGGTCATTAGATGGTAATAAGTTGTATGTACACAAACTTTATACGATATTAATAACAAAGTCATTATTATTGAAATTCTCCAATGATACCATATTGTACAATATTTTGCAATTTGAATTGTTCATTAAATTTTGACAATGATATAATTGGATTTACACCATAAATATTAGATGAGTAACGAAATAGTTTATTTACTTTGAGGTGAACCAATAGAGAAACACTACATATTTATAATTGTTTTATTTCCTTGACTAACTTATTTTTATTTAATAAGTGGCATGTTGAAAGAAAATATATAAGTGAAGAGTTGCACAAATGTTGAGCCTTTTGAGTCAGCTCCTTCTGTTAAAATTAAAGCTTTGCATATCATACAATGCTCTACAAGTTTAACTGGCTTTTATTTTATTATTTACATTCCTTCACATAATGAATAGATATTAGTAGAAAATATTACTGATAATTTTCATGTGTGTTCTTGCATGTATGGTTTAGGTAATTCTTCTCTATCTGCATTACCTAACTAGATATATGAATTTTTCTACTAGAATGAGTGAGAAATTTAATATAAAAACCTTGATTGTAGATTTTGGATGAAAGACCTTACATGAAGTAAACAAGAAGTTGCTCTAAATTTGAATCTTTGTAATTTGATTCCTTCCATAAAACACGAAAGCTCTCCAAATCTGAGAATACCCTGATAATAGTTTATATTATTTATTTTTCCTTTTGCAATAAACAAAGCATAAGTCATCACTATTCCTATAGATATTCATAGAAGTAGAGTACGCACTATTCCAACTCTAACATATATGTTTGTTTGCAATAATGTACTTTTGTTTGTTAACAAAAGGAAAATACTTTGTCTTATGTCCTTAGTATGATATAATTTTTTGTAATTTAAATTTTTTACACTGGTTAGGGGTATAGGAATCATTCAGGACGTTTATGCTTGCATTTTTGTATAGGAAAATGGTATGCTCTAAAGAATTTCACTGTTCATGTCAGGATATTAGTTCATGCAAAACTTTAAAACTAATAACTCATGGTACTAAGAGAACTAAAGGGTTCCATGTTCATAACCACTATCGGTTCCATTGTTCATAACCATTGGCGGTTATGAGATGGCAATTAAGGTTTCCCACCTCAAGTCTAAAATATTATTTTCCATATATCGAACAAAATTTAGGTATCAAATTAATAGATTTTAGTTTATAAGAAATTATATATGTGTGTGTGTGAGGTATTTTGAACAAGTAAGAATAATCGATCATAATGAGTATTTTTTTTTCTGATTTATATGTAACGATAGGTTTTTTCTGATATATTTTTAAAAAATAGTAGCATGTACAACTATTTTCTGAACGTCTTTTGCAATGTTAATTTTTTGATTTGGGCATAGTTTGTGCGGTGGCTCTCTCTTTGGAGGTCGGTGATAGCATTTCAAGCTCAAAAAGCAAGCATATCCAATGTTTGATTGTTTCCAAATAAATTATGAGTTTTATTCGGTGTTTTGTATAATTATGTGACACGACTTAGGTACTTAAACTATTGACAATGTTTTATTTTGTAGTTATGCATGAACGGCATCAAACATTGAACATATTACTATACATGTTATATTTTTCAAATTACTTAACAATGAACCTGATTATAAAGTTATATAATCACATCATGATGATAATATTAAATTGAGCCTTAGGATATAGATTACTTATATTGAAGCTCGATAATGGCAGTGAGCAATGATGAAAACACTTATTCGTCTATGTTCAAATGTATACAAATTTACATAGTTAGCAAGTTTAGGTGTTATTGGTACAGAATGGAGAAGAAATTTGATCAAGTTGGTAATATGAAATATGTTGTGGTAATATAAAGTTTTGAAAATCCATTAGTCTGGAAATATCCTAACTTGAAATATTTTGCTATGTTATATGCTTAACCTACTTTGACTACTGTATTAAATGATTGGTCCATTCTTTTACTGTCTCGTCTATATATCAAACTTAAGTGAGGAGAGTACTATTTGGAATATCAAGTAAAATATTTCATTTCTCTACACAAATCTTTTATTTATTATCATTTTATACATGTCAATACATATATCTTAACAATATTTATATTACCAGCCACCGGATTGTTGCATTTTCTTTGGACATATATAAGTTTGCTCAACTAGAATTTAATTTCATGTCATTTAACAAACCTCTCATGTAGTAATGTATTAAGCTTTATGAACTTCTCCATATTACTTCAAATCACACTTCTCACGTAGGAAGCATTCTACAGCAAGTCAAATTACATTTAAAAGTGATAATTAGGTTCTGCATAGATTATTTTTTCTCATAAACTTGAAAAGTGGTGACATTTATTACTTTCTATGTACTAAGTCTGCTTAGTACCTTACATATAGTTAGCCATATTTAGTTTATATTTAGGTACATTAAACTATATAGTGCAATAAAGCTTTGGGTTCTTCTTTTACACATAATCTACTACCATTATTTTATTTACATTTTTTGTTTATTTATTCCCACTTAAATAGACGTTATTCCCTGTTCAAAATGTTGTACCATACTTTTATATGTTTTCTGTACTTGCTTTATTGCATTAGTAGGCTACTTGCCTTATTTCATATACCTTTATGGGTTGCATAACTGACAAATGGGCTACAATTGCATAATTGTAAGCTATAGATACTCTTATATAATATGATTACTCTTATATGATAGGGGTTCTCTTTATCGACTATGAATCTGATTGTAAAAAAAAAGTAGTCTAAGTAGTAAAATTTTTGAAATGCGCAAATTAGTTATCTTTCTAAGAAAGTATATACATTTGTTTATGTATTAAACCAACCATAATCAAAATGAATTGCAGCAACTCTATTTTGTTTTCATTACTTGCAGTCATTAATAGAGTATATATTATTTCTGTTACAATTGTTGTTTTATTCTTTTGGGAAGGATGTGATTTCATATTACTGTTGAATAAGTACTCCAGTCTCATCTAAGTATGGTTCTCTTGTGCTTCGTTTTTTTAAATGTTTGTATTTACTTTATTTCGATGGTTTTGTTCTTATATATTTTTGTTTTAAGTAATTTAATAATAAAGTTATATTTCACGTAGGAGGATCCATTCATAGCTTGGTGAGATAATTCATATAATATGGTATCGATGATTATCATATGCGCTGTTGACGGTGTGCGCGAGCAAGAGAGAGTGTTTCCTATTTGCAATAATGCATTATAGCCATAAGGTGAGTGTTGAAAATAGTGTTTTTGCATCAGCTCTGTTTGTTCCAAAAATTTAATTTCACTATTGACATAGAATATAAATAACAAGGACTATGAGGGTGATCTTTTACTTATGATACGATGTAATTTAACAATTATGCACTCAAGATAAAATATGTCTACTTTTATTTCCATTATGCTAATTTTAAGAAACTTACAATTTCATGTCAACCAAAATAAGCAATAAATGAGTGAGTGTCATCTGCTATCTAAGAAACTGTATGCGGATCAGATCAATCCACGCTTTTATGAACAACTAATGTTTGGTTATTTTTCTCGGGTTAATCAACTTGATATATTTTACTAGCATATTTTGGGTAGTATTATTTATCCATGAATGTTTTAAATATGTGCTTTATTAGCATATTACGTTTGCTGTTTATGAACAAACTACCCAGCATGTTACCTCTATGTATTGGAATTAATAGTCTACTTCCTACATTGTGCACTGATATAAAAATAGCATTAGTGCCCTGTCCTACTGTAAATTCAATAATATTACTCATTCCATCTTTTGAATTATAGAAAATATTATATCATATGATGTGGTTTAATTACTGATAAATTTAGGGAATTGGTATATTAACATTATATGTCTAAATAAACGTGCTTTAGCATTATATCTCTAAATAATTCATGCTGAAAAATTAATATGGTAATGTATTTGCTGCTTTTACACCTACACTTATGAGATCTATATGTATTGAACTTATTACGGTGATTTGTTTTAAGATCTCTTACAAGTATGCAGTTGTTTGTAAAAATAATGATATGAGAGAGTTTCTAGCAACTATGCACTATGAGTTTATTGCAAAATTTCAATGGAGTTCTTTAATTGACCAAAATAATGTTTTCACTTTGTGTTGTTTCTCAGGTTCAAAGCTTAACGTTAAAATTGCGTTGAGATATTTTCTAACAACTATGCATTATGAGTTTATTGCAAAATTTCAGTGGTGTTCTTTAATTGACCAAAATAATGTTTCACGTTGTGCTGTTTCTCAGGTTCAAATCTTAACGTTAAAATTGCATAATTTAAAATTTTGTGATATTCAGATTACTCATTGTGAAATTTTAATTTATCTTTGAGATGCATCTTATAAAGTCAAAAAAGAGTAGATACACAATAATCATGTGTAAGCACTACAACAACAAAACAGTCTTTTTACAACGTGCAATGCTCATTGTAATATGGTTTTCACAATGGGCATGTGCCCGTTGTAATAGACCTCGTTGTAATAGATCCACCACATTTTACAATGGACAAAGCACGTTGCAAAAACCATTGCAGTATACCTTTTTACAATGTGCAGTGACTGTTATAAGAAGCTCATATAACAACGCATATTGCCCATTGCAAAACAAACGCAAATTTTAAAAAAAATTACAGCGGCATCCATGCAATACATCCATACTAATACTAAATATTGTCGTAAAATAATTAAAATCACATACGAAAAGACTAAAAGATAGAGTCATAGAATTCTAACACTCCAAAAAGTTAGATAAGTTTACATGCCAAATACATAAAGCATTAACACATAAAAGTCCGCTATAAATATCTTGTTCTAAGTACAATCATACTATACCACAAAGATGAAGTCTTTATGCCACGCGACGGTTGATCCAACGACCTCTTTGATAGTATGCATCTTTGAATTTGGCCTAAATAAAATGGCTTCTGGTTCCACCGCTACATTAACCCATACTTTCCAAGCATTTGCTCCAAGCTTTACAAAATGTACTTCTAAACGAGCCTGCAAAGTGTTGATGGAATTTCGAAGACTATCAATATAATATAATCAGGGCCGGTTCTAGCCTATGGGTTGCCCTAGGCAAGCACAAATTTACACTTTGGTTTAAACAAAAGTATCCCTTGAATAATTTACACTTTGGTCACTATTTTAGACTATCACTATTTTGAACTGGTGTACCCTATTAGATGTAAAATATTGTGAAAGTCCAAAATTTCGATGCAAGTTATAGTTTTTTAATAATTTATTTAGTTGATTTATGAATGCCCACCGTGTTTTTTTGACTTAATTATCCAGATTTTGTCACATGCTTATTTGAATTGGTCCTTAAATCATTACAACATATCTATATATAGAAAAAAATATCAATATCCAAAGAAACAAACTAAAGTGCCTGGTGTAATTGATTACATCGCGGTAATTTCTGTTTCTTATATGTAAAAAAATTCTTTCTACAACTATGTATCTTATCCCATCCAAACTGACTATATTTTTAAACTGATTAAATTGTTCATATGTTAGATAGCACTATCAGCTAGCTTTATATCTTTGCTAAATTTTCCATCATCACTTTGTTATGTGATGACTTCTATAAGGAGTCGTATTTCTTTACCATTCGTGGGATAGTAACAACTTCCATATTACAGGCAGGAAAGCACGGTATGTCTACTGAAAGCAATATGAACAAAACATGGCAATAATTAATCTTGGTAAAATTTTATCTCTTTAAATTAAATCTGTGTAGTATCCCGGAATTTTTAACAATATCAATTTAATAATCTGTAGTTAAAATTAAATTGATATTGATGTTCTGTTAATAATTATTCAAATAAATTTAATAACCTTCTTCAATAAATATTTAAATTAGTTATTTTATCTTTTAAAATAATAAGTTGATTTCTATTTCCAATATAAATATATGGTTTATATTTTAAATAGATTGGTTTTGTTTTAATTTTAATAGTAAAGCATATTTTCTAGTTTAATATTTGTAGTAAATAGGAAATTTTGTTTTATTTAATATTTAAGCTTTTTAAAGTTAAATAAATGGTTTTGATTTAAATTAGTATTGAGTTTTAAAACTATTTCATTAATAAATATATGATTTTAAAATTGAATGGAAAAATATTGGAATGTTTTAAATTAAATTGGATTGAGTTTTAAATTCAGAATAAACAAACAAAATGATTTCATGACTTAATAAAATGGATTATTTATTAATAAAAATATAATTGCTTGTAAAATGATTTTTAATTTAATAATAAGAGAGTTATAAAAACAATATTGATATTGTATTAACTTTATAAATAAGTTTTGAATAGAATTTGTAGTTTTTATTTCAAATTGAACTTATACTTATAACTTGATTTAAAAATATTTGATTTTGAATTTGTTTTGAATTTAAATTCCCAAGTATAAAATTTTAATTGTTTTAATTTTAACATGTATAAGTTTCAATTTGTAAAACATTGTTTGTTTTTATTTCTTTTGTAAATTTATACACATATTCAAATTTAAATTAACAAATTGAAACTAAGCTAACACATGCATTAACTTGTAAATAAACTAACAAGTTATATTAAACTAAAACACATGCATTACTTTGTTAATTTAAATACTAATTACTTTTAAAAGAGAAACAAGTGTTAGATTCATATGCATTCTTTTGACAAGTGTAAGATTTAGTTTTTATTTTTCTTTTCTTTCATTAAAATCTGAAAATACATTTAGTTAAGTTTGCATCTTCATTTCATATTGCATGTTCATTTTTTTTCCTTAATCAAATGAAGGCCAAAATTCATTTTTCACATCCACAATCAAAAATCTGCATACACAAACTCATCAAAGATCAAATCTGCAAATCCCTGTAACTCCTCATCAAAACTAAATCTTTCATAAATCTGCATTTCCTCAAATCTGCATGCAAGTGATTAGAGTATGGATCATGAGCATTTCATCAAAGTTCAACTCAGATTTAAAAATCAGAGAAAGCACACCTGCATTTTTATAAAGTCTGCATTCTTTTCTGCAAATTTCAACAGGGACAACTGAGCTCTGCATTAAGGTGAGTAACTTTAAATCTTAATTCTTTTTAAATAGGATTGCATGCTGGATTTATTTTTGTTTTCGATAAACAAGTATTGCTGTGAATAAATGTATATAGGCTGTTGTTTATTTATTGTTCTGTTTTCTTGATTTTCAGGAAATTTTTTATCAAAACCTTATCTTTTAAATTTTAGTTTCTGATATGTTTAGATTTATAAAATAAGGTTATTAATTATCTTGAGTTAACTTTTAAAGTTTTAAGTTTAAAAAAAAAATGATATAAAAACAGTATTATCCCTGTGAATACAGGTAACACCCTTGCATTGATTGATTTTTTTTCAAAACTCAACCATATTGATATTATGCTTCAGATTCATAAATTAAAGTACTTACCATAACTTGATTTTTAAAGCAAGAAATAGGATTTTTAGAGTTTAGTTTTTATAGCAGTTAGCACTTGAACTGAAAATGGAATATGTGCAATTTCTTGTGATTTATGAATTGAGAAATTCTGGAATTCTTCTAAGTAGTAGAGTAGGGTTTAGTGGTGCTTAGAAAAATCATGGATGGAAATGAATGTCATCGTGGAAGGTGCAGATCTGCAAAAATTGTTTTAAACCCTAGTTTTATTTGGTTTAAAGAATTGGTCATTTCGATTCATACATAGGATCGAGTGTCAAGATGTTTTGAGGATTTATAGTTTGGCCGTAGTTGAGTTCATGGCCGGAGGGGTCGATCGTCAAGAGGTCAGAGCGGTGGGTTTTGGCCGTTGACAGGTTTTGTGCAGAAGCCTGAAACACTTTTCCAGGTTTTGAATTTTGGGGTGGACTTTGATTCTCTGATTTACTGCTCGATTTGGTGATGATGTTAGGGTTTCGATGGATTTTTGGTTATGGTTTGATCGTCCCTGATGATCAGAGAGGGCGAGAATCGCCGTGCATATGCACGGCGACGAGTTATTCTGGTGAAGCATTTTTGGTTTGGGTGTGTTGCAGGGGAGATATTTGAATTTGCTCGAAGCAGGTAAGTAGGAAACTCGAAGTAAGGCAGCTGTAGACTCGAAGTGGATTTGAAGTTTATTTAAACTTAATTAACCATTTGGTTTGATAAAATAGTTTAAACATTTTTAATAATAAGATTTTAAAAATGTGAGTGGATTTGAAGTTTATTTAAAAAAACTGGAAATCTGAGTTTAAAATGAACTTCAGTTTCAAATTTGAAAAAAAAAGAAGATTTAAATTTGAAAGTTGAAACTAAGAATGAATTGAATTTCTAAAATTTTAAAATGAATTTAACTTCAAATTCTTATAATTTCATTTTTAAGTCAAACTTTTGTTTTGACTTGTAATTTTAAATAAGTTTTAAATTATTTAAAACTTTGATAGGTTTTAAAATTATTCTATTTTAAGCTTGAATTTAAATAGAAAATTTAAAAGAAAATTTCTTAAGTACTTTTTTAAATCAAATTGTTTTAAACATAATTAAGTTATGTTTCATTGTGAAAATTAAATTAAGATAAATATTTCATAATTTAATTTAGTTAATAAGATAATTAAGATTAATGAATTAATTTAATTAATTAATTGAATTTGGAATTAATAATTGATTAATGATTAATCAATTCATAATTAAGATCATTAATTAAATTAGTAATTAATGATGAATATTATTAAATATATAATTAAGTTTTTAAATTAAGGTTAATTAATTTAATAATTAACTTTAATTAATGAATAATTAAAGATAATTTAAATTGTAATTAATTTAAGTTAATTACTTTATAAAATAATTTGAGGATGGTTAATGAAGGTCATTAACCATGATTATTTAACAATTAGTTAATGTAGTTAATTTTTATAATTAATTAGATTAATTAATTTAATAATAATCAATTGTAAATTGTTTGAGTATAATTACTTAATAAAGTAATTAAGGAATTAATTATTTAATGTAATTAATTTAGTTTAATGAGATTGTTTATTTTTAATTAATTAAGTTTAATTAATTATAAACACTTGAGTTTTATAAATAATTACTTTATGTAATTAATGATTTGGAAATTACTTAGTTAAGTAATTGTTTAATAATTACATGATTGTAATTAAGTGGAGATGTTTAAGTGTGAGGTAATTTGGTTTAATTATTTAGTAATTAATCAAGGGATTAATTAAGTAATTAATTAAAGGATGATTAATTTATTTAATATAGTAATTAAGTCAGTTAATTACTAAATGTAATTAATCTGGGATGATTAATAATTATAAGTTAATTACTTAAGGTAATTAATAAAAAGGGGATCATTAATTATTTTAATTAATGATGTAATTAAAGTTGATTGATTATGATTAATTAATCAATGATAAGTAATTAAGGTAATTAATTAATTAATTAAGGATTAATTATGATTAATTAATTAGCTGAAGTAATTAAAGGTTAATTACTGTTTAGTTGAGAATAATTAATTTTGTGAAATTAATTAAGGATAATTACATGAATGTAATTAAGGGTAATTAATCAAGAGTGATTAATTAAGGTGATTAATAATGAATGATTAATTGATTGTAATCAATTAAATGATTAAGTAAGCAAGATTTATATTGGTGAAGTAATTAATTTAATTTATTTTAAATTAATTAAAAATGAAGGAATTAATTTAATTCATTTTAAATTAATTAATGATAGAGATAGTTAATATAATTCATTTTAAATTAATTATATGATGATGAGTAAATCTTTGCTTATGTATGAAATGATGTCATTGATTGTCTTGGATGCTTTGTGATCTCAGTAATGAGATAAATGATATTGTGGGGTATGAAATACTTGGATTGTATTGTGATGATAACTTAGATTATCTTTTGTGATGGTGATATATGGAATATCCATTTGATATTGATAATGTGGATTATCTGTTATGTGATAATGTTGATTATCAGTTATGATTTATGAATTATCTATCTGTGTGTATATAGATATTGTATTGAATTGTTTTAAAACTTTAAAACAACTTGGCCTCAAAAGACACGCTTTGGTTTTCGATGAGACCGGGATCGGGTTTCTATATTTGGATATCCGAAAACCACATCGATTCCAAATAACGTTAGGTCGCGAATCAAAGTGGAGCTTTGTGAAGACTCGAGGTGTAAGGACTATGAGTCAGTATAACTCTGTGGGTGATTCCGTAATGAGTTTGACGGAATTAGTTCTTATAGATTCGAGATGGTGGTTCAGAGTGCAAGGGTTATTGTCGTTAACTCTGAGGGTGATTCCAAAATGAGTGTAACGAGATAATGCCTTCGGTTTCGTTCAAACCCGAAACGAACTTGTATGGATTGAATTCTTTCAGAACATCGTCAGGCGGACGATGAGCATTCTAAGTGATATGTCCTATAAAGTTAATCGTAGCCTCAAGCCTCATCAACCGGGAATGGCTAAAACAAGGGAGATGGAGCAAAGCTTCGTGGGTCGCACCCATTGGAGAGCAAGATTTATCCCTGTCTAGAAGTCCCTTTATATTCGGCTGTGTGGGTGGTTGCTAGCTACAACCACAGCGTTGTCTTGTTCGGAACTATTCAGTAAGGAATGGGTCCGGCTTTGTGTTGCAGGGGGTCGAGAGTGATCCTCAGTACGTTGATCTAGGCCACGTACTGTGACGGGCGGTACCCCAGTAGCCCTGCCATTGTATGGAATTCAAAATCCAATAAGTGCCAACGGTTTTGATTGTATTACCCACTTTTGTGGCTAGTAGCTTGAATTTAATGAATGTAACAATTTCGGCTATTTCTTATTTACTTGAAAACCCTAGACACTATTATAATATCATCGGATTTCCTATCAAATGTTTTGGTTAGCGTAAGGTAAAAACTTTTCCATGTTTATGTGTGGGAAGTCTTACGTGATACCTTTCTTTCCAAAAGATTTTTGAAAGTTAAGCAACTTTAACCTGTTACTCACACCAGACCCATGTCTGACCCGGAGTTTATTTTTGTTTTTCATAAACTCTTAGGTACTCAAATTTTTACGAGTAGCCAAGGGAATTCAGGTTAGGATTCAGGTTAGCTTTGACAAATTCTGGAGGAGCAATGGAGCAGGAGGCTTCCGCGTGTAGATATCTATAGTATTCCGCTGTGTGTTCTCTGAGTTGTTGTTCTTTGAGTCGTATCGAGTTGTATAATTAGACAGGTGTTTATAACTATCTAGTATGTGTTGTTTAGCTGTGTAGCTCTGATGTATATGATACTATGTAATGTATTATGTTATTAATATAAATTATTCGTTCCGCTGTTAGATTCTGATGTGTTGTTTCTTTCTTCTTCTCTAACTTTTCTCTTTTCTATCCCTTTCTTTCTTAAAGATGATGCGATTTTCTGAGGTAAGAAAGTCGGGTCGTCTCAGTTGGTATCAGAGCATTAGGTTGAGTGAATACCTAGGCTCTATAGTGGTTTCTTTCTTGAGAGAGCGTATTTGTAATTTTAATATATATATATATATATATATATATATATATATATATATATTTCTACCTATCTGTTGGGTTACATGTTCAGGTTTTCCAATATAAGTTATAAAGGTAGATGGGGTAGTAGTGTGTGTAACACGACTACCATTGGATGGAGTTTGAATGTTTGAGGTTGGAAGTGTTTGGTCGAGACTGTAGACCTAATACCGTCTCGAGTAAGTTCTGTAGTGATGAAGAACTTCATTGATCTCTGAAGGTAACCTGTTAAGGTTCGGAGTTTATTTTTGAGATTGGATAAGTAGTGTTTGGATCTGTTGGTTGGCAGAAGTGAGTGATGGTATTTTGATACCTTAGGAAGTAGTAGCTGCGTGATGAGATGCAGTGACTATGGATGTTCCCGAAGATGTTTTCTTTGGAACAAGTTAAGGAGATGAGTCTGCTTCAGTGTTGTGGCTGTGTTCAGCCGGTGTTTCTGTTTGCTTTGAAGTCCGAGTTTCTCGGAGAGCTTTTGATTTGGAATTCTTTGGCATCTGTGGCAGCAGTGTAGCTTGGAATGTTCTCGGTGTTGGGAAGAGATCTCCTGGCTTAGCAACTTTTCTGAAGTAGAGTTCAGAAGCAGTTAAGTGGACCCGTTTTTGGGTGGATTGGCTAGTTGGGTGTAAGCTGTTATATTTGGTTAAGGGAGAACAGTTTTTCTTGGATTTGGTTTGGGTGGTTCGCAAAAGTGACTTGCGATTGTTTGAGTGTTCTCTTGGGTTATCTGAGTTTTGTCCGCATCTGGAGATTGAGTTTTCTTATCGACTGGAATTCCAGGAGTGGTATCGGTGGTTCAGCTTTATAGAAGAATGGTTTCAAGGAGATTGAGTTGGTGTAGCAGCTCAGAGTTTTGGAGGAACTTCTGAGTTTTTCTTATGGATTTGTTGAACCATATCTCTGGGGTGTGTTGTCCAGTTTGTGCTTGCGTTCTTCTTCAGCATTCTCTTCAACTTTGGATCAGAGTTGAGCAGCGGAAGTAGGTTGGAAGTGTATCTGTTTTCTTTTCCCCGGACAGGAGAAGTGAGTTGTTGTTCTCTGATGTTGAGGAGTAGAGTTTGAGTTCTTGGTTTTGGTTGATCTTGAGGAGATCATTTTGTTAAAATTGTTGTTCTAGTTGTTTCTAGAAGCATCAGCGAAGGTTGAGCTGAGCAGTAAGGTTGTGGACAGCCCAGGATCGTCCGAAGAGTTTTGTGGATAGGAGTCGGAGGAATTTGGACTCTGAAGTCGGAGATTTAATTTTGGATAAGTTTTCTCCGATCATAAGTGAGCTATAAGATTGGGTAAGTCTGAGAAGTTAGCTCTGTATTGTTTTGGATTTTTTCTGTATTCTTGGAGAATAAGAGATTGATCTACAGGATTGGATTGCCAGTTTGGATAACTGGGATTTGATGAGTTTCACGTATCTCTGAGGAAGTACGTGTATGATCTATCTCTGGTTGTGGAACCAGCAGTTCTGGAGTTTTGGTTGTTGAGTCAGACTCGTTTGTAGTCTGATATCTTGTCTAGTATTTTAGATATGGTTGTATAGGAGCTTTGTAGCTTCATAGTATTGATTGTTTGGATTCTCTAGAGCGAGTATCTCGGTATATATATATACACCTGGGGAAACTCGATGAAATTTTATCCAGAATTTTATCTGGATAATTAGATTTGTTTGATTGGTTGAATTGGTTGTTTGATTGTTAGCATATGTTTAATATATGCTTGTGTTTTTAAATAAATCTTTAATGGAATTATTAAATTACCTTTGTTTTAAATTTCGAGGACGAAATTCTTTTAAGGGGGAAGGATTGTAATATCCCGGAATTTTTAACAATATCAATTTAATAATCTGTAGTTAAAATTAAATTGATATTGATGTTCTGTTAATAATTATTCAAATAAACTTAATAATCTTCTTCAATAAATATTTAAATTGGTTATTTTATCTTTTAAAATAATAAATTGATTTCTATTTCCAATATAAATGTAAGGTTTATATTTTAAATAGATTGGTTTTGTTTTAATTTTAATAGTAAAGCATATTTTCTTGTTTAATATTTGTAGTAAATTGGAAATTTTGTTTTATTTAATATTTAAGCCTTTTAAAGTTAAATAAATGATTTTAATTTAAATTAGTATTGAGTTTTAAAACTATTTCATAAATAAATATATGATTTTAAAATTGAATGGAAAAATATTGGAATGTCTTAAATTAAAATGGATTGAGTTTTAAATTCAGATTAAACAAACAAAATGATTTCATGACTTAATAAAATGGATTATTTATTAATAAAAATATAATTGCTTGTAAAATGATTTTTAATTTAATAATAAGAGAGTTATAAAAACAATATTGATATTGTATTAACTTTATAAATAAGTTTTGAATAGAATTTGTAGTTTTTATTTCAAATTGAATTATATTTATAACTTAATTTAAAAATATTTGATTTTGAATTTGTTTTGAATTTAAATTCCCAAGTATAAAATTTTAATTGTTTTAATTTTAATATGTATAAGTTTCAATTTGTAAAACATTGTCTGTTTTTATCTCTTTTGTAAATTTATACACATATTCAAATTTAAATTAACAAATTGAAACTAAGCTAACACATGCATTAACTTGGAAATAAACTAACAAGTTATATTAAACTAAAACACACGCATTACTTTGTTAATTTAAATACTAATTACTTTTAAAAGAGAAACAAGTGTTCGATTCATATGCATTCTTTTGACAAGTGTAAGATTTAGTTTTTATTTTTCTTTTCTTTCATTAAAATCTGAAAATACATTTAGTTAAGTATGCATCTTCATTTCATATTGCATGTTCATTTTTTTTCCTTAATCAAATGAAGACCAAAATTCATTTTTCATATCCACAATCGAAAATCTGCATACACAAACTCATCAAAGATCAAATCTGCAAATCCCTGTAACTCCTCATCAAAACTATATCTTTCATAAATCTGTGTTTCCTCAAATCTGCATGCAAGTGATTAGAGTATGGATCATGAGCATTTCATCAAAGTTCAACTCAGATTTAAAAATCAGAGAAAGCACACCTACATTTTTATAAAGTCTGCATTCTTTTCTGCAAATTTCAACAGGGACAACTGAGCTCTGCATTAAGGTGAGTAACTTTAAATCTTAATTATTTTTAAATAGGATTGCATGCTGGATTTATTTTTGTTTTCGATAAACAAGTATTGCTGTGAATAAATGTATATAGGCTGTTGTTTATTTATTGTTCTGTTTTCTTGATTTTCAGGAAATTTTTTATCAAAACCTTATCTTTTAAATTTTAGTTTCTGATATGTTTAGATTTATAAAATAAGGTTATTAATTATCTTGAGTTAACTTTTAAAGTTTTAAGTTTAAAAAAAAATATGATATAAAAACAGTATTATCCCTGTGAATACAGGTAACACCCTTGCATTGATTGATTTTTTTTCAAAACTCAACCATATTGATATTATGCTTCAGATTCATAAATTAAAGTACTTACCATAACTTGATTTTTAAAGCAAGAAATAGGATTTTTAGAGTTTAGTTTTTATAGCAGTTAGCACTTGAACTGAAAATGGAATATGTGCAATTTCTTGTGATTTATGAATTGAGAAATTCTGGAATTCTTCTAAGTAGTAGAGTAGGGTTTAGTGGTGCTTAGAAAAATCATGGATGGAAATGAATGTCATCGTGGAAGGTGCAGATCTGCAAAAATTGTTTTAAACCCTAGTTTTATTTGGTTTAAAGAATTGGTCATTTCGATTCATACATAGGATCGAGTGTCAAGATGTTTTGAGGATTTATAGTTTGGCCGTAGTTGAGTTCATGGCCGGAGGGGTCGATCGTCAAGAGGTCAGAGCGGTGGGTTTTGGCCGTTGACAGGTTTTGTGCAGAAGCCTGAAACACTTTTCCAGGTTTTGAATTTTGGGGTGGACTTTGATTCTCTGATTTACTGCTCGATTTGGTGATGATGTTAGGGCTTCGATGGATTTTTGGTTATGGTTTGATCGTCCCTGATGATCAGAGAGGGCGAGAATCGCCGTGCATATGCACGACGACGAGTTATTCTGGTGAAGCATTTTTGGTTTGGGTGTGTTGCAGGGGAGATATTTGAATTTGCTCGAAGCAGGTAAGTAGGAAACTCGAAGTAAGGCAGCTGTAGACTCGAAGTGGATTTGAAGTTTATTTAAACTTAATTAACCATTTGGTTTGATAAAATAGTTTAAACATTTTTAATAATAAGATTTTAAAAATGTGAGTGGATTTGAAGTTTATTTAAAAAAACTGGAAATCTGAGTTTAAAATGAACTTCAGTTTCAAATTTGAAAAAAAAGGAAGATTTAAATTTGAAAGTTGAAACTAAGAATGAATTGAATTTCTAAAATTTTAAAATGAATTTAACTTCAAATTCTTATAATTTCATTTTTAAGTCAAACTTTTGTTTTGACTTGTAATTTTAAATAAGTTTTAAATTATTTAAAACTTTGATAGGTTTTAAAATTATTCTATTTTAAGCTTGAATTTAAATTGAAATTTAAAAGAAAATTTCTTAAGTACTTTGTTTAAATCAAATTGTTTTAAACATAATTAAGTTATGTTTCATTGTGAAAATTAAATTAAGATAAATATTTCATAATTTAATTTAGTTAATAAGATAATTAAGATTAATGAATTAATTTAATGAATTAATTTAATGAATTAATTTAATTAATTATTTGAATTTGGAATTAATAATTGATTAATGATTAATCAATTCATAATTAAGATCATTAATTAAATTAGTAATTAATGATGAATATTATTAAATATATAATTAAGTTTTTAAATTAAGGTTAATTAATTTAATAATTAACTTTAATTAATGAATAATTAAAGATAATTTAAATTGTAATTAATTTAAGTTAATTACTTTATAAAATAATTTGAGGATGGTTAATGAAGGTCATTAACCATGATTATTTAACAATTAGTTAATGTAGTTAATTTTTATAATTAATTAGATTAATTAATTTAATAATAATCAATTGTAAATGGTTTGAGTATAATTACTTAATAAATGAATTAAGGAATTAATTATTTAATGTAATTAATTTAGTTTAATGAGATTGTTTGTTTTTAATTAATTAAGTTTAATTAATTATAAACACTTGAGTTTTATAAATAATTACTTTATGTAATTAATGATTTGGAAATTACTTAGTTAAGTAATTGTTTAATAATTACATGATTGTAATTAAGTGGAGATGTTTAAGTGTGAGGTAATTTGGTTTAATTATTTAGTAATTAATCAAGGGATTAATTAAGTAATTAATTAAAGGATGATTAATTTATTTAATATAGTAATTAAGTCAGTTAATTACTAAATGTAATTAATCTGGGATGATTAATAATTATAAGTTAATTACTTAAGGTAATTAATAAAAAGGGGATCATTAATTATTTTAATTAATGATGTAATTAAAGTTGATTGATTATGATTAATTAATCAATGATAAGTAATTAAGGTAATTAATTAATTAATTAAGGATTAATTATGATTAATTAATTAGCTGAAGTAATTAAAGGTTAATTACTGTTTAGTTGAGAATAATTAATTTTGTGAAATTAATTAAGGATAATTACATGAATGTAATTAAGGGTAATTAATCAAGAGTGATTAATTAAGGTGATTAATAATGAATGATTAATTGATTGTAATCAATTAAATGATTAAGTAAGCAAGATTTATATTGGTGAAGTAATTAATTTAATTTATTTTAAATTAATTAAAAATGAAGGAATTAATTTAATTCATTTTAAATTAATTAATGATAGAGATAGTTAATATAATTCATTTTAAATTAATTATATGATGATGAGTAAATCTTTGCTTATGTATGAAATGATGTCATTGATTGTCTTGGATGCTTTGTGATCTCAGTAATGAGATAAATGATATTGTGGGGTATGAAATACTTGGATTGTATTGTGATGATAACTTAGATTATCTTTTGTGATGGTGATATATGGAATATCTATTTGATATTGATAATGTGGATTACCTGTTATGTGATAATGTTGATTATCAGTTATGATTTATGAATTATCTATCTGTGTGTATATAGATATTGTATTGAATTGTTTTAAAACTTTAAAACAACTTGGCCTTAAAAGACACGCTTTGGTTTTCGATGAGACCGGGATCGGGTTTCTATATTTGGATATCCGAAAACCACATCGATTCCAAATAACGTTAGATCGCGAATCAAAGTGGAGCTTTGTGAAGACTCGAGGTGTAAGGACTATGAGTCAGTATAACTCTGTGGGTGATTCCGTAATGAGTTTGACGGAATTAGTTCTTATAGATTCGAGATGGTGGTTCAGAGTGCAAGGGTTATTGTCGTTAACTCTGAGGTGATTCTTAAAATGAGTGTAACGAGATAATGCCTTCGGTTTCGTTCAAACCCGAAACGAACTTGTATGGATTGAATTCTTTCAGAACATCGTCAGGCGGACGATGAGCATTCTAAGTGATATGTCCTATAAAGTTAATCGTAGCCTCAAGCCTCATCAACCGGGAATGGCTAAAACAAGGGAGATGCAGCAAAGCTTCGTGGGTCGCACCCATTGGAGAGCAAGATTTATCCCTGTCTAGAAGTCCCTTTATATTCGGCTGTGTGGGTGGTTGCTAGCTACAACCACAGCGTTGTCTTGTTCGGAACTATTCAGTAAGGAATGGGTCCGGCTTTGTGTTGCAGGGGGTCGAGAGTGATCCTCAGTACGTTGATCTAGGCCACGTACTGTGACGGGCGGTACCCCAGTAGCCCTGCCATTGTATGGAATTCAAAATCCAATAAGTGCCAACGGTTTTGATTGTATTACCCACTTTTGTGGCTAGTAGCTTGAATTTAATGAATGTAACAATTTCGGCTATTTCTTATTTACTTGAAAACCCTAGACACTATTATAATATCATCGGATTTCCTATCAAATGTTTTGGTTAGCGTAAGGTAAAAACTTTTTCATGTTTATGTGTGGGAAGTCTTACGTGATACCTTTCTTTCCAAAAGATTTTTGAAAGTTAAGCAACTTTAACCTGTTACTCACACCAGACCCATGTCCGACCCGGAGTTTATTTTTGTTTTTCATAAACTCTTGGGTACTCAAATTTTTACGAGTAGCCAAGGGGATTCAGGTTAGGATTCAGGTTAGCTTTGACAAATTCTGGAGGAGCAATGGAGCAAGTTGCTTCCGCGTGTAGATATCTATAGTATTCCGCTGTGTGTTCTCTGAGTTGTTGTTCTTTGAGTCGTATCGAGTTGTATAATTAGACAGGTGTTTATAACTATCTAGTATGTGTTGTTTAGCTGTGTAGCTCTGATGTATATGATACTATGTAATGTATTATGTTATTAATATAAATTATTCGTTCCGCTGTTAGATTCTGATGTGTTGTTTCTTTCTTCTTCTCTAACTTTTCTCTTTTCTATCCCTTTCTTTCTTAAAGATGATGCGATTTTCTGAGGTAAGAAAGTCGGGTCGTCTCAGTTGGTATCAGAGCATTAGGTTGAGTGAATACCTAGGCTCTGTAGTGGTTTCTTTCTTGAGAGAGCGTATTTGTAATTTTAATATATATATATATATATATATATATATATATATATATATATTTCTACCTATCTGTTGGGTTACCTGTTCAGGTTTTCCAATATAAGTTATAAAGGTAGATGGGGTAGTAGTGTGTGTAACACGACTACCATTGGATGGAGTTTGAATGTTTGAGGTTGGAAGTGTTTGGTCGAGACTGTAGACCTAATACCGTCTCGAGTAAGTTCTGTAGTGATGAAGAACTTCATTGATCTCTGAAGGTAACCTGTTAAGGTTCGGAGTTTATTTTTGAGATTGGATAAGTAGTGTTTGGATCTGTTGGTTGGCAGAAGTGAGTGATGGTATTTTGATACCTTAGGAAGTAGTAGCTGCGTGATGAGATGCAGTGACTATGGATGTTCCTGAAGATGTTTTCTTTGGAACAAGTTAAGGAGATGAGTCTGCTTCAGTGTTGTGGCTGTGTTCAGCCGGTGTTTCTGTTTGCTTTGAAGTCCGAGTTTCTCGGAGAGCTTTTGATTTGGAATTCTTTGGCATCTGCGGCAGCAGTGTAGCTTGGAATGTTCTCGGTGTTGGGAAGAGATCTCCTGGCTTAGCAACTTTTCTGAAGTAGAGTTCAGAAGCAGTTAAGTGGACCCGTTTTTGGGTGGATTGGCTAGTTGGGTGTAAGCTGTTCTATTTGGTTAAGGGAGAACAGTTTTTCTTGGATTTGGTTTGGGTGGTTCGCAAAAGTGACTTGCGATTGTTTGAGTGTTCTCTTGGGTTATCTGAGTTTTGTCCGCATCTGGAGATTGAGTTTTCTTATCGACTGGAATTCCAGGAGTGGTATCGGTGGTTCAGCTTTATAGAAGAATGGTTTCAAGGAGATTGAGTTGGTGTAGCAGCTCAGAGTTTTGGAGGAACTTCTGAGTTTTTCTTATGGATTTGTTGAACCATATCTCTGGGGTGTGTTGTCCAGTTTGTGCTTGCGTTCTTCTTCAGCATTCTCTTCAACTTTGGATCAGAGTTGAGCAGCGGAAGTAGTTTGGAAGTGTATCTATTTTCTTTTCCCCGGACAGGAGAAGTGAGTTGTTGTCCTCTGATGTTGAGGAGTAGAGTTTGAGTTCTTGGTTTTGGTTGATCTTGAGGAGATCATTTTGTTAAAGTTGTTGTTCTAGTTGTTTCTAGAAGCATCAGCGAAGGTTGAGCTGAGCAGTAAGGTTGTGGACAGCCCAGGATCGTCCGAAGAGTTTTGTGGATAGGAGTCGGAGGAATTTGGACTCTGAAGTCGGAGATTTAATTTTGGATAAGTTTTCTCCGATCATAAGTGAGCTATAAGATTGGGTAAGTCTGAGAAGTTAGCTCTGTATTGTTTTGGATTTTTTCTGTATTCTTGGAGAATAAGAGATTGATCTACAGGATTGGATTGCCAGTTTGGATAACTGGGATTCGATGAGTTTCACGTATCTCTGAGGAAGTACGTGTATGATCTATCTCTGGTTGTGGAACCAGCAGTTCTGGAGTTTTGGTTGTTGAGTCAGACTCGTTTGTAGTCTGATATCTTGTCTAGTATTTTAGATATGGTTGTATAGGAGCTTTGTAGCTTCATAGTATTGATTGTTTGGATTCTCTAGAGCGAGTATCTCGGTATATATATATACACCTGGGGAAACTCGATGAAATTTTATCCAGAATTTTATCTGGATAAATAGATTTGTTTGATTGGTTGAATTGGTTGTTTGATTGTTAGCATATGTTTAATATATGCTTGTGTTTTTAAATAAATCTTTAATGGAATTATTAAATTACCTTTGTTTTAAATTTCGAGGACGAAATTCTTTTAAGGGGGAAGGATTGTAATATCCCGGAATTTTTAACAATATCAATTTAATAATCTGTAGTTAAAATTAAATTGATATTGATGTTCTGTTAATAATTATTCAAATAAACTTTAATAATCTTCTTCAATAAATATTTAAATTGGTTATTTTATCTTTTAAAATAATAAATTGATTTCTATTTCCAATATAAATGTAAGGTTTATATTTTAAATAGATTGGTTTTGTTTTAATTTTAATAGTAAAGCTTATTTTCTAGTTTAATATTTGTAGTAAATTGGAAATTTTGTTTTATTTAATATTTAAGCCTTTTAAAGTTAAATAAATGATTTTAATTTAAATTAGTATTGAGTTTTAAAACTATTTCATAAATAAATATATGATTTTAAAATTGAATGGAAAAATATTGGAATGTCTTAAATTAAAATGGATTGAGTTTTAAATTCAGATTAAACAAACAAAATGATTTCATGATTTAATAAAATGGATTATTTATTAATAAAAATATAATTGCTTGTAAAATGATTTTTAATTTAATAATAAGAGAGTTATAAAAACAATATTGATATTGTATTAACTTTATAAATAAGTTTTGAATAGAATTTGTAGTTTTTATTTCAAATTGGATTATATTTATAACTTAATTTAAAAATATTTGATTTTGAATTTGTTTTGAATTTAAATTCCCAAGTATAAAATTTTAATTGTTTTAATTTTAATATGTATAAGCTTCAATTTGTAAAACATTGTCTGTTTTTATTTCTTTTGTAAATTTATACACATATTCAAATTTAAATTAACAAATTGAAACTAAGCTAACACATGCATTAACTTGGAAATAAACTAACAAGTTATATTAAACTAAAACACACGCATTACTTTGTTAATTTAAATACTAATTACTTTTAAAAGAGAAACAAGTGTTCGATTCATATGCATTCTTTTGACAAGTGTAAGATTTAGTTTTTATTTTTCTTTTCTTTCATTAAAATCTGAAAATACATTTAGTTAAGTATGCATCTTCATTTCATATTGCATGTTCATTTTTTTTCCTTAATCAAATGAAGACCAAAATTCATTTTTCAAATCCACAATCGAAAATCTGCATACACAAACTCATCAAAGATCAAATCTGCAAATCCCTGTAACTCCTCATCAAAACTATATCTTTCATAAATCTGCGTTTCCTCAAATCTGCATGCAAGTGATTAGAGTATGGATCATGAGCATTTCATCAAAGTTCAACTCAGATTTAAAAATCAGAGAAAGCACACCTACATTTTTATAAAGTCTGCATTCTTTTCTGCAAATTTCAACAGGGACAACTGAGCTCTGCATTAAGGTGAGTAACTTTAAATCTTAATTCTTTTTAAATAGGATTGCATGCTGGATTTATTTTTGTTTTCGATAAACAAGTATTGCTGTGAATAAATGTATATAGGCTGTTGTTTATTTATTGTTCTGTTTTCTTGATTTTCAGGAAATTTTTTATCAAAACCTTATCTTTTAAATTTTAGTTTCTGATATGTTTAGATTTATAAAATAAGGTTATTAATTATCTTGAGTTAACTTTTAAAGTTTTAAGTTTAAAAAAAAATATGATATAAAAACAGTATTATCCCTGTGAATACAGGTAACACCCTTGCATTGATTGATTTTTTTTCAAAACTCAACCATATTGATATTATGCTTCAGATTCATAAATTAAAGTACTTACCATAACTTGATTTTTAAAGCAAGAAATAGGATTTTTAGAGTTTAGTTTTTATAGCAGTTAGCACTTGAACTGAAAATGGAATATGTGCAATTTCTTGTGATTTATGAATTGAGAAATTCTGGAATTCTTCTAAGTAGTAGAGTAGGGTTTAGTGGTGCTTAGAAAAATCATGGATGGAAATGAATGTCATCGTGGAAGGTGCAGATCTGCAAAAATTGTTTTAAACCCTAGTTTTATTTGGTTTAAAGAATTGGTCATTTCGATTCATACATAGGATCGAGTGTCAAGATGTTTTGAGGATTTATAGTTTGGCCGTAGTTGAGTTCATGGCCGGAGGGGTCGATCGTCAAGAGGTCAGAGCGATGGGTTTTGGCCGTTGACAGGTTTTGTGCAGAAGCCTGAAACACTTTTCCAGGTTTTGAATTTTGGGGTGGACTTTGATTCTCTGATTTACTGCTCGATTTGGTGATGATGTTAGGGCTTCGATGGATTTTTGGTTATGGTTTGATCGTCCCTGATGATCAGAGAGGGCGAGAATCGCCGTGCATATGCACGACGACGAGTTATTCTGGTGAAGCATTTTTGGTTTGGGTGTGTTGCAGGGGAGATATTTGAATTTGCTCGAAGCAGGTAAGTAGGAAACTCGAAGTAAGGCAGCTGTAGACTCGAAGTAAAATTAGGGGAGTCTCAGTTGTGCTCTGTAATTTCCAGGTTACAGAAACTGTCTAAAAATCTGGGTTTTAAACTTTTAAAATCTGGATTTTTAAATTTTAAAATCTGTAGCTTTTGTGTAAGATAAGGTTTAAGTTTAAATTCAATTGAAGTTTGAATTTCTAATTTGAATTCAAATCCCAGTTTAAAATAAAATTAAAGTTTCAGGAATTTAAACTTAATTAACCATTTGGTTTGATAAAATAGTTTAAACATTTTTAATAATAAGATTTTAAAAATATGAGTGGATTTGAAGTTTATTTAAAAAAAAAACTGGAAATCTGAGTTTAAAATGAACTTCAGTTTCAAATTTGAAAAAAAAAGAAGATTTAAATTTGAAAGTTGAAACTAAGAATGAATTGAATTTCTAAAATTTTAAAATGAATTTAACTTCAAATTCTTATAATTTCATTTTTAAGTCAAACTTTTGTTTTGACTTGTAATTTTAAATAAGTTTTAAATTATTTAAAACTTTGATAGGTTTTAAAATTATTCTATTTTAAGCTTGAATTTAAATTGAAATTTAAAAGAAAATTTCTTAAGTACTCTGTTTAAATCAAATTGTTTTAAACATAATTAAGTTATGTTTCATCTTGAAAATTAAATTAAGATAAATATTTCATAATTTAATTTAGTTAATAAGATAATTAAGATTCATGAATTAATTTAATTAATTAATTTAATTAATTAATTGAATTTGGAATTAATAATTGATTAATGATTAATCAATTCATAATTAAGATCATTAATTAAATTAGTAATTAATGATGAATATTATTAAATATGTAATTAAGTTTTTAAATTAAGGTTAATTAATTTAATAATTAACTTTAATTAATGAATAATTAAAGATAATTTAAATTGTAATTAATTTAAGTTAATTACTTTATAAAATAATTTGAGGATGGTTAATGAAGGTCATTAACCATGATTATTTAACAATTAATTAATGTAGTTAATTTTTATAATTAATTAGATTAATTAATTTAATAATAATCAATTGTAAATGGTTTGAGTATAATTACTTAATAAAGTAATTAAGGAATTAATTATTTAATGTAATTAATTTAGTTTAATGAGATTGTTTATTTTTAATTAATTAAGTTTAATTAATTATAAACACTTGAGTTTTATAAATAATTACTTTATGTAATTAATGATTTGGAAATTACTCAGTTAAGTAATTGTTTAATAATTACATGATTGTAATTAAGTGGAGATGTTTAAGTGTGAGGTAATTTGGTTTAATTATTTAGTAATTAATCAAGGGATTAATTAAGTAATTAATTAAAGGATGATTAATTTATTTAATATAGTAATTAAGTCAGTTAATTACTAAATGTAATTAATCTGGGATGATTAATAATTATAAGTTAATTACTTAAGGTAATTAATAAAAAGGGGATCATTAAGTATTTTAATTAATGATGTAATTAAAGTTGATTAATTATGATTAATTAATCAATGATAAGTAATTAAGGTAATTAATTAATTAATTAAGGATTAATTAATTAGCTGAAGTAATTAAAGGTTAATTACTGTTTAGTTGAGAATAATTAATTTTGTGAAATTAATTAAGGATAATTACATGAATGTAATTAAGGGTAATTAATCAAGAGTGATTAATTAAGGTGATTAATAATGAATGATTAATTGATTGTAATCAATTAAATGATTAAGTAAGCAAGATTTATATTGGTGAAGTAATTAATTTAATTTATTTTAAATTAATTAAAAATGAAAGAATTAATTTAATTCATTTTAAATTAATTAGTGATAGAGATAGTTAATGTAATTCATTTTAAATTAATTATATGACGATGAGTAAATCTTTGCTTATGTATGAAATGATGTCATTGATTGTCTTGGATGCTTTGTGATCTCAGTAATGAGATAAATGATATTGTGGGGTATGAAATACTTGGATTGTATTGTGACGATAACTTAGATTATCTTTTTGTGATGGTGATATATGGAATATCTATTTGATATTGATAATGTGGATTACCTGTTATGTGATAATGTTGATTATCAGTTATGATTTATGAATTATCTATCTGTGTGTATATAGATATTGTATTGAATTGTTTTAAAACTTTAAAACAACTTGGCCTTAAAAGACACGCTTTGGTTTTCGATGAGACTGGGATCGGGTTTCTATATTTGGATATCCGAAAACCACATCGATTCCAAATAACGTTAGGTCGCGAATCAAAGTGGAGCTTTGTGAAGACTCGAGGTGTAAGGACTATGAGTCAGTATAACTCTGTGGGTGATTCCGTAATAAGTTTGACGGAATTAGTTCTTATAGATTCGAGATGGTGGTTCAGAGTGCAAGGGTTATTGTCGTTAACTCTGAGGGTGATTCCAAAATGAGTGTAACGAGATAATGCATTCGGTTTCGTTCAAACCCGGAACGAACTTGTATGGATTGAATGCTTTCAGAACATCGTCAGGCAGACGATGAGCATTCTAAGTGATATGTCCTATAAAGTTAATCGTAGCCTCAAGCCTCATCAACCGGGAATGGCTAAACCAGGGGAGGTGCAGCAAAGCTTCGTGGGTCGCACCCATTGGAGAGCAAGATTTATCTCTGTCTAGAAGTCCCTTTATATTCGGCTGTGTGGGTGGTTGCTAGCTACAACCACGGGGTTGTCTTGTTCGGAACTGTTCAGTAAGGAATGGGTCCGGCTTTGTGTTACAGGGGGTCAGGAGTGATCCTCGGTACGTTGATCTAGACCACGTACTGTGACGGGCGGTACCCCAGTAGCCCTGCCATTGTATGGAATCCAAAATCCAATAAGTGCCAACGGTTTTGATTGTATTACCCACTTTTGTGGCTAGTAGCTGGAATTTAACGAATGTAACAATTTCGGCTATTTCTTATTTACTTGAAAACCCTAGACACTATTATAATATCATCGGATTTCCTATCAAATGTTTTGGTTAGCGTAAGGTAAAAACTTTTCCATGTTTATGTGTGGAAAGTCTTACGTGATACCTTTCTTTCCAAAAGATTTTTGAAAGTTAAGAAACTTTAACCTGTTACTCACACCAGACCATGTCTGACCCGGAGTTTATTTTTGTTTTTCATAAACTCTTGGGTACTCAAATTTTTACGAGTAGCCAAGGGAATTCAGGTTAGGATTCAGGTTAGCTTTGACGAATTGTGAAGGAGCAATGGAGCAGGAGGCTTCCGCGCGTAGATATCTATAGTATTCTGTTATGTGTTCTCTGAGTTGTTGTTCTTTGAGTCGTATCGAGTTGTATAATTAGACAGGTGTTTATAACTGTCTAGTATGTGTTGTTTAGCTGTGTAGCTCTGATGTATATGATACTATGTAATGTATTATGTTATTAATATAAATTATTCGTTCCGCTGTTAGATTCTGATGTGTTGTTTCTTTTTTTCTCTATCTTTTCTCTTTTCTATCCATTTCTTTCTTAAAGATGATGCGATTTTCTGGGGTAAGAAAGTCGGGTCGTCTCAATCTGGGTTGGATCATAGCGCATTTCCCTTGTCTTCTTTCTTACTTTGAAAATAAACGTACCCTTTTAAAAAAGAAAAAGAAGGGACTTGTGCGTTCACACTCCCAGAAACGGACGATGAAGTTGTCGTATAAGTTAAAGTGGTGGCTGTATTTCCCTCCACTCATTTTTTTGATTGTATGCCTTTGTTTGGGTTTCTTTTTCGCACAACATTATGAAAAATAATCATGAACCTACTCCTAAGTTTAAGCCCTTGCCTTTTGAAATGGATGAAGATACTATTTGATTTATTTTTATTCAATTTCGTATCTTCATTCAATCAGAAACTATTCAAAATATAGAAGGTATTCAGGAGCACATAAATATACTGCATTTTAAACGTACACTCTGTAATTGTACAGCTACATATTTTTTGTAACAAAACTTATTATTAGCGTGTTGCAATTTTTTCTACGGTATAGTGAAATTCACCCATTGGGCCGAAATAAGTATTACAGACCACTGCTACTTAGACTTGATCTTCTAAATATACATAAAACCGCTATTTAGTGTATACATAATTGTATTTAGGTAGAAGAATTGGGACCAAAGTATAAATAAAAATATTGTGAAGAACCCTCCAAAAACTTCATTTGTGCTTGGTAGCGGCAGCAAAGACATGACCCACAGAAGAAGAAAAAATAATAAATAAATAAAGGAAGCAAAAGGAAAAAAACCGAGGTTGGTAATGAAAAAATAGGGAAAATGTGATGATTCTATTTATAACAATTCACCGAAGTTCATAAATGATCCCCTCTCGTCAAAAATCAATATACTATGAGGTGTTGAACCATGATGTTATTTTTAAGAAAAAAATAAATGATGATAAGAGATTCACTATGGAAATGGGAATGTGAAAGGAGTCCTCTAAGGTTTTTAATTTTGGTTGAGAATGTGATATATCAAAGGAGTTCACGATAGTTCAAATAGATTTTGCTTAAGAAAACTTAAGTACTGATATATTCATTTTATTTTCAACATTATTGACAGTATTCTCCTGTTTGATACAGAAAGGATAGATTGATAGCTGATGCTGAAAACCGCAATCTAGTGGTTTAAAAGCAAAAGTAGGCAGTTAAGTAACACAATGGACTATTGTAGGAAAGGACTTGAATTGGGTTGTAACAAAACAGTACTAAGACTAAAGTATGTACCATGTGTGGACAACATTGTTAATATGTCAGAAAAAATCAATGATAAACAAAATAAAAGTAAGCACAACCATAATAAAAGGATATCTGAAATCACCTAGCACAGTGAATCAGCTTGCAGAACTGTCCATACAAAGAAAACATACCTTGCCACTATTTACAGAAGCAACCAAAGCAATATGTTGTCCATAAGTTCCAAACTCATAGTAGTAATAAGTCCTACAGGCATTTAAGTTTAAATTATTGAAAATCAAACAGTATTGTTGGAACTTGGAAGCACTTTTCAACATCAATATAATAAAAAGGTATACTAAGAACATCAAATGGTTCTAGAGTTTCATTTTTATTGATTTAAACTTCATTATGAAGTACGAACTACAGTTGATAAGTAAGAAAAAAGTAGTATTTATTTGCATGTTACAGAGTTACTTGAAACCTTCATCTTCTTAATCTTAAAAAAATGGGCAGAATATAGATCTGCACTACCTACAATATTGTATACAGTGGATCAAGGAAATATTAACTGATAGAATAATAACTCATCAACTAGAAAATATTTTAAGTCTGTGTTTTTACTATTTAGAATTTATATAAGAGTGAGCCTAACTCCTAAGTAATATTTACCTGCAGGAACAAAAAGTTTAGCCGCTGTCTTGAGTGATCCTAGATCTGTTATATCTTTTGCCTACACAAGGAAAACGAATATCAGCTAAAAAAGAGTAATTGTGATAAAACAAAACAATGGTAAGCCTCCTCTCTATTTTGCATAAGTAAGCTACACTTCATATCAGGACCACTCTTCAACTTGTTCATTGTTTTACTTACAAACCTCCAAAAAGGTGATCTTCAACTGATTAGTTGTGCGGATAACTACACTTTCAAATTCTGATCTACGGGGGGAGAAAAAAAAGATTATTTCACACAAAAGATAGAACATTTGCTTCGACATGAAAAACAACATCATGCGTATATATGGTGCGGCAAGGTGTGAGACAACACTAACTGAAACCATAAAAAAATTGAAATCTGAAACAAGTGCTAAATCATATGTATCCATATGAATAAATACCATTGACTGCTACGATTTGGGAGGATATGAAGACATCGGTTTCGGAAAAATATATTACTTGTATCTGGGCTATCTTACTATACATTTCTGAGGACAATGTAAACACTTTGGCAACGTGTTACTTTAAGAGAACCCTGTGGTCCTAAACATGAGTTCAAAAACCTCCATGTAAGGAATCAAATGATCCATGGATGAATGACTGTAACCATATTCTTGCTATTTACCCTTACGTTTATCTATGAGATGACAGATACAAAATTCAGTGCAATGGAATACTGATTCCTATATATGTCTGGCTGATGTAATGTTCAAAGTAAACACACATCCACATAATCTTAAAATCATCTCAATATTGTGTTTTTTTGAGTATGTGTTTTATACTCTCTTACTGTAACTAAAATGTAATTCATAAACAATCAAAAAGTGATGACTTCAATGTCGAATATCAAATGTCCCACCCATCAGATGATGCAAAACGGGCTGCAAATGTCTTAGGTTTTACTTTGTCACCATACAGAGACAATCCTGCATTATAGTCCTACAAAAAGAAGCATGAATAAGCAAATTTTCCTTCATACTAAATCAGTCAAATTTATTAGCTGCTCGACCAAGTAACAAAATATTCCACACTTCAATTTGATTTCACTAGGACTATAAGTATTATCCAGATATCTTAAAATGACTATATATGAACAAAATCAAAGTCGGGGAGAACTTAAATGACATCATCTCAGTTTACAGAATTCTATGTACTAAGTAGTAATTAACAAGAATCTATTAGTTTACAAAATAATTTGACCAGCATATTATCTGAGATACAGACAAATTTTATAAATAAATGAAAGTAAATAATGTAATACCTCAGGCTCCATGATATCTTGAAAATCAGGCGGCACCCGAATGGTGAAGCCATCTCCATAAAACTGGAACCATGACTTTGTGCTACAGATATCTAAAGGTTGTTGCTTCTTTGTATTATAATAGACATTATTGCTACCTACAAAGGAGTAGCTTCTTGAAGGATAAAAGAAAAGGCAATTGAAGAATTAAGAGGAGTAAGCGTTAGAGTTAGTAGAGAAACGATGGCAATGACCTTTCGAATCAAGAATTGAAGACGACAAAGAAGAGAGCATCGATCCAAAGGAAGCACGTAAATCATCATTCGATCGAGCAATTGAAGACGGCAGCTTCAATTTTCGGGAAAAGAGGAACAAGCAAAGGTACATGGCCAACATTTTTGCAGAGCAAAGAAGAGGAACGAAATAAAAGAAATGACAGGACCGGCCTTATTTTTTCAACAAATGCTTTTGAAAATTAGGGTAATTTATGACCGTTGTAATTTGACACCTTTTACAACGTGCATTTTATGACCATTGTAAAGTTGGTATCTATTACGAATGACCTGAATGGACCGTTGTAGTAGTCTTCTATTACAACGGACAACCAATGTCCGTTGTAAAAAGGGCGATGTATACGGCATCTTTTACAACGGGCCTGAATGGACCGTTGTAATAGCCTTCTATTACAACGGACAACCACTGCCCGTTGTAAAAATGGCGTTGTAATAGGGTATTTTTGTTGTAGTGAAGTGATGAATCTCAAAGAGGTACTGAGAACTTAACCGCTCTTAGTAAATTCTTAATCAATTTATTTACTTCTCATTGTATTTTAGGTCTAGGTTGAAGTAGTATAAAAGAATCAAACTGATCAATTTTACTGAATATAACTGTTCTTATTCATTTTTTTCAAACAGTATATACTTTGATTTTTAACTCATTAATTGATTTGCAAGCATTTTATAATTATATGATGTGTTCTAATACTAGGTTGAATTTTGAAAAATATAAACACACGTCAGCCTTAGAGATAAATGAAATTTACTATTGATTATTTAATTGTCTCGGAAGACATAAAATATGAGCTCATGAATTCGTAGTTAATCATTTAGCATTTGAGTTTAATTTTTCTATATCACATGTCACTATGCAACTAAATTGTGCAATGTTAAATTCACATAGTAAACCAAATTTATAAATGCAAAAGAATATCACAATTTACAAAATAAAATTTTATCAAGTACATATCGTTAGCCTATTTTAATCCAATATTCATCATTAAGTAGTAAGTATTAGCGGGTAAAGACTTTGATGCTGCTTTTTTTCAACCAAATATTATTGTTTCATGTTTTAATATCACTAGCACAAAGGAAAAATATAAAGATACACATGCATCAGTAATGATAAATCTGCATTCTATTTTTTAATTGCTCACACGTTATCATACAAGATAACTCCTTCGAAATCATACTTGATTTAGGATGTAGAATAAAGATGAAGGTTCGTTAGGGTATAAATCGTAGGAAGAAATTATAAGCAATATGTTTATATATTAAGTGTACGGTTAATTAATTCTCCACCTTTTAATCATTTTCGATAATTTCAATCTTCGGACTATTTAATATTATATATTGATGTCCATTTGCTTACATCACTAATGCATGTTTAAGCTACTCTATATTCTTTTTATGCATCAACTATTTTCTAACAACAACTTCTTTTTGGGGAACTTTAAATGGTTGTTTTTTGATTTGAACTACGAAATAATTCAGTATTTTAGAAATAGGTATTGTTCCAAAACAAAAGAATATTGACTAGAATTAGAAAGGTGATTTGAGAACTAATTGAATGAAATGAAAAGGTTGACTATCAACACACTATTTTACTAATAATTATACAACCAGACATGTATTCCTTGATACCTGCAAAATAAATATAAATAGAACAACTAATGATAAAATAGAACATTTAATATCATTTATCGATTTGGTTTAGTGCATTGGATGAGTAATCATATTAATAAGCATGATAATCTATTATGTTCATGAACTACAATATAATTCAATATTTTAGAAAAAATATTATTCATATATAGTCGAATTTCTAAATTGTTTGCCATGAATAGAAGGCTCATCATAATATATCCATAAATAAAATTGAACGACAATTGATAACAAAATAATACATCAACCCATGTGCATAGCACGGATTCACACTAGTTCAAGTCTATGTTGTTGTTATTTTTATTTCGAAATTAGTACTAACATATACACCATAATTGAAACACACTACTTACACGTTCAACATTAATATATTATATTATACGTTAACTATTTTTATGTATGTTTAACAATGTTTGAAAATTTCTTTTAAACTTTACCGTATGTAATACATGAGTTACACACTAGTAAGGAGAGGAAGATGGACAGTTTCTCCTCAACAAACCACAGCAGGTGAAGACATCAAATTTATGGCTCATTGTAGCAAATTGGAGGTAGGAAGCTGATGAGGATGAGTTTTTTTGTCAAGTCTAGTTGCGGACATTAGGGAACTGAAATGGAAAGTGAGGAGTTTGATTTCGTTTGAGATAAATGAAGTAAGCGGATGGTTCCAGATCTTCCCATGGTGATATATTGAGTATATGCGGTGTTATTTTTTTTTTTTGAGATAATATTTTGGGCCCAGCCCATGGAGCCCTCGTATTTTGTAAATAGAATTTTGTTATATAGGCCTTAGTGCCTTTTAAGAAATAAAGTGCCAAGTACTTAAAATAAAAAGAGTACGAGGCTATTTAATTGTATTTAATGGTCAATTTAACTTTACCGCCTATTTATTTTACTGCTTGTGCACGTTTAGGGCCCAGTCCATGGGCCTTGTATTTGGTAAATAGAATTTAATTATATAGGCCTTAGAGCCTTTAAAAGAAATTAAATGCCAAGTACTTTAAAAAAAGGTATCGCATGAAATAAAAAGGAGGTCGTTGGTTGTCCTCCAAGAAAAAGCAAATAACTCTTTGTTATCTCTGGCCTTGAACAAGTTGAGAAACATACATAGCTGGATTCACAGCAAAGAGAGCAAGTAAAATTTAACAATTCTTTGAATATGGCATGAAGTTTATATATTAATTGTGTATATTTATAAAGTAAAATGGAAAAGACAGATTAATTGATTAATTACAATTAGTTTAGATTAATTACTTCTGCGACAAGGATAGTCCCAAAAGACAATATCGACTGTTTTTTTCTCAATTATTAATGAAATTTTAGTAATTATTGGCTGACAAGTGCAAATTAACATACTTAACTAGCGAAGTTCACAACTTAGAAAAACCAATGACCAAATCAGACGCATGATGACCAAGCTGTTCAGATGCTACTTTAATGTCCTATGGTATATCTAGATCTATGTTATTTAATTAAGACTGTCAGTATTCGTCTACCAATGATACCGTCATTATTACTTTCATTTCCAATGAAACTGATAAGTTAATACGTGTTATAGTTCTTTAACCACTTTGTATTTTTGAGAGTTATATGTGTATCATTCAGAAAGTGATATCGATATTGTGACTTAACAATTAGTTAGAATTGAAAGAGGCTTTTTATTGGCGCAAAAAAGATAAAGTTTTTCATCTTTGGCTCTAATTAGATTGTTTAACTCAGTTCCTGTTTTCCAACTGTTTTGTTCTTATAGCTTAAACAATCTGAAAGTTACTGTGCATATCGTGCTATATGGAATTATACTATACTAGTGCAGAAATAAACTAAAAGACTATAGCATTGTAAATAAGTAAAAATAAAACAAGCACACTAGGAATTTTTATACTGGTTCGAACTTCCGTTCTACGTCCAGTCCCAGATTCCTTCTGGAATTTCAACTATCACAACAACGCTCATTTGACCCGGAGGAACAGGTATATACAACCCTTGAACAGCCGAACAAGGGACCTGAGCAGCAGAACATGATTTTGCCTCAACGGCCGTAGAGGACTTCAACTTATACAGAATGTATGTGACACAATATGTTCTTAATAACACGAATTTGTCTCTTGATAGTACAAACTTCCTATAATCTTTCTCCTTTATGATATATGTCTGAATGCGTAAAGATTAAGAAAGTAGGAAATGAATTTGAATGATGTTGAAAGCACAAATGTATTAGAATCAAGAATTTCAAGAATAGAATAATAATCAATAGAATTGGTGATCTTAAAACTTGATTCTAATGTGTTTATATAGATAGTAAATAGTTGTAATTGTTCATGAAGAGTTATCATCAAGAGTAATGTTTATCTGTTGGATTAAAGATCGCACCTCTTCATGAATGGAAATGTCTTTTCAAAAAAAATAGCCGTTGTAAATATTCAGACGTTTGAAATTAAAAATTCAGACTTCTGAAATGCAATGAAATCAAAACAGAAAGAAAATAGGCAAAAAATTATTATATCAGATGTCTGAAATATAACTTTCAGACGTCTGAATATTGTAGTTTACAACATTCAAACTCTCAGAATCAAACGTCTGAATTGAAGCATTCAGACGTCTGAATGTAACATTAAAAATGAGATTCTCTTTTAAAGCAAATATATGAAATGATAATGTTAGTGTATATCATATAGGAGAGATTTTAACATATTTTACACTCTAGACACAGACTCGATACATACTTAGGAGTCGAAGCTCATTTGAATCCGGTCTTTGATTGATTCCTGTAAAAACAAGTTAGTATACAATAATGACGTATATAGTTGTTATAGTCAAAATATCGTAATTACGAAATATCGTAAATACGAAGTTTCAACATTCTCCCCCTTTTTGACGATGACAACTATATATATATACACACAATATAAACATATATTTATTCCCCTTACTATAAGCTCATCCTTAATATAAACTCCCCATGTATATCTCCCCCTTTGACATTGACAAAAAGGAAAGTGTAAAGTATAAACAAGGAATAGTAGAACAGGGAAGCATCAAAATCATCAGAAGATACAAGAAGCCTAAAATAGTAGCATCTGTTTAAGTTACATACCAAAAGAAGAAGTAGCATATGTTTAAGTTACATACCAAAATAAGAAGTAGCATATGTTTAAGTTACATACTGAAATAAACAATAGGAATTTTAAAATAAACAGTGTAAAATGATTTGTTATGAGATATTGAAGTGAAAGTTCCATACTACCCCCAAGTTTAGAAGGATGAACTAGGATGATCATCACCTTTTTCGTCATCGTCATCGTCATCTTCATCATTGTTAGTACCGGAGCTAGATGACCATTGAAAAGGTGCGGGATTAAAGACCTCGGTAGAAGTGGAAGATGAGTAACCAATACGTTCCCAAATCTTGTTTAGAAAGTCACGAATAGAATTAAACTTCTTATTGGTTTGCTTTTCTAATCTATCAATTTTGGTATTAAGCTTAGCTTATTTTGAGAAATTATAACAAAGGCTTGTTTAGGTGTTGATTCAAGGGAAAGCACTTCTATGTTATCATTATCATGCTTGGGAGCTCGTGGAGAAATGTTGTGATGAGGTTGAGGTATATTTTGATCCCGGTTTGTGATCCATTGTTGGAAAGAAATAAAGTTAAGGTTTTGTGGATGCTTAGGCAAGTTCATCAGACCTAAGGTTTTGGATCCTAGCTCCTTTATAGGTGAAAATTCTGATTCTGGAAAAGTTACTCCATAATTTCTAAGAATTTTCATTATATATACACCACAATGAAAAGTTTTGTAACGACGGCGACGATTAACATCCATAAACTCCTCAAGAATAACACGACCCCAATTTATAGATTGTTCCGAATATATGGCATACAAAGCTTGGAAGTTGCGTTTGTTGATAACTTCATAACTTTCGGTTCTTGGTAAGACGGAATGAATTAAAGCTCGATGAAGAATACGGGCTTGTGGTCGGAGTTGGACAGAGGTAAGCCTTGTGATATCGTCGGAAAGAAATCTATGAGAGACTTCATCTCTATGATCCAAAGAGAGTGAAACATCTATTTCATCCAAATCTATTCCGGATGAAGGACATTGCAAAATATCTCCAAGACGAACTAACGGAAGATAGATTTTAACACCACATACCAAAGTCCAAATACAGTCCTCTCTATTATGGGGATGATGATGGTCTAAGTTCATATTTGCAAAGAATAATTTAACTAAGATATGATTTATCCTAACATTATTTGCAGAAAAGGATAAGAGAGATTCTGACCCACTTGAGCGAGGAATTTGTTGAATTCTATATGGTTCAAATTCGTCAAACTTAACAAAAGCTCCCGGGAAGAAACCAGATCTATCCATCTGAGCAAATCTTTTCTTTGCTTCATCATTTCATAACCATTGATCTATATTCGGTGTAGATGAAGAGCTTGGAGCCCTTGGTCGTTTTGTTCTTGGAGGCACTGGAGTTTTTTTGTTAAAAATTTTCGAAGATGAAGAGATAAAAAATGGAGTTTTGGAGGATGGACAGGTGCTGGTTCGGATAAAGTAGGAGATGAAGTGGAAGATGAAAGTAATTAAGGTGGTTGGTGGATGGATAAATTTAGAAAACCCCTTGAATTTTAAATCGCCAGTTGGATTCAGACATCTAGAATTTCAATTTCAGACGCCTGAAATTGTAAAATTTTAAACAGAAGAAAAACAATGTAATTTGAGGTACTTTCAGACGTCTGAAATAGAGTGTTCAGACGTCTGAATCTGAGTGAAGAAAAAATTCTTCAACAATATTCAGACGTCTGAAACATCTATTTCAGATGTCTGAAATATGTATTTCAGACATTGTTCCATATTTTGATAAAAGACATTGTTGCATATATTTGTGATATATACTAATTTTTGAATGATTTACAAAATATAAATACGATTATTCAACAACAACAAATATAGATGAAAGAAGTCATTTATCCGAATCACTCCGAGTCTTGCATTCTTCCGGTTCTATCTTGGTTATCTTTGTGTATGGTCGTATTAGAGACCAATATGGTTGACGTTCCCAAGAATTCGGAGAAACCGGAGGACGCTATGGACTCGGTTCCCATCGATTCGAAGTAGAAGGTTGAACTACATCTTTCTTTGGAGATGTACCGTAGAATTTTAATGCCACTTGTTCAATAAAACTAAGTCGTTTGGTGGTAAATTTCTGTTTGTAATACATCTCTCGCTGCAAATCCAACTGTTCTTTTTGGTAATGATGAATGTCGGATATTTTTTCTTTGGTTGATGGAGAACCGAAGAAAAGAAACGGTCGGGATTTCTTCTTTTCTGGCGTATAACCAGAATGTTCGCGTGAAGGACGAGGTCTAGCCTGTTCACGTGGTGTTGGAGTTGCCAAAATTTCGATAGAAGATGTAAAATAACTTGATGGAGAATTGTCCGAGTCGGAGTTGTTGTTGCATACCATTGAGAGAAGGAGGTAAAACATTTTGAAATCCATCGCAATAATCATATTTTTTTGGTAATGAGGTTGACAGAGATAGAATGAATAAATAGAAGTGAAAAGTTTTTTTTAAAAAAAAATAGAATTTTTTGTTAAAATAATGAGTGGCTGAAAATCTATGGTTAGTAACATTCATACGTTTTAAAAAGAAAAGAGAATAAGAGGTGGGAAAGAAAGTAAGTACAAATATGTTAGAATCATAGCTTTGTGCCTTCACTAGAATAAACAATCGGGTCATCGTCTGTGTATAATAGCGTATTGCATGTCATTAGCTTCTGTTTATGCAATTTAGTTTAGTAAACTTTTCTGGTATCATCCCATATTTTTAAGTTCTATGTAACTCAAAAATATTCATTGGTCTTATTCTGACAAGGATAAGAAACAAAATTATGAACTAAAGAATAAGAAACAAATATTAATATTAGACAAATGAAATTATATGAAATTTAGTAATAGTTAACTGTTAGCAAGAGATTATGAAGCAAAGTTACAAATCTTAAAATCTCATGAAAAAAAATCATAGATTTTTATGAGAGACAATACCAAGCTCTCATCTTAGTTTGATAAAAACATTTTCTAAAAGAGGTTTTGTAAAAATATCATCCAACTGATTTTCAAAAGAAACAAAATCTAAATTGATTGTTCCTTTTTCAACATTGTCACGAAGAAAATGACGACGAATGTCAATATGTTTTGTTCGTGAATGATTGATAGGATTTTTAGATAAGTTAATAGCACTAGAGTTGTCACAATATATAGTTGAATTTGTTAAGCTTATATTGAAATCTCTAAGTGTTTGTTGCATATAGATTACTTGAGTACAAGCCAAAGCAGAAGAAATATATTCTACTTCACATGTAGAAAGAGAAACACAGTTTTGTTTCTTACTAAACCAAGATACAAGTGATTTTCCAATAAAATGACACGTACCGCTTGTACTTTTTCAATCTGTTCGAGAGCCACCGAAATCAGCATCACTATATGAAACAAATTCGAATGGACATTCTTTAGGATAGAATAGACTGAAATCTTTTGTGTTTGTATGATAATGTAATATATGTTTTACTGCTTTTAAATGTGATTCCTTTGGATTGGCTTGGATTCTAGCACACAAACAGACACTCATCATTATGTTAGGATGACTTGCAGTTAAATATAGTAATGATCCAATCATACTTCGGTATAGTTTCTGATCTACACTTTTGCCATTGTCATCTTTTTCAAGATGTGTCGTTGTACTCATTGGAGTTGGTTTGGCAGAAGTATTTTCCATTCCGAAACGTTTGATTAAATTATTACAATATTTTTCTTGATTAATGAATATGCCATTTTGAAGTTGTTTAACTTGTAAACCAAGAAAATATGTTAATTCTCCCTGTGAGACATTTCAAATTCCTTGGTCATTATGTCGGAGAAGTCCTGACACAACTGGTCATTAGTAGAACCAAAAATGATATCATCAACATAAATTTGAACTATTAAAATATCCTTTTTCGAATGTTTAATAAAAAGTGTTTGATCAACTTTTCCAATTTGAAATCCTGAAGAAATTAGATAAGTCTTTAATCGATCATACCAAGCACGTGGTGCTTGTTTTAAACCGTAAAGAGCTTTCTTAAGTCTATAAACATGATTAGGAAATTTCTCGTGAATAAATAAGGGAGGTTGTTCAACAAACACTTTTTCTTTTATATAACCATTCAGAAAAGCACTTTTAATGTCCCTTTGATAAAGTTTGAAATTGTGAAAACATGCATAGGCCATTAAGATTCGTATTGCTTCTAGTCTTGCAACCGGAGCAAACGTTTCTTCGTAGTCAATTCCTTCTTATTGATTATATCCTTGTGCAACTAACCTTGCTTTATTTCTAGTGATGTTACCTTGTTCATCCGCTTTGTTCTTGTAGACCCATTTGGTTCCAATAACAGCTTGATCACTTGGTCTAGGAACTAATTTCCAAACTTCATTGCGTTCAAAGTGGTTTAGTTCTTCTTGCATTGCAATTATCCAGTAGTCGTCTGTGGAAGCTTTTTTGGGATTCTTTGGTTCGATATTAGAAAGGAATGATATGTGGCCCATTTGATTTAGTTGATTTCTAGTTCGTACATTTGAATTAATTTCTCCAATAATATTTTGAATAGGGTGATCCCGTAATATTTTTGGTGGAGATCTTAATTCATCATTATTATCAACAATGTTTTCATCAATTTCTAGGTTTGTAGATTCCTTATTTGTAATGTTATCCGGAAAATCTTCATCATCTTCTATACTTGGTTTTTGTAGAAAATTTTCATCGAAAGGTACGTGTAATGTTTCTTCAACAGTATTAGATCTTTTGTTAAATACGCGATAAGCTTTGCTACGATCTGAATATCCTAAAAAGATTCCTTCGTTGGATTTCGCATCGAATTTACCAAGCTGATCTTTTGTATTTAATATAAAACATTTTGAACCAAAAACTTTAAAATAAGAAATCTTTGGTTTTTTTCCAGTAAAAAGTTCATAAGAAGTATTTTTCGTTAGAGGTCGAATGGAAACATGATTCAAAACATAATAAGCAGTTGCAACAGCTTCTGCCAAAAATGTTTTGGAAGAGTGCTTCCATTTAACAAAGTTCGTGCACATTCTTATAAAGTTCTATTTTTACGTTCTACAACTCCATTTTGTTGTGGAGTTCTAGGAAACGAAAAATTATGAAAAATTTCTTTCTTTTTACAAAAATGGTCAAAGACTTCATTTTCAAATTCTCCTCTATGATCACTTCTTATATTCTTTATCTTTAAACCTTTTAAATTTTGAATTCGTTTGACAAAAATTTTAAAATGCTCAAACGTATCACTTTTGTTTCTCATAAAATTGGTCCAAGTATATCTAGAAAAATCATCTACTATTATAAAAACATATATATTATGGTTTAAGGATTAAACTTGAGTTGGCCCAAATAAATCCATGTGTAGTAATTCAAGTGGTTGTAACGTAGAGATAACTTTCTTAGATTTAAAAGATGATTTGGTTAATTTTCCTAATTGACATGCATCACAAATGTTATTAATTTTGAAGTTCATTTTTGGTAATCCTCTAACTAAATAATTTTTAGAAAGTTTGTTTATAGTTTTGAAGTTGATATGACAGAATCTTCTGTGCCATAGCCAAGGATCATTTTCATTAGCTATTAAGCACATATCTGAATTGTGATTGATTTTCATATTCAGAACATAGATATTTCTGTCTTTATTTCCTTCAAATATAAGATTTTGATTTTTATCAAAAATGCTACACTTATCTTCAGAAAAAGAGATTTTGAAACCTTTGTCACATAACTGGCGGATACTTAAAAGATTGTGTTTTAAATTTTTGACTAGTAAGACATTAGAAATAAGAGGTAAATTAGATGTACCGACATTGCTGACATCACCTTTTCCAATCATATATCCTTTGGAATTGTCTCCAAAAGTGACTGAGCCTCCGTTTAAGTAAGTAATGTTTGATAGCATATTCTTGTCTCCAGTCATATTTTTTGAGCAACCGCTATCGAGTATCCATTTTCCTTTCTTTTTAAGTGGGTCCTGCAAATAATAATAATAATATTGGTACCCACTTTGTGATAGGGTCCTAAGAGTTAGGTCTTAGGAAACCAAACCCAAGTGGGTTCAGTATACCCTTACAAATATAATTTTTATTTTTATGAACAGTTTCAAAAAAGGTATTTATATATTTATTCCTAATCAAACTATTGTTTGTTTTAGGAATCCATATTTTTATGGTTTTAGAATTATTTTTCCTTTTTGGATAAGTATTAGTATTAGAAAATTTTCTCCAATTTTTAGGTGGAGATTTTGATTTCTTAGTGTATCCTAGTCCCTTCTTATTAGAAGTGGATTGAGAATTTTCAATGATATTGGATAGATTTTCTGTACCTTTATTAAAGTTAGAAATATTTCTAGTAATATTATCTAACTTGGTTTTGAGGCAAGTATTATCTAATTCTATCATTTTGATCTTTGTTTTTAGCTCATGATTTTCAGAGACAAGAGAGTCATTCTTTTCTTTTTGAGTTTCAATTTCTAGACTTAATAAAGTAAGTTGAGAGTTATCATTAGAGAAGATATCTTGAAGTTTTCCAAGTCCTTCTTCTAATATTTTCTTTTCATCATTAAGCATATCTCTCTCGAATTCTGTTTTTCTTTGATTTTCTAGAGCCTCTTTACATTTTCTTTTGATGCTTTTTAAGGTATCAAGGAGTTCTGAATTAATTTCAATCATATCATCAAAAGTAAGATCATTTACCTCATTATCTGCAGCCATGAAATAGACATTTGCTTGTTCTTTCTCACTATCACTGCTGCTTTCTGAAGAAGAAGAATCCGAGTCATCCCATGTTACTGAAAATGCTTTTCTTTTGGATTTGTCCTTTCGATTCTTATTGTGATATGTCTTCTTTTGTTCTGGACAGTCTTTTTGCATGTGTCCTTTCTTATGGCAATTAAAGCATTCTAGTATTGATGAAGATGGCTTATTGTTGTTGAAGTTTCTTTTTCCATTGTTTCGATTTCCTTTTCTGTACTTTAAAAAGTTTTTAAAGTTTTTAGCAATGAATGCTAAATCTTCTTCATCCGAGTCTGATTCTCCTTTTTCAGCATGGAATGCCATATTCTTTTTGTCTTGTGCTTGTACTCTTTTAGCCTGCAAATTCACTTCATAGGACATTAGATTTCCTATCATCTCTTCTGGTTTCATGGTAGAAAGATCATTAGCTTCTTCAATAGCTAAGACTTTTCTTTCCCATTCATCCGTTAAAGAGTTAAGGATTTTTGAAATAATATTGAAGTCAGAATACTTTTCTCCAAGTCCTAGTAAAGAGTGATATATATCTTGAAACCTAGAGTACATATCGTTTATAGATTCATCCTGCTTCATTCTAAAATTTTGAAATTGACTTTTGAGCATGGATATTTTGCTTTGTTTAACCTTGTTCGTCCCTTCGTGAGTAACTTTAAGTATTCTCCATATTTCATAAGCAGTTGTGCACATGCTAACACGGTTAAACTCATTTCTATCTAAAGCACAAAATAGCATATTCATAGCTTTGGCATTTGCAGTAGCATCTAGTTTTTGTGTGTTTGACCATGTAGAGTATTTTGTCGTAGGAATGTTATACTCTGTTTGAGTGATATTCCATGATTCAAAACCACTTGCTTGCATATAAATACGCATACGAGTTGCCCAATAGTTGTAATTCATGCCATTGAATAGTGGAGGTCATGCAGTAGATTGACCTTCATTAAAAATAGTGTTAGTGACAGTGTTAATAGTTCTGGTGTTGTTTTCCATCTAAGCAAAATATCAGATAGCTGTGTAACGGTTATAAGATGCTTTGCTTTGATACCAATTGAAAGTTACTGTGCGGATCGTGCTATATGGAATTATACTATACTAGTACGGAAATAAACTAAAATACTATAGCAATGTAAATAAGTAAAAATAAAAAAAGCACACCGGGAATTTTTACACTGGTTCGAACTTCTCGTTCTACGTCCAGTCCCAGATTCCTTCTGGAATTTCAACTATCACAACAACCCTCACTTAACCCGGAGGAACAGGTATATACAACCCTTGAATAGCCGAATAAGGGACCTGAGCAGCAGAACAGGATTTTGCCTCAACAGCCGAAGAGGACTTCAACTTATACAGAATTTATGTGACACAATATGTTCTTAATAACACGAATTTGTCTCTTGATAGTACAAACTTCCTATTATCTTTCTCCTTTATGATATATGTGTGAATGCATAAAGATTAAGAAAGTAGGAAATGAATTTGAATGATGTTGAAAGCACAAATGTATTAGAATCAAGAATTTCAAGAATATAATAATAATCAATAGAATTGGTGATCTTAAAACTTGATTCTAATGTGTTTATATAGATAGTAAATAGTTGTAATTGTTCATGAAGAGTTATCATCAAGAGCTATGTTTATCTGTTAGATTAAAGATCGCATCTCTTCATGAATGGAAATGTCTTTTCAAAAAAAATAGCCGTTGTAAATATTCAGACGTCTGAAATTAAAAATTCAGACTTCTAAAATTCAACGAAATCAAAACAGAAAGAAAATAGGCAAAAAATTGTTATATCAGACGTCTGAAATATAACTTTCAGACGTCTGAAAATTGTAGTTTACAACATTCAAACTCCCAGAATCATACGTCTGAATTAAAGCATTCAGACGTCTGAATGTAACATTAAAAATGAGATTCTCTTTTAAAGCAAATATATGAAATGATAATGTTAGTGTATATCATATATGAGAGATTTTAACATATTTTAAACTCTAGACACAGACTCGATACATACTTAGGAGTCGAAGCTCATTTAAATCTGGTCTTTGATTGATTTCTGTAAAAACAAGTTAGTATACAATAATGACATATATAGTTGTTATAGTCAAAATATCGTAAATACGAAGTTTCAACACAATCGTGCACAAGGTGGATAAAGAAATTCCTTAAACATTAATATATTCATACTAAATTCATTTGGTTTGCAGAAAGAAACGGTAAGAATGAGATATTTGTTGAAAGCAATACAACCTTTCGATAGAGCGAAAATGATAGGGTCAATGAAACTGTAAGCTCTAAGCCCACTCTGAATTGCAAATTTAACAATTTGTAGTATTAGCAAACTAAAGCATGTAACGATCGCTAATGTAAAAATTAGAATGTAATAGTAAAATGTGACCATACACCCGGTTTTAAACCATCATACCATCGAATAGAATTACAGCAATACAAAGACAATCATTTTTTAAAGTACAAGCTTTATGTGTGATATCATTGTTTATCTTCTATGTTATTTTATTGGCTGAATTCCACACATTGAGTTGCAAACTATTCTAAATTGTTTTGAGTAACATCATTGAGATTTGCTAAATCATCAATACAGTATTTGTTTCTTTAATGGAGAATTCAAGTTATTTTAACAGAAATATGTTGGTGTTGTTTGAAATTATTGTGTCAATTAATTACGTTATTACATGTTTGTGTCCTATGATTTGAAAACCCAACATGTAAAAAAATTATCAACATTTTTTATTCATTTTTTAAGATTATTTTGTAACTTAAGGGCGAGACGGTTCCAAACTAGATGGGTAATGATCGTGTTAGTTTTTGTACAATCTTTACTCTATTACATATAATAACCTCATTTTACTTGCAACTATTTCCTTCTTCTTTCAGTTTACTTGCAAGATCTAGGGAAAAAAAATCTTTTCCTCGATTTTGTTTGTCATATACATTTAGTAAAAAAAAGGCTTTATCTATTATGCATTCATCTCTTTTCCACTCACCGTTGAAGCATGAAGAAGAATATACAAATGGTGATGTAATATTTCAAACTATTGTTGTTTCAAATACTTTCATTAATCACCCGCCTGTTCATATTGTTCATTTTAAATTTTTACATCTAACTTCTCTGTGATCTTAGTTTGTTGTTAATAATTTGATTTCTCAACAACTTATTTTATTCGGATTATGCTATATATAAATTGGAGAAAAAAGTACAGCTCCTATTTTTTGGCATCATAAAACACTATATTAATCATTTCTCCTTAATTTTTTAATTAATTATGTGAATGACACTCTTTTTTTGCAATCTATTGCTTTAGATTGGAGCATCACAACAAAGAAAATAAAAATGCAAACACAACTTGCCGTGTATTTCATCGCTTATCTCTATCATTGCTATATCTATTTGAAACAACCAAATTTTACCTCCTGGCGCGTGTAATGCATGTGCATACCTTTATAAATGATTTTAAATTATTAAATTTCAACTTCATATATAGTTGTAATAAACATAAATATAAAAGTAAAGAAAAAATTATTATTTTTTGCTCAACTTGCAATTCCAATTTGTGACCTTATTTATATATCAAATTTCCATTAGAAAATAGATATTATTTTTTGTTCAGGATCTCTCTTTTGTATATAAGGGTATATTGGGGAGCACGTGATTGGATCAAAATGTTGTAGCTTTATTCCAATTATTAATAAAAATAATAAAAAAAATTCGAAATTCTTTTATAGAAAAGCTGATTTTTTTGTAAATAGATATGTTTACTTTTTGTAGATGTATTTGTATCCAATGAATAAATGTTTAAAATTCAACTCAATTAGTTTTGTTCTCTCCAAACAATTTTGTTGCAGTTAAATTTAGTAATTTACACTACTTTGGCTTCATAGACATTTAGTAATTTAAACCTGGGCAGTTTAAATTTACTTTTGAGTTGTGAATGCTATTAATTAATTGATGAAAGCACATCAATCTTTGCTCAGAATTTGTACTAAATGAGACGATCAACTATAATTTTTACCATTAACTGTTCTTGGCATATATGACAACCTAATGTGACAATGGAAGCAACTCGCATCATAGAAGGAATTTTTTCAATCATAGGTGAAACAGATTTCTTTAGCTATAATATTTCCATTTATCATAGTTGGAGCGGACATACGCAGCTTAATCCCCTCAGGAGTTCACCGATTCGTCGGGTTCTCCTAAGTATAGTTCAAAGCAAATATATATTTATGTATGTGCACTAGGAATTGTGTATTTGACTCTTTCTACAAAATTGACATATGAGTCGGTGAAAACTATTTATACATGAAATCTTTCATACAAAATTAGCAGTTTTTTAGGTAAAAAAAAAACCTTTAAACCTTTTATATATGGTAAACTTGATTTCTTCATGCTATATTGAAATTCTAATATAAACTTCATACATACTAATTAGGGAATGGTGCCTATTGATAGGTAAGTATTTAAAAAAATAATCTTCTGTTAAAAAATAGTTAAAAAGAAGAGGTGTAAAATAGTATTATGTTACTGCATAAGAAAAGGAGAAACTATAAATGTTATGTACATTTGCCGCAGTACCCTTATATTTTTAGCCAGGTTTATTATTTTTATTACACTTATTAGCAAATGAATTAGAACTTATGTGAAGTTATAATTGCAGGGTCCTTTTTTTCCCACTGTTTAAATTGTTTTTACTTAAGTTGTATGTCCACTTACAACTCAGTAATTGAGCAATAAACATCAGCTTAAAACCGATGGATACTTTTTCAGTCTACTTACTTATGTAATTGGATTGGATGTTTCATGTTAGCCAAGTTTGATTTAGATTATGCTTTTCTCATCTGTACTAACGATGAACATGAAAAGAATATCCATATCTTTTACTAATGACCGGTGGTAGGGTTTAAGACGAGTCCAATTATTTATATGTTCTAATTTTGCATCAGTCGTATGTTTTCGACCAACATTTTACAGATCAATATTGAAAAGCTTTCAAATTTTTCTTGCATGCCACTTCTCAAATCAGTTTTGATTGTTCAATATCCATATATTAAAGTTAATAAAATACCTGAATTGTCACTCATTTGCAGGTATACCTTTGAAGTTGTAACTATATAAATATGTATTTATGAAACACATATATTACTGTAGTTGTTAAAAACAAATGGTGATTTTCTATGTGCATGCAGACAATGGTTGTAAATAACCAAGGGAATAACGAGTGTGAAGGATATCTTCAACCTCAGTATTTAGGGGACACATATTAAGTATGCTATGTTATCATCGTTCACATGTAATCGTATATGTGATGACTTATAGCTGGAATGCGACCATCTCTGTTATGTTGGTACATAAATGACTTAATGAAATAATTTATTAATGATGAAATTACTGTATGCATTAGAATAATTTATGTATGATAAAATCTTTGTACACATCAGAATATGTATTTTTTTGCGTTTTTTCTACAATGTATGCTTTGTCTATTATCTTCTATGTACATAAGTCATTTGTTTGGTGAAAGTATGATGCAAAATTTAGATGTGGGTATTGTCAAAATCTAATACACATGTTCAACCACTGCTGCCATATGTATACGTTGTACATTGTGCATCAATATGCATACGAACGATATGCTCACTCTTCTGTCCTACCATCGTCTTTCACATATTTTGATTAAACTTTACATAGTATAACAATGCCCGTGTGCGTAGCACGTGCCACTCACTAGTTATTATTCTACATCACAATTTTTGCTATTTTAGTTCCATTGGTGATTGGTGACGCACTATGATCTAGCAAAATTATATTTCAGCTATTACGTGTTCTTAATCATTAGTTGTCCATATATTGAGTAATAAGTGCATGTTTTGCATCTATGAATATATATTTGTTCCCCGGTCATTTAGGTCCAGTTTGCCTTATTGTTTTTAGTTTTGTGTTTTCATCTAAAACAAAATACGTGCGTTGTATATATTGTTGGAAAACAAACAATTTTGAAAAATGAAATTAACATGTAAAATAGAAAATAAATTAATTTTGTTTTTCGTATTTGAAAGATAACAATAACACATAGTACAATCCGACTCCTTCATTGGTCGTCGGAGTGGCTAAGAATTATAAATCTTCTTGTCTTGATTCTTAGTATTTCGTAGTGAAAGTTGAAAATACAAAATACAAAACCTAAAACAAAACCAAACAGGGCCTTAAATTTTGGAAAAAAAATTTAGGATGCAAATTGATGACACAATATATCTCATCCACTAAATATTATGAATCGCATTTAAATTTGTATCTTATTGTGTCATCAATTGCATCTAGATTTGTAGTCCAATAGTTGCTTTCTTTTATGTTTTATACGACAGTAGTTTTAAGTGGATTCAAAAGACAAGCACGTGCGAAAAATTTAGCACTTTAATTTTCATACTTCAATTTTTCATTTCTAACTTAATCTTTTGATTGATATTTTCTCAAATTGAAATGGACACCATGTATAATTTATGGTTAATAACACCTGGATACGGTTGATATGTCGGTATCAAAACCATCTTTTTCAGCCTTCACAACCTTTTTAAATATATAGGTATCTACTGTTTTTTCAATCTTGATATCATTTTTTTAGAAGAATGAGAGAGATTAGCTAATACCAAAACTTGCTAACTTTTGAATTTGTTTTGAAAGCATTTGTTGGCTTTATTGCTCTCCAAAGAGTGAAGAGGACTAACTGGAAACTATGAATTTTAATTATATATTGTGCATAGAACTCTTCCTACTATGGAGATGTGCATGAATGCTCGTTTATACTGATCTTAAATTTTCCATATGTTCCTTGACATTGTTTTGAGAAAACGAATGATCCTCTTTTAAGCAAAGCATTTGTGTATATTCCATACCGTTCATTTATCATATGGGGTTACTTTTAGTAACATCACCATTATTTAGTAAAATCTTAACATTTTGCATCTTTCAACAGCATTTTCATTTTAAGTTCCAGTAGTACTATGTAGAGTTCTTTTCTATATTCAAGTTTTGCAATAAAACCACAAAATTCTTGAATTCATGCAATAGATTCTTATTGACTGTACTTGAAAAGCTAAGTCATGTGTGATGCGGCTAATGCCTTCGTGCCAGTCCATTGGGTACTTGAAACTGGTGCATATTATTGTGTTTTCATATTTTTTTTAAACCCTTATTTTCCTGAAGAGAAACTGATGTGAAATTTTTGCTTTTTCACAAAATATTGATCTAGAACTTTGTCAACATGTTGTTCTCAATCTTTCGTGACGTTTATATTGCATTTTTGAAAGAACGACCATATATCTGTTTGTACTATCAAGTATAGAAGGTGTTTTTAGTATTATTAATCATATGCAAGCATTCTGTTTCCTAAGTTTGTATAAATGAGAAAACATAAATGCAGCAGCGGCGTGGTGGTAAAAAGGTTATTGCTTCTTGTAGCATTTGATCATTTTTGTTGCCCTGTCCATGTACATTGTATATGTTTCTTAAATATGTTAGTTTGGGCTAAATTACACTAGAAGTTTGTATGGATATTTCATGTGTATATTTGTATTGATAGAGATGTATGTATTGCAATAAATTAAATCTTATTGAATCAAATTTATTATATGATATATGACACCGAGCGGGTTTCAATTTGGATGTCTGAACTAATAGTTAGCTGAACAGATCCTGCTTATTTGTATTTCTATCAAATAGGGTTCTCTGAAAGGGAAATCAAATATCAGCTGGAAATGATTTTATTTCCAAATATAATTAGTAACTGAGGCTAGTATGCAATTTGCTTATTTTATTTAATTTCTTTTTCTTAACAGATCATGTGTTATCACTTTGATTACTATTTGTCATTGTTTTTAGAATAAATTTCAATTTAATATTGTATTGAATTTATGTAGGCCCTTGTAGATAAAGCGGAAGAAAAGAGGAAATTAGATGTTAGTTCTAGTGGTGATGGTGAAGTAGAATATCTTGAAAAAAAATCAATTGCGGAAGTTTTTGGTTTCAATAGGAAGAAAAATTATTGTCTAGCGGTTAGTTCTACTTCTATGTAACAAGTAAAGAAAATTATTGCCTCAATTATTGTGTTATATTTTGTTATTGTAGTTTGATATTAGTGTGTAATTGGCAAAGTGTGTATTGATAAACCTAATCATGTATTAAACTTCTTTTTTGTTAATTGATGCTTTATTTTATTACGATGATTATGAATATTGTTTATTGACATTGATTGAGTTACAATTAATTTGTTAAATTAGGATAATATTTTATATTAAATTAATCTACATTATATTTTTCAACATTCACATTACCGATAAACTGTTATTTGTTTACATATATTTTTAACACTTATAAGCTTGGATGATATTTTTCCACAACATTTATAAGCGTTGGAGAAAAACTTCCAACGTGTATAAGCATTGGGGAAAAACATCTTCCAACGCTTACAAGTGTTGGGAAAAAATATCTTCCAACTCTTATAAGTATTGGGATGTTATCCCAACTTTTGGCAAAGTTGAGATACCCAAAATTTACTAAAAATCAATGATTACTATTCTTGAATATCAATTGAGCATTGCAGGATAACCATGGATATCGATGAATTTTGGCCGAGTCCAGATTGAGCTACAATTGATAGGACATGATGAGAAAGATCATAGAAGCCCGCATCTCAAATTTCAAGTCAATCCGAGTTCGTATGCTCAAGTTATGATGGGTTCGAGTTAAGAGAGATGAACCTTGCTCGGTTCGAATCCATCACCCCTTCATTGGTTCAAACCCATCTAGTTCGAACCCATCAGGGCGGGCATCATGTTCGAATCCATAAGCAGAAACGACGTTCGAATCCATCAGCTAGTGCCTGCCTCGCATCCATCAACTTCGACTCCATTTACTTCGAATCCATCCCATGACCTTCCTTCGTATCCATCCAACTGAAACCACTCCATATCCTTGCTTCGGATCCATACACGCCTGCCTTAGTTCGAATCCATCCAGACCACCTAGCTTCGAATCCACGATGCTACCTCTCTTCGTATCCCTCAAAGTTAAAGGGTTCGAATCAATGGAGTTACTATACTACCCGATCTGCACCTTGCCTCGAATCCATTCCCTCGAATCCATCAAAGAAGGGTCTCCTCGAATCCATGCAAGTGAAGAAGCCCCGGCTCCATTCCAAGACTCATCTTCGAATCCCCATATTGAGGCAGCTTCGAATCGGTCCACAGTAGCCTATTCTGATCGATTCAAATGAATACTGGCTCCAACGATTCGAAACAAACCTTTAAATCCAACACTCGAAACCACCAAGTGAACACGGCTACAAACTCGGAGTCGACCCATTCAACTCGGAGAAATAGGTGGATCGACACGAAGAACGCGCGCCACATCATCAGGAGCATGGATTCGACCCTATGGGTTCGAACTGTATCGATTCGAACGAACCCATAGGATCGAGTCGAAGCAACCAGCATGCCGAAAATCTCCATCTTGAATCCATCATATCTCTCAATCCCTTGATCCAAATACCATGAAATTTTTACAGGAGTTTGCCTACATGACGAAGAATGTTCACGCCAAATTTCACCACGATTGGACACTTTTTTGATCGATTCGAACCAAGTGTCGAATCGATCCCAATGTGGGCCCGGATCTCCAGGTTTCGGCCATGTGGGCCCCCTCATGTGCCAGAAGCAGTCTCCCTGGATTTTAGGAGAAATATCAGCCTCCAACGCCTATAAATAGAGCCCGAGGTCATTCAGAAAAGGGGATCGATCTCTCTCTTGCTGGATTTGGATTCTAAAGCACCGAGACTCTACCAGACTCTACTTTGCACTCTACAACTACCGTTGTACTCGAATTTCAGAGCGATAATCCATTGTAATCCGCTGTAATCAACTGTAATCAGCGAAGAACATCAATAAAAGGGAAAACCTTTGAAGTGGACGTAGGCCGGAGATAGCCGAACCACTATAAATCGTGTGTTCTTGTTCATAATTTCTGTTTTTGCTGCGTATTGCTTGCTTAGATCTGTGATTTGTGTTTGAATATCGCTGATCTATATTCCAACACTGGTGCTTTCACAATACTTGGGGTTTGTGACCAATTTTGGCGCAAACATGGGAGATATTTTTCGCCAATGCATATAAGCATTGAAAGATGTTTTTCCCCAACGCTTATAAGCGTTGGAAGATATTTTTTCCCAATGCTTATAAGTGTTACAAATAAATATCCACGTCCCTATAGCGACACATATAAGTGTTACTGAAATTCTTGGCAACGCTTATACTCGTTGGGAATCCTCTATTTTGGTGTAGTGGTTGTTTTACACTTTGATGGTTGGTCATCTTACTTCTCATTACAAACACAGTAGTAATTATATTTTGCAAGTCATTTTATTTTAAACGATTCGACAAAACTTCGGCAGCACTTCCTCTTTGTTCCCTGTTTTTTGCACACATGTGTGTGCACAACAAACAAAAAGAAAGTGTTGTCGATATTTTATGAACCGTTTAAGATAAAATGATTTGCAAAATATAATTACAACTATGTTTGTAACTTGTCCAATATAGGGACAAATCCGACAAATATTGTATCGGATGAATATAAATGTCCGTTCTGTGATAAAAACGAATACCTATACAACGATCTTATACAATATTTGTCAAACGGGGCCAAAAATTTCTCAAGAGATTTACAGAAAGTAAAACGTAATGTATAACAATGTTTACAATAATTTATTTACATTATAAGAAACGTATACACCAAATCGTCATTTCCGTTATCTTCAAAACACATACACCAAATTTGTAGCATCGACTTTAATTAATTCAAAGTAACCCTAATGCGTGTATGCATTGATTAATCAATGCATATACACCAATTAACGCAAATATACGCTAAACAAATTTTTTCTCTCTACATTTCAATGATAAACAATCATAATAACAACCTAATTGGCGTTCAATAGAGTAACCAAACAATCAATGAGTTATTATGCAACTATTACAACAAATTAACCATAATTTCACAAATCAAAATTAATTAGGATTTAGAAATAATATCTGATTGGAGATTGATGAAGGGGCTAGGCTATTGAGAGTGGGGAATGATGAAGTTGGAGAAGCTCGATGAGGTACGACAGCTGGTTGACGACGGAGAGGGGGCGAAGGTAGTGTGTTTGGTGGATTTGGAGGAAGTTGAATATTGAAGCAGCAGGTTTCGGTTTTCGACGGTCAGCGACGGCTATTATATATTATTTACGAAAACACCACGGCCACGGAGTTCGACAGCCGTCGAAAACTGCTATCGACGGTCGTCGGAAGCCTTTGTCGCTATTTACTGTTATTCTAGTATTGGACTCGTCGAACGCCAATGTATTTTTTTCACCCCAAAAATCCTAATGGGAAATGTTGGGAAGAAGGATCGTTGTCGCGTCCGACGCATCGTGAATGGTATAATGGTAACGCACTAAAAGATAGCTGGGAGTAGTAACGTGCTAACAGTACCTTGTTTCAAGTCCTATATAGGACTCCTATACTGTTTTGAATGTTCTAAACCGGGCTTTGAATGTTTTAAACCAGGTCATATATATGACGTTAACCCCCTTATATATGGATGGCTTTAGCAACTTGGGATAATATATAGGAGACATATTTAGCATTATTTCATTGTCTAACTTTGAATTTTCATGTCATGATACAACTATTGAAGTAGATTGTAACAACCCTATATTTTGTAATTATTTTAATCGTATATTTAATTTATTTTAATTAAAATTCTGGATTTAAAAACTTTATTTTATTTATTAAAATGAATAATTTTGTTATTTTAAATATAAATTTTGATTTGTATGTGAATTATAATCTCAAACATGAATAAATAGAAGATTTTTCAGAAATGTGAATTTTGGTCAATATGATCAAACTTTGACTTTTAAATTTAAAATTTAAATATTTTAATTTTTTAATTTTATCTTTTATTATTAAAATAAATTAAATTTCAAGAATACTGCTTTTCGTTTCGTTGAAATCCGATTTATATTGTGAAAGTTATGTTTTTTACAATATTGTATGTACATTGTTTATTTAACAAAATTGTTTATTTTAATTTATACCAATAATATTTTGTTTGTCAAATCATGTTCTAATTTGTATAATATGTCATGTTATATATATTTTTTATTTTTAAAACATTTTTAAAGTGTTGTTATAATTTTCTAATGCTTATTGTATTTTGTTTTCAATTTTTAAAGTCTAGTTTCAATTATTAAACTATTTCATTATTTATTTTCTATTTTTCCTTAAAATAATTATTTATTTTCTTTTTCACTTTATTTTGTGCAGCTTTTTTCTATTTACTGAACTTTTAGTTAGTTATTTTGATTTAAAAGAAATAGAAATACAAAGAGTCAAAGTCCTTTCATTTTTCATTGCTTTTCATTTACCTTACCTTTCCATTGGTCTTTTGGCTTTTCATTTTATCTTTAGCCATGCAAAATTTTCTGATAGCCATGACTTCCTCACTTCAATTTCACGTGAAGTTATCTCTCTTCCTCATATAAAACTCACGGCAAGAAAAAAAATTAGTCATGCCTTCCTCTTTCACCTAGCTTGCTTGGCCACTAGCCTCACCATCTTCTCCTCCAGCATCTCCACCATCACCTCCTCCATCTACAGAAGCCATCAGCCCCTCCTCTGACCAAAATCCAAGCCGAGACCATCCATTTGTTGCTAGCTTCACAAATTTGCACAAAACTCCACAAAACATGCAAGCCGAGCCACATATCTCCACCCTACCCTCCATATCTTGCTTCGGCCGCCTCCTTAGCCACCACCACCTGATCTACACCACTTCTGACCTTCAACTTCAGATATGTCCAGATCTGACCTGACACTTATGGAGCATGGCCGAGCCTATATGTAGTCACAGCCGAGCCAAAAATGCACCAGACTCCACTATTTTGCTTTATTCCTATGCATTCTTCATGTGTATCACTCTTACCCACCTTCATACCCATTTTGATGTGCCTACATCATGTCATTCCTGAGCTTAACACACATCATGGCCGAGCAAAAGATCCCCTTGGTCGAGCTCTTGAATGGTTAAAGAAAGGTCGAATCACTTTGTCCTTTGTTGCCTTTTATTTCAAGTCATTTCGATATTGTTTTGTGTCATATATTTATGTATATATTGTCTTGTTTTGGCTTGTTTACAAGATCACCATATTGGCTCTCTCTCTTGAACCAATTGTCGTGCTGTGTCGTGCCGTATCGTGTCGTCTACAATTTATTCGGCGTGTTTTGATTTGCTAACTCCAGCTTGAAAAGGTGAGTCTTTCTCACTCTAACATGTTTACTTATGAAATCGTAAATTGATGTCAAGTGTTTAGTAATTTAAAAAGATTATGCAAGTTAATGATGATTATATGATATGTTATGCCTTGTTATTACCATGTTAACTCTGTTAATTATCACCTGACATTGTATTGTGACATTGACTTGTTTATATTATTATATGTTCACACTGCAAGTTCCCTGTTAGAATAGAATCACTATGGGCTGAAATGACAAACCCGAACGAACATTAGAATAGGGAAAATCATTATGAGCTGAAATGATAGGCCTGAGTGATTTTTATTGTATTTTATTTGACTTGGGATTGCGGATTTGAAATGATAGAACCCGGTTTTGTTTTTAAATTGCGAATTGAAATAATATATATCAGTATCACTTGACCTAGGTTAGAAAATTTATATACAGACCCCGTGGTATATTTTTAAATGATTTTTATTAAGATATTTATTTTTAAAAGTACGAAATTTGATTTAAAAATATATATTTATTGGTTTTGAGAAGGCTAAAAGGTATTTTTGAATTTGTGAATTTAAGTATGTAAATTTGAAGTAAATGTGATTTTGACTTTAAATTATATTTTAAAATGTAAGTAAATAATGGAAATTTAATTTAAAGTTTTGAATGATATTTGGAGTAAAATGTCAAGTTTTATTTAATTTATAAGTTAAGAAAAACAGTGAAATTTTTACTTAACAAATGAATTGAATTTTAAATTGGATATTTAATTATAAAATTTTGTTGTGATAAATCATATGTTAAAAGTATTTAAATGTGAAATCTAGAAGCCTACAAATATGATTTATAAGTTTAAAATTTGCTAAAATTGAAGTTTTATTGTTTTTAAAAAGTTATAATAGAATCTAGTATTTTATTAATAGCATTTCTAAAATGCTGTAGTTTATGACAGCACATTAAAATGCTGTTGTTTTGAACTTAACTATGTTTGAAATAACTAAATATCTATTGCGGCATTTTATAAATGCCGTTATTCTTGAACCAAACTATTTTGGAAACTATAAGCTACGATAACACTTTATAAATGATGTCGTTGCTATAATTTGACAATGTTTGAAATGTTATAGATTTTAAAACTGTTTGAGTTATATTTTAAAATGTTAAATGATTTAACTTTTGGAATTGATTATTTGTGAAATATAGGGAGTTTGAATATAATTTAATATTTAAATTTGAATTTTAAGGAATTTAAATTGAATTTGAATTTAAATAAGGTTTACTTGGTTATGTGATAAATGGAATGAAATGTAATGAGATAAATGAATTTTTGAATGGAATTTTGAAATATGTTTTGTAATGATATTTGGAATAATAAACGAAATGACATATTTGATTTTTAAAAGGTATTTAAATTTGAATATTTGAATTTGAATTCAAATAATGATTTGATAAAAAGGTTCACTTGAAAGGATATAATATTTTAATGATTGAAATGGTTTGAATGACATGATCTTTATTTTGATAAAGAATGTGAAATTTGGAATAATATTTGATTTTTGATCTATTTGATAAATGAATATTTGAGCATTATTTAAATATTATTAGATTTATGAAATAAATATTCAAAACTAAGTAATAATGAAGTTAAATCAGAGATATATGAAATTATAAAATTTAGCTTTGAAATATGGTATACTAAAGCTTTGAAATATACTAAAAGATTGAATAGTTTGTTTTGTGAATTCATCTATATTTGAAATTGATAAGATTTGAAATGGTTTGTTGAAAAACTAAAATGAATTGAAACTGATGGTATGAATTTAATTAAAATTTGAAATTTGGATTTAATTGAATAAATTTGTAAATGTAAAGAATTAAAGGAATATTTCATGATTTCAAATGTATGTTTTTGAAATGTTATGATTTTCAAAGTGTAATGATTTCATGTATTTTGGTTTCGAAAGAGTTATAGCTTTGAAAGTATTATGATGTTTGAAAGTGAATATATGTTTGAAATGGTTAGTTTCGAAGTATAAACTATTTGATTTGAATATAGTTTTGAAATAAAAATAGTTTTGGTTTCAAGGTATACAACTATTTTGAAAGGAATATAGTTTTGAAATGAAAGTATAAACTATTTTGAAATGATCACGGCGTTATAATAACGGTTGGTTGTTAAAGAGACCGAGATCTGAAGTTGTCATACTCTCTACCAACTCCGAAAACCACTTTAACAACCGTGTCGGGGTGGAGATTTCAGAATGAAGTAGGATGGTGGCGACGTCCTTGAGGTATATTACATGGATCCAACTCCCGTAAGTTGCCATAAGGTGGCTAAAACAGGAGCGATCTCGGGCCAAGTGAGGTCATTCCTCCGATGGATATATTTCTTCGATACTATACTCTTACTTGTGGTTGATTTGATGGTCATCCTCCGATTTTGATTTGGGAGTGTGTACTGAGGTGTGCGTATGTGGCCACTACGTTACCACTAGCCCGTGTGCGTAATTGGTATATCTACCCTGGCATTGCCCTGTGTGCCGTGTCACCTACCATAGCGAGCCTTACTGCGAGTTTGTTTTTCTTCCGTAGCCCATGAAGTATTTAGGGTAGTCTCCCGGTCTGGAGATATGCTGATACTGGATGGACTACTGGGACTATTACGTGTTGGGGGCTATATGGCTAAACCTTCAACGCTATTTAAAAGTAAGTTTATTTTATTGTAGACATTATTATAATAGTGCAATATTACTACATAATAAATAGTTTAACAGATCCATAAAGGATGGGCAATCCCAAGCATCCTTTAAGTTACTGATGCATTTTGTTACTGTTCACTTGAGTTGATTTACAATTCATAAGTATTTATGTCCTGACTCGAGTATTTCGTGTTTTTCTTTACGCTCGAGTCAGATTGAGTGATTCAGCATTCAAGACTCACCTTCGGAGTTGGAGCTTTGCTTTAAGATCCAACCATCTAGTTTGCTTTCTATATCCAGTGATTTCAGTGATGTATTCTGCATTGTACCTGATGTATCTTGTTACTCTTCTGTTGTATCTTGTTTAACTCCGATGTATCTTATTTTTATATAGTAGCTTCATGAACTATTATCTCTTTTAATTCCGATGCATTATTATATACTCTGTGTCTATGATCTGTGATTATCTATTTACTGTATATTCAGAGATTTTCCAAAATTTATTTATAATGCGGTATTTTGAGCAATCAAGTCCGACGTGTGCGAATGCGAATGGTTGAAAATATCGGGTCGTTACATGTGATATCAGAGCTTTGGTAGCGCTAGGCAAAACTCAGCCTATATGGTAAATGTATTTAAAGAATCACTTTCATTCGAGTTTGAATATCTTCCTCTTTGACTCGATTCCTTTGAATTTTGGGACGGTCCCTGCGGTTCCAAAATCCATTCGTGTCCCTCGTTATTCATCTTCTTTTGATTCTGGAGCATCCCATAACTGCACTTTGAACGAGTCATTCTTTATAATGAGTCGGCGGTCCCGCCAATCTCAAATTGATTTGTAAAGGGGTGAAACTCCTTTACAATGGCAATGATTCACCAAAGATTTTATATCCTCGGTTTAGATGCTAGTATCTCTTATAATTCAGAATTCTATCTCTTGAGATCGAATGTTGATTTTCCCCAGAAATCCACATCGATCTTATTCTTTAAGTCACGGCTGATCCGGTTAAGGTTGCCGCGATTTATATAAACTTATCCATCTTCCTACTCTGTTAATTAATCATCTCATATTTGTTTCCAACTTATCTTCAAATCATTCTTGAAGTGTATTTGTAAACTAATATTTAAAATGTTTTATATATTGTGTTGTTTGAGTTGTTGATGTTGATTTGGGTTTTCGATCGATTCGTCTGATTAACGTTATTGATAGGATTTCCAAAACACTTGAACAGGGCAAACTGACACAATATGTTTTTCAACTATGTTTTTTCAAATTTAGTAATGAAATAAATTTTGTAACAATATTATAAATCTTTTTTTGGATTTTATTGAATTGGTTGTTAAGAAATAATATTTGATTTTATATATACCAATATCACTTGTTTCATATATAAATAATTGAACTATAAACCTGATTGTAGATTTATTTGGAAATTTAAAATGAATTTAATACAAGAATTTGAGAATTTAATTTCCAATGGATTTCAAACCTTGTATTTAAAGTTTCAAATGGATACATTATTTAAAGTATTTTCGAATAGAAATTTGTTTCCAAAGAATTTTTAAGTTTTAAATTAGTGCTCTTCTTTTTGTCGCTGGAAAATAATTTTGGTGATGACTGCAGCATCATCGACATTCATTTTCGAGTTTCGAAGTGAAGAGACCGTTCTGTAGTCTTGCTACAGTTTTTGTTTTGGGAAATTTAATTAATTTGAATTTCTAAAATAAGACTGGATTTATAACATATGCTGATATTTGATTTCAAATTTAAATATATATATATATATATGTATATATATATATATAGTATATGTGCATTTATTTATCTCCAAACAGTTTGGAATTTATTGGAAATTTAATTCCTAAATTTTATCTTGAAAGATAATTTCAAGATTTGGATAAATATTCAAGCTTGAAATGATTAAATTTTAAAGTTTTATTTGTATAATACACAAATTCATTCCAATATAACTTACCTAAATTATACATAAGTGAATATGTAATTGGATAATATACAATATAAAGAGATTTTATAAATGAAATTTGAGTGGTTATAATAAATGTTATACACTTAAATCTTAGTTATAAAAAGATTAACTGAGGTAAATATAAAAAAAGGGTAATGGAATAATTTACAATATAAAATGATGTTAAAGAAACTAAGAATAAATTTAAAGCAGTTATAATAAGTGTAAATATATTTAACATAGGTGATAAAATATATTGAAAGGAATAAATTTTATTTTATTTAGGAATAAAGAAAAATTAAATTTATTGAGAACATTATGAGAATAATAAATGATTTTTTTCAAATTCATGATTTTAGAGATTGTTTATTTAAGATAATTGGATGATAAGATAATGAAATTAGAGACAGTTAAGATTTATTTAACTTATGTAAAATTAATTTCCAATTTAAGTTGAAATTTTCATTGTTTTAAACTATCTTTTGGATGTCCTTATTTCCCTTATCTTGCTACAAAATGGAAAGGCTATTGCTTATACCACTCTATTTAGAAATCTTTCTATAACCTTTGGTACTCATTTTTGAATTTGAGCACTGCTTGCCATCCATAGATCGCCGGTCAAGTGGAAAGGGTGAATCAGATTCTAGAAGATCCTTTTCGTGCTTGTGTTCTTGATTCTGGAGGATCTTTGAAAGATCATCTCCACTTTGTTGAACTTATCTATAACAACAGTTATTAGGTAAAATTTCAATTTTCTTGTCATCTTGCCTTAATCCTATTTCATTCTATCTTTTTATGTACTTTCCCGTACATCATTCCTTTTCGGGGACGAAAAGTTTTGAATATGGGATAGTGTAACAACCCTGTATTTTGTAATTATTTTAATTTTATATTTAATTTAATAATTGAAATTCCTGATTTAAAAACTTTATTTTATTTATTAAAATGAATAAATTTTGTTATTTTAAATATAAATTTTGATTTGTATGTGAATTATAACTTCAAACATGAATAAATAGAATATTTTCCAGAAATGTGAATTTTGGTCAATATGGTCAAACTTTGACTTTTAAATTTAAAATTTAAATTTTTGAATTTTTGAATTTTATCTTTTACTATGAAAATAAATTAAATTTCAAGAATACTGATTTTCGTTTCGTTGAAATCCGATTTATATTGTGAAAGTTATGTTTTTTACAATATTGTATGTACATTGTTTTATTTAACAAAATTGTTTATTTTAATTTATATAAATAATATTTTGTTTGTCATATCATGTTCTAATTTGTGTAACATGTCATGTTATATATATATATATATATATATATATATATATTATTTTTAAAATGTTTTTAAAGTGTTGTTATAATTTTCTAATGCTTATTGTATTTTGTTTTCAATTTTAAAAGTCTAGTTTCAAATATTAAACTATTTCTTTATTTATTTTCTATTTTCCATAAAATAATTATTTATTTTCTTTTTCACTGTATTTTATTCAGCTTTTTATTTTTATTTACTAAACTTTTATTTAGTTATTTGTATTTAAAAGAAATAGAAATATAAAGAGTCAAAGTCCTTTCATTTTCCATTGATTTTTCATTTACCTTACCTTTCCATTGGTCTTTTGACTTTTCATTTTATTTTTAGCCATGCAAATTTTTCTGATAGCCGGACTTCCTCACTTCAATTTCATATGAAATTATCTCTCTTCCTCATCTAAAACTCACGGCAAGAAAAAAACTTAGTCATGGCTTCTTCTTTTATTCTTTTTCTCCTCTTTCACATGATTTTTCCTTCCTCTTTCACCTACCTTGCTTGGCCACTAGCCTTACCACCTTCTCCTCCATCAGTTCCACCATCACCTCCTCCATCTACAGCAGCCATCAGCCCCTCCTCTGACCAAAATCCAAGCCGAGACCAACCATTTGTTGCTAGCTTCACAAATTTGCACAAAACTCCACAAAACATGCAAGCCGAGCCACATATCTCCACACTACCCTCCATATCTTGCTTCGGCCACCTCCTTAGCCACCACCACCTGATCTACCCCACCTCTGACCTTCAACTTCAGATATGTCCAGATCTGACCTGACACTTATGGAGCATGGCCGAGCCTATATGTGGTCATAGCCGAGCCAAAAATGCACCAAACTCCACTATTTTGCTTTATTCCTATGCATTCTTCATGTGTATCACTCTTACCCACCTTCATACCCATTTTCCGTGCCTACATCATGCCATACCTGAGCTTAACACACATCACGGCGAGCAAAAGAACCCCTTGGTCGAGCTCTTGAATGGTTAAAGAAAGGTTGAATCACTTTGTCCTTTGTTGCTTTTTATTTCAAGTCATTTCGATATTGTTTTGTGTTATATATTTATGTACATATTGTCTTGTTTGGGTTGTTTACAAGATCACCATATTGGCTCTCTCTCTTTAATCAATTGTCGTGCTGTGTCGTGCCGTATCGTGCCTTTTGCAATTTATTAGGCGTGTTTTGATTTGCTAACTCCAGCTTGAAAAGGTGAGTCTTTCTCACTCTGACATGTTTACTTATGAAATCATAAATTGATGTCAAGAGTTTAATAATTAAAAAATGTTATGCAAGTTAATGATGATTATATGATATGCCATGCCTTGTTATTACCATGTTAACTCTGTTAATTATCACCTGACATTGACATTATATTGTGAAATTGACATTGTTTATATTGTTTATGTATATGTTCACACTACAAGTTTCCTGTTAGAATAGAATCACTATGGGTTAAAATGATAAACCCGAACGGACATTAGAATAGGGAAAATCATTATGGGCTGAAATGATAGGTCTGAGTGATTTTTATTATATTTTATTTGACTTGGGATTGCGAGTTTGAAATGATAGAATTCGGTTTTCTTTTTAAATTGCAGATTGAAATGATATATATCCGTATCACTTGATCTAGGTTAGAAAATTATATACAGACCCCGTGGTATATTTTTAAATGATTTTTATTAAGATATGTATTTTTAGAAGTATGAAATTTGATTTAAAAATATATATTTATTGGTTTTGAGAAGGCTAAATAATAATTTTTGAATTTGTGAATTTAAGTATGTAAATTTGAAGTAAATGTGATTTTGAATTTAAATTATATTTTAAAATGTTAGTAAATAATGGAAATTTAATTTAAGTTTTGAATGATATTTGAAGTAAAATGTTAAGTTTTATTTAATTTATAAGTTTAGAAAAACTGTGAAATTTTGAGTTAGCAAATGAATTGAATTTTAAATTGGATATTTAATTATAAAATTTTGTTGTGATAAATCGTATGTTAAAAGTATTTAAATGTGAAATTTAGAAGCCTACAAATATGATTTATAAGTTTAAAATTTGCTACAATTGAAGTTTTATTGTTTTTGAAAAGTTATAATACAATCTGGAATTTTATTAATAGCATTTCTAAAATGCTGGAGTTTATGACAGCACTTTAAAATGCTGTTGTTTTGAACTTAACTATGTTTGAAATAACTAAATTCTATTATGGCATTTTATAAATGTCGTTATTCTTGAACTAAACTATTTTGGAAACTATAAGCTACGATAGCACTTTATAAATGCTGTCGTTGCTATAATTTGACAATGTTTGAAATGTTATAGATTTTAACACTGTTTGGGTTATATTTTAAAGTGTTAAATGATTTAACTTTTAGAATTGATTATTTGTGAAATATAGGGAGTTTGAATATAATTTAATATTTAAATTTGAATTTTAAAGGAATTTAAATTGAATTTGAATTTAAATAAGGTTTACTTGGTTATATGATAAATGGAATGAAATATAATGAGATAAATGAATTTTTGAATGGAATTTTGAAATGCGTTTTGTAATGATATTTGGAATAATAAATGAATGACTTATTTGATTTTTAAAAGGTATTTAAATTTGAATATTTGAATTCGAATTCAAATAATGATTTGATAATAAGGTTCACTTGAAAGGATATAATATTTTAATGATTGAAATGGTTTGAATGACATGATCTTTATTTTGATAAAGAATGTGAAATTTGGAATAATATTTGATTTTTGATCTATTTGATAAATGAATATTTGAGTTTATTTAAATACTATTAGATTTATAAATGAATATTCAAAACTAAGTAATAATGAAGTTAACTCAGAGACATATGAAATTATAAAATTTAGCTTTAAAATATGGTATATTAAAGCTTTGAAATATACTAAAGATTGAATAGTTTGTTTTGTGAATCCAATCTATATTTGAAATTGATAAGATATGAAATGGTTTGTTGAAAATCTAAAATGAATTGAAACTAATGGTTTGAATTGAATTAAAATTTGAAATTTGAAATTTGGGTTTAATTGAATAAATTTGTAAATGTAAAGAATTAAAGGAATGTTTCATGATTTCAAATGTATGTTTTTGAAATGTTATGATTTTCAAAGTGTAATGATTTCAAGTATTTTGGTTTCGAAAGAGTTATAGCTTCGAAAGTATTATGATGTTTGAAAATGAATATATGTTTGAGATGGTTTAGTTTCCAAGTATAAACTATTTGATTTGAATATAGTTTTGAAATAAAAATAGTTTTGGTTTTGAGGTACACAACTATTTTGAAAGGAATATAGTTTTGAAATGAAATGATTTGATTTTTGAAATATAAACTATTTTGAAATGACCACGGCTTTATAATAATGATTGGTTGTTAAAGAGACCGGGATTGGAAGTTGTCATACTCTCTGTCAACTTCGAAAACCACTTTAACAACCGTGTACACGGTGGAGATTCCAGAATGAAGTGGGATGGTAGCGACGTCCTTGAGGTATATTACATGGACCCAACTCCCGTGAGTTGGCATAAGGTGGCTAAAACAGGAGCGATCTCGGGCCAAGTGAGGTCATTCCTCCGATCGGACACATTTCTTCGATACTATACTCTTACTTGTGGTTGATTTGCTGGACATCCTTCGATTTTGATTTTGGAGTGTGTTCCGAGGTGGGCGTATGTGGTTGCTACGTTACCCCCAGCCCGTGTGCGTAATTGGTATATCTATCCTAGCATTGCCTCGTGTGTTGTGTCACCTACTAGCGAGCCTTACTACGAGTTTGTTTTTCTCCCTTAGCCCATAAAGTATTTAGGGCAGTCTCCCGATCTGGAGATATGCTGATGCTGGATGGACTACTGGGACTATTGCGTGTTGGGGACTATATGAGTAACTCTTCAACGCTATTTAAAAGTATGTTTATTTTACTGTAGACATTATTATAATAGTGCAATATTACTACATAATAAATAGTTTAACGGATCCTTAAAGGATGGGCGATCCCAAGCATCCTTTAAGTTACTGATGCATTTTGTTACTGTTCACTTGAGTTGATTTACAGTTCATAAGTATTTGTCCTAACTCGAGTGTTTTGTGTTTTGCTTTACGCTCGAGTCAGATTGAGTGATTCAGCATTCAAGACTCGCCTTCGGAGTTGGAGCTTTGCTTGATGATCCAGCCATCTATTTTGCTTTCAGTATCCAGTGATTTCGGTGATGTATTCTGCTTTGTACCTGATGTATTTTGTTACTCTTCTGTTGTATCTTGTTTAACTCTGATGTATCTTATTTTTATATAGCAGCTTTATGAACTACTATCTCTTTTAATTTCGCTGTATTATTATATACTCTATGTTTGTGATCTGTGATTATTTATTTACTGTATATTCTGAGATTTGCCCAAATTTATTTACAACGCGGTATTTTGAGCAATACAAGTCCGATATGTTTGGATGCGAATGGTTGAAAATATCGGGTCGTTAAATTGATTGATTGATAATGTATAGTTTTGTTCAAACTCAAACTCCTACTATATCCATATATATGATTTGCACATGATCTTTTATTCTAACTAATACTGTACCTTATAATAGTATATATGTTGCGCTGTCTTCAGAATATGTGTATTATTAACAACACTCAACTAGCACATTTTCTTTAATAACTTTGTGTTTGTTTTAAATAATGCAAATAATATTTTGTTCAGTATATTGTCATGCGTTCAAGAAATTAATCAAATGTTGCAACAAATATTTTTTTCTGAAATTATACAATATTAACTGTAAATTTATTAGTTAAGTAGAAAACCAACCAAGTATGCAAATGTTACTCTTTGACATTTTTGTACAGATTTTTGATGGTCAGATGTTAAACTTGCTACAATAGTTATACGGCCTTACTTATAATGTTGCTAAATGCTGGATATGAAATATGTGAAGCATGTTGACATATGTCTAAATGCATTTCATGTTTCAATTTGCACTTCACTCGTGTTCTCAGAATCTACCAGTATAAGAAAAAACTCATAACTTGCTTTTTTTTAAACATGGATCATGGGATTAGACGCAAAACTATATTTGATAGGCCCATCAGTACAATGGCCCAGAATGTAATCAAAAACATATTTAGTAATAGTAGTAATAGCTTTGTTGTCGCACTTTTTTGCTATGAACGTGGAATACCAAAGACGTCTCTTTGTATATTGTCAAATCTTAATCACTTAAAAAATAGGTTCTAATCTTTATTCTTTAATAATAGTTGTAATAGCTTTAATGTCACGTTTTTTTAGTATCAACGTGAACTACCAAAAACGCCCTTTATATATTATCAAATCTTAATAACTTAAAAATATGGTCTAATATTAAATTTATTTTACAAATTCAAACATCACTAAAATTAGAATCTAACGATTAAAAAAGCTTTACGAATTCAACACTTATAAAAATATGATTTAAAGTTAAACATTCTTTATAAATTTAGAATACTTCTTTACAAATACACAAATTTTAGTATCACTTGAAAATACAAAAATATTTCTTTTTACCGATTTAAACACATACAATGTATAAGAAAAATAATTCATGCGTGAAGCAATCGTGCCCTCACAATCGTAAAAATTACAGTCCTGCACATAACATGAAAGTCCAATCTTACCCACTTTGAATTTAATTAACAATAAACAACGAAGACAGATGTCTGTGATTAGTCCAACTTACCATCATCCCAAATCACATATGAACTCTATGATTGGGTCAAATTACTGTTGAAATATGTAGAAAAAAACAAGAAACATGTGGACAAATAAGCTTATCCTACCCCTTTTGAGTGGCTACTATGCAAACATATTGCATTAGTTTAACATGCACACGTACCAATATTCAATAACTATCCAAACCTCTTCCCTATTATTAACATGTATATTTTTTGTATTATTATCTTCCAATATAGTAGATACATACAAATGGTCTGACTACCAAACTGTGCAACGTGAAATATAAATTTTATGAACGACTTTGTTAACCTATTGTATCTCCATTTTATATGGTCTGGTCACAAAAAGGGAGGTCATTTATAGGCTTCCAAATAAAGTTCATTTCAGTTTTCTGACGTAGTCGAAAATTATTAAGAAAACATGTATCTTTCTATATATCATTTTTGTACAAACTTTTTGAAGAAAAAAATATACCCGTGCACTTTGTATCCGGACAAGTACAAGTAGAAGTCAATATTTTATTTTTGCACTTTTTATGATGCGAGTGTAAACTGATAAATAATGAAAAACGTGTCTATCTTCATAATAAATTTTGTACAAGATCTAAAATTTAAATAAGCTTTTTGAAAGTTTAAAATGAAATTTGTTCACGGAAAAATAACTTTCTACAAGCTCGTTTTGATGAATAAACCATGTAGACACACAAAAAAGTTTATTCAAATCTCTATAATGTATTGTCAATTTGTCATGCCTATCCTTGTTGAAAGATATTTTAAATTTGAAATATGGAAGGCGATCAATATATAAGGGGTTATAGATAGACGTGTAGTTTTCCTAACAATTGAGTCAACCCTAAATGGTATCGCATGAAATAAGTAGGATTCACGTCAAAGAGTGATCAAATTTACCCATGAAGTATATATATGAATTATTGTTTATATTTATAAAGTAGAGAAGACATATTAATTGATTAGTTACAACCGTTGGGTGATTAGTTATGAATTTTTAAATGTATTAAGTATGCTAAAATTATATAAAGTAAAATATTCGACAGGAAAATGAATTTATTGGATCTTATGTCGATATAAAGCACTTCAAACTTATTTCCAAAAGATGATTAAAAATTAAACAACGGTAGGGTATCGATCTTGAATTTTAACTTTATAGTCGTTCATGACATTCGGACTAAAAACCCTTTGTCTGAAAGTCACTTCAAACGAGACCAAATCTGAACCATTGATACTTTGTAATGGGTTAATCCAAATCCGTATGGTTGGATTTGTAAAAAATGGTCAGAAAAAAAAATTAAGCTCGAAACGTGTCATTTTGACGGGAGTTGTATATCACAGATAAAATCGAAGTCAAATTAATCTTTTCTAAGTAATCAAGGTATATCTTGATTTTCCAATTTGCTATGCTTCATTATGCTTTGTAAGTACACGTATTATTTTCCGCTTTCCGTCGACCTTGATTACCATGGATCAGTTTTGAAAGAATCATTAATAAATAAAACAACAAAGACTCTATCGTTTTATTGCAAATATTAAATACAACAGCAAATTATTTGCCGTTTTATTCAATTTGTAGTAAAATAACAAAGGTTTTACTGTAAAAATAAATAAAAGTACAATTTTTTTTCCGTTTTGATCTATCTTGCAATAAACCAATAAACAATTTGCCGTTTTATCTGCTAGTTTGTTGTTAAATTTACTAGTGACAAAATTTAATTGAAACTAACCATAAACAAGTGATCATTTTTCCAATTAACAAACCATTATTAGTTCTAACTATATCGGTAGAAGTAACACGCAAAGTAGTGGATGGAAAAAGAGAATCGGTAGCGTTATTTCTCATCAACCGCACACCTTTCATTTCCATAGATAGGACGCTTTCTGAGGGGATATGGAAAAGAGAGTCGGTTGATTATTCATTCCTTAAAATATTTGGTTGTTCAACTTGTTTAGATGACGAGAGTCATGATAAGTTGAAGCCTAGAGAAAGCAAACACATTTTTAAGGCTATAGAGAAGGAGTGAAGAGTTATAGATTGTGGTGTAAAACAATTAGAATAATAGTGACTAGCATGCATGTGATATTTGATGAGCGGTCTATAGGAAAATCCTCTATCAAGTGATAACGTTAGGAGGACGCAAAATATCCAAACATATTTGAAGTCATCATATTATTTTTATATTCGAAGAGATATTGGCATTTTCGAAGATACCATGGTTAATGAGAAGATTGCAGAGATTTACACTCTAGGTGGCGCTCAGTCGCAAGCAAGACCTTTTGATTTAATAGTTTATTTTTAAGCATATTTTTGATAACGATTCTTCATCTTATGCTTTGAATGATGCAAAGTTTGTTGATGAGTCTGTGAGTGTTGACTGAGTAAAGTCTAGCAAAATTATTGTGAAAGAAATCGGAGTAGATAATATTGAGTATGTCCTCACCCAATATAGAACGAAGAAGGTTAAGTGCACCGTTGAATCTCTGTTGGTCTCTCGAAGTTCAGTAGCTACAAGTTTGTCTCATATATCGGTTATATTGAATAATTTTGATGTTTTCTCATATGCATGTTTGTTAATGTGCCTATTATCTTTCTCATATTTAGAAAAGATTTGGATGTTTGGGCAACAATACTCAAACTTGTTCAATTTGACTTTGGCGCCATGTGGCGTAAACCCAACAATTAGTTAAGATGTGATGATGAAGATAGATGTTATATTTGAATAGAAGTGGGGTGTTAAATTTGGATGATTCAAATATTTAACAAAGAAGAATTTTTTTAGCTAATTGATCTTATCAATCAATTAGGTTATATGTGAAAAGACGAAAAGGAAAATTATAAGAGGGTAATTTATATTGGAAGGATAATAATTATTTTGTCAATCAATCAATTAGTCAGTGGATGTATAAATGAGGAAAGAAGTCCATTTGTGAATTAATTGATCTTATAATAAAAAGAAACAAAAGATTGGTGATGGAGATTGATTCAGGTAAGGAAAATTATGAATCCAAGATTACCATTATCCATATGCATATACATCAAATAATGGATATTTGGAAAGGTTTCAAAACAATTAGGCAACTAACTTACTTAATCTCCAAGTAATTCCTTAATTCCGAAATCTTTTTAAATGAAGGCATTCATTTCATAGAAGGTGTGAGAAGCATCCATCATTATTCTTTTCTTCGGTAAACCTTAATTTCTGCCCGTAAAATAACATAAGGGGCTTTGAGCGTAAATAAGTCTTTTAAGAAATTGATTATTCAATTTGTAATTATATGTCAGTCTCTCCACTTTTCTACCTATAATTTTGTAGTCTTTCCTTTGTAGTCTCTTTCTTGAATAAAATAAATAATAGTTATTGGGTCCGTGGTCCATGGACGTAGCGATTTGATCGAACCATGTTAAATTTTTGTGTTCTACTCTTATGTTTTTCATTGTTTGGTAATTATTGTTCATTGAATTGCGGTTGATAATTAATCGACAAGCTAGATCATTTTGGTTGCTTCTACGCATAAGTTTAACTACTCCACAACGTTATGACATTAGTGCAAATTAATTGAAAATTTTGCACAACAAGTAATTATAATCTATTCTATTAATACATTAAATTAATTAATATATATGTTTGTCTAAGTATTGATCCGTTAAATAATAGTAAAGTAAAAGAAAATATATTTTACCCCTTAATTCTCTTTTATTAAAATTTCTTATTTATTCTCCCCATTGATGTATCATGAAGCTTCTCACGATTTAAGTAAGTCAAAAATAAAATAGTGTCTCTCTTGGTTACCTTATATACATATATACATATACATACATACATATATATTTGTATGTATGTATGTACACATGCGTGTGTTACAATTTTATACTCTCATCTGAATCTAATCTTAATATTTCATATAATCTAAAATATAACCTACTAAAATTTAAAAATTAAAGTTATTTTCAAACTAACTTAAAATTATATATTTCATTTTGATTATTTAGAATAGAACAATAATCGTATATGTAATTATTTAAACATATAAGTTATTTAAGTATGATATTAAAAAGGTAACTGATTTAATTTGAGAAATATTATTCTAAATTATTTTACAACAAAAATATAATGTTAACACAAAGATATGAAGACAGCATAATTTTTCTGTTAATTTATTTGTGTACTCATTTACTATACACATAAATTAATTATATGCTATACTTAACATACAATTTATCTAAATTTTAAAAACATTTTTCTAGAATTATTTTAAATTCTGACACATATATTTATAATCTGAAATAATACTAGATATATATTTTGGTAGTTTATTATAATGCAACTGAAATTACTAATAAAGTGGTTTATTAAATATGTTCTATTAAGTAGATCATTTATGAATTTTCAGAATTAAAGTCTTTTATTATTTCGATTTTGTGTATTTTATATAATGATCACTATTGTTTATAGGTTATGGTTTCTATAATTATTAATACATCTCTCCTTAATTCTGATCTACCATTTAGTTTCAAGTATAAATTCTACCATTGTTTAATTAACTTCAACTATTTTATGTTCATTTTGTACTAATATTTTCTTTCCTAATTGATATTTAATAATAATAAACATATGCATATTAATCAAGGCCCTCTTTATTTTTCCTCACTACTTCATGGTATGATTTACAAACTGTTTAGAATGTTCTTTTTAATTTCATTTTACTAAGCAATATTCAAGTTTATGTTGTTATTTTTCTTTCGACATTGGTATTTTATTGCAGGCTAACACATACACAATAATGAAAACACACTACATAAACATGTTCAACATTAGCAATATCGTACGTCGACTACTTAACTATATATGTCTGACAACTTCTTTACAATATTACCGTGTGCAATGCACATGTTACACATCATGGAAGGGAGGAAGATGAGCCGTTTCTTCTCAACAAAGTACCGATGGCGAAGACATCAAATTTATGGCTCATGGTAGCAGATCGGAGGTATGAAGCAGATGAGGATGAGTTTTTTTTTGTTAGGTATGGTTGAAGACACTAGAGAACTGAAAAGGAAAGCGAGGAGTTTGATTTTCGCTTGAAATAAATGAAATATGCGGATGGTTCCAGATGCTACGTGGTGATATATTGAGTATATGCGGTGTTATTTATTTTTTTGAGCTAATGTTTTGGGCCCGGCCCATGAAGCCCATGTATTTTGTAAACAGAATTTTGTTATATAGGCCTTAGTCCCCTTTATAGAAATAAAGTGCCAAACACTAAAAAAACAAAGTGTGAGTCTGGGGTTTTTTAACTCGTAAGTGTAAAGTAGGTTTAAAGTACAAAAATTCAAAGAAGTTCATTGGATTTAATGGTCGATTAATCATTACCGCTTATGCATGTTTATGTTTGAAACTTCTTCTTGGCAGTTCCAGAATGAACTTACCAGATAATGAAAGTTATGAAGATATTAGAAGGTGAGCCAGGCAGGAGGGAATCTAGCTTTCTATTTTATGAGGATCAAAGGCGCATATATATATATATATATATATATATATATATATATATAATCATGACAGGTAAACTCATGAAAAGAATTAAATTTTGCATGTCCGTATCAACCCATGACAACTTTGGGTTGCCCAAGCCCATTCATATTTGGGTATGAAAAGAATATTTCTATCAAGCAAAGGTCTCGAACCCAGGCCAACTTGATGGTGACTGCATGCACAACTACGTGGACATAACTGCACATATTACATTCTATTAAAATTTTATATTTTCAATATTTATAAGTATAAATCTTTTTTACGTTGCCCCTAGCCTAGGATTTGCCCCAGCTTGGTTGGCTATCCTCTGGACCGGACCTGCTTATGACATACATATATTATTTTTGTAAGAAATGTGTGCAAGATAGGCTTCAAATCTAGGTTTGTTTTCAAACCTACGAATTCATTTTTAGTTGCACCACATCTACGGATCAAAGGCATGTAAATAAAAAGTGGGAGATGTTTAGCATTTGAACATACTCTGTTGTCAAAATTAACCTACATTTTATGTAGTCTTAAGTTTTATAGAAAACAAATAGCTCATTTTGTTTTTTTTTTTAAATTGGGTGCTTTATAGCAAATATTAGTACTACAAGTCTTAGATACCATGCAAGATACTACATGTCGATATACATATCTAACGATCCGAATTACGCTACGTAAACTTCGAATATACGAACTTTTACATTAAAATCAAAGCGTCTAATCACTGAAACACTAACCAATTCTAAGTGAATTGATATATTATGGCAGATATTCGAGCTATTGTAATAACAGGTTGGACTGCATCAATTACTCTATAGGTCATTGCAAGTCCTATTATAGGACCCTAAGATGTTTTGAATGTTTTTAACCGGGTCATATACCAAGTTCCTGTATGACAATACCCTTTATATATGGATGATTTTAGCAACTCAAGATAATATATAGGAGGCATATTTAGCATTATTTCATTGTGCAACTTTGAATTTTCATGTCATGATACAAGTACTGAAGTAGATTGATTGATCATGATGGTATAAGTTATAATGTGGTTAAATGCTGGATGTGAAATCTTCACATATAGCTAAACGCGTTTCATGTTTCTGCAATTACACTCCTATTCTCAAAATGTACGCTTGTAAGAAAAAACACATAACTTGCATTTCTTTAAACATGGATCATGTAGTTAAAAGCAAAACAATTTGATAGGCCCATCAGTACAGTGGCCTAAAATGAAAATAACAGTAAACGACGAAGACAGATGTCTGTAATATGTCCAACTTACCAACATCCCAAATCACATATAAACCATATGATTGGGTCAAATTGCTGTTCAAATATGTAGAAGAAACACGAGGACAGATAAGCTTATCCCGCCTTTTTTGAGCGGTTAGCATGCAAATAATATTGCATTAGTTGAGCATGCACACTTACCAATATTCAATAATAATCCAACCCTCTTCCCTTTTTATTAAGAAAATATTTTTTATTATTATCTTTCAATATAGTAGATACATACAAATGACCTAACATCCAAATCGTGCAATGTGTAATATAAATTTTATGAACGACTTTGTTAACCTATTCTATGTCCACATTATATGGTTTGATTACAAAAAGAGGTCAATTCTGGACTTTCGAATAAAGTTTATTTCAACTTTCTTTTAAAGAAGAAATATATTGTTCACTTTGAATTTGGACAAGTAGAAATTAAGGCTACGGTTGGTTTACCGCTTTTAGTTTTCGGTTTTTGTCCATACAACAAAAAATGCGTACGACGTATGTATGTTATGAAAAAAGATGATTTTACAAAATGAAATTTACACTACAAATTAAAAACAAAATTTTTTATTTTTCGTGTTTTGGAAAATAATGGATGCATGAAAAACTATTCATCCTTCCGTTGTCCCCTCCATCCCTTCTGTCGTCTCTCCACTCTTCTTAAATTTTGTAATTAATGTTGAAAACTCAAAATACAAAATGTAAACTAAGCCAAATGAATCCTAATATTTAGTTTTTGCCCATTTTTAGAATGCATTAGTGTAAAAGGATAAATCATGAGAAAAACATTTTCATAGTAAGAAGTTTTGAACGGGATTAAAATTGAAATAATTTTCTTTAAGGTGTAAAATAAAAATTGTCCTTCCCAAAATAACTTCCTACCCTGAAAACGAACACATTTTGATGAATAAACCATGGAGATACACAAAAAAGACAACACATCAAACTTAATCAAATCCCAATGGTGTATTGTTATGCATAGCAAATCCTTTTGACATTGAATGATTTTTAAATTTGAAATATCGAAGAGCGGTCAATACGTTAGAGGCTTGACATGTTGGTGATTAATCTATATTAGATCTGAATACATATAACCAATATTGATTCAATTGAGACATAAGTATATGAAATTAACAATGGAAGACGTACCTCAATCCATCGATTCTTAGTTGATGCAAATATTAATTTGAATTAGATCTTCCAGATTGACACAAGCTTAGATCTATAAGTTCTCTTTAGAAGAGGATAGAGAGAATTTGATAAGACTTGTGTAATTTGGGGACCATAACCCCATATATATAGTGTGTGACATTTTTCAGTTCGGCCCTTCAACAAACTAAAATTGACACTCCGATATCCTCTCGTTATAATTTTATATGATGAATATACCCCTTAAGTCTTATATGATTATTTCAAAAATAGATCGCATAACTAGACTTAATTATAAGATAACCTATAAATTCAAAAATTGAAATATGTGGCCCCGTTATGTTAAATTATTCCATCAATCTCCCCTTTGGCCACATGTGTAACTTTATAGAATATGTTCAACTTTATGGGATCTTAAATAGCTATCTTGGTAATATGGTATATTCAATACAATCTCGTTCATTGATTATCTTAACATAGAACCAAAGTGGCTTTCATTACTGTTTTTGTAACTAAACTCATCAATGGTCACAGATATAAATACAATCATATATGTGTAGCATGAAAATTATATGAAATGTGATCTTTACATGTCTATTCCCAACTGGTCCTACTTTACTTTAATAACATCAAAATTCCAAATAATATGTATAAACAATTGAAGTGCAAAAAGATAAGTTTATTTCTGATGTGAAAAACCAAAGCATGTTCGTAATTAAAATACAGAGCAATGCCGCGAAATAAGTGACTAAGTACAAACTCCCCTTAAACCAAAATATCCTTATATAAATGATACACCCATTTTAGCAACATGCTCATGAAAGACCTTGGGTGGTACTCCTTTCGTAAGGGGGTCCACTAGCATGAAATTTATCCCAATATGCTGTATGGATACTAACCCATTCTGCACTCTTTCCTTTACAACTAGAAACTTGATGTCGATGTAATTTGACTTGCTTGAGCTTCTATTGTTATTTGAATATAATACGGCAGATCTACTGTCATAATATAACTTTAATGGTCTTTCAATATTATCAATAATGCACAGCCCGGTGACAAAATTCCTCGGCCATTTCGCATGGATAGATGCCTCATAATAAGCCACAAACTCTGCTTCCATGGTGGAAGAAGCTATGAGCATTTGTTTAACGCTTTTCCATGATAGCCCTCCATTTAATAAAAATATGTATTTTTTCTGTTATCGGGCATCCAACAAGATCAGAATCAGAATATTGATCTCCAACTAATCTGATTTTCTATATGTGAGCATATAGTCCTTTGTTCTCTGAAGATACCTCAAAACCCTTTTTGCTGCTTTTCAATTGCAACCCAGAATTTTTGTCGTCTTGAGTTTTGAATGTTAATTTTTAATATTCAATAATACGGTATTTTAGTCAAAATAAAAATCCTCGTTAAACGATAATTGGTAATTATATATTGCTTTCAAGCCAAGATAATATTTTGAATTGCCATATTTTTATTTACAAAATAGGAAATTGATTTAATTGGAATTTCTTATATATATAAACATATTCAGAACAACAGAATTTATATATAATTTGGAAACAACTTCATAGAAAATAAATATAGATGAATAAGAAAATATTATAAATAGAAATGATTATGGCTTATGAACAATATAGTGCATTATAATCGGAAAGAGTTTAAAATTGAATTTTCTTATATATATATACGCATTAGTTTAGAAGAATGTATATATAAGTTCAAAAAGGAAAATATAGTATTTATTAACAAATAAATGTAGTATATTGAAAATAATATACATATATAAATATAAATATATATATATACACATATATATGTATATATGTATATATATATTGTAAAATAAAAGAAGAAATATATATGATAACATATGATGGTAGAAATGAGGAAAATTTAAAAAATCATTGTAAATCATTTTTAAGGGGATCTTTTACAAAATATTTTTTTAACAAAAATTTCATTTTATGCATCTAAAATGAAATAACAAAAATTTTCATTTTGTTTTGAATTGTACATTTTTAAAATATAAGAAAAGTGTTAACAAAATGTTATTTGAAACTGAATAGCAAAAGTTTTTAGTACTTGAGTTGTATATTTTTAATATACCAAACTTTTATTTTGCATTCTAGATATAAAACAAATATGAAAATGAAAACTTTGTTTTAATTAATGCAACCTAATATCTCTTGCTTTCAAAACAGAGTGAAAAATAAAGTCATAAATCAAAGAAATTTAACTAAGTATATTCCAGAGAAAAATAACCAAAAATAAACTTTCAACGCAGTAAAAGTGAAGAGAAAAACATATACACATATGCATTTGCCAAGTCAAGTGAAAGAATAAAAGAAATATAAACATATATATAAACAAAAAAATGAACGATCAAAAGTAAACAAGTAAAAATGGGTAAACGTGTGTGTATAAGCATTTACCCGGTAAAAACAGTTATACAACCAAAGGTAAAACTTTCAAGTTGGAAAAGTAAGCAAAGTACAAACATATAAAAACTGCCTGGTCTAATACAGTATAGACCAAAACAATTATTTTAACTTCTTTTCAACCTCAAAATAAAATATCAACTCAAGTCACAAAATTCAAGTCAATCCATCAAAACATATTACAGCAAATCAAATTCTTCTTAAGCCTAAAGTCTTGTATAAATATGTGTGTATATATATAAGCTATGTGTGCTAGCTGGTGTGTTGCTTCAGTGTTCAAGCCTGTAAAGCAAGAATAAAAGCTCTGTAAAACAAAAACAATGCATAGTAAGAAGAAAATAAAAACATCCATGTTCTCTCAAAATCCAAAGCAAGCAAGGTTTTCAAAGATTTCAGATCATAAATAAGTGCAGCTGGGAAGTTTTCAAAGACTTCAGCAAATGTTTAAGGCGAGAATTTAGTTTTTGGAATGCCTGTACTTGATGCCCGTACTAATTTAATACGCTCTGTTTTGTTTAATAGAGCAATTTTTTTTAATCATCTAGCTTTTAAAAACCAATATCTCCTATCTCGTTTTGAATTGGCCAATGGCGTAAACTAATTGAATGTTCGTATATGAGTCTAGATCACACTAAAATTTGTTCGAAGCTCATTCATACTATATATCGTATGAATTTGCAAAATAATAGTAACAACCTAATTTTCGACAAAAATTCAGTATGTTTAAATCATTGAATTGTTGTGCAAAAATTGCACAAATGCGGAAAGACAATAAACATGATCTAGATTTGCCAATTTGAACATCACTTAATCTAGCAGCAATTATTCCATTACTCCAAATAAATAGCAAATAACTATAAAAAGGAAAAACACACAATATTTATACTGGTTCCACTATCATCTAGATAGTGTACGTCCAGTCCAAAGGAGAGAGGTTTTATTACACTTGAGAGGATTACAAGAGATTACAAGATAAGAGTTTACATACCAAAACCCCAAATTAGGTATAACAAGAAGAGACGCTCTATTTGGAGATCGCTGCCTCAATACCAGGATGGGTTTACAATGAAGTCTACCCTCAATATATAGTCAACATAAATTCATGTGAATCATAAATCAAATTACCAAAATATGGTAAGGAGATAATGGAGGCAAATTACAATGGTAACAAATCGCGCAAACATAGCAAGTAATTCACTCGTTCCAAAGATGAAAGAAAATAATTCTAAAGCAATGAGATTACGAAGAAAGAAATAATATGCATATCCTTTTGCATATATATTATTCCATAACATGCAAAAGGACTACCCAAGTCTTAAATACTATGCAAGATACTACATGTCGATATATATATCTAACGATTCGAATTACGCTACGTAAGCTTCGAATATACGAACCTTTACAGTAGAATCAAAGCGTCTAATCATTGGAGGACTACCCAATTCCAGGTGAATTGATATATTATAGTAGATATTCGAGCTATTTGGTAATAACAGGTTGGACTGCATCAATTACTCTATAGGTCATTGCAAGTCCTATTATAGGACCCTAAGATGTTTTGAATGTTTTTAACCGGGTTATATACCCAGTTCCTGTATGACAATACCCTTTACATATGGATGATTTTAGCAACTCGAGATAGTATATAGGAGGCATATTTAGCATTATTTCATTGTGCAACTTTGAATTTTCATGTCATGATACAAGTACTGAAGTAGATTGATTGATGATCATGATGGTATAAGTTATAATGTGGTTAAATGCTGGATGTGAAATATGTGAAGCATGTTCACATACAGTTAAACGCGTTTCATGTTTCAACTTTGCAATTACACTCCTATTCTCAAAATGTACGCTTGTAAGAAAAAACACACAAATTGCATTTTTTTTAAACATGGATCATGCAGTTAAAAGCAAAACAATTTGATAGGCCCATCGGTACAGTGGCCTAAAATGAAAATAACAGTAAACGACGAAGACAGATGTCTGTAATATGTCCAACTTACCAACATCCCAAATCACATATAAACCATATGATTGGGTCAAATTGCTGTTCAAATATGTAGAAGAAACACGAGGACAGATAAGCTTATCCCGCCTTTTTTGAGCGGTTAGCATGCAAATAATATTGCATTAGTTGAGCATGCACACTTACCAATATTCAATAACAATCCAACCCTCTTCCCTTTTTATTAAGAAAATATTTTTTTATTATTATCTTTCAATATAGTAGATACATACAAATGACCTAACATCCAAATCGTGCAATGTGCAATATAAATTTTATGAATGACTTTGTTAACCTATTCTATGTCCACATTATGTGGTTTGATTACAAAAAAGAAGGTCAATCTGGACTTTCGAATAAAGTTTATTTCAACTTTCTGACATCGTCGAAAATTTTGGTGAAAACATGTATGTTTTCACCATTGTGTACCTTTTTTTAAAGAAGAAATATATTGTTCGCTTTGAATTTGGACAAGTAGAAATTAAGGCTACGGCTCGTTTACCGCTTTTAGTTTTCGTTTTTTGTCCATACAACGAAAATGCACACGACGTATGTATATTATGAAAAAAGATGATTTTACATAATGAAATTTACACAACAAATTAAAAATATTTTTTTTTTTTTACTTTTCGTGTTTTGGAAAATAATGGATGCATGAAAAACTATTCATCCTTCCGTTGTCCCCTTCATCCCTTCTATCGTCTTCCCGCTCTTCTTAAATTTTGTAATTAATGTTGAAAACTCAAAATACAAAATGTAAACTAAGCCAAATGGATCTTAATATTTAGTTTTTGCCCATTTTTAGAATGCATAAGTGTAAAAGGATAAATAATGAGAAACACACTTATTTTCATAGTAAGAAGTTTTGAACGGGATTAAAATTGAAATAATTTTCTTTAAGGTGTAAAATAAAAATTGTCCTTCCAAAAATAACTTCCTACCCTGAAAACGAACACATTTTGATGAATAAACCATGTACAAAAAAAGATTACACATCAAACTTAATCAAATCCCAATGGTGTATAGTTATGCATAGCATATATATCCTTTTGACATTGAATGATTTTTAAATTTGAAATATCGAAGAGCGACGTTAGAGGCTTGACATGTTGGTGATTAATCTATATTAGATCTGAATACATATAATCCATATTGATTCAATTGAGAAACAAGTATATGAAATTAACAATGGAAGGCGTACCTCAATCCATCCATTCTTAATTGATGCAAATATTGATTTGGATTAGATCTTCCAGATTGACACAAGCTTGGATCTGTAAGTTCTCTTTAGAAGAGGATAGAGAGAATTTGATAAAACTTGTGTAATTTGAGGACCATAACTCCATAATATATATAGTGTGTGACATTTCTCAGTTCGGCCCTTCAACAAACTAAAATTGAGACTCCGATATCCTCTCGTTATAATTTTATATGATGAATATACCCCTTAAATCTTAATATGATTATTCCAAAAATAGATCACATAACTAGACTTAATTATAAGATAACCCATAAATTCAAAAATTAAAATATGTGGCCCCATTATGTTAAATTATTCCATCAATCTCCCCTTGGGCCACATATGTAACTTTATAGAATATGTTCAACGTTAATGGCTCTTAAATAGCTATCTTGGTAATATGGTATATGTAATACAATCTCGTTTGTTGATTATCTTAACATAGAACCAAAGTGGCTTTCATTACTGTTTTTGTATAAACTCATCAATGGTCACAGATATAAATACAATCATATATGTGTAGCATGAAAATTATATGAAATGTGATCTTTACATGTCTATTCCCAATTGGTCCTACTTTACTTTAATAAGATCAAAATTCCAAATAATATGTATAAACAATTGAATTGCAAAAGATAACTTTATTTCTGATCAGAAAAACCAAAGCATGTTCATAATCAAAATACAGAGCAATGTTGCGAAATAAGTGACTAAGTACAAACTCCCCTTAAACCAAAATATTCTTATATAAAGGATACACTCCTTATATAAAAGATACACTCTTTATATAAAAGATACACCCATTTTAGCAAATGCTCATGAAAGGCCTTGGATGGTACACCTTTCATAAGGGGTCCGCTAGCATGAAATTTATCTCAATATGCGCTATGGATACTAACCCATTCTGCACTCTTTCCTTTACAACTAAAAACTTGATGTCGATGTAATTTGACTTGCTTGAGTTTCTATTGTTATTTGAATATAGTACGACAGATTTATTGTCATAATATAACTTTAATGGTCTTTTAATATTATATAATGCGCAGCCCGGTGACAAAATTCCACGACCATTTCGCATGGTTAGATGCCTCATAACAAGCCACAAACTCTGCTTCCATGGTGAAAGAAGCTATGAGCATTTGTTTAACGCTTTTCCATGATAGCCCTCCATTTAATAAAAATATGTATTTTTTCTGTTATCTGGGCATCCAACAAGATGAGAATCAGAATATTGATCTCCAACTAATCTGATTTTCTATATGTGAGCATATAGTCCTTTGTTCTTTGAAGATACCTCATAACCATTTTTGCTGCTTTTCAATTGCAACCATCCAGAATTTATGTCGTCTTGAGTTTTGAATGTTAATTTTTAATATTCAATAATACGGTATTTTAGTCAGAATAAAAATCCTCGTTAAATGATAATTGGTAATAATATATTGCTTTCAAGCCAAGATAATATTTTGGATTGCCATATTTTCATTTACAAAACAGGAAATTGATTTAATTGGATTTCTTATATATATATATATATATATATATATATATATATATATATATATATATAAACATATTCATAACAATAGAATTTATATATATAATTTGGAAACAACTTCATAGCAAATAAATGCAGATTAATAAAAATATATTATAAATAGAAATGATTATGGCTTATGAACAATGTTGTTCATTATAATCGAAAAGAGTTTAAAATTGGATTTTCTTATATATATATACGCATTAGTTAAGAAGAATGTATATATAAGTTCAAAAAGGAAAATATAGTATTTATAAACAAATAAATGTAGTATATTTAAAATAATACACACACACACACACACACACACACATATATATATTGTAAAATAAAAGAAGAAATATATATGACAACATATGATGGTAGAAATGAGGAAAATTTAAAAAATCATTTTAAATCATTTTTAAAGGGATCTTTTACAAAATAATTTTTTAACGAAAATTTCATTTTATACATCTAAAATGAAATAGCAAAAATTTTCATTTTGTTTTGAATTGTACATTTTTAAAATATAAGAAAAGTGTTAACAAAATGTTATTTGAAACTGAATAGCAAAAGTTTTTAGTACTTGAGTTATATATTTTTAATATACCAAACTTTTATTTTGCATTCTAGATATAGAACAAATATGAAAATGAAAACTTTGTTTTAATTAATACAACCTAATATCTCTTGTTTTCAAAACAGAGTGAAAAATAAAGTCATAAATCAAAGAAATTTAACTAAGTAAATGAAAGAGAAAAATAACCAAAAAGTAAATTAACTTTCAACACAGATAAAATGAAGAGAAAAACATATACACATATACATTTTCCAAGTCAAGTGAAAGAATAAAAGAAATATAAACATATATATGTGTGTGTATAAACAAAAAAATGAACGATCAGAAGTAAATAAGTAAAAATGGGTAAACGTGTGTGTGTATAAGCATTTACCTGGTAAAAATTTTGTTGTGATAAATCGTATGTTAAAAGTATTTAAATGTGAAATTTAGAAGCCTACAAATATGATTTATAAGTTTAAAATTTGCTACAATTGAAGTTTTATTGTTTTTGAAAAGTTATAATACAATCTGGAATTTTATTAATAGCATTTCTAAAATGCTGGAGTTTATGACAGCACTTTAAAATGCTGTTGTTTTGAACTTAACTATGTTTGAAATAACTAAATTCTATTATGGCATTTTATAAATGTCGTTATTCTTGAACTAAACTATTTTGGAAACTATAAGCTACGATAGCACTTTATAAATGCTGTCGTTGCTATAATTTGACAATGTTTGAAATGTTATAGATTTTAACACTGTTTGGGTTATATTTTAAAGTGTTAAATGATTTAACTTTTAGAATTGATTATTTGTGAAATATAGGGAGTTTGAATATAATTTAATATTTAAATTTGAATTTTAAAGGAATTTAAATTGAATTTGAATTTAAATAAGGTTTACTTGGTTATATGATAAATGGAATGAAATATAATGAGATAAATGAATTTTTGAATGGAATTTTGAAATGCGTTTTGTAATGATATTTGGAATAATAAATGAATGACTTATTTGATTTTTAAAAGGTATTTAAATTTGAATATTTGAATTCGAATTCAAATAATGATTTGATAATAAGGTTCACTTGAAAGGATATAATATTTTAATGATTGAAATGGTTTGAATGACATGATCTTTATTTTGATAAAGAATGTGAAATTTGGAATAATATTTGATTTTTGATCTATTTGATAAATGAATATTTGAGTTTATTTAAATACTATTAGATTTATAAATGAATATTCAAAACTAAGTAATAATGAAGTTAACTCAGAGACATATGAAATTATAAAATTTAGCTTTAAAATATGGTATATTAAAGCTTTGAAATATACTAAAGATTGAATAGTTTGTTTTGTGAATCCAATCTATATTTGAAATTGATAAGATATGAAATGGTTTGTTGAAAATCTAAAATGAATTGAAACTAATGGTTTGAATTGAATTAAAATTTGAAATTTGAAATTTGGGTTTAATTGAATAAATTTGTAAATGTAAAGAATTAAAGGAATGTTTCATGATTTCAAATGTATGTTTTTGAAATGTTATGATTTTCAAAGTGTAATGATTTCAAGTATTTTGGTTTCGAAAGAGTTATAGCTTCGAAAGTATTATGATGTTTGAAAATGAATATATGTTTGAGATGGTTTAGTTTCCAAGTATAAACTATTTGATTTGAATATAGTTTTGAAATAAAAATAGTTTTGGTTTTGAGGTACACAACTATTTAGAAAGGAATATAGTTTTGAAATGAAATGATTTAATTTTTGAAATATAAACTATTTTGAAATGACCACGGCTTTATAATAATGATTGGTTGTTAAAGAGACCGGGATTGGAAGTTGTCATACTCTCTGTCAACTCCGAAAACCACTTTAACAACCGTGTACACGGTGGAGATTCCAGAATGAAGTGGGATGGTAGCGACGTCCTTGAGGTATATTACATGGACCCAACTCCCGTGAGTTGGCATAAGGTGGCTAAAACAGGAGCGATCTCGGGCCAAGTGAGGTCATTCCTCCGATCGGACACATTTCTTCGATACTATACTCTTACTTGTGGTTGATTTGCTGGACATCCTTCGATTTTGATTTTGGAGTGTGTTCCGAGGTGGGCGTATGTGGTTGCTACGTTACCCCCAGCCCGTGTGCGTAATTGGTATATCTATCCTAGCATTGCCTCGTGTGTTGTGTCACCTACTAGCGAGCCTTACTACGAGTTTGTTTTTCTCCCTTAGCCCATAAAGTATTTAGGGCAGTCTCCCGATCTGGAGATATGCTGATGCTGGATGGACTACTGGGACTATTACGTGTTGGGGACTATATGAGTAACTCTTCAACGCTATTTAAAAGTATGTTTATTTTACTGTAGACATTATTATAATAGTGCAATATTACTACATAATAAATAGTTTAACGGATCCTTAAAGGATGGGCGATCCCAAGCATCCTTTAAGTTACTGATGCATTTTGTTACTGTTCACTTGAGTTGATTTACAGTTCATAAGTATTTGTCCTAACTCGAGTGTTTTGTGTTTTGCTTTACGCTCGAGTCAGATTGAGTGATTCAGCATTCAAGACTCGCCTTCGGAGTTGGAGCTTTGCTTGATGATCCAGCCATCTATTTTGCTTTCAGTATCCAGTGATTTCGGTGATGTATTCTGCTTTGTACCTGATGTATTTTGTTACTCTTCTGTTGTATCTTGTTTAACTCTGATGTATCTTATTTTTATATAGCAGCTTTATGAACTACTATCTCTTTTAATTTCGCTGTATTATTATATACTCTATGTTTGTGATCTGTGATTATTTATTTACTGTATATTCTGAGATTTGCCCAAATTTATTTACAACGCGGTATTTTGAGCAATACAAGTCCGATATGTTTGGATGCGAATGGTTGAAAATATCGGGTCGTTAAATTGATTGATTGATAATGTATAGTTTTGTTCAAACTCAAACTCCTACTATATCCATATATATGATTTGCACATGATCTTTTATTCTAACTAATACTGTACCTTATAATAGTATATATGTTGCGCTGTCTTCAGAATATGTGTATTATTAACAACACTCAACTAGCACATTTTCTTTAATAACTTTGTGTTTGTTTTAAATAATGCAAATAATATTTTGTTCAGTATATTGTCATGCGTTCAAGAAATTAATCAAATGTTGCAACAAATATTTGTTTCTGAAATTATACAATATTAACTGTAAATTTATTAGTTAAGTAGAAAACCAACCAAGTATGCAAATGTTACTCTTTGACATTTTTGTACAGATTTTTGATGGTCAGATGTTAAACTTGCTACAATAGTTATACGACCTTACTTATAATGTTGCTAAATGCTGGATATGAAATATGTGAAGCATGTTGACATATGTCTAAATGCATTTCATGTTTCAATTTGCACTTCACTCATGTTCTCAGAATCTACCAGTATAAGAAAAAACTCATAACTTGCTTTTTTTTAAACATGGATCATGGGATTAGACGCAAAACTATATTTGATAGGCCCATCAGTACAATGGCCCAGAATGTAATCAAAAACATATTTAGTAATAGTAGTAATAGCTTTGTTGTCGCACTTTTTTGCTATGAACGTGGAATACCAAAGACGTCTCTTTGTATATTGTCAAATCTTAATCACTTAAAAAATAGGTTCTAATCTTTATTCTTTAATAATAGTTGTAATAGCTTTAATGTCACGTTTTTTAGTATCAACGTGAACTACCAAAAATGCCCTTTATATATTATCAAATCTTAATAACTTAAAAATATGGTCTAATATTAAATTTATTTTACAAATTCAAACATCACTAAAATTAGAATCTAACGATTAAAAAAGCTTTACGAATTCAACACTTATAAAAATATGATTTAAAGTTAAACATTCTTTATAAATTTAGAATACTTCGTTACAAATACACAAATTTTAGTATCACTTGAAAATACAAAAATATTTCTTTTTACCGATTTAAACACATACAATGTATAAGAAAAATAATTCATGCGTGAAGCAATCGTGCCCTCACAATCGTAAAAATTACAGTCCTGCACATAACATGAAAGTCCAATCTTACCCACTTTGAATTTAATTAACAATAAACAACGAAGACAGATGTCTGTGATTAGTCCAACTTACCATCATCCCAAATCACATATGAACTCTATGATTGGGTCAAATTACTGTTGAAATATGTAGAAAAAAACAAGAAACATGTGGACAAATAAGCTTATCCTACCCCTTTTGAGTGGCTACTATGCAAACATATTGCATTAGTTTAACATGCACACGTACCAATATTCAATAACTATCCAAACCTCTTCCCTATTATTAACATGTATATTTTTTGTATTATTATCTTCCAATATAGTAGATACATACAAATGGTCTGACTACCAAACTGTGCAACGTGAAATATAAATTTTATGAACGACTTTGTTAACCTATTGTATCTCCATTTTATATGGTCTGGTCACAAAAAGGGAGGTCATTTATAGGCTTCCAAATAAAGTTCATTTCAGTTTTCTGACGTAGTCGAAAATTATTAAGAAAACATGTATCTTTCTATATATCATTTTTGTACAAACTTTTTGAAGAAAAAAATATACCCGTGCACTTTGTATCCGGACAAGTACAAGTAGAAGTCAATATTTTATTTTTGCACTTTTTATGATGCGAGTGTAAACTGATAAATAATGAAAAACGTGTCTATCTTCATAATAAATTTTGTACAAGATCTAAAATTTAAATAAGCTTTTTGAAAGTTTAAAATGAAATTTGTTCACGGAAAAATAACTTTCTACAAGCTCGTTTTGATGAATAAACCATGTAGACACACAAAAAAGTTTATTCAAATCTCTATAATGTATTGTCAATTTGTCATGCCTATCCTTGTTGAAAGATATTTTAAATTTGAAATATGGAAGGCGATCAATATATAAGGGGTTATAGATAGACGTGTAGTTTTCCTAACAATTGAGTCAACCCTAAATGGTATCGCATGAAATAAGTAGGATTCACGTCAAAGAGTGATCAAATTTACCCATGAAGTATATATATGAATTATTGTTTATATTTATAAAGTAGAGAAGACATATTAATTGATTAGTTACAACCGTTGGGTGATTAGTTATGAATTTTTAAATGTATTAAGTATGCTAAAATTATATAAAGTAAAATATTCGACAGGAAAATGAATTTATTGGATCTTATGTCGATATAAAGCACTTCAAACTTATTTCCAAAAGATGATTAAAAATTAAACAACGGTAGGGTATCGATCTTGAATTTTAACTTTATAGTCGTTCATGACATTCGGACTAAAAACCCTTTGTCTGAAAGTCACTTCAAACGAGACCAAATCTGAACCATTGATACTTTGTAATGGGTTAATCCAAATCCGTATGGTTGGATTTGTAAAAAATGGTCAGAAAAAAAAATTAAGCTCGAAACGTGTCATTTTGACGGGAGTTGTATATCACAGATAAAATCGAAGTCAAATTAATCTTTTCTAAGTAATCAAGGTATATCTTGATTTTCCAATTTGCTATGCTTCATTATGCTTTGTAAGTACACGTATTATTTTCCGCTTTCCGTCGACCTTGATTACCATGGATCAGTTTTGAAAGAATCATTAATAAATAAAACAACAAAGACTCTATCGTTTTATTGCAAATATTAAATACAACATCAAATTATTTGCCGTTTTATTCAATTTGTAGTAAAATAACAAAGGTTTTACTGTAAAAATAAATAAAAGTACAATTTTTTTTCCGTTTTGATCTATCTTGCAATAAACCAATAAACAATTTGCCGTTTTATCTGCTAGTTTGTTGTTAAATTTACTAGTGACAAAATTTAATTGAAACTAACCATAAACAAGTGATCATTTTTCCAATTAACAAACCATTATTAGTTCTAACTATATCGGTAGAAGTAACACGCAAAGTAGTGGATGGAAAAAGAGAATCGGTAGCGTTATTTCTCATCAACCGCACACCTTTCATTTCCATAGATAGGACGCTTTCTGAGGGGATATGGAAAAGAGAGTCGGTTGATTATTCATTCCTTAAAATATTTGGTTGTTCAACTTGTTTAGATGACGAGAGTCATGATAAGTTGAAGCCTAGAGAAAGCAAACACATTTTTAAGGCTATAGAGAAGGAGTGAAGAGTTATAGATTGTGGTGTAAAACAATTAGAATAATAGTGACTAGCATGCATGTGATATTTGATGAGCGGTCTATAGGAAAATCCTCTATCAAGTGATAACGTTAGGAGGACGCAAAATATCCAAACATATTTGAAGTCATCATATTATTTTTATATTCGAAGAGATATTGGCATTTTCGAAGATACCATGGTTAATGAGAAGATTGCAGAGATTTACACTCTAGGTGGCGCTCAGTCGCAAGCAAGACCTTTTGATTTAATAGTTTATTTTTAAGCATATTTTTGATAACGATTCTTCATCTTATGCTTTGAATGATGCAAAGTTTGTTGATGAGTCTGTGAGTGTTGACTGAGTAAAGTCTAGCAAAATTATTGTGAAAGAAATCGGAGTAGATAATATTGAGTATGTCCTCACCCAATATAGAACGAAGAAGGTTAAGTGCACCGTTGAATCTCTGTTGGTCTCTCGAAGTTCAGTAGCTACAAGTTTGTCTCATATATCGGTTATATTGAATAATTTTGATGTTTTCTCATATGCATGTTTGTTAATGTGCCTATTATCTTTCTCATATTTAGAAAAGATTTGGATGTTTGGGCAACAATACTCAAACTTGTTCAATTTGACTTTGGCGCCATGTGGCGTAAACCCAACAATTAGTTAAGATGTGATGATGAAGATAGATGTTATATTTGAATAGAAGTGGGGTGTTAAATTTGGATGATTCAAATATTTAACAAAGAAGAATTTTTTTAGCTAATTGATCTTATCAATCAATTAGGTTATATGTGAAAAGACGAAAAGGAAAATTATAAGAGGGTAATTTATATTGGAAGGATAATAATTATTTTGTCAATCAATCAATTAGTCAGTGGATGTATAAATGAGGAAAGAAGTCCATTTGTGAATTAATTGATCTTATAATAAAAAGAAACAAAAGATTGGTGATGGAGATTGATTCAGGTAAGGAAAATTATGAATCCAAGATTACCATTATCCATATGCATATACATCAAATAATGGATATTTGGAAAGGTTTCAAAACAATTAGGCAACTAACTTACTTAATCTCCAAGTAATTCCTTAATTCCGAAATCTTTTTAAATGAAGGCATTCATTTCATAGAAGGTGTGAGAAGCATCCATCATTATTCTTTTCTTCGGTAAACCTTAATTTCTGCCCGTAAAATAACATAAGGGGCTTTGAGCGTAAATAAGTCTTTTAAGAAATTGATTATTCAATTTGTAATTATATGTCAGTCTCTCCACTTTTCTACCTATAATTTTGTAGTCTTTCCTTTGTAGTCTCTTTCTTGAATAAAATAAATAATAGTTATTGGGTCCGTGGTCCATGGACGTAGCGATTTGATCGAACCATGTTAAATTTTTGTGTTCTACTCTTATGTTTTTCATTGTTTGGTAATTATTGTTCATTGAATTGCGGTTGATAATTAATCGACAAGCTAGATCATTTTGGTTGCTTCTACGCATAAGTTTAACTACTCCACAACGTTATGACATTAGTGCAAATTAATTGAAAATTTTGCACAACAAGTAATTATAATCTATTCTATTAATACATTAAATTAATTAATATATATGTTTGTCTAAGTATTGATCCGTTAAATAATAGTAAAGTAAAAGAAAATATATTTTACCCCTTAATTCTCTTTTATTAAAATTTCTTATTTATTCTCCCCATTGATGTATCATGAAGCTTCTCACGATTTAAGTAAGTCAAAAATAAAATAGTGTCTCTCTTGGTTACCTTATATACATATATACATATACATACATACATATATATTTGTATGTATGTATGTACACATGCGTGTGTTACAATTTTATACTCTCATCTGAATCTAATCTTAATATTTCATATAATCTAAAATATAACCTACTAAAATTTAAAAATTAAAGTTATTTTCAAACTAACTTAAAATTATATATTTCATTTTGATTATTTAGAATAGAACAATAATCGTATATGTAATTATTTAAACATATAAGTTATTTAAGTATGATATTAAAAAGGTAACTGATTTAATTTGAGAAATATTATTCTAAATTATTTTACAACAAAAATATAATGTTAACACAAAGATATGAAGACAGCATAATTTTTCTGTTAATTTATTTGTGTACTCATTTACTATACACATAAATTAATTATATGCTATACTTAACATACAATTTATCTAAATTTTAAAAACATTTTTCTAGAATTATTTTAAATTCTGACACATATATTTATAATCTGAAATAATACTAGATATATATTTTGGTAGTTTATTATAATGCAACTGAAATTACTAATAAAGTGGTTTATTAAATATGTTCTATTAAGTAGATCATTTATGAATTTTCAGAATTAAAGTCTTTTATTATTTCGATTTTGTGTATTTTATATAATGATCACTATTGTTTATAGGTTATGGTTTCTATAATTATTAATACATCTCTCCTTAATTCTGATCTACCATTTAGTTTCAAGTATAAATTCTACCATTGTTTAATTAACTTCAACTATTTTATGTTCATTTTGTACTAATATTTTCTTTCCTAATTGATATTTAATAATAATAAACATATGCATATTAATCAAGGCCCTCTTTATTTTTCCTCACTACTTCATGGTATGATTTACAAACTGTTTAGAATGTTCTTTTTAATTTCATTTTACTAAGCAATATTCAAGTTTATGTTGTTATTTTTCTTTCGACATTGGTATTTTATTGCAGGCTAACACATACACAATAATGAAAACACACTACATAAACATGTTCAACATTAGCAATATCGTACGTCGACTACTTAACTATATATGTCTGACAACTTCTTTACAATATTACCGTGTGCAATGCACATGTTACACATCATGGAAGGGAGGAAGATGAGCCGTTTCTTCTCAACAAAGTACCGATGGCGAAGACATCAAATTTATGGCTCATGGTAGCAGATCGGAGGTATGAAGCAGATGAGGATGAGTTTTTTTTTGTTAGGTATGGTTGAAGACACTAGAGAACTGAAAAGGAAAGCGAGGAGTTTGATTTTCGCTTGAAATAAATGAAATATGCGGATGGTTCCAGATGCTACGTGGTGATATATTGAGTATATGCGGTGTTATTTATTTTTTTGAGCTAATGTTTTGGGCCCGGCCCATGAAGCCCATGTATTTTGTAAACAGAATTTTGTTATATAGGCCTTAGTCCCCTTTATAGAAATAAAGTGCCAAACACTAAAAAAACAAAGTGTGAGTCTGGGGTTTTTTAACTCGTAAGTGTAAAGTAGGTTTAAAGTACAAAAATTCAAAGAAGTTCATTGGATTTAATGGTCGATTAATCATTACCGCTTATGCATGTTTATGTTTGAAACTTCTTCTTGGCAGTTCCAGAATGAACTTACCAGATAATGAAAGTTATGAAGATATTAGAAGGTGAGCCAGGCAGGAGGGAATCTAGCTTTCTATTTTATGAGGATCAAAGGCGCATATATATATATATATATATATATATATATATATATATATATATATAATCATGACAGGTAAACTCATGAAAAGAATTAAATTTTGCATGTCCGTATCAACCCATGACAACTTTGGGTTGCCCAAGCCCATTCATATTTGGGTATGAAAAGAATATTTCTTTCAAGCAAAGGTCTCGAACCCAGGCCAACTTGATGGTGACTGCATGCACAACTACGTGGACATAACTGCACATATTACATTCTATTAAAATTTTATATTTTCAATATTTATAAGTATAAATCTTTTTTACGTTGCCCCTAGCCTAGGATTTGCCCCAGCTTGGTTGGCTATCCTCTGGACCGGACCTGCTTATGACATACATATATTATTTTTGTAAGAAATGTGTGCAAGATAGGCTTCAAATCTAGGTTTGTTTTCAAACCTACGAATTCATTTTTAGTTGCACCACATCTACGGATCAAAGGCATGTAAATAAAAAGTGGGAGATGTTTAGCATTTGAACATACTCTGTTGTCAAAATTAACCTACATTTTATGTAGTCTTAAGTTTTATAGAAAACAAATAGCTCATTTTGTTTTTTTTTTAAATTGGGTGCTTTGTAGCAAATATTAGTACTACAAGTCTTAGATACCATGCAAGATACTACATGTCGATATACATATCTAACGATCCGAATTACGCTACGTAAACTTCGAATATACGAACTTTTACATTAAAATCAAAGCGTCTAATCACTGGAACACTAACCAATTCTAAGTGAATTGATATATTATGGCAGATATTCGAGCTATTTGGTAATAACAGGTTGGACTGCATCAATTACTCTATAGGTCATTGCAAGTCCTATTATAGGACCCTAAGATGTTTTGAATGTTTTTAACCGGGTCATATACCCAGTTCCTGTATGACAATACCCTTTATATATGGATGATTTTAGCAACTCAAGATAATATATAGGAGGCATATTTAGCATTATTTCATTGTGCAACTTTGAATTTTCATGTCATGATACAAGTACTGAAGTAGATTGATTGATCATGATGGTATAAGTTATAATGTGGTTAAATGCTGGATGTGAAATCTTCACATATAGCTAAACGCGTTTCATGTTTCTGCAATTACACTCCTATTCTCAAAATGTACGCTTGTAAGAAAAAACACATAACTTGCGTTTTTTTAAACATGGATCATGCAGTTAAAAGCAAAACAATTTGATAGGCCCATCAGTACAGTGGCCTAAAATGAAAATAACAGTAAACGACGAAGACAGATGTCTGTAATATGTCCAACTTACCAACATCCCAAATCACATATAAACCATATGATTGGGTCAAATTGCTGTTCAAATATGTAGAAGAAGCACGAGTACAGATAAGCTTATCCCGCCTTTTTTGAGCGGTTAGCATGCAAATAATATTGCATTAGTTGAGCATGCACGCTTACCAATATTCAATAACAATCCAACCCTCTTCCCTTTTTATTAAGAAAATATTTTTTTATTATTATCTTTCAATATAGTAGATACATACAAATGACCTAACATCCAAATCGTGCAATGTGCAATATAAATTTTATGAATGACTTTGTTAACCTATTCTATGTCCACATTATGTGGTTTGATTACAAAAAAGAAGGTCAATCTGGACTTTCGAACAAAGTTTATTTCAACTTTCTGACATCGTCGAAAATTTTGGTGAAAACATGTATGTTTTCACCATTGTGTACTTTTTTTTAAAGAAGAAATATATTGTTCTCTTTGAATTTGGACAAGTAGAAATTAAGGCTACGGCTCGTTTACCGTTTTTAGTTTTCGTTTTTTGTCCATACAACGAAAATGCGCACGACGTATGTATATTATGAAAAAAGATGATTTTACATAATGAAATTTACACAACAAATTAAAAATAATTTTTTTTTTAACTTTTCGTGTTTTGGAAAATAACGGATGCATGAAAAACTATTCATCCTTCCGTTGTCCCCTCCATCCCTTCTATCGTCTTCCCGCTCTTCTTAAATTTTGTAATTAATGTTGAAAACTCAAAATACAAAATGTAAACTAAGCCAAATGGATCTTAATATTTAGTTTTTGCCCATTTTTAGAATGCATAAGTGTAAAAGGATAAATAATGAGAAACACACTTATTTTCATAGTAAGAAGTTTTGAACGGGATTAAAATTGAAATAATTTTCTTTAAGGTGTAAAATAAAAATTGTCCTTCCAAAAATAACTTCCTACCCTGAAAACGAACACATTTTGATGAATAAACCATGTACAAAAAAAGATAACACATCAAACTTAATCAAATCCCAATGGTGTATTGTTATGCATAGCATATATATCCTTTTGACATTGAATGATTTTTAAATTTGAAATATCGAAGAGCGACGTTAGAGGCTTGACATGTTGGTGATTAATCTATATTAGATCTGAATACATATAACCCATATTGATTCAATTGAGAAACAAGTATATGAAATTAACAATGGAAGGCGTACCTTAATCCATCGATTCTTAATTGATGCAAATATTGATTTGGATTAGATCTTCCAGATTGACACAAGCTTGGATCTGTAAGTTCTTTTTAGAAGAGGATAGAGAGAATTTGATAAGACTTGTGTAATTTGGGGACCATAACTCCATAATATATATAGTGTGTGACATTTCTCAGTTTGGCCCTTCAACAAACTAAAATTGAGACTCCGATATCCTCTCGTTATAATTTTATATGATGAATATACCCCTTAAATCTTAATATGATTATTCCAAAAATAGATCACATAACTAGACTTAATTATAAGATAACCCATAAATTCAAAAAGTAAAATATGTGGCCCCATTATGTTAAATTATTCCAACAATCTCCCCTTGGGCCACATATGTAACTTTATAGAATATGTTCAACGTTAATGGCTCTTAAATAGCTATCTTGGTAATATGGTATATTTAATACAATCTCGTTTGTTGATTATCTTAACATAGAACCAAAGTGGCTTTCATTACTGTTTTTGTATAAACTCATCAATGGTCACAGATATAAATACAATCATATATGTGTAGCATGAAAATTATATGAAATGTGATCTTTACATGTCTATTCCCAACTGGTCCTACTTTACTTTAATAAGATCAAAATTCCAAATAATATGTATAAACAATTGAAGTGCAAAAGATAACTTTATTTCTGATCAGAAAAACCAAAGCATGTTCATAATCAAAATAAAGAGCAATGTTGCGAAATAAGTGACTAAGTACAAACTCCCCTTAAACCAAAATATCCTTATATAAAGGATACACTCCTTATATAAAAGATACACTCTTTATATAAAAAATACACCCATTTTAGCAAATGCTCATGAAAGGCCTTGGATGGTACTCCTTTCGTAAGGGGTCCGCTAGCATGAAATTTATCTCAATATGCGCTATGGATACTAACCCATTCTGCACTCTTTCCTTTACAACTAAAAACTTGATGTCGATGTAATTTGACTTGCTTGAGTTTCTATTGTTATTTGAATATAATACGACAGATTTATTGTCATAATATAACTTTAATGGTCTTTTAATATTATATAATGCGCAGCCCGGTGACAAAATTCCACGGCCATTTCGCATGGTTAGATGCCTCATAACAAGCCACAAACTCTGCTTTCATGGTGGAAGAAGCTATGAGCATTTGTTTAACGCTTTTCCATGAGAGCCCTCTATTTAATAAAAATATGTATTTTTTCTGTTATCTGAGCATCCAACAAGATGAGAATCAGAATATTGATCTCCAACTAATCTGATTTTCTATATGTGAGCATATAGTCCTTTGTTCTTTGAAGATACCTCATAACCCTTTTTGCTGCTTTTCAATTGTAACCATCCAGAATTTATGTCGTCTTGAGTTTTGAATGTTAATTTTTAATATTCAATAATACGGTATTTTAGTCAGAATAAAAATCCTCGTTAAATGATAATTGGTAATAATATATTGCTTTCAAGCCAAGATAATATTTTGGATTGCCATATTTTCATTTACAAAATAGGAAATTGATTTAATTGGATTTCTTATATATATATATATATATATATATATATATATATATATATATATAAACATATTCATAACAATAGAATTTATATATATAATTTGGAAACAACTTCATAGCAAATAAATGCAGATTAATAAAAATATATTTTAAATAGAAATGATTATGGCTTATGAACAATGTTGTTCATTATAATCGAAAAGAGTTTAAAATTGGATTTTCTTATATATATATACGCATTAGTTAAGAAGAATGTATATATAAGTTCAAAAAGGAAAATATAGTATTTATAAACAAATAAATGTAGTATATTTAAAATAACACACACACACACATATTGTAAAATAAAAGAAGAAATATATATGACAACATATGATGGTAGAAATGAGGAAAATTTAAAAAATCATTTTAAATCATTTTTAAAGGGATCTTTTACAAAATAATTTTTTAACAAAAATTTCATTTTATACATCTAAAATGAAATAGCAAAAATTTTCATTTTGTTTTGAATTGTACATTTTTAAAATATAAGAAAAGTGTTAACAAAATGTTATTTGAAACTGAATAGCAAAAGTTTTTAGTACTTGAGTTATATATTTTTAATATACCAAACTTTTATTTTGCATTCTAGATATAGAACAAATATGAAAATGAAAACTTTGTTTTAATTAATACAACCTAATATCTCTTGTTTTCAAAACAGAGTGAAAAATAAAGTCATAAATCAAAGAAATTTAACTAAGTAAATGAAAGAGAAAAATAACCAAAAAGTAAATTAACTTTCAACACAGATAAAATGAAGAGAAAAACATATACACATATGCATTTGCCAAGTCAAGTGAAAGAATAAAAGAAATATAAACATATATATGTGTGTGTATAAACAAAAAAATGAACGATCAGAAGTAAATAAGTAAAAATGGGTAAACGTGTGTGTGTATAAGCATTTACCCGGTAAAAACAGTTATACAACCAAATGTAAAACTTTCAAGTTGGAAAAGTAAGCAAAGTACAAACATACAAAAACTGCCTGGTCTAATACAGTATAGACCAAAACAATTATTTTAACTTCTTTTTAACCTCAAAATAAAATATCAACTCAAGTCACAAAATTCAAGTCAATCCATCAAAACATATTACAGCAAATCAAAAGCTTCTTAAGCCTAAAGTCTTGTATGCATACATTAACTTGTCTTGTATAAATATGTGTGTGTATATATAAGCTATGTGTGCTAGCTGGTGTGTTTGCTTCAGTGTTCAAGCCTGTAAAGCAAGAATAAAAGCTCTGTAAAAATCTAGCTTTTAAAAATCAATATCTCCTATCTCGTTTTGAATTGGCCGATGGCGTAAACTAATTGAATGTTCGTATGTGAGTCTAGATCACACTAAAATTTGTTCGAAGCTCATTCATACTATATGTCGTATGAACTTGCAAAATAACAGTAACAACCTAATTTTCGACGAAAATTCAGTATGTTTAAATCATTGAATCGAGTACGTAAACGGGAATGTCATACAAAATTAGGAATTTTAGTGGAAGATTCATAATTTTCAATGGCCTAGGTTGTGTGAAAAGTTGAGTTAATCAAAATCCCTTCAAAAAATAAATTCCGACGATCTAGCCATCTAGGGCGTGTGTGGTTTAGCCCAGAAACTGCATGGTGACGAGGGGAAGGGTTTCACCATGGCAGAATCTTGAGTTTGGCGTTGATTTGGGTGGGCATGGCGTTATTAGGGTTTAAGAGCACTGTTTGGGGTGTTGTCAAATTTTGTCGACTATGGCATGGTGGGGTGACTGAATCATGGCGCACGTATCAGGAAGGAGGCCCAGTGTGTGGCGGTCCTTTCGAAGGTGGTGGCGAGGAAAAATGTGGAGTGTCGTGGGTGTATGAACTCTATTTCCAAGAACGATGAGTTCCAGGCTTCGATTTTTTTTAGGCGAACGGGTGGGTTTCCGATCGGGGAGGCTAGGTGCAGTGGCGGTGGTGACATAGGGGAGATAGACATGATGGTGGCTTCCATATCGTCATTGAGTGGACTGGTGGGGCGTGCATGTATATGGGTATCTGTGTGCACTAGTGTTTCCCGTTGTGATTGTGTTCCACGGGAGCTTCAGTTAAAAGCTTGCTTGGTTTTGAGAAGAAATGGATGCACTGTATTTTTTTGTGGATTTGGCTTAGGTTTTGGGCTTCGGCCTACTGGAAATAATAATAATAATAATAATAATAATAATAAAATGGCGGAGGAAAGTTTAAACAAATAAATGTCAAGGTACGGGCTTCGGCCTAGGGAAATGATGAAGGATTATTTTTTGAAAATAATGTTAATTTATATATATATATATATATATATATATATATAGTCAATTTTAAAATGTTGTAATTAATGTATACGAAATAAGATTGACATGTAGTTTGTTGCATTGGGTTCGTATCAATGAACACAACGTCGTCGTATAACCTGTTGTCGAGTTTGAACAAGTTACAAACTACGGTATATTTAAATGGATAGGAATTTAATTATCTAATTTAAAAAAAAAATATCGTCGTTTAAATTTATATGAACCATCTGATGAAGTGTTTTTTCCGGATAAAAATAAAGACAGGTTAATTTAAGTGATTACGATATTTTGACATCTATTTAGCAGAATAAAACCCCATTCTGCTAATTGTATTTAATTGGACCCCTGTTGGTAGAATAAATCACTGTTCTTCCATTATTACTGAATATATGTGTTTTGATCATTGACTAGCAGAAAATAAACCTTGTTCTGCTATTTTTTTTTGTACGGACATCTATTTACTATCCTGATAATTATATTGGGCAATATGATGTTATATTGATTATTAAAAATAGATTGATATGAATAACTATATCTGTTATTCTGGATTGTTATGTAACGAATGGTAACTTGATTAAGTACCATTGAAATTAATAAGCCTCTTTTCCCAATTGGAAGTTGATTTTTTTAATCAAAGTTATTGAAAGTATAATTATTATTTATTATTGATAATTTAAAGTTTATTAATAAATATTTTAATAAAGATTCAAAGTTAATTTTCTATTTTTCTTACGGATTATTTGAAAAGCATTTAATTATTGTTTCAAAGGTATTTAATTATTTAAATTTTTTAAAGTATTTTTAACTAGTAATTAAAGTTATTTTACGGTGATTTGTTTAAAGTTATTTATTACTTAAGGATTAATTAATATTAAGATATTATTATTATTATTTCATTTTAAATATAAATAATGTTTTAAAAATAATATATTGTATAGTAAACCTTTATAAAAGAGTATTTTCCTAAATTAAATTTGAAAAATTTACGTTGAAACTTTACAAGTATTATTTTAATATAATTATTAAATAAAGTTTTTGGAAAGTAATGGTATACTTTCATGGCATAATCTGGACACAGAGATTGCCTAGAGTTAAGTTTGGATTTCTTTGGGATAGAGAAGTAATCATTGAGTGTGAATCCATGGTTGATAGCGTAGAGTACTTTCCATATTTATTTAAAAAGGTTTTCAATTAATATTGAAGAAAACGGTTCATGAATATATTTATTCCTATGAGACAAGTACATACTTTTTGATTAAGAGATTAATTTATTGAGATTTTAAATTAGACGAGGCTTAGTCATTTCAGTGGAAAATGAATTCTTTGGTTAAATGATTGTTTATTTGATAGTTAAATAAATACTATCAAATCGGGACCATAAAAACATAACTTTGAAAATATTTAGGAGAAACACGGAAATTATATTGTACGGTTGCCATCGAAGGTGCTACACTATACGTATAAACTCGTTTCCTTCTCCTAAGATGATGATAAGGAATCCCGTCCACTAATGGTTAGGAGATGATCTCCGATCTTATTTAAGTCCATTTATTTTCTAAAGAACCGGGGTTGAGTTTACCGGAATAACAAACGTTCTTCCGAAGAAACTGGGATCGGATAAGTTATCCGAAAACAACTTCAATCCAACGTATAAGTTTTCAAAGTGAAGATAAGAGCATGGAATCGAAGATGGTGCATTGAAGTGCAAGGGCTAACCACAACTAATCCTGAGGATGATTCCAAAACGGATGTAGTAGGAATGGTGTCTTAGTTTTGTTCAGACCTAGAACGGACTTGTATAGATGAATGCTATCAGTATATTGTCATTTGAGGATAATGAGCATTCTAAGTGTAAATTACTTAAAATGGTAATCGTAGCCTTAAACTTTATTAACAGGGAATGATTGAAAATCAGGGGAGATGCAGTAAGGCAAAGTGGGTCTGTAACGACCCGATATTTTCAACCATTCGCATCCGCACAACTGTAACGACCCGTTATTTTGGACCATTCAAATCGACAATAATACTATACATGTCCGACTTGAATAATTCAAAATACCGAATTGTTAATTTAAATTTGGAAAAAACATATACAGTAAATAAATCAATCACAGAATCACAAATACAGAGTAGTACAATAATACACAGCGGAATAAATAAATAGTAGTTCATGGAGCTACTATATAACAAAGTTAGAAATAAAATACATCAGAATATCCCAGATACAGTGAAGTCTCCAATGCAACAGATGACTTTTCTTGACGAATCAAATGGAAATGCTGAAAGCTAAGCGATAGTTGGATCTCCAAGCGAAGCTCCAAACTCCAAAGGTGAGTCTTAATGTTGTATCACTCAGTCTGACCCGAGCATAAAGCAAAACACAAAACACTCGAGTGAGGATTAACATTCTTATATCAATAAATCCAACTCAAGTGTAATATCAACTGAAATAAAATTAACTTAGAGGATGTTTGGGGTAACCATCCTCTACGGATCCAAGGAACTATCTATAGGGTAGAAATATACACTATGTCACCGTAGTCATCTCAATTTTATTTATTATTCAAAAACAAAATATCATTTTACTTCAATTATATTTGTTTTCAAATTTGATCACTTTCACAATTACGATTCAGATCTACTCCAATAAAAAATTCAAGTCTAGTCAAATCTCAATTTATCAATTTAAAATTCAACTCAGTTCCTAAATAACCACTTTAATTTTATCGATCTCAAAATTTGGATTTGTAATCACAAAATACCCCTTTATATTTCAATATATTTCAAACTTTAAATATTTAACGTTTCAAACTAAATTTTATTCAAATTAGTTTTCTAAATAATAATTTCAAATTTTAGTTCAACCTAAATTTTCATTTTTTATTCAATTTAGTTTCTAAATAACAATTCAACTATATTGATTTCAAGTACAGATCTGAATCTCAAAATAACCCATTTAAATTCCAATATAGTTCAAAGCTTTAATATTTAAATGTTCAAATTAACAGTTTCATAAAGATCTCGATTAACCTCATTATTATTTAGTCTTGAAATGCTCCCTCATTTGATTCAATATCATTTAAGTAATCTTAAATTACATTTTACTCAATATTTTATTTTAATTTAATTAAACGTGAAATATTCATAAAATCACTTAAATCAAAAATCCAGTTATAAAAATCATACCTTTAGATTTCCCATTTAATAATTTCAAATCGATTTAATTAAATAAATCCTTATTTAAATACCATTTTTAATAAATTCAAATTTATCTCCCAATATTAATTATTCAATTTATTATAAGAAAATCTTTTTGAAATATAGATTTACATAAATACTTAACCATATTATGTGTATTAAATCAATTCTAATTTAAATCAAATATTACTACTAAATCTATATATAAAATTTCCATCTTAAGAATCAATATTTATTTAACCATATATTTCTTTCCAAAATCATAGAAATTATTTCAAAATATTTATATATGGACCAACGGTGTCTGTATATATTTTCTATCATATGGTCAAGTGCTACGGATATTTATCATTTCAATCCGTCCACTAAATATATACGGGTGGATATCATTTCAACACGTAATCCCAAATTCAATTAAATGAAAATCGCTTGTGTTTATCATTTCAACCCATAACGATTTTCTCCTATCCTAAAGTCCGTTCGGGTATGTATCATTTCAACACATAGTGAATACTATACTAACAAGGAACTTGCAGAGTGATAACAGATATGATAATAATATAACAACATGCATATATCATCGAAAACAGTATAATATAAACAATAGGATATGGTGTCATATCCCACAAGTGAACAGTTATAGATAATAGCATAAATATAACAATTTAAATAACTACAGCAGCATACTTCAATTGTTGTTTCAATTAAAATCAAATTTAATAAATAAGAACGTTAATCATGAGTGATTGCTCACCTTTCGAGGCTAAAGAGAATAGACAATGAAGTTTAGTTATGAATTCCAAAGCAACGCTAGATAGACACGATTCGACGAAGAAAACAGGCACGACGAACAAAGCTGATAAATGGAAGAGAAAAAAATTGAATTCAAATTAGAATTAGATCGATGAAGATGAATGATATAAGTGAACTTATAATTATATATATAATTATATATAACTATTTACATATATAAAACATATTCTAAATTTAATACACATACATTTCAAATCATTGTTTTTAAACCAAACACATATACAATAAAAAAATAAAACATATATGTAATATATATGTTGAAATAATACTTATTAAAATAAAAACTTATATATAATGTATGTTCATTGCAACATATCAACTGCTGCGTATATAACTTTTAAACTTTATCTTATAAAATATAAACTATATAAACTTTTATAACTTAATAAACTTTATATTATAAATATACTATATACACTTAAAACCTGCGTGTGTGATACTTATATTTAAATAATAATATAACCATTACGACATAAATCGCTTAGACATGCTTAAAATTTACTTTCAAAACCGTTATAAATACCATATACTTACCGACCAAATGTATAAACTCGAATGCTTAGATATATATATGGTTTTCGTTCTTTTTCTCACTCACCTATTTTGTTGTTTCCAGTACATTACATTAAGAAAGAGTAATATATAACAAAACCAACAAAACCCCAAAAAGATTCAAAAGAAAATTTATATATTTTTAAATCACCTTATATTATTTCATTTAATAACATGATACGAAAAACTTCACTTCAATCAAATTCACGATTAAAATATCATATATAAAAATCAAAATACTAAGCTTAAACAAATTAGATCAAAAAGCATCTTTACATACAGCAGCCGAAAAAGGAAAATTTTATTTTATAAACTAATATAACAGCATATATACATATATACACAAATACATTTATATATATAAAAGAATAACTTTGACATATATATATAAACCATATAATAGACGCTACAAAATTTGTATAATATATTATTAAAATGGAAACAGGGAAACCCAAGATAATATTACTCATGTAACAAATTCATTGATATATATATATATATATATATATATACACACACACACACATATATATGCTAACAGACAGAAGTACTATACCAAGTATATGCGAACGTATGCAAGCTAGTGGTGACGAGTGTCTGATGGGTGATGGCGATAGGGGTATCGGCTGTGCCTTGGGAAGACAAAATGGAACAGGAGAGAAGGAAGCATTGTGCTCGGCCATCATGGCGGCTATCGCCTGGACTGGAAGCACGTGGTGAGATGTGGCGTGGGTATGCGGTTATGGCCTCGAAGAGCGCTGTAACAACTTGGAAAAGAAAGAAAATAGGCTTCAGGGAGGAAGAGGAAGCAACAGTAGGTATAAACCCAAAGTTATAAAGGCAGAGGAAAAACGCTTTGCACAATTTAAGGTGAGCTCTAAATTTTTAATAAATACAAAACGTATCTAAGTTTATACGTTTATAACTTTCCAGCTGTAGTGTGTATATATATAATGAACGGTCATAATGAAAGAAGTGGAAACAGGGAGCGTAGGAAAGGAAAGGTTAGAAAAATAATATTTTCACCCTTAAATTCTGGAGATTAATAAGGTAACGTACCTCTTTAATGAAATGTACAGCAACGGTCACAAGCTAAAATTTAGCTGAAAGTTTAAAGAAATGAGGGAAGATGGGTTTTTAAATTAATCACTTCCCAGAATTAATATGTCAATGAAAAAGGAAAGGAGATGAATCAGGGAAACGTATTATAACTTATATATAACTATTAAACGGATAGATGGAAGAAAAGGTGAGCAAGTGAGTAAAAGTGGAAACTGATTTATAAGCGAAATGGAATGTGAGTTGTTGCCTGGGAAGAAAATGGAACAACTTAAAAATTAAAGGCAATGGACTGCTGAAATTAAATGGGTATAAAACGTGTAAAAGTTATATACTGAAACGGCTATAAATTTCAATTATTATTATAAAACGGGGAATTATGAAAGGCAAGGACGATGATTTCAAAGTTTATTAATGGCTAGGAATGGGGAAGTCTATCTGTGAATTGGAAAAATTATTAAGCAATTGAAATTTTAACGGTAGAAAAAGTAACAGCTACACACTGTTTTAGAAACAATAAGCAATTAATAACTTGATTGGACAGCAAGAATAAATATGGAAGGACGCGTTATAAAGGCAAAATGAACCATTTGAAAATAAATAAAAGAAATGATGGTAAATAAAACAGCCGTGCCTTGAATTTCCCAAAATAAATTATTTTATGAACATCAATTATTACTGACTTAAATTGAACAGAATCACACCCTAAAATATACTTTCTTAATTTTTGATGAAAATTTATCATTTGCCACATTTAACTATACGTAATCCAAATGTAAAAATTTATTTCACAATATTATTATTTAAAATTTCTCAAAAATCAAATTAAATACGCCAAATAAAACCATTAAAAATTATCAAAATTTTACGGGTCGTTACACTCTCCCCAATCAAAACTTTTCGTCCCCGAAAAGGAAGAAGGTAGGAGAATAGAAACAACCAGAAAGATAAATAGATTGAAAGACAAGGATAAACAATTAATTTAAGACCGTATAATTTTTTCTAGAAATATTCATTTGAAAACTTCATTTGCAGTTCAATTATCTTTAATACTTTAAAACTTTTCAAAACCCATTTGCAAAATTTCCTGCTTCCCTTACAAATAACATTTATATGTTTAAATAACACCTTTATAAATATATATGAAAACTATTTGGAAACAGTTATTCACATCCTTGGTTATATTTTCAAGGAAGTTATTTGACAACATTAAATCCATAGTTTATAAATTTACTAATTTATTTTAAGACACTTTCGACATTATAGATAAATTAATACTCATTTCTTAAATATGTTATATTAAATTAATAACTTCTGAAATATTAATGACACTAATCATTTACTATTAAACCATGTAGTTAAATAAACAATATTTTAAAGATTATATTCAAAAAGGAAAGGAGGGTAGATTCGGAAAAACGGAATATAGGTGAATAAATAAGGCTGAGCAGATAAAGTAGGTTTAAAGGGATAGTATCGGGCTCGAATAATTAAATCAAACCATAAAATTTTAATCTCAAATATTAATGCAAAATTTCTTTGTTGGAAATACCTTTATAATAAAATACTTTTATAACGAAACAAATTTTTCCTTTCAAAAATACTTTTATAACTCGATGTTTCAACAAGTTTATCCTCGTTCTTGCAGACTCCGGCCATGCGCTGATCAGGCGCAAGCTAGAATTCTTCAAGTACTTAATAGACCTGTTTCAACACCCAGTGAAAATACTTGAAAAACCTTTAAAAAACCAGATATGGAAAGTACAATCTAAACAAAACAGTCAAACCAAAACCTTTGTCCAACCATAGTTCGTAGATACACAATGGTTAGGCCTGGATCCCCCAGGAAACAATCTGTATCCGTAAGCTTTCTCGGCCTTGCGAGTTACGCCATGATGACCAGTAGGGTGCAGGATACACAATGGTTATGCCTGGTTCCCCTAGGAAACAATCCGTACCCCTAGGCTGTCTCGGCCAGGCAGTTTCGCTACTAATGCGACCTACACAGATTGTAGGATACACAATGGTTACGCCTGGGTCCCCCAGGAAACAATCTGTACCCCTAGTCCAGTCTCAACCAGGCAGTTGCGCTATGCAGTCGCAAGAAAAAAAAAATATGGGTTACGCCACGGTAGGACACTCGAGTATCACATCCGAAAAACAAAAAATCAGAGAGAATAATATCGATAGAATGAATCCATAATGTGGCCACAAAGCGGATATCAAGCAGAAGGCACTTTCCATATCTTTACTTCAAAAAAAAAAAATATATCATATAGTACCTTTTCAAATACTTTCAAATATCATACTTATATAAAGTCCATTATATATAGATTCCTTTTCCAAATCGAATACTTTCCAAATCAATAGTATATCAAATCATACTTATATAGATCCATTTTATATAAGTTTGACCACTCCCAAATCAAGTACTTAATAATATAAGGTTCTCAATTTCAAATCATTTCAATATCAATTTAGTTTCAAAGTTTCTTAAACAATAGGTTTAGAAAATAATCCAGATTTCCAAATCAACAAAATTTAGGTCAAACAAATTCATTGCCAAAATCACCATATAAGTACTGGTTTTAATTCCAATCAAATTTCAAAACCAAATATTTTTCTCTAAATCAATTATACTTCCAAATTTATAATTATCCCTTTAAAACCCTTAAACTATTTATTTCTATTTGAAATATTCAATTTACCTTTCTGAAAACCATTATTTAAAATTAATTTTTTTTGAAACCATTTCAAAACTAAATTCCATATTAGTATAATTCAAAATATTCATATTCATTTACTTAACAGAAGGTTTCAAACTTAAATTTACAAAACTAAACTTATATGCTTTATCAAATATTTTATCCTCTCCAAAATTTCTTAGCTTTGAAAATTTAATCTCAATTTGGAAGTGTTCGAAAATTCAAAATAGTTAGGGAAATCAAATTTCCAATTTAAGAGTTGAAAATTAACAATAAATCAATAAATCAATTTCAATAGGTAGGATTATACCAAATTAAATCCGAAACTTGAGGATTGAACATCGGCTTACTTTAAATTATTTCAAATATATATACCTATATCTTTCGAATATCAAATCCGAAACTTTGAAACTAAATTGATATTGAAATGATTTGAAATTGAGAACCTTATATTATTAAGTACTTAAATTGGGAGTGGTCGAACTTATATAAAATGGATTTGTATAAGTATGAATTTGATTTGAAATCTATTGATTTGAAAGATACTCGATTTGGAAAGAGAATTTTTTTTATAATCGAAGTCTATATAAGTATGATTTGATATACTATTGATTTGGAAAGTATTCGATTTGGAAAAGGAATATATATAATGGACTTTATATAAGTATGATATTTGAAAGTATTTGGAAAGGTACTATATGATATATATTTTTTCAAAGTAAAGATATGGAAAGTTCCTTCTGCTTAATATCCGCTTTGTGGCCACATTGTGGATTCATTATATCGATATTATTCTCTCTGATTTTTGGTTTTCCGGATGTGATACTCGAGTGTCCCACCGTGGCGTAACCCATGGTTTTTTTCTTGCGACTGCATAGCCAACTGCCTGGCTGAGACTGGCCTAGGGGTACAGATTATTTCCTGGGGGACCTAGGCGTAATCATTGTGTATCCTACAATATGTGTAGGTCGCATTTGTAGCGAAACTGTCTGGCTAAGACAACCTAGCGGTACGGATTGTTTTCTGAGGGACCCAGGCATAACCATTGTGTATCCTGCACCCTACTAGTCATTATGGCGTAACTCGCAGGGCTGAGAAAGCTTACGGATACGGATTGTTTCCTGGAGGATCCAGACGTAACCATTGTGTATCTGCGAACCATGGTTGGACAAAGGTTTTGGTTTAATTGTTATGTTTGGATTGTGCTTTCCATATATGTTTTTTTAAGGTTTTTCAAGTATTTTCACTGGGTGTTGAAACAGGTCTGCTAAGTACTTGAAGAATTCTAGCTTTGCGCCTGATCAATGCATGGCCAGAGTCTGCAAGAACAAGGATAAACTTGTTGAAACATCGAGTTATAAAAGTATTTTCGTATAGAAAATTTGTTTTGATATAAAAGTATTTATTATAAAGGTATTTTATTATAAAAATATTTCCAACAAGAAAATTCTGTATTAGTTTTTAAAATTTAAATTCATATGGTTTGAAATTTAGGATTCGTGCCCGATACTATTTTTTTGAATTTACCTTATCTGCTCAGCTTTATTTATTCACCTATATTATGTTTTTCCGAATCTACCTTCTTTTCCTTGTTGACTATATCCTTTTTAAATATTGTTTATTTATATGCTACATTGTTGATAGAAATTTTTTAGTGTTATAAATATTTTAGGAGTTTTAATTATATAAAACAAATTTAAATTAAAAGATGATAGATTTATTAATAATATTTGAAAAGTATTTTAAGATAAAATTGGTAACTCTATAAATTATGGATTTAATGTTTTCAAATAACTTCCTTGTAAATATAACTAATGATGTGAATAATTGTTTCTAAGTAGTTTTCATATATTTATAAAGGTGTTATTTTAACATATAGATGATATTTATAAAGGAAACAGGAAATCTTACAAATGAGTTGGGAAAATATTGAAGTATTAAAGAAAATTGAATTCCAAATGAAGTTTTCAAATGAATATTTCATGTAAAAAATATATAAAGTTTTAAAATTAATTGTTTATCTTGTCTTTTAATCTATTTCCTTTCTGGTTGTTTTTATTCTCTTACCTCCTTCCTTTTCGGGGACGAAAAGTTTAGAGTGGGGGAGAGTGTAACGACCCATAAAATTTTAATAATTTTTAATGGTTTTATTTAGCATATTTAATTTGATTTTTGATAAATTTTAAATAATAATATTTTGAATTTTTTTTACATTTGGATTACATATAGTTAAATGTGGCAAATGATAAATTTTCATCAAAAATTAAGAAAGTATATTTTAGGGTGTGATTCTGTTCAATTTAAGTCAGTAATAATTGATGTTCATAAAATAATTAATTTGGGAAATTCAAGGCACAGCTGTTTTATTTGCCATCATTTCTTTTATTTATTTTCAAACGGTTCATTTTGCCTTTATAACGTGCCTTCCATATTTATTCTTGCTGTCCAATCAAGCTATTAATTGCTTTGATTTTTTATAAAACAGTGTGCAGCTGTTACTTTTTCTATCGTTAAAATTTCAATTGCTTAATAATTTTTCCAATTCATAGATAGACTTCCCATTCCTAGCCATTAATAAACTTTGAAATCATCGTCCTTGCCTTTCGTTATTCTCCGTTTTATAATGATAATTGAAATTTTTAGCTATTTCAGTATATAACTTTTACACGTTTTATACTCATTTAATTTCAGCAGTCCATTGCATTTAATTTCTAAACTAATCCATTTTCTTCCCAGGCAACAGCTCACATTCCATTTCGCTTATAAATCAGTTTCCACTTTTACTCACCTGCTTGCCTTTTCTTCCATCTATCTGTTTGATAGTTATATATAAGTTATAATACGTTTCCCTGATTCATCTCCTTTCCTTTTTCATTAACATATTAATTCTGGGAAGTGATTAATTTAAAAACCCATCTTCCCCTCATTTCTTTAAAGTTTCAGCTAAATTTTAGCTTGTGACCGTTGCTGTACATTTCATTAAAGAGGTACGTTACCTTATTAATCTCTGGAATTTAAGGGTGAAAATTTTATTTTTCTAACCTTTTCTTTCCTACGCTCCCTGTTTCCACTTCTTTCATTATGACCATTCATTATATATATACACTACAGCTGGAAAGTTATAAATGTATAAACTTAGATATGTTTTGTATTTATTAAAAATTTAAAGCTCAACTAAATTGTGCAAAACGTTTTTCCTCTGCCTTTATAACTTTGGGTTTATACCTACTGTTGCTTCCTCTTCCTCCCTGAAGCCTATAAAATTATATATATACACTACAGCTGGAAAGTTATAAACGTATAAACTTAGATACGTTTTGTATTTATTAAAAATTTAAAGCTCGCCTTAAATTGTGTAAAGCGTTTTTCCTCTGCCTTTATAACTTTGGGTTTATACCTACTGTTGCTTCCTCTTCCTCCCTGAAGCCTATTTCCTTTCTTTCCTAAGTTGTTACAGCGACTCTTCTATGCCATAACCGATACCCCTATCGCCATCACCCATCATACACTCGTCACCACTAGCTTGCATACGTTCGCATATATTAGGTATAGTACTTCTGTCTGTTAGCATATATATATATATATATATATCAGTGAATTTGTTACATGGGTTATATTATCTTGGGTTTCCCTGTTTCCAGTTTAATAATATATTATACAAATTTTGCAGTGTCTATTATATGGTTTATATATATAGGTCAAAGTTATTCTTTTATATATATAAATGTATTTGTGTATATATGTATATATGTTGTTATATTAGTCTATAAAATAAAATTTTCCTTTTTCGGCTGCTGTATGTAAAGATGCTTTTTGTTCTAATTTGTTTAAGCTTAGTATTTTGTTTTTTTGATATATAATATTTTAAACGTGAATTTGATTTAAGTGAAGCTTTTCGTATCATGTTATTAAATGAAATAATATAAGGTGATTTAAAAATATATATACTTTTTTTTAAAAATCTTTTTGAGGTTTTGTTGATTTTGTTATATATTACTCTTTCTTAATGCAATGTACTGGAAACAACAAAATAGGCGAGTGAGAAAAAGAACGAAAACCATATATATATATATATATATATATATATATATATCTAAGTATTTAAGTTTATACATTTGGTCGGTAAGTATATGGCATTTATAACGGTTTTGAAAGTAAATTTTAAGCATGTCTAAGCGGATTATGTCGTAATGGTTATATTATTATTTAAATATAAGTATCACATGTGCAGGTTTTAATTGTACATAGTATTTATATATTTATAATATAAAGTTTATTAATTTATAAAAGTTTATACAGTTTATATTTTATAAGATAAAGTTTAAAAGTGATATACGTGGCAGTTGATATGTTGCAATGAACATACATTATATATAACTTTTTATTTTAATAAGTATTATTTCAACATATATATTGCATATATGTTTGATTTTTTTTGCATTGTATATGTGTTTCGTTTAAAAAAAATGATTGAAATGTATGTATATTAAATTTAGAATATGTTTTATATATGTAAATAGTTATATATAATTATATATATAATTGTAAGTTCACTTATATCATTCGTCTTCATCGATCTAGTTCTAATTTGAATTCGATTTTTTTTCTCTTTCATTTATCAGCTTTGTTCGTCGTGCCTGTTTTCTTCGTCGAATCGTGTCTATCTAGCGTTGCTTTGGAATTTGTAACTAGACTTCAATGTCTATTCTTTTTAGCCTTGAAAGGTGAGCAATCACTCACGATTAACGTTCTTATATTTATTAAATTTGATTTCAACTGAAACAACAATTGAAGTATGCTTCTGTAGTTATTTTGTTACATTTATGTTATTATCTGTAACTGTTCACCTGTGGGATATGACACCATAACCTATTGTTTATATTATATTATTATTCATGATTCATGTCTGTTATATTTTGTTCGTATCTGTTATCACTCTGCAAGTTCCCTGTTAGTATAGAATTCACCATAGGTTGAAAGGATACATACCCGAATGGACTTTGGAATAGGAGAATTTCATTATGGGTTGAAATGATAGACCCAAGCGATTTTTATTTAATTAAATTTGGGATTACGGGTTGAAATGATATCCACCCGTATATATTTAGTGTACGGATTGAAATGATAAATATCCGTATCACTTGACCATAGGATATGAAATATATACAGACACCGCTAGTCCATAGATAAATGCTTTGAAAATAATTTCTATGGTTTTGAAAAGAAATATATGGTTTTTAATAAATGTTGGTTCTTAAAATATTATACATATAATGGAAATTTTATGTATATATATAGATTTAATAATAATATTATTGAGATTGATTTAATTCATAGATTATGTTTAAGTAGTTATGTAAATCTATATTTTGAAATAGATTGTGTAATAATTTGAATAAGTTAAGGTTGAGAAGATAAACTCAAATTAATCGAATGGTATTTAATTAACAATTCTACTGAATTAAATCGATTTGAACTATTTAAGTTGAAGTTTAAGGTTTGATTTGATAACTTGATTTTGATTTAAAGTGATTAAATGGATGTTTCAAGCTTGAACAAATCGAATGGAATATTTGGTTTGAAGGTAAATTAAAGTTATTTAAATAACACTGACTTTATTAAGTGAATCTAATGAGGTTAAATCGAGATCCATATGAAACTGTAAAGTGAACATTTAAATATTAAAGCTTTGAACTATATTCGAATTTAAATGGGTTATTTTGAGATTCAAATCTGGATTTGAAATCAATATAGTTGAATTTGTTATTTAGAAACTAAAATTGAATTAAAATGAAATTTAGGTTGAACTAAAATTTGAATTATTATTTAGAAAATTGAATTGAATGTAAATTTAGTTTGAAACATCAAATATTTGAGGTTTTGAAATATATTGAAATGTAAAAGGGTATTTTGTGATTTCAAATTCGGATGTGAGATCGAGAAATTGTGAAATGGTTATTTAGGAATTGAGTTAAATTTAAATTGATAAATTAAGATTGGACTAAATTTGAATTTGGAAATTGAGTAAATTTGAATCGTAACTTTGAAAGTGATAAAATTTGGAAATAATTATATATCTAATGAAAATAATATTTTGGTTTTGAAGTATAAATAAATTGGAATGACCACGGTGTTATAGTGTATATTTCTACCTTGCAGATAGTTCTGCAGATCCTTAGAGGATGGTTATCCCAAACATCCTCTAAGTTAATTGTATTTCAGTTGATATTTCACTTGAGTTAGATTTATAAATATAAGAATGTTAATCCTGACTCGAATGTTTTGTGTTTTGCTTTACGCTCGGGTCAAACTGAGTGATACAACATTTGAGACTCACCTTCGAAGTTGGAGCTTTGCTTGAAGATTCAGCTATCTATCCTTTCATTTAGCTTCCATCTTTTCAAGTTGATTGGTCCAGAGAAGTCACATGCTCGTACTGGAGACTTCACTGCATCTGAGATATTCTGTTGTACTTTATTTCTAACTCTGAAGTTTATATCGTAGCTTCATGAACTACTATTCATTTATTCCGCTGCGTATTATTGTACTACTCTGTATTTGTGATTCTGTGATCGATTTATTTACTGTATATGTTAAATTTTGCCAAATTTAAATTAACAATTCGGTATTTTGATCAATTCAAGTCCGACTTGTGCGGATGCGAATGGTTGAAAATATCAGGTCGTTACAGGGTCGCATCCAATTAGGATATGTTTATCACCTTTCTAGATACCCTCAGATATTATTACTATGGTGCGCGGAAGAACTCAAAAAGGATGGGAACACCCGAGGTGATAGCATATTCGGTTCTACCCAGGTTAGAGGTAGACCGGTCATCTATTGCAGGTGTGACAACCCTCCTTTTTGGACAGTTTAAATCGACAATAAACTACACATGTCTAATTCAAACCATTCAAAAGGGAGGATTGTTAAAAGTAAATAAGAAGGAAAAAAAGGTAAGAAAAAACACAGAATCTCGCAGTAGATTGACAAAATATAATAAACAAATAAACGGTTCATAAAGTTGTTTTAAAAATAACATTTGATTACACTTTTCAATTCAAATCGGAGTTATACAGCAGGAATAAACAAATAATACAGTGGAATAATTATAATGGATAACAATAATATAATGAATTTACGCCTTTGTCCTCTAGAAAATAGTCTTTAATTCACTGAAAAGCTCAGACTGACCGAGCGTAATGAAAAAACAAAACACTCGAGTCAGAAGTAAAAGATTTTACGCAAATTAAATCAAAATTAGATGAAATAAGGAATACAGATCACTAATTTTTTTAAGGTTCGAATTTCCCAGAAAAGTTTGTTCCCATGTTCGAAATATAACAGATTTCAAATAGATCCATTCTAGTAACTTACAAGTTCACAGAAAAATTCCCAATTAAATTTCATAGTTCAAGGGATTTGATTTATAAAAATGTCACAAAGTTTCAACATTCAATTCTATCGAAACTTCCCAATGTTTCAAAATTTAATTTTGAAAACTTTCAAATAAGGTAACGATAGTTTGTTTCTCATAAATCATTATTATGATTCAAGCAGTAAATCTAAACATACCAATTTTTTACTCATGTAAATATATGATATTTAGGAGTTTAATATTTTTATTCGTTGTTCAAATAATCAATATGAAAATTTATATGATTACAATAAAGTATAGCGTGATAACAAGGATACGTCAAATTAAATGAACAAATACACATATAATCACAATAACATCCATCACAACATACAATCAACATTCAAATTCACCAATTCAACAAATCAACCAATTCAATAACATGTCACAATAATTATTAGTTATCACATATTGGAGTTTAGGTATTAAAATTAATATCAATTAAAATTCCAAATCAACAATCAAAAATTTATCGCTAAATGACCTGATTTAACTTGCAATAAAATTTTAGTATTTCGTGAGTGAGTTTGAACACTCACCTTAAGGATTTTCCTTTTCTAGTTGGATTTGGATCCGCTACTACTTCCTCCTTTTGATTTGTTTCATTGCTATCTTAATCTTCCCTTCTTTAGAAAGTTTTCGAAGAGATAAGGAAGTTTGTATAAATCTGGATTTGAAGAAAAGGATTTGGAAAAGAATTTTTTTTAAAGAAGATAAAGAATTGAAAAAAGAAAAAGAAGCTTTGAAAAAGAAGAAGAAGATTTGAAGAATAAGAAAAAGGAAGCTTTGAAAAAAAAGGAGATTTGAAGAAGAATAAGAAAAAGTGAATGAGGAAAATAGAGAGAGAGAGAGAAAATGAGATGGAAGTTTGTTTGGAGAAACGAAGCTACAGAAGATGAGATTTGAAAAATGAACCGAGACTACAAGAATGAAGATGGAAACAAAGAAAAAGCTAATAAAGTATATATAAACAAACTAGGAATTGGAATAAAGTAAAAATATGAACAGTCTTAAAATGGTAGTATTGAAAGAGGTGAAGTAAAGGAATAAATATATGAATAAAGATAAAAATAAATCTTCCATTCTTTAATATGAAGCTTCAGAAGAAAGAGTTGCTAATGAAAGGAAGCTACAAAAACTAATAACGCATAAACAAAATAAACTTCAGAAACGAAGAATGGTAAATGCTAATTAGATGGCATGAATATTAATTTGAATGTTTACATTAAAATGGAAAAAAAGAAAATGAATAATTTTTTTTTAAGCAAAGCACGTGAAAGAGAAAATGAACAAATGAGAAACAAATGAAAAGAATGAGGCAATTATTAATTAGAAATAAATCAAATGAGGCTATTATTAATTAATGAAGAACGAATGAGTATTCTAATAATTAAATGGATGCTCAAATGGAAGCTATGCTGAGAAGTTGAAAATGAAAAGAGAGAATGCGACGTGATAATAAATGTAAAGCAAATAAAGGGATCGCCTATATACTAAATAAACCTTTGGAGTGCAAATTCCTAAACTTACTCCAATTAATTCATATCAATAAAACCAAATATACACATATTTACATCATATAATTCCATATTAAAACATGCATTTTATGTTAATATAAGTGGACACTCCATTAGTGCAATCAATCAATTGACAATCAATTGACCAATTAATCAACTAATCAACCTATATATTTACTTACGTTACTCAAACCAATTTTATTAATTAATGAACATATATCTCTCTATGCACTATAAAAATGATTTACCTTACTTTTTAATTACCGGAACGATCACATTAATGTAACCAACTTACAAGTTTTAACCACAAATAAAATGAAAAAATAAATATATGTGAACCTATATAACTAATGTATAACTGTTCATACAAGGTAACTCTAATTGATTCCACAACATTTACATAACCATGAACCCTTTGATGTATTTAAAATTTTGAATATGTGTTAGTGTATTATTCTAAAATTCATTTTTTTTCCAAAATCATTTTTATTCAAAATGAAAGTTTTATTTTTTTACGTCTCAAAACATGCGATTATCTTAATTAAAATGTTCATTCCATATTTACATAAATGCAAATTCCTATATTAACTCATTCATTACAATTTCATTTATGCTTCCTTTTAATTGAAACATTTCAATTAATCTAATTTTAATTCATTTCATTACTAATTTCAAACAAATTCTTATTATAAAACACTGTTTTTTTTTTCATTTATACTAATTCAAACATGTTTTATCAAATTTTGTATACAACAAAATTTATACACTATTTACAAATTAAATGTTTTATCTTACAGAAAATCAACTTCTCCAATATGCATTTCAAATAACAACTTATGTTATTCTTTCATTAAAACATTCACTCCATCCTTTATTCAAATTCAACATTTGTTATTCCGATTAGAGACAAACATACAATTCATTCTTTTCAAGTCAAAGCATAAATTTCATCAAAATGTTTATCTTAATTTAATTTAAAATATAAGTTCTTATGTTGAACTTATTAATTACAATGCACTTGTCTTTTCTTTTTAATAAAAGAATTCCAGCAACTCTTATCATAGTTTATATTCAATATTAGATTTCAAAATGAATTCTCATTATACCAAAACCGTTTTCTATTCATTTCATATATTCCAACATTTATTTCTTAAATTATTCCATTCTTATATCAACATCTATTATTACAATCAATGGAACTTATATTCAAACAATTACTAAAATAAATTGAAATTACACTAAAATAGTTATCAATTACATTAAATCACATCATTAAATTACTTTCTAATTGTTTTCTTAGTAATAAATCATAAATTTATAATTTCATGCAATGTTAAATCCTAAAATCTTATTAAATTTAGTACTCAAATTATCAGAAAAAATATGGATCATTACAACAGAGGATCCCGGCGAGGTCCTCTGTACATTTTTCTATATGTGTACTGTGATAGGTGGTATTCCGGTGCCCTGTCATTGTATGAGATCCATTCTCCAATACGAACCTTTACCGTTTTAGTTGTAGAGTCTAGTATGCTGGAACTTAATTAATGTAACAATTTCGGTTATTTGAATAAGTATTTGTACTTAGACGCTATTATAAAGCATTGGATTTTCTACAAAAGGTTTTGGTTATCGTAAGGGAAAAACCCGTCGTGTTTATGTGTGGCGTGGTCTTACGAGATACCTTTGATTTTAAAAGGATTTTGAAAGTTATAACGAATAAAATTCCTTGGGATTTAAATTCTCATGCTGGTTTTACCAGACTGACCCGAGCATGGTTTTTTCCTATATGCTCGGGTCAGACCGAGCATATTTACAGGTTTAGTTGGAAGATTGGAAATTCAAGAGAGGAGCTGGAGGCCCAAAGACGTATTCACGTAGATGATTATATTTCGTTGCATTTTAGTTGTGTTATCAGCAGTTGTAAGGACATGGTGCTATAACTGTCCATGCTGTATAGGTTGGTGTACTCTGATTGTTATCTGTTATGTAAATATTACAGTTTTGTTTCATATAAAGATTTGTTCTATATTATAGATTATTCATTTCCGCTATGAGATTCTGTGTTGTTTGGTTTTCTTTCTATCTTCTTTATATCTTTTTTCTATTTCTTTTTCTTACTATCCGCATTTTTGTTCAATATGGACTTGACAAGTATGTAAAATGTCAGTTCAAACTGTAGGGAAAAGTGGGTCGTGTCATTGTGGTATCAGATCTTAGGTTGAGCGAATACCTAGGCTTTCATGGATTTACTCATTACAGATAGGGTCAGGAGTACCCAAGAATGAGTTTGTGTGTGTATATATACGAGAACGCGTACTTGTTAGTAATATAAAATGTTTTATTGTGTTAGCTAATCGGTCGAGTGACGTATAGATTCTGGTCAATACGAGTAGTAAACGTTATTGATAAGGTTCTCTAACCACTTGAAAAGGCCAATGGACACAATATTTTTTAAGTGGGTAAATGAAATAATTTTACCTAGATATACTTTATATATTAAACGACAATGATTTTCAAAATATATAGTATTTTGAGGTGTTGTTTGATAAGTGATGATAATATTTTACATCTAGGATTTGAGTGGTCATAGCCATCTAGTATTGAGTACCCTCTATTTCCCGCCCTTTTGACCAGGATATTCCTTAGAGACCTGAGATTAGTAGATAGAAGCCTTTGAAAATTTGAAATTTTATGTAAATTTAAGAAATTTGGAATATTTTAGATGAACATTTTTGGAAGATTTTTCATAATAAAAGTTAATTTTATAGTAATTGATTTAGAAAAAGAGATATTTGAGGTTTAAAAGCTCCAATGATTTCATAAGAATTGTTTTAAACAAATTTTTGAAGAAAATGATTTGGTATTATTTAGGTAAGTTTTTAAATGATAGTAATTTAAAAGAGAAGTTATTTGAAGCATGTACATATATATACTCTTTAGCTTATGTAAATTCCTAAAACCTTAGAATCTCATTCTTTGGTTTTATTAATTGACTGTAGAGAACTCCCATCGTGGTTAGAGGAGCACTTATGAAGGCTAGGAGGGCTGGTGATTAGGACTTGGTGAACCGGATTATCAGGGATCTTGTCCAGCCATCGATATATGAGGAGGAGTTAGAAGGGAAATGAAACCTATCGAGTAGCCATCGCTTCATGAAGAGGAGCACGAGATAGGGGTTGAAGAGAAATTCGAAGAGGAAGAAGAGGAATTCGAGGAGGAAGAAGAGGAATTCGAGGAGGAGAAGAGGAATTTGAAGTAGAACAAGAGCCCAAATTGAAAAATGATGCGATGTCATTTGGAAAATGGGAAAGATTGATAATGAGCCACTTGCAGATGGGGATAACTTTCGAAGGGAACTGAGCCCGAAGTTTGTATGGATTTCGGAAAATGATGTTGAATCTATGGAGATGGAAGGACCGGAAGTGGAGGACTCTGATGGAGAGAGTCCACTGTGAGATGTTAGCTTGGGTTGGGTAGTTCTCTTAGTATGTGTACCCTATTAGGCCATATTAGTAGCCATAGACGTCATGGATGTGTAAATTAATGAAATATCCTAGTGGATGCTTTGGTATGGATATATAGGTATGTATAACCGGCTAGTGGTCATAGTTATCTCCTGGATATGGGTATATGTATGTGGTGACTGTAGTTGTAAAAGTATCTTAGTTGATACTCATGTATAACAGATATTTTGGGATATATGCGTGTGTGTTGAACTTATGGGATATGGTTGTTTATTATTTGTTAATAAATTAAAATTCGTTTCGTTATGTTTACTAGCTTGGTTACGGCAATTTCGGGGATGAAATTCTTTTAAGGAGGGAGGAATGTAACGACCCAGAATTTTTGTCGTCTTGAGTTTTGAATATTAATTTTTAATATTAAATATTACGTTATTTTAATCAAAATAAAAATTTACGTTAAATGTTTCAAGCCAATATAATATTTTGAATTTCCAGATTTTTATTTACAAAATAGGAAATTGGTTTAACTGGAATTTCTTATATATAAACATATTCAGAACAACAGAATTTATGTATATAACCTAGAAACAAATTCATATCAAATAAATGTAGACGAATAAGAAAATATTATAAATAGAAATGATTATGGCTTATGAACAATATAGTGTATTATAATTTGAAATAGTTTAAAATTGGATTTTCTTACACACACACGTTAGTTAAGAAGAATGTATATATAAGTTCAAAAAGGAAAATATAGTATTTATAAACAAACATATGTAGTATATTAAAAATAATATATATATATATATATATTGTAAATAAAAGAAGAAATATATATGATAACATACGATGGTAGAAATGAGGAAAATTTATAAAATCATTTTAAATCAGTTTTAAAGGGGATCTTTTACAAAATAATGTTTTGACAAAAATGTCGTTTTTATACATCTAAAATGAAATAGCAAAAATTTTCATTTTGTTTTGAAGTGTACATTTTTTAAATATAAGAAAAGTGTTAACAAAATATTATTTAAAATGGAATAGCAAAATTTTTTAGTACTTGAGTTATATATATTTAATAGAGCAAACTTTTATTTTGCATTCCAAGTATAAAAAAATATGAAAATGAAAACTTAATTTTTTTTTAATTAACACTACCTTATATCTCTTATTCTCAAATCAAAGTGAAACATAAAGTCATAAATCAAAGAAATTTAACTAAGTAAATGAAAGAGAAATATGACCAAAAAGTAAACCTTCAACACAGTAAAAGTGAAGAGAAAAACATATGCACACATGCATTTGCCAAGTCAAGTGAAAGAATGAAAGAAATTTAAATCGTATATATAAACATAAAAATGAACAATAAAAAGTAAATAAGTAAAAATGGCTAAACATGCATATATATGTAAGCATTTGCCTGGTAAAAACAATTACACAGCCAAAGGTAAAACTTTTAAGTTGGAAAAGTAAGCAAAGTACAGACATAAAAAAACAGCTTGGTCAAATACAGTATAGACCAAAATGATTGTTTTACTTCTTTTCAACCTCAAAATAAAATATCAACTCAAGTCACAAAATTAAAATCAATCCATCAAAACATTTTACAGCAAATCAAATGCGTCTTAAGCCTAAAGTCTTGTATGCATACATTGACTTGCCTTGTATAAACATATGTGTGTGTGTGTGTGTGTGTGTGTGTGTGTGTGTATAATCTGTGTGTGTTAGCTGGTGTGTTTGCTTCAGTATTCAAGCCTGTAAAGCAAAAATAAAAGCACTATAAAACAAAAATAATGCATAGTAAGAAGAAAATAAAAACATCTCCGTTCTCTCAAATCCAAAGCAAGCAAGGTAATCAAAGATTTCAGATTCATAAACTAAGTGCAACCGGAAAGTTTTCAAAGATTTCTGCGAATGTTTAAGGTGAGAATTTAGTTTTTGGAATGCCTGTACGTGTCCAACACCCCACTATTTTGTTTAACAGAGCAAGTTTTTATGATCGTTTAGCTTTTAAAAATCAATATCTCCTATCTCGTTTTGAATTGGTCGATGGTGTAAACTAAATTAATGTTCGTATGTGAGTCTAGATCACATTAAAATTTGTTCGAAGCTCGTTTATGCTATATATTGTATGAACTGGCAAAATAACAGTACCAACCTAGTTTTCGACAAAAATTCAATATGTTTAAATCATCAAATCGAGTACATAGTCGGGATTTTCGTATGAAGTTAGGTATTTTTGGTGGAAGATTCATTATTTTTAATGGCGTAGGTTTTGTGAAAAGTATAGTCGATCTTTATCCCTTCAAAAAATAAATTCCAGCGATGTAGTTGTCGAGGGGGTGTTTACACACACACACATAATCTTGTCAATTTTAAAATGTTGTAACTAATGTATACGAAATCCGATTGACACGCAGTTTGTTGCGTTTGGTTTATATCAACGAACATTACGTCGTCATATAACCTGTTGTCGAGTTTAAACAAGTGAAAAATTATGGTATATTTAAACGGGCAGGAATTTAATTATCTTAATTAAAACAAATATCGTCGTTTAAATTTTTATGACCCGTCTGATGAAGCGTTTTGTCAGGATAAAAACAAGATGAGTTAATTTAAGTAATTACGATGTTTTGGCATCTGTTGTGGAATAAAACCCCATTCTTCTAACCGTATTCAATTAGACCATGTGGGCAAAATAAATCACCGTTCTGCCATTATTACTGAATATATGCGTTTTGGACATTGGCTAGCCGAAAATAAACTCTGTTCTGCTATTTTATTTGTATGGACATCTATTTACTATCCTGATAAATATATTGGACAATATGATGTTAGATTGATTGTTAAAAATAGATTGATGTGAATATCTGTAGCTATTATTCTGGATTGTTATAGAATGAATGGTAACATGATTAAATTCTACTGAAATTAATAAACCTCTTTTCCAAATTTGGAGTTGATTTTTTTAATCAAAGTTATTGAAAGGACAATTATTATTTATTAATGATATTTTAAAGTTAATTAATAAGTATTTTGATAATGAATCAAAGTTAATTTTTTTTATTTTTCTTGAAAATTATTTAAAAAGTATTCAATTACTGTTTCAAATCTATTTAATTATTGAAATGTTTAAAGTATATTTAAGTAGTAATTAAAGCAATTTTCGGTAATTTGTTTAAAGTTATTTATTACCTAAGGATTAATTAATACTAAGATATTATTATTTCAAAGATAATTTGTTTAAATATAAATAATGTTTTAAAAATAATAGATTGTATAGTTAACCTTTATAAAGGAGTATTTTCCTAAATTAAACTTGGAAAATTTATGTCGAAACTTTATAAGAAATATTTTAGGATAATTAATAAATAAAGTTTCCTGAAAGTAATGGTATACTTTCATGGCATAATCGGGAGGCGTAGATTGCCTACAGTTATGTTTAGATTTCTCTGAAATAAAGACGTAGTCATTGAGCTGCGAATCCATGGTTGATACCGTAGAGTACTTTCCATTTTTATTAAAAATGATTTTCAAATGTTATTGAAGAAAAAAGTTCGTGAATATACTTATTCCTATTAGATAAGTACATACTTTTTTATTAAAAGATTAATTTATCGAGATTTTAAATTAAATAAGGCTTAGTCATTTCGGTGGAAAATGAAATCTATGGTTAAATGATTGTTTGTTTGATAGTTAAATAACCGACTATCAAATCTTGATCCTAAAAACATAACTTTGAAAATATCTAGGAGAAACACGGAAATTATATGGTACAGTTGCCGTCGAATGTGCTATATTTCACGTATAAACCATTTTCGTTCTTCTAGGACGATGATAAGGAAATCCATCCACTAACGGTTTGGAGATAATCTCCGATCTTATTTTAGTATGTTTATTTCCTAAAGAACCGGGGTTGAGTTTACCGCAAATATCGAACATTGTTTCGAAGAGTCTGAGATCGGATAAGTTATTTGAAAACCACTACGATCCATCGAATACAATTTCTAAAGTGAAGACAAAAGCATGGAATCGAAGATGGACCATTGAAGTGCAAAGGCTAATTGCTACTAACCCTGAGATGATTACAAAACAGATGTAGTAGGAATGGTGCCTTTCATTTCGTTCAAACATAGAACAGACTTGTATGGATGAATGCTATCAGTACATTGTCATTGGAGGATAATGAGCATTCTAAGTGTAAATTCCTTATAAAGGTAGTTATAGCCTCAAGCCTCATCAAACGGGAACGATTGAAAATCAGGGAGACGCCGCAAAGCTAAGTGGGTCGCACCCAATTAGGGTATATTTATCACCTTTATAGACACCCTTGGATATTATTACTACGGTGCACGGAAGAACTCGAAAAGGGTAGGAACACCTAGGGTGATAGCATTTCAGTTCTATCCAAGTTAGGGGTAAACCGGTCTTGTGTTGCAGGAGATCCCGGGGAGGTCTTCGGTACATTTTTGTAGACATATACTGTGATAGGTGGTACTGCAGTGCCTAGTCATTGTATGTGATTCGTTCTCCAATATGAACCTTTACAGTTTTAACTGTAGAGCCTAGTATGCTGGAATTTAATTAATGTAACAATTTCATCTACATGGATAAGTATTTGTACTTAGACACTATCATAATATCACTTGATTTTCTACAAAAGATTTTGGTTATCGTAAGGGAAAAACCCGACGTGTTTATGTGTGGCGTGCTCTTACGAGATACCTTTCATTTTTAAAAGATTTTGAAAGTTATAACGAATAAAATTCCTTATGATAATTCTCATGCTAGTTTTACCAGACTGACCCGGACATGGTTTTTCTGATTTGCTTGGGTCGGACCGAGCATATTTCCAGGTTTAGCTGGAAGATTGGAACTTCAAGAGAGGAGCTAGAGGCCCAGAGATGTATTCACATAGACGATTTTATATTCCATTGCATTTTAGTTGTGTTATCAATAGTTGTAAGGATAGGGTGTTATAACTGTCCGTGCTGTATAGGTTGGTGTACTCTGATTATTATCTGTTATATAAATATTACAGTTTTGTTTTATGTAAACATTTTTTCTGTATTATAGATTATTCATTTCCACTATGAGATTATGTGTTGTTTGGTTTTCTTTATATATTCTTTCTACTTTCTTTTCATACTATCTGCCTTTCTTTTCAATTTGGACTTGATAAGTGTGGTAAAGTGTCAGTTCGAACTGTATGGAAAAGTGGATCATGCCATCTATGATCCATTCTAGGCTTACTAAGATACCTGCCCAACACTTCTACAGAGTGCGCAATATCCAAATGCTTACACACTTGAGCGTACGTTAGACTCCTTATAGCAGATGCATAAGGGAGCTTCTGCATTTCTTTAGCTTCGATGATGTTATTAGGGCATTGTTGAGACAAAATTTATCTCCTTTAGCGACAGGGGTATCACCCATTTTACAATCTTGCATGCCAAACCTTTTAAGCACCGTTTCTGTATAGTTTTTTTATGACAATCCAATAATACCCCGTGAGCGATCATGATATATTTGCATTCCTAATACAAAAGAAGCATCCCTAAGATCTTTCATTTCAAAATTATCTGAAAGCAATCTCTTGGTTTCATGCAAAATATGTAAATTATTATAGGCAAGCAATATATCATCAACATATAAATCCAAAATATAAATTTACTCCCAATGAACTTGTGATACACATAGTTATCAATAATGTTTGCCTCGAAACCAAATGAGGTAACTACTTTATGAAACTTATGGTACCATTGACGAGAAGCTTGTTTGAGCTTCTAAATGGATTTATTTAATTTGCAAAACCATATTCTTTGAATCTCTGAATGAAAAGTCTTCTGATTGCAGCATTTAAATTGTTTCCTTAATGTCCATTGAGAAACGCAGTTTTAACATCCATTTGATGTTACTCAAAGTCAAAATGTGCAACAAGCGTCAATGATGAAACCAGAGAGAAAGTCTCTTTAAAACCGATGCCTTCCTTCTAAGTAAAACCTTTTGCTACAAGACGAGCCTTACATCTTTTCATGTTACCTTTTGCATCCCTCTTGGTTTTAAATATCCATTTACAACCAATGAGTTTCTTACCTTCAGGTAAAGAGACAAGGTTTCAAACTTTATTGTCTTGCATGGATTTATACTCTTCATTCATAGCATCAATCCCTTTTGAAATTAGCATCTTGCATGGCCTGGTGAAATTTGATAGAGTCATTTTCCATCAATCCATTATTATCCTCTATTTCTTGAAGAAATACCACAATATCATCCAGAATGGCATCTTTCCTCTCTCTAGTGGATCTCCTTATTGACAATCATTTTGAGGCTGTTGAGTTTGTTCTTGTAGAACATTGTCCTCTTCTTGAAGATGGTTTTCTTCAATATTGTTATGTTGTGGTTCCAGATTAACTTCTTTATTAATGACAGGAATGATAATCTGTACATTGTTAGAAGAGGTACCTGTAGTAGGAATCATAGATGATGATTCCTCCTCAAAAACAATGTTCCTTACTTCATTTCTCCCCCTTAACTCCACATCCTCAAAAAATGTTGCAGTTTCCGTCTCAAAAATTTCTTTAGTGTGGGATCATAAAATTTATAGCCCCTACATCGCTAAGAATAACCATTAAGTAGCTGCTCACTATTTTAGAGTTCAATTTTGTTTCATTTGGCGTATAATGCCTTGCCTTAGCTGGACATCTCTAAATATGAGGACGCTTTAGAGCGGGTTGTTTCCCCGTCCAACGCTCATAAGGTATCTTGGCAGCTGCTTTAGTGGGTACCCAATTAAGGATATAAACTGCTGTCTTAAATGCCTCCTCCCGAAGTGATTTTGGTAAGGTATAATGACTAATCATACTCCTCACATGTCTTTAAGAGTTCTGTTTCGTCTCTCAGCAACACCTTTCATGCTAAGTGAACCTGGGATGGTATAATGTGAGACTATTCCACATTCCTCTAGGAATTGGGCGAATGTTCCTAGAAATTTTTCATCTGATCCATCAGATTTACCACAATATTCACCTCCACAGTCAGATCTTACAACTTTAATTCTTTTGTTGAGTTGGTTCTCAACTTCTACCTTAAATTTCTTGAACATGTCTAAGGATTTCTGATTTTTCATGCAAAAGATATATGTAGCCATATGTTGAGTAGTCGTCTATGAATGTGATAAAATATTGTTGACCATTCCTTGATGCTATAGGGAAAAGCCATAAATGCCTATGTGTGTCAATTCTAAGACGTCGATTGCTCTATGGGCATCTATTTTCTTATGTTTGGTCTGTTTTCCCTTGATGCACTGTACATGGACATCAAAGTTTGAAAAATCAATAGATTCCAAAATGCCATCTGACAAAAACCTTTGAATTCTAGTTTTAGATATATGACCTAAGCGCTTGTGCTACAATGTGGCTGAAAATTTTCCTTACTAGCTTTTCTTTTAATACCACGTGATTGCACATGCAAGGTTTCATAATAAGAGGTATCAACATCAAACATGTATAATTTATCATAACCATTAAGGGAACCAGTTTCAAAAGGATTTGAATTTATTGATAAACTAAAAATACTATTGCGAAATGAACAAGAATAACCAAATTTGTCTAACTTAAAAATAGAAACCAAATTCTGTCAATATGACGGTATAACTAAAGTATCAAATAAATCCAAATAAAACTGAATTTTCAATAACATCTTAAAATGCCTAATAGCCTCCACTTTAACCGATTTTCCATCACCTACATAGGTGTATCTTTCAGCATAAGTTGGATTTCGATAGCACAAGCAACCCTTTCTTAACATGTCATGCATGATATTTGGTACAATCTTTCTTTAATGTCCAACATTCTTACAAAAGTAATAACCATCATCCTCCTTATGTTGTTTTTTTTTGTTGGACCCTTAGCAGTTTCCTTATCCTTCTTTCTCCTTTTGTCTTTTCCCTTAGGGGTGTATGCTAAATGAGCACTTTCAGTCTTATCATGCTTCAATCACTCTTCTTCTTGTACACAGTACAAAATGAGCTCAATAAGAGTCCATTTCTCATTTTGACAGTTATAGCCGATCTTAAACTAGTTGTATTGTGCAGGAAGAGAGATTAGTACCAAATGCACGAGCAAATCATTTGAAAGCTCAAGCTTAAGTGCCTTAAGTTATGAAGCAACCATTATGTTCCCTTTTCTTTGATACTTCAAGGAAATCAAGCATTGCAAAAGCATGTTTATTTCTACCTTATCGTTTTTAGCAAATCATTTTTCAATCTCAACAAGGAAATCTTTAGCATTGGTTATCTTATCAGATACCACACCCCTAAATTCCTTTGGAATGCCGCGCTCTATGATCATTAGACTCATGCGATTTGAACGATCCTACCTCTCAAAGTTCTTTATAACATTAGAAGAACTTTCATCCGTAAGAGGTGTGCGTGCATCCATCCTAAGTGCAAGGTCAAGATCCATGCAGCCAAGAACAAGCAATATGTTCACTTTCTAATCCTAAAAGTTTATTCCAATAAGAATATGAATGTTGTTAAGATTGGTCAATACCGTAGTTAAATTAGTTGTACTTTTAACATAAGAATCAATCAAATATGCTCACATTGTAAGACAAAACCGCAATAAATTCAAATAATTGGTAAGTCTCTTCTCAAGATACCTAGCACAACATCAATATCAAGTCTTTGAACAGTAATATTAAGTGTAAGTGGTACTCCTGTTGTAATGATCAAACATTGACAATAAGTTCAGGTCAAATATCAATCTTCCTTTGGGCCGATTAGATATTCACTTGCAAAACTATATGATTGTCACATATTTATCATCAAACATGTATAAATGATTTGACCAAATATTAGTCTTCCTTTGGACCCGCTAATATCCGCATGAAAAAATACTCACAAACATCAAAAAAATTTCATGAATAACTAAAATAAGAGAGGTCACTTTGATGACATATTATTTAAATTAGTTCACTTGTAATGTAGGATATTTATAGTTAGTTTGCAAAGAGACACCAAATAATATTTGAATTGGTTAATTTTAACTCATTCATTTATGCATATTCCATAAATTTTAATTTTCAATTTTGTACATATTGAAGATATGGTTTCATAACTGTAATTAAAAAAATTGACATCAACCAAAACTGTAACAATACATAACAAATGTTATTTGCAATAACAATTAATGATAAAATATTGCGTACTTTATTTAACTGTCAATATTCAAGACAAAAGGTAAGACAAATTTTAACATAACATGGCCCATACATGTGATATTGCAAGAAAAAGAATAGCTGAAAACTGTAGTAGTGGTTGATCCCAAACATACTGGAAAGCAATGAAAATAAATAGTCCATGTCAAAATAGCTTATTATATCAGTGCGGCAGGTGATTACCTTTCGATGAAAGCTTATTTGAATAAGCAAATATGAATAAATGTGTTATAATATTACAAAAAGTGAAACTTATTTTTAATGGGCGGGCCATACATATAAAATATATGTATCAATAAAATGTAAATGCATTAAACAATAAACAATATGTCTTTTCTTATTTCAAATACAAACATGCTGCATCATTAAATTAATTTATTATTATAACAGCCATATTTAATGAAATTATGATAAATATAAATGCAATTGACCGTTATGTAGTCCAATACTTATTACTTGAACATTAAAAGGCACGACGATGCTTCCATATGTGTGAATGAAATGAAACTTAATATGGTAACCATCTATAGCAATAAAAAATTTGCACAGTCGCAACACCACTGACAATAAAATATGAATAATATGAGTAGTAACAATTAAAGACATTAGATCCAAACAAGAAGAATTAGTTCATGAATTATTTATATAGATCTGAAACAAATATATTAGAGGAATCAATCAGAAAAGAGAAAATCTTATGGATCCAAAATAAAGGCATCGGATGAATCAACCAAAATTGTAAATCTTAGAACCCTAATTTCATATGTACTTAAAATCAGGAGATTTATCGATAAAATCAATGATAGGTGGCTCTGAAACATTTTTTGGTGATTAATCTATATTAGATCTGAATACATATAACCCGAATTGATTAAATTGAGAAACAAGTATATGAAATTAATACCAAAAGACATACCGAATACATCAATTCTTAATTGATGTGAAGATTAATTTGGATTAGATCTTCCAAATTGACACAAGTTTAGATCTGTAAATTCTCTTTAGAAGAGGGTAGAGAGAATATGATAATATTTGTGTAATTTGGGGACCATAACCCCATATTTATAGTATGTGACATTTTTCAGTTCGGTCCTTTAACAAACTAAAATTATTACTCCGGTATCCACACGTTATAATTCTACATGACGAAAATACCCCTTAAGTCTTAATATGTTTATTCCAAAAATAGACCACATAATTAGACTTAATTAGAAGATAGCCCACACATTCAAACATTAAAATATGTGGCATCATTATGTTGAATTATTCCAACATGACAAACGTGTAGTTTGCCTAACAATTGAGTCAGCATTAAATGATATCGCATAAAATAAAAAGAAGGTTGTTGGTTGTCTTCTACAAAAATGCAGATAACTCTTTATTATCTCCGACCTTAAGTAAGTTGAGAAACATATATAGCTGGATTCATAATAAGAGTAAGTCAAATTTACCATTTATTTGAATATGGAACGAAGTATATATATTAATCGCGTATATATTTATAAAACAAAAAAGGAAAAGACGGATTAATAGGTTAATTACAATTAGTTTGGATTCGTTACTTCTTTGACAAGGATAGTTAATTACAAAAGACAATATCAACTGTTTTTTTTCTTAATTATTATTGACAGTGTATTAGTTATTGGATGACAAGTGCAAATTAATATACCTAACTGGCCAATGACCAAATCAGATGCATGATGACCAAGATATTGCCCTTATCACTACAAGGGGAGGGGGGATTTCCGACGGCTGAAAACCGTCGGCGGCCGTCGGAAGCCGTCGGCGGCCGTCGGAAAAAGCCGTCGGAAATGAAGGCGTCGGGGAGCAGTATTTCCGACGGCTACCGACGGGTGATGCCGTATACATTATCGACGGTTTCCGGCGGTTTCCGGCGGTTTCCGACGGCTTCCGACGGCCGTCGGAAACCGTCGGAAACCGTCGGAAATCAGGCCAATAAGCCGTCGGAACCCGTCGGAAACCGCCGGAAAATTTCGACCAATAAGCCGTCGAGAGCCGTCGGAAGCCGTCGGAAACCTGTTGTTTTTTTTTAAAATCTGCTGCAAATAGAGCCTTCCAACCACATTTCTCTTCCAAACACTACAATATCAATACTGCACAATCAAATAAACAATAATCCAACCAAACATGCAAACCAATACTCCAAAATATTCAATAGACACAGAAATAAACTAAATTAGAATAAAAATAAAATACAAAATATACATAACATTCCAACATTAACAATAATACTAACAATAACTGTTCTAATCATGCATATCCTGATACAGCTACAGAACCAAGTGTATTATACATAATTATACATATCAACAATTAATTGTTCCTTCTACCAAATCATTGTAAACTAAAACTAAACATACCTGCACGAACGAATTAGAAAGCAATGAATCAATCTGCCCCAGATCCAGAGCCAGCCGATGAAGGGAAGCGGCCACCAAACTGCTGCATGTACTCAAATAACTGTGCCGTCTGCATGGCCTGTTGGCGGTTCTGCTCCTCCAACTGCTGAACTCTAGTCTGTAATTCTTCTATACTTGCTAGCTCGCTCTGAGGTCTACTCCGCCGTCTCCTACTCTGACTACTGGACTGCAATAATTGAAAAATAAATAAAATCAAAGTTTATTGTTTTGAAAAGGTAAGAATATCATATTTTAAGTATTTTAAGAAAAATTAAATTATTTACCGCTAAATTGCCAAATCCGTATCGTCGACCATGCTCTGGTGGACTCATAACGGACTCAAAAATAATGTCCTCTTCATCGGTCGTCAGCTGCTCTCGACCCGTATCAGAAAGGAGTTTCTGTCGCTGCTCCATAAACATCTCCTGCATTGACAAATTAATAATATCATATCTTATTTCATAATAATTTGACAACTAAAACAATTACTAATACTGAATAAAATGAAATATGCTTACATGGCTTTTACTGGATTTATCGTCCTGCCATGTGTACGAAACAGTCCCGTCTGGATTAACATGCTCAACAGCATGCGTACGGGTGAACACGTCCATATAGCTGACAGGACCATGTGCCTCGGCTTCCTGAAGTTGATTGTTACATACAATTATTATACATTTAAAATCATATAGCATAAACTATTTACATTTATTATTCAGTAATTAAATTTACCAACTCCTGCCGATACTGCTGAAACGACTTCGATCCTCCGCGATGAGTAACGGGATTCTTATTTCTATTTGCAGAGTTTCTATCTGACTCTGCCTGTACATTCAAAATTTGATACATTATTTTTCAATCACGTTAAATTAATAATTGAAAAAAAATTAGTATACTTGCCTTCGCCTCGTCCGTCTCCCAGTAGCTCAACCAAGCTTGCCACACGCTCTCCCCCATCCACCGTGGTCTCTTCCCGGATTTCTTAACCTCAGATATCGTGTCTCTGTAGTTCTTTCGCATCTTCCTCATCCAGTATGCTCGTGCCAGCTGCATATCATCTGTCTGGATGTCTATCTCAGCCTGTGTTAAAAAAAGATTACACTTTAAACGATAAACGGTAGAAAAACGACAAAAACGAATTAAAAATGGAAAACATAAAAATTACACATACTAGGACATCCTGCCATATGCACTCTATGATGTGCGGAGGGATGGTATCCCACTTTGGCCAGCACGCACTCATCCTACTACGATATGCTGCTCTGGAGACGTCCAACACTACCTTAGTGGGTAGTAGCTCGAACCCCCTGTTTTTAAGTACGATACAGATAAGTACATACGTATAGTATAGAAAAAATAAGATGATGAATAAGATTTAATTTTTACCCATCTGCTTTGGGGGCTAACGTAACAACTGGACGGTGTGGCGCTTGCGATGGGCCACTGCCATCGCCTCCTGAAGAACGGGAAGAGCTCCTCCCTCTATGTGACATAATGATAAACCTGTGACGTTTACACATCATTATATAAGAGAATAAAAACATGATAATGAAATATATTTCATATGAACATGACATCAATGGTATAAATTGCTTAATTATAATGACTGAAATGTAAATAGACATGTAAGTTTGTTATACCTGATTCATGATGGGTGTACTCTTCCTACGATAAGCAGAGTTCATTGCATTTTTAATAAAAATTGCTAAATAAATGACAAATTGAAATAACATAAAACAATAGTAAACGGATTTAGAACCAAATTGAGAAAATGGAGAAAAACCGTCCGTACATAATGGAGAAATCTTATCATAATGGAGAAATCTTACCGTGTGACGATAATGGGCCAGGATGAATATTTAGAACCAAATTGAGAAAATGGAGAAAAACCGTCCGTACATAATCCTAATCTAACATTTCGACTCTCCGCTGCAAAATTTGGATACGTTTTATCGAAATGCTTCCATGCTTCTCCATCGGCCGGATGTGTCAACGTACCCTCTTCCTCCGTTCTCACGCTATGCCACCTCATATTAGACGCAGTTACAGAAGATGCGTATAATCTTTGAAGTCTTGGAGTTATGGGTAAGTAGTGCATACGCTTGTACGGAACTTCCTTACCCTTCTTTTTTCTTGGTTTGTATCTCTCCTGGTTACAAACTTTACAATTTCTAAGGTTTGCGTCTTCTTTCCAAAACAACATGCATCCTTTTAAACATGTATCTATTTTCTGATACGGTAAACCAAAAGCCGACATAAGTTTTTTAACTTCGTAGTGATTTTCACACATTAGATTATCGGGCGGCATATGTCTTTTTGCAGCTTGTACAACAGCCGTAAACCCAGCTTCAGTGATGTTGTATTTTGACTTCATCGCAATGTATTCTGCGATTACTGACAGCTGCGTGCCGCTTTTACAACCATCCCAAATAGGTTTTTTAGCTGCATCTAGTAAATCATAAATTTTCTTAGCTTCAATATTTGGTTCTTCAACATTTACATCATCGTCGTCAACTTCAACCATAGGAAACATTGATCGTGCTGCATCTTCGACCATATTTTCTATACGGGTCGTTGAAACTATTTCGTTAACGACACTTTCAGACTCTACAGAAGTATTTGCTACAACTTCTCCATGCCGATCCCAAACATAATATTCGGGTGTGAAACCGTGTTGGCACAAATGAACTTTCACAATATCTGGTAACAAAAACTTCAAATGTCTACACCTACTACACGGACAACGAATTTCTGGATCGTTTCCGTTATTACTTAAGGCGAATTCAACAAACACGTTTATACCGTTATAAAAATCTTCTTTTATTGAGCCCCTCATTCCTTTTCTTTGGTACATCCATCTCCTTCGATCAACAAAATAATCAATCATTTTTCCTATTTGACAAAATGAGAAGTTCAAAATTTAATATTTATTTTGAAGAATACACATTCGAAAAAGATTATTTTCATGTTCGTATAATATTTTGAATTTAAAGAACAACTTCACAAATTTAAAAATATTTTCAAATAGGGCACATTTCATTTTTTAACGTACGTAACGATTAAAAATATATAATTTTTTTTCATTGGTCAGACATCCTACCTCCCATTACAAACACAGTAAGCATTTACATTTCGTATATTACTTCGTCCCAAACGATTCAATAAAATTTCGGCAGCATTTCCCTTTTGTTCCCTGCATTGTACACAAATGCGTGTACGCAGGAAACAAAAAAGAAAAGTTAGGGCGAAATTTTATGAACCGTTTGAGACGAAGTAGTATACAAAATGTAAATTCTTACTGTGTTCATAACTTGTCCAATACAGGGACAAATCCGACAAACATTGTACCAGATGAATATAAATGGTCGTTTTTCGAAAAAAACGACTATTTATACAACGATCATGTACAACACTCGTCAGACGGGGCCAAAAACTCTCTAAGGGACATTTGTCGGTTAACATGCGCGCATTTTACTCAAAAATACAGTTTTACTCACTGTTCACATTTATATATTAATTTCACACATTTATTCGACGTATTACGCATCAACTTAGGGCTGGTTTAACATTTTGTCATTTTTCAATACACACAATTATAATTTAGAGTAATGCATTTTTTTTGTGTCATAAGTAAAAACGTGCACAATATAATACTCCTAGTTCATTCAATCATTTTATCTTATTCCAAATAACGTATACAATCGTCGAATCAAGGCATACACAACAAAATACATATACATGAACATGCACAAATTATACGTGTTTATCACAATTTCACGATAAAAGATGAAATTGGTATACCATGTGATGCTATAAACCGTTATTACGCTAGTGGAAACAATTGCAATCATTAATTCGCCCTAATTTATCAATTTATGCAAATCTATAATTAGGGTAAAAACTGAATTTTTCATAAAAATAAGAGATTATACCTGAGATTAAGAGTACTGAAGCTTGATTAGAGTGCGTTGGAAGATCCGGAAGCTAAAAATTAGGGATTGGAAGCTTAGGGGTTGAATTTGGGGGGTTTTTTGGGTTTTTTTCGTATGAAATGGAGGAGGAAGAAAGGGCTCGGCTGGCTGGTATAATCGCAAATTTGCGACGGCTTCCGACGGCCGCCGACGGCCCGTCGAAAGCCGTCGGAAAATGGCCGTCGGAAGCCGTCGGTCTTGGCTGTCGGTATTCTGCCTTTTTCTTGTAGTGTATTTAAATTACATATTCTTATTTTCCTTAATTTAATTAGTATGTGTCATAACTATTAGTTGATTTTAGCCATGGCCACCTTTTGTCCACTACAAGGAGATATGTTATTAATAACGTCATTTAATAACGTGTTATTGTTTACACTTAATCATTTGTTTTTTAACTCATTTTGTTTTGTACCGTGTCGTGTAATGCTCTTGGCTCCATTTCATCGGTCCTCCAGAAAAACAATTAACCAGTTTCATCTCCCTCTCAAATATACTTAACCATTTTCATATCCCTCCCAAAATAACACTAACATTTTTCATTTCCAACAAAATAACCCTAATCGAAACTGTTCGCTCCATCTTGGATCTTTGTAGTCGTTCTTCTCCACTTCAATAGTTTTCTCTTCAGTATTCAACTCGACGACGTCTGGAACCCAAATCTTCGATCTTCAATTTCGCCCTTCATCAATATTTTCCTTATTCGGAATCCAGAAACATATATTAAAAGTTATAATATAAAACATGATAACTTATAAATGATTTCGTTCTTTATCAATCTCCATCCATAGTCTAGAAAAATTTGTTGGATATTTTTGTTTATGAATTGCATGTTCTTTTTTCCAGAAAATGTCTACTAATTTCATTTAGATGGCTTCTATGCGAATAAGTAACCAGAATTGATATTTTTGTTTGACTTGCTTAAATGGTTTAGTAAGAAAAGTGATAAAAATAATAATTATGTTTCAATATATTTATATGGATATTTGTTTCAGAAATAGAGAGTGATTGTCTGATTGATTGTAGTATGAATAATCAACAGAAACAAGGACCAAGATTTTGGGATATACATTTGATTATTATTTTAAAGATTGAAGTTGGCACTTTTTTTGATTGTCAACTGCTTCAGACATTTGATTATTAGTTTAATCAATATATTTTTTCAACTATTTTTCGAATACAACCTAAAGCAAATATTTTTCGTATACAACCTAAAGCGATCTATTACAAATGAAAAACATTGATCATTGTACTTTTTATTATGAAATCATAATCATGATATAAATTTATTGGGTATAAATTTTGTTAACTTTGGTACCCAGTTTCTTTATAATATTTTTTTATTTTGATTTTATTAATGATAAGCTAAGTGAATGCATCACTCGTTAAATTCAAATTAGTGATGTTTGGATGAAAACTAATTAAGCACTACAAGAAAACATGTTATTAATAACGCCATTTATTGATTGCTTAAATATACACGATGGTAACACTTATTTCGTGAATGTAAATTAAATTGCAGGTGAGGGAAGCAACCATGCTACAGGCAAGGACGATTACATAGAGATTCCTGAAACAAATATAAGAATGGGTGCTCCATCTACAGATTTCATAGATGCTACCAATCAATTGGAAAAGACTAGTAAGAATGACATAATTGCTACGAGTTTTATTTATGGTTTTTAGCAAACCAGTGATTTTCTTGCTAGGACTAGTCTTGTTCTATTCAAATTTTCCTTATTCAAGTTTTTAACTTGGTAGAAGTACGCTTGATATTACTAAATTTTGTTAGTGTAGGTAGAAAAACTAGTGGCTGACATCATGAACTAATTAAATTAAATGATATGCTCTTTTTTGCTCACATAACTAAAATGAAAATATATTATTTTTTAAATGTGCAAGTAAATGAAGGTCAGAACAAGTCATTTAGAAAGCATGTTGTGGGCATGCTTGTTTCGATTTCAACACCACCTGCAATAGCTGCTGCCAATTCATGTAAAGGCAAAGGTATCTAGATATAAGTAGCAGCAGCAACTCATCAACTCGTGTTTCTACGGTCATGATGATGTTTCCTATGCTCTTATTCACATTTAATTGCATGTTTTATGATGCACCTAACAAAAAACCTTTTTTCGTATTAGATATATTTGCAATCATTATCAACCATGTTTAACATTAGTTTATAAGTCAAGCTATAAAGAATATAATAAAAGTGTTGAAATTTCACTAAAAATATGATTCAAAATATAAAATCATGCAAATTGAAAATTCAAGTGGTTCATCCGATCATTTGTGGATAAAGCATAAACCATGAATATGGATTTAATGAGCTGGCAGGAAGTTTGACTATTAATTTCTCTTGTTTGTTTGGAGCAAAATGTTAAGGGTCAATTTTTTCGCATATGAAAGTGTGTTTTATGTTCTAATTATATAATTATCTGTGTGCTGAAACAAAAATGAAGAAAAAAGACCTAATACGGGTTTTTTATATATACACACACACACGTACGCCAGTAATAACTTAAGTGGTTTTAAAATGGTAAAAAAAACTGATAGAAGTGTTAGTTGGGCATTTGGACTTGCTCTATAACTGGGCAGATCCAACATTGTTTCCTTTACAATCCACTTCTAATAGGCCACAATCCAAAAAATGAACCCCAAACCCATGCTTCTTCTAAAAAACTCCAGCTACATGGACATCGTTTTCAAACTACACATATGCCTCAGCGTATAAGTACTTGCCACTTATTTTGGTTCTTGGATACATGATATTTATTATTTATAAAGATAAGTAGACGAACAAGATGGATTTTTTCTTTTTTTCAATTATTATGGATAAGAGTAAATAATGTTAGACTGAAATATGGTTGCTAGCATCGAGTATTTTGGATACCGATATTCTACTACTATGATGGTACGCATTAATGTAAAGGTAACATCATAATTGTTTAAATGATTTTTATTTTTGTTGTCTTCTTCTTAAGTTTCCAGGAATAATAAACATGCTTAAGATATATAAGATTAAATTAGTATAATAAGCATGCTTAAGATATATATATATATATATATATATATATATATATATATATATATATATATATATATATATATGAGGAAAACATATATAAACTAAGGCTAATTTTGTATCTTATACTCTCTTAAATTTCGTTGGGTGTCCTTCCATCTTGTACGTGATTAATATATAGACCCACTAGAGATGGATAGCTCTATTTCTACTTATTAATAATGCAAAGCCATTTTATAGTTTGAACTTTCAAATATTACGAGATTGATTTAAAATTAATTTTTTACTATTATTAGAATGATTAATATAATTTTAAAAGTAAAATATTGTAATGATATCACTGTTGATGAATATGATATCATAGTGTGGATTCAACATCTTCTTGGCGTTTTAAAATATGATAAGATTCGTACCTTGCCACCTCCAGTAAAATGTAATATGCAAATCCTACATCAATTATCATCATTCTTAACGCTATAGGTAAACTATTATATGGACAATAATTGGCATTGCATTGCTGCTTCAAAAAGTCATGGTTTGGTTGGATATATTTTGTTACATCTAATATATCTCTAATTTTGCAACCAAATATAACAAAAGAGATACCGAATTTCTTTTTGAATAAAGTTTGTTTGGGATATCCATCTAAAGAGTAGCCTTAAATCAAGTTCTATTGCAAAATGTAATGTGAGTTTTTATATATTTGTTTGTTTATTTTATTTTTTTTATAATTCGAGCGAACCCTTGCTACGCATACGGGGTTTGTGTAACTTATCTTCTTAATCGATGCATTGTATTGATTCTTACCATGACACCGATGGCTCGTACTTTTATTGAATGAAGAAGATGATTGCAGGCGTTATAAACCACCATAGGAAATTGATGAAATGCTATAGAAAAAAATAGCGTTGATCAAAAAATTACCAAAATTAAAATTGGCTTAATGTTGAATTGTAAGTTATAGGACATGAGAATTAATTTCACCATCCAATTCAAGGTGCATGGAAAATTAAGTAAGAAGCATATAGCGCTATACTGCACGTGTAGCTCATTTAAATGTTACATGAAAGTGAAAGAATACACGGACTAACATCCAAGGGTTGAATTTCAAGCCTTAAATTCATTCAGGCCTTGGATTCAAACACCATCATTTGTTACTTTAATTCGTTCGATGTCGACCCTAACAATGGTTGTATATATAAATTTTGTGTTTCGTCGTCACTAATTTCTGTTTTGCATATTTTGTGCTGCATGATTTTTGGACACATTATTTTAAACTACAGGTACATTGTACCTGCTCTGTCTCGCTCATAATCATCGCCATGCTAGTCCATACATGCTATTTAATTATTGCCGTCGTCTATCACTCAAGCCGCAAGCTTTGGTTCAGTAGTTTGATAGATCTTCATCATATTCAATTCATATTTCACATTTAGTTCAAACTTCGTTCACTTCAGACTATTGCTGCTCCAATTGTCATTGTTGTTGAATGATATTTTGTTGCTTCATTTTCAGTTCAGTTTCTTCTGAAAGTCGTTGCTTGCAGTCAGGGCCGGTTCCAGGACAAGTCCAGCCAGACGGCCGTCTAGGGCAACCCCCCGGATAGGGGGCAACATGGGGAGAAGATGGAAGGTTAACATGATTTATGTTTAGAAATATGTTGTATTTGCTATTAATGAAGTGATATTTGGTGTACGGGTTAGGTTTACCTTCCTTGATAATAAGGTTGCAGGTTTGATTCCTGGTTGCTTTGTCATATTTAGATTTTATTTTACTTTATTTCCCTTGTTTACCTAGAGCAATTCAAGTTTTTACAATTTCTTGAGCCTGCCCTGCTTGCAGTTGCATTAGTCTTTCTTTCGATCTATTGCATACGTCGATGCATAATGTCATTACAATTGTCTAAGCCTTTATTGCATCATATTCAGCTGAATATGACACAATTGGTCGCCATTGTTAATTGGTTACTTCAGTGTCTCCTCTGTCTGGCCTAGTCCATTCTCAAACAACTGGACTTGTGTTCTTCAAATAGCCTACAGTTCATCACTTGAGTGGTGATTCTTCTTTCTATACATTTCAAAAAATCTCGGTGCATATTGTGCATGCTTCATTCGGTTCAGTCAGTGCATATTATTTGATGCATGCTTGGTGCATGTTGGAGCAAGTTTCATCCAGACTGCCATGACAGTTCTCTCTCCTAATGTAGAGGAAAGAATAATTGACCACCTTCAAGGACAGGTAAATTTGAAAATGAGATATTTTATTTAGTTTTTTAATGTTCATATGGGTTTGCATGGATGACTGAGAGGTTAGGGAAGAGTATCAACAACTGAAAAATAGAGTTCAGCTTGTTTTTATCATTTCAGATCTATAAATTGGATTGGAGATAATTATTCCTATGATAGAATTTAGTTGCATCAAATTTTAAAATAGGACTCGTATATATTTCTATTGTAGGAAACTTTATACATTGTACCGTAAAGTCAAATGTCTCATTATTTTATGTGCTAACCACAACCAAAATGTGCGCATAAATTAGATACAAAATATACACATGGTTCAATAAAAGAGCACATATTATTCCTAGACATGAAAGGTTCAGACATCTTAAAATATCCGACTTTCTTGGTCACACTATAAAACATTATCAAATGCATTTACACCAATCCTAAAATCAATATTTGATTTGACACCAAATGAGTATGACACCAAATGAGTATGACTGGTATGAAGATGTGCATCATCTCTTTAGAGGTGGATTACCATTTCCTAGTATTCCACTTTTGGATTATGTCAAACAAGCCATTCCTTTACCCATGATCAAGGCAACAATTAGATCTCAAAATGGGAAAAGCTTCCTCAAGTACCCGATTCCTCAACTTATTCAAGGTTTGTGCTAGCATAATTCAGGTTTTGTTATTAGATAAGCTCTAGGTGCATTTATTTTTAATCTAAAGAATGAAGGAATGATTGCATTTTAGCATATTAGTTTTAGTTTTTTTTTTTTTTTTTCTATCATAATTCATTGAATAATTATAAGCATCAATTTTTCAAGATAATTTAAAGCCTTTTTGGACTTTGTCCGGACTCTGACCAAAGCCCAAACCCAAAAAAACTGCAAGCAACTAGCTCTGGTATTTTCATCTGCCTAAGCCATTTGTATAATTTATGTATCTTGAACCTTTCGCATATTTTTCGATTTGTCCGAATGGTAAATTTTAACTGACCTAATTTCAAAGTTCTACTCAACTAGCATCTTGAACCACCTCTTGTTTCTCTTCTTGATTTGAAGCAACATGGGATATTAGGATGCCCGAATTTCGCTGAGTTTGATGAGCATTCACAGACTCTTCTTCTTTGTCGGTTTGGTATCTTCCTACACTGTACGATACGCCAAATTTCTGCCCATGAGTCAATCCTGGGCACACCCCCTTGACATAAGCTGATGTAAGCAAATTATCATATGCTCTTAGTTTAGGAACAGACATATATCTATCCATGTAGATTTGAGTATCGTTTGTGTCTTGATATCCAAATGACATATCATGACTTCCTTGCTTTTCAAATCGATTTACTTTGCAAAATGATCCCAAATATGAGCAATGCTCGCTCACTAGTGATATTTCAGGTGTAGCCGGCAGTAAATGGCCTTCTGTGCTAAATATATACTTATATGGTCCGTTCTCAACAAGGTTGTCTGGACCCACGGCTAAATCAAAAAGGAGCCAAAGGTATTTGACCGTTTCAGCAAGAAAAAAGCTTTCCATGTGATCATCCTGTAAATGAGACTCCACATCTGCAATGTGGCAATAGCCACATGTGCATCGTGCACCATACTGAATGCTCGTAAGAATATCTCTCCCAGCATCAAGATATCTTTCATCTCTTGTGGCCTTGAATAACCAATATGTGCTTTCAATCAACTCTGGACGCAGTGGATAACTCTTTTGACCATGTTGAACACTTGATGTAGCAAGATTGAACCCCTCAGGCGTGAACCCATATTTCTTCCACACGCTAAAGAATGCAGCATGAGTCCGAACAGCAGGATCAATATCTCCAGCTAAAACCTGGAGCCCTGGCCAGAATGCTTGCAAGCTATTAAATAATGGCCACACCGTAGCTGCCGAGTACATATTAACTTCAACATACCAGGGATCGTGATGGAGATGGTGCATAACAGCCTTATAAGCTTCTTGGAACATAAATAAGTATTCATCGTCTCCAAACAATAAATATGCCTTCAAAAGATACTCATAAAAAGAATCTATGCTAGTGCCAATTCCAGCTTCTCTTTGTGTCCATTCTCCAGTGAAAACATTTATATGAGCCCCAACAAGATCTAGTTTTGATCGACGGGCCCAAATACCACGCACTGCATTCTTTGTTATTTCCTCATGAATGGGTTTGTTAGTCAAACGACTCAGCACCCCGAATTCTAATGTTAAAGTACCACCACCAGCTGTCGATGTTATCTGGCTTTCATTTTCATCGACTCCATGCATTAAATTTACAGAGCCGAACGGAATTCCTGTAGGCGTATCAAATGCAGGAAGCAACCTCTGAGCCAAATCCTCAGCTAAATGAAGCAATTCATCATCATAAGTTTGCAACTTCATACCCGTGGCATAATCGCTAGCAACAAGATGAGCAGAAAGTAGACCCCCAAGAATCCGTATTGTAGTTTCGAAAACTGAAACTGTTTTGTCAATATTAAATTGTACATTTTTAGCAATCCATTCAACAGCTGCCCCAAATCTATCATGGTCCCCTAACAAAGCCAATGTATCCAACGAATCAATAAGAGTTAGAGCATAACCACCAAGTGTATCTTCACCCTTACAAGATAGAGGTCTGAGTTCATCAAGAGGAAATGCATTGTTCATATATCCATCAAATGCATGATAAAACATCCCACGCACCTCATCTCGTAGTTGTCTAGCTTCAGAAGGCGTTACAGAATCAGCTAGTGAAGCAGTTGGCAAATTGGCAACAGATAGAAGGAAAATTGCGGCAAAATAACAAGAATGCTTTTTTATCATCATACGATGATTGATATTTGAGGAACTTATCGGAGCTGAGATATTGGGTTTAGAAGAGACGCAAAAAGTTGAGAAAAGAGAATTACTGCGTGGAGCAAGAAATGAAGAATTAGGGAATTTAGGATAATCGTCTGTGGCGTACGGCGAGGGTGGCGAGAAATTGGATCCGATCCGATCTGCATATTAGTTTTAGTTATCATAAAGTACTGATCTACTAACAAGAGTAATTGATTGTAGACATGAAAACAATTGAAATATGAGTCCATACATTTTTTTGAATTACATCGGTATATTTGGACCAAATGGGTAATACCATAATTGTTGCAAAGAGTATTAAAGCTTCATTTTGCCTATTGATTTATTTAAATTATTGAACAGATGTAGGTGCGATGTTGTGTGTGCTTGTGCAAATTTGGGTGTGTGTGCAGTTTGGTGCATGTGGATATGTGCATTTGTATTATCAAGAAAAAGTAAACACGGGCTATAGTAATGTAACATGCAACAAGACATTATCTTCATCCATCTAAGAAAAATTGGACGTTAAAAAAAGTTATGTAAATCTTCGTCCGTCTAATAATAGAAGGTACTACCAATAACTTGTAATTTTCATCGCATTTTTATATAATTATTTTCAAATTGTTCATAATTTTTAGGAAGTATTACCAATGACCGAAGCATGCATGAAGTAAGGCTTTGAGCAGTTCAAGTTCTTAGTGATGCATTGGTACTTGTAAACGTTAACTTTGAACTATGTTGGCATTTGTTATCATGAATACGTATTGAATTTGGTATCTCATGTATTGAACTTATTTTTTGTTAGTTGATACTTTATTTTGTTATCATGAATATGCGTTACATTTGTTGAGTATTATATTTTCTTCATTCATACAGTGTTCAAATTGTTGTCTATTTAAAAAAGATTCATTTCGATTGTTATTATTAAAATGTAATAGTGGGGTGCATCAAATATATAGTAAACTAAAGCATAGCTACTTAAAAGCGTTATAACTATATAACAAAAGAGCTATAAATAGATAATGCAATGTATGAGATTACTGTCAAAAGATAGCAGTAAATAGACGTTATTGTATCTACACATTTTATAGCGGTATATTGTGTTGTAAATGGATATAGAATATATAATGAACATGTTGATATATAGTGCGAAATAGGCGCTATAGAAGAACTATTTTATAATGGCTACTTTATAATGAAATCATGCTCTTTTATAGCGGTTTTTTTTAATATAAGTGTACAATACTTTTTTATAACATGTGGATATACAACGTTTATCAAACCGCTATAGTTGTATTTAATAGTGGCTATATACCACTATAAAAGACTATTTTTCTTGTAGTGATCTTAATTAACAATGTTATCTTGCTTCTAAATTTTGATTTGATAAGAAGTGAGTTCACAAACAAACAAATGTTGACCATGCCCTGTGAGTAAAAGATTGTTTAGTTAACACTTGCTTCATAAGCAACTTTGTCACTAAGTAAATTTGACTAAAAGAAACATATGTTAATGATAGAGTTAGGGGTATGCCCTAGGGGCAATTATATAATTTGTTACATATATCTAACTCGTTGACCAATCTTGTTCGAAATAAAAGGTATTTTCTTTCTATTATACACTTGATATAATGTGCTTATATTAATCAATTAACTTAATTAAAAATATATTTAATAGAAAAAACCATAAATGGTATATTTTGTGATAGTAGTTATAAAATGTTGTAACCATGAGTAATTTATCACAATGAAACAAATATATTATTTTAAAAATTCCTAGTCAAGATGCATCGAGACTGGATACCGATGTATCCGTTGAGACTGGAGAACATAATGCTCTCCAAATGCTGGGCAGTGTATTACCCATGACTACAAGTGGAACCTAGAGGTTACTCACTTATAGTTATTGGATAACTATGGAATGACTCACTCGATAATTTTCTGTAAGCGAATATAAATAAGGTCAAACAGAAAATATCTGTAACGATCCAATATTTTCAATCATTCACATCCACACATGTCGGACTTGAATTGTTCAAAATACTGAATTGTAAAATAAATTTGACAAAACTCAAAATATATAGTAAATAAATAAATCACAGATCATAGACAGAGAGTAATATAATGCAGCGGAAGTAAAGAAATAGTAGTTCATGAAGCTACCATACATGTACATCGGAGTTAGACAAGATACAACAGAAATAACAAGATGATAATCAAGCACAAAGCTGAATATAACACTGGAATCAACTAGATACCTGAGAGTGAAATAGATGGCTGGATCTTCAAGCAAAGTTCCAACTCCGAAGGTGAGTCTCTAATGCTGTATCACTCATTCTGACCCGAGCGTAAATCAAAACACAAAACACTCGAGTCGGGACATACATACTTATACAATATAAACCAACTCAAGTGAACAGTAATATAAGGTACAAGTAACTTAAAGGATGCTTGAGACCACGCATCCTCTAAGGATCCATTAAACTATTTACTATGTAGTAATATTTCGCTATTATAATAATGTCTATGGTAAAATAAACTTACTTTAAAATAGCGTTAAGCCTTTACATTTTCCACCTTAACTCATGCATAGTGCCAATAGTCTATATAGTACCTTAATACATCCTGATCGGGATGCTACCAAAGGATACTCCATAGGTATGACACAAATCAAAATCTTATAAGGAGCGTTAGGGTAGGTGACACGGCACAACTAGGCAATGCCATGATAGATATACCAATTACGCTTCCGGGCCGGTGGTAATGCGTAGCGCGCAGCTACCGCTCACCTCGAGCCACACTTTCAAAAATCAAAGGTGCGCACTAATCAATCACAAAGCAATAGAATGGCATACGAAGAAGTATGTCCGATCAAAGGTGCTACCTCATTAGCCTGTCAATCGCTCCTGTTTTATCCACCTTATGCCCACTCACGAGAGTCGGGTCCACGTATATGCCTCAATAGAACGTCGCCACTATCCTACTTCATTCTGAAATCTCCACCACGTACACGGTTGTCAAAGTGGTTTTCGGTATCGACAGAGAGTATGCCCATATCTGATCCCGGTCTCTTTGGCAACCAATAGTTATTATAACCTATGGATATTTATTTCAAAGCAGTATATACTTCCAAAACCAAAATAATATATCCATTTCAAACCATATCATTTATTTTAAAAAAGTATATACTTTCAAAACCAGATTATCATATCCACTTCAAAACCATATCATTTATTCCAAAATAGTATATACTTTCCACTTTATATAGTCCGAATGTTTATATACTTACAATTCTTACCATAGTTATTTTATCATTTCTATTTTATTACACTAATTAATTCATTTGGATATTAAATAAACCATGCTTTTAAGTTAAATAAACTTAATTACTGTAATTTCCTATTTAAAGTTGAAATTCCTTATGTTAAGTCAAAAGTATATTATTAACTTGCATTTCATTATTACAGTAAAGGTCATGTATTGGTTTAAACAATATTGCATCAACTAAAATTACATGTCAAATGTTCATTTTTAACTTACTTGTTATTTTCACAATAAAGAGCATTTATTGTCTTAATCAATATCGCATTAACTAAAATTAAATGTCAAACGTACATTTCTAACTTATATTTTATTATCACAATAAAGAGCATTTATTGTCTTTATCAATATCACATTAACTACAATTTCGTGTCAAATGTACATTTTTAACTTATATTTTATTATCACAATAAAGAGCATTTATTGTCTTAATCAATATCACATTGATTAAAATTACATGTCAAAATGTATATTTTTAACTTACATTTTATTATCACAATAAAGAGCATTTATTGTCTTAATCAATATCACATTAATTACAATTACATGTCAAAAGTACATTTCTAACTTACATTTTATTATCACAATAAAGAAAAGTTATTGTCTTTATCAATATCACATTATTTACAATTACATGTCAAATGTGCATTTTTAACTTACATTTTATTATCACAATAAAGAGTATTTATTGTCTTAATCAATATCACATTAATTAAAATTACATGTTTACCATATAAATCATAAGTATTCATTTTCCAAAACATATCCATTTCATAAATAAAATATTTTATCATAGTTAATATAATAATCCATTTTCTTTACAAATTTATCCATTTATACTTCAAATAACTATGATTCCAAGTTAAATATTTACTACAAAATTCCAATTAAATTGTATTTCATTGTATCTAAAATACATCATTTATTATGCAAACCAAATCCATTTCATGAAATAGCCTTTACTGAAGTTACTAGATTAAATTTAAGATTCCATATTATTAAATCAAATTTAATTATTATGATATTTATCATAAATAAAATCATTAAATTTCTTAAACTAGTAATAGACTTACAAAATTTTAACTTATAGGAAAACCAAATACACCTTTACCATTTAAACTATTAAATCAAATTAAGTTAAAATTTCATATATTCGTAATTTCAAAGTACTTAAAAATTTTCAGAAAATATTCAAAACACTTAATGAATCTTTAGGAAAATATTATTTAAAAATATAACCATGGGCCTGTATAATATTTTCTAACTTAGGTCAAGTGATACGGATGTGTATCATTTCAATCCATAATTTAAAAAGAAATTCAGGGTTCTATCATTTCAAACCCACAATCCCAAGTAAATCAATTATAATAAAAGTCACTCGAGCCTATCATTTCAGCCCATAATGATTTTTCCTTATTCTAACGTCCGTTCGGGTTGCAGTGGTGATTAACAAAAATAAAATAGCAGTATACATATAAGATCATAACAGATGATGTAACAAATATATAAACGACATTTATCATCATGTAAACACAACACAGGCATATATGAATAACATATCAATATCTACATATTCACTTGTCATTATCTCACGAAAATATAAGTATATGTCTAGAGTGATAAAAACTCACCTTTTTGAAGCTGAAGGCAACAATTCAAACACAAAGATCAAACTTCGGAAAGCACAAAAGGCATGACAAAAGCACGATTCAACTTGAGTGATAGGAGAGCCAAGATTTCAACTTATGTACACAAAAAAATACAACATACATAAGTATATTTAATACAAAAGATTAGATGAATTAAACAATGAAAATAATTGAGATAAGATGACATAACCTTGCTCTACCCTATGCAAGTGGTGATCGGGTTGGTAATAGGAGGTAGAGGCCGAGCCTATTCATGAAGAAAACAAAGAATGAAAAAGGAAAAAATAAAAAGAGAAAGAAGAGGAAGAAGAAGCCATGGATTTTTAGATCTACATTTTTTCTCTTAGGAAATAAAATAAGATGTGGGAAAAATGTTTTTGTACGTGAATTAGTAATAGAGGAGGCAGCTAAGGTTTGAGGTATGAACGACCAAAAGAGTAAATGATAAGAAAATAATAAAGGGGATTTAATTCCTATTTAATAAAAGAAATGTATGCAAAGGTCTTTCAATCAGAGGAAGAGATATATTGGGAAGATTTTTATGCGTGATTAGGAGAAATAATACATGGCTATAGCATGTGAGGAGCGGCTAAAATAGTGAATGGCTATGGTAGGAAATTAAATAGATAGGCACATAAAAAGCAAGAAATAAAGCCAAAGAAACTTATGTCAAAATAAAACAACGTAATGTACAACTAATTGATTCGTTTCCCAATTGTTAAATACAAAATGTACAAATGAACATCCAAATAAATAAAGTAAAGCGTATATACACAAATAGAAAATAACATAAGTTATGAACAACTATGGTAGGAAATAAATAGATAGGCAAACAAAGAGGTAAGAAATAAAGCAATTGTAACGTATGTCAAATTAAAACAAAGTAACATACGTCAATTTGATTTGTTTCTTTGCCATTAATTAAAAGGTATATACAAAGAAACGTTCAGTAAACAAAATAAATAAAATTTAAAAAAGATACGCCTTTAAGACAATATAACGTATATCCATTGAAATTTCTTCTAAGCAATAAATAAGAGATATAAACACATAACAATTTAAATAATAAAATGAATGTTAAAAAGGAAAATATAGAAAGATAAAATAGAGATGAACATATATGAAATATATATATATATATATATATAGAATTTATTTATTTTATTATATTGGAAAGGAAATCACAAACAAAAATCCAAACTTTATTGGAAAATTTTCAAAATTCAAATTTTGGATAATTAAACACCAAAGTTTTAAATAAAATGAATTAAAATATTTAATAAAAATTTTGGGTTATTACACTCTCCCCAACTTAAAACTTTTCGTCCCCAAGAAGGAAAAGAAGGGAAAAGAAAGAATTAAGTAATAAATATATCTTATTCAAAATATTAACTTTACAAACAAATACATTTACAAAATTAATTAATTTGAATAAAATATACCGATTTATTTATAAATTCCTTTAACACCATTTCATATTATAAGCTATTCAATTGACCTTTTATTCTATTTACGTCAATTAATCCTTTTTACAACTAAAAATCTAAGTGTATATAACATTTATTATAAACACTCAAATTTAATTTATAAAATTCTCTTTTATATTGTATATCATCCAATTACATTGTTAACTTCTAATAATTAAGGTAATTATATTGGAATGTAATAGAATATTATACAAATAAAATTTTCTAATTCAATTATCTCAAGCTCAAATATTTATTCAAAATTTTGGTTTCATTGTACATTTGACATTATCCATTAAGGAAAAGTTTAAGAATTAGATTTTCGATTAACTTCAAATGATTTTAGAGATAAATAAATATACACTATATATATATATCAAATCAAATTTTAAATCATATATCACATATATTATAAATCAAGTCATAGTTTGGAAATCTAAATCAACTTAATTCTCCAAAGCAAGACCGTAGAAAAACTACAGAATGGTCTCTCCACTTCGAGACTCGAAAATGAATGTCGATGATGCTGAAGTCATCACCGAAATTATTTTCCAGCAATAAGAAAAGAGCATTGATTTACAAATTAAAAATCCATTGAAACAATTTCTACTTGAAATACTTTAAATAATACACCCTTTAAAATTTTAAACACAAAGTTTGAAACCATCGGAAATTAAATTCTTAGTTTCTTATTTGAAATTCATTTAAATCTCCAAATTAATTCATAGCCATATTTTATTGTTCAACTATTTATATGAGACAAAAGCTAATGGTTACAAGCTACACACAAAGTCAAATATTATTACTTAACATCCAATTCAATTAACTATCAAAGTTCAGAAAATTATACTTATATAATATAATTATAAAAATTTTATTCATCACTAAATTTGAAAACCATATTGTGTTGGTTTTCTCTATTCAAGTGTTTTGGAGATCCTATCAATAGCGTTGATCAGAAAAATCGATCGAAAACCAAATCAACATCAACAACTCAAACAACACAATATATAAAACATTTTAAATATAGCTTTACAAAGCAAGAATAGAGATTCAAATTTGATTAACTCAAAACAAGGGAAATTTTGATTTGAGGCTAAGTTGTAACAAAAGATAAGATGATTAACTAACCGAATAAGGAAATGGATGAGCTTATATAAATCGCGGGCAACCTTAATTGGGTCAACCGTGACATCAAGAATTAGATCGATATGGAATTCTAAGGCAAATCTACATTCGATCTCAAAAGATAGAACTCCGGATAATAAGAGACACTAGCATCTAAACCGTGAATATAGAAATCTTCGGTGAATCAATGCCTATTGTAAAGGAGTTATGGGATACTCCAGAATCAAAGAGGATGAATAGTGAGGGACAAGAATGAATTTTGGAACCGTAGGGAACGTTCCAAAATTCAAAGGAAACCGAGTCAAAAGGAAGAGATTCACTCTCGAATGAAAGTGATTCTGTAAATAAATTTACCACATATGCTAAGTTTTGCCTAGAGCCAAAGCTCTGATACCGAATGTAACGACCCGGTATTTTCAACCATTCGCATATGCACATGTCGGACTTGAATTGTTCAAAATACCGAATTGTAAAATAAATTTGGCAAAACTCAGAATATACAGTAAATAAATAAATCACAGATCACAGATACAGAGTAATATAATGCAGCAGAAGTAAAGAAATAGTAGTTCATGAAGCTACCATACATGTACATCAGAGTTAGACAAGATCCAACAGAAATAACAAGATGGTAATCAAGTACAAAGCTGAATACAACACTAGAGTCAACTAGATAACTGAGAGTGAAATAGTTGGCTGAATCTTCAAGCAAAGCTCCAACTCCGAAGGTGAGTCTCTAATGTTGTATCACTCAGTCTGACCCGAACGTAAAGCAAAACACAAAACATTCGAGTCAGGACATATATACTTATACAATGTAAACCAACTCAAGTGAACTATAATATAAGGTACAAGTAACTTAAAGGATGTTTGGGACCGCCCATCCTCTAAGGATCCGTTAAACTATTTACTATGTAGTAATATTTCGCTATTATAATAATGTCTATAGTAAAATAAACTTACTTTAAGGCTTTACATTTTTCAACTTAACACATACATAATGCTAGTGGTCTATACAGTAACTGCAATACCTCCTGATCGGGAAGCTACCAGAGGATACTCCATAGGTACGACACAAATTAAAATCGTACAAGGAGCGCTAGGGTAGGTGACATGGCACAAGTAGGCAATGATAGGGTAGACATACCAGTTATGCTTCCGGGCCGGTGGTAATGCGTAGCGCGCAGCTACCGCCCACCTAGAGCCACACTCTCAAAAATCAAAGATGTGCACCAATCAATCACAAGGTAATAGAATGGCATACGAAGAGGTGTGTCCGATCAAAGGTTCTACCTCATAGCTCGTCAATCGCTCATGTTTTATTCACCTTATGCCAACTCACGGGAGTCGAGTCTACGTATATACCTCAATAGAACGTCAACACCATCCTACTTCATTCTGGAATCTCCATCGCGTACACAGTTGTCAAGGTAGTTTTCGGTACCGCTAGAGAGCATGTCCATATCCGATCCCAATCTCTTTGCCAACCAATCGTTATTATAACCCATGGATATTTATTTCAAAGCAGTATATACTTCCAAAACCAAAATATCATATCCATTTCAAACCATATCATTTATTTTAAAATAGTATATACTTCCAAAACCAAATTATCATATCCACTTCAAAACCATATCATTTATTCCAAAATATTATATACTTTCCACTTTACCATTTTATATAATCCAAATGTTTATATACTTACAATTTTTACCATAGTTATTTTATCATTTTTATTTTATCACACTAATTAATTCATTTGGATATTAAATAAACCATGCTTTTAAGTTAAATAAACTTAATTACTGTAATTTCCTATTTAAAATTGAAATTCCTTATGTTAAGTTAAAAGTATATTATTAACTTGCATTTCATTATTACTGCGAAGAACATGTATTGGTTTAATCAATATTGCATTAACTAAAATTACATGTCAAATGTTCATTTTTAACTTACGTTTTATTTTCACAATAAAGAGCATTATTGTCTTAATCAATATCACATTATCTAAAATTACATGTCAAATGTATATTTTTAACTTACATTTTATTATCACAATAAAGAGCACTTATTGTCTTTATCAATATCACATTAGTTACAATTTCATGTCAAATGTACATTTTTAACTTACATTTTATTATCACATTAAAGAGCATTTATTGTCTTAATCAATATCACAATAATTAAAATTACATGTCAGATGTACATTCTTAACTTACATTTTATTATCACAATAAAGAACATTTATTGTCTTAATCAATATCACATTAATTACAATTATATGTCAAAAGTACATTTTTAACTTACATTTTATTATCACAATAAAGAGCATTTATTGTCTTTATCAATATCATATTAATTACAATTTCATGTCAAATGTACATTTTTAACTTACATTTTACTATCACAATAAAGAGCATTTATTGTCTTAATCAATATCACATTAATTAAAATTACATGTTAAATGTACATTTTTAACTTACATTTTATTAACACAACAAAGTACATTTATTGTCTTAATAAATATCACATTAATTACAATTACACGTCAAATGTACATTTTTAATTTACATTTTATTATCACAATAAAGAGCATTTATTGTCTTAATCAATATCACATTAATTAAAATTACATGCTTACCATATAAATCATAAGTATTCATTTTCCAAAACATATCCATTCATAAATAAAGTATTTTATCATAGTTAATATAATAATCAATTTTCTTTACAAATTTGTTCATTTATACTTCAAATAACTATGATTCCAAGTTAAATATTTATTACAAAAGTCCAAATAAACTGTATTTCATTGTATCCAAAATACATCGTTTATTATGTAAACCAAATCCATTTCATGAAATAACCTTTACTAAAGTTACTAGATTAAATTTAAGATTCCATATTAAATCAAATTTAATTATTATGATATTTATCATAAATAAAATCTTTAAATTTCTTAAACCAATAATGGATTTATAAAATTTTAGCTTATAGGAAAACCAAATACACCTTTACCATTCAAAACATTAAATCAAATTAAGTTAAAATTTCATATATTCATAATTTCAAAATACTTAAAAAAATTCAGAAAATATTCAAAACACTTAATGAATCTTCAGGAAAATATTATTTAAAAATAAAATCATGGGACTGTATAATATTTTCTGACCTAGGTCAAGTGATACAGTTGCGTATCATTTCAATCCGTAATTTAAAAACAAAATCCGAGTTCTATCATTTCAAACCCACAATCCCAAGTAAATCAATTATAATAAAAGTCAATCGAGCCTATCATTTCAGCCCATAATGATTTTTCCTTATTCTAATGTCTGTTCGGGTGTGTATCATTTCAACCCATAGTGGTAGGGAACTTGCAGTGGTGATTAACAGAAATAAAATAACAGTATATATATAATATCATAACAGATGATGTAACAAATATATAAACGACATTTATCATCATGTAAACACAACACATGCATATATGAATAAAATATCAATGTCTACAGATTCACTTGTCATTATTTCACAAAAATATAAGTACATATGTCTAGAGTGATAAAAACTCACATTTTTAAAGCTGAAGGCAACAATTCAAACACAAAGATCAAACTTCGGAAAGCACAAAAGGCACGACAAAGCACGATTCAACTTGAGTGATTGGAGAGCCAAGATTTCAACTTACATACACAAACAATACAACATACATAAATATATCTAATACAAAAGATTAGATGAATTAAAAAATGAAAATAACTAAGATAAGATGATATAACCTTGCTATACCTTATGCAAGTGGTGATGGGGTTGGTAATAGGAGGTAGAGGCCGAGCCTATTCATGAAGGAAACGAAGAAAGAAAAATAAAAAAATAAAAAGAGAAAGAAGAGGAAGAACAAGCCATGGATATTTAGATCTATATTTTTTTCTCTTTGGAAATAAAATGAGGTGTGGGAAAAATGCTTTTGTACATGAATTAGTAATAGAGGAGGCGACTAAGGTTTGAGGTATGAACGGCCAAAAGAGTAAATGGTAAGAAAATAATAAAGGGGATTTAATTCCTATTTAATAAAAAAACATATTCAAAGATCTTTCAATCAGAGGAAGAGATATATTGAGAAGATTTTTATGCGTGATTAGGAGAAATAATACACGGCTATAGCATGTGAGGAATGGCTAAAATAGTGAATGACTATGGTAGGAAATTAAATAGATAGGAACATAAAAAGGCAAGAAATAAAGCCAAAGAAACTTATGCCAAAATAAAACAACGTAACGTACAACTAATTGATTCGTTTCCCAATTGTTAAATACAGAATATACAAATGAACATCCAAATAAATAAATTAAAATGTATACACACACAAATAGAAAATAACATAAGTTATGAACAACTATGATAGGAAATAAATAGATAGGCAAATAAAGAGGTAAGAAATAAAGCAATTGTAACGTATGGCAAATTAAAGCAAAGTAACATACGTCAATTTGATTTTTTTTCCTTGCCATTAATTAAAAGGTATATACAAAGAAACATTCAGCAAACAAAATAAATAAAATTTTAAAAAGATATGCCTTTAAAACAATATAACGTATATCCATTGAAATTTTTTCCAAGCAATAAATAAGAGATATAAACACATAACAATTCAAATAATAAAATGAATGTTAAAAATGAAAATATTGAAAGATAAAATAGAGATGAATATATATGAAAAATATAAATATATATATATATATATATATGCCGAAATTATTTATTTTATTATATTGGAAAGGAAATTACAAACAAAAATCCAAACTTCATTGGAAAATTTCAAAATTCAAATTTTGGATAATTAAACACGAAAGTTTTAAATAAAATGAATTAAAATATTTAATAAAATTCTTGGGTTGTTACAATATCGATGTGACTGATTTACACAGTTCTCTCGACTTGAGAATGCGGTGGATCTTCGATATGGAAGCTCCGCTTTGATTATAGCCAAATCATGGCATGTCGTCCATCGAGTGACTGTAGCCGGGTCGAGTGGAAGTATTGAAAGTGAAGCACTATTCAAGAGAGGATTTGTCTCCACAGCTATATGCAGTTGTATCACGGTCAACTCAAGTCAACTCGAAGTCTCTGGCTAGAGCATTTCGATTAATAATAATTCTTATGTTTAAACCGAGTACTTTGTATTTGGACTATAAAGTTGAATGTGGATGAGGTTGGAATTTTGACCGTTACCAAATTCCATAAGTCCAAAGTGACATAGTTTTGACAAAGAGAATTGGTGCAAATAAATATCACAATCGGTTTACGCTTACTAAAATAAAATTAGATTTTACCGAAAATGAGTAAATGATAAATCTGACCACTTTGTCACACCACTTGCTAAGTGATGTGTAATGTTAACATTAGAGTAATTCGATGTTAATCGCTGACCTAATTTACACGCAAGAGTTACACAACCGAAATGATGAATTCCCATAAGATCGTACGATTTAATTAGTTTATAATTGTTATAAATCAATTTATATTTATGAAATATTAATTACAAAATTTGAATGTGATTCAAGAAAAAATAATTTTATACATATATTTAAAACAGTTATAAATATATCGATCGATATACAATATCAACAAGCGATTAAATTAGATCTAATTGCATAGTATTTTGGTTTGAGCTTAGATGGGTTTAAGGCCCATCATTGGGGCTGAAAAAATTCGGTTTTGAGAAGGTCTAGGGGTGGCTAAAACATAGGAAGTTGACTTGGAGATAATGGGTTGAGATCAAGTGAGAATGGGTAAAAAGGTTTTCCTCGTTTCTCTCTAATACAACCCATATATATGTATGTATGTATGTATGTATATATATATATATATATATATATATATATATATATATATATATATATATCTGTGTGTGCGTTGGGAATTGGCTTGGAGATAATGGGTTGAGATCAAGTGAGAATGGGTAAAAAGGTTTTTCTCGTTTCTCTCTAATATAACACTATATATATGTATGTACTAAAAGTGTATAGGACCGTATAATATGAATAAACAGTAATACAGAAGTATAGATAGTAAATAACGCGAAATATAAATGCAGTAAGTAAAATGACACCAGAGATTTTATACTGGTTCGGAGCATTGTCCTACGTCCAGTCCCAGACTAACTTCTGGCTTTAACTAACAATACCCTCTCTTAACCCGAAGGAATAAGTAAACAACACCTGAGCAGCAAAACATGATTTTTGCCTCAGCAGCAGAAGATGACTTTCCCTTGCCTGAGCAGCAGAACAGGACTTTAACAAAGTACAATGTAGTTGACTTAATGTGTTTTTGATAACACTGATTTGTCTATTAAGATTACAAACTTCCTATAATCAATTCCTCAAGAATATAAAGAGTATGTGAAGATTTGAAAGGACGAATATTGCTAAGAACCAAAGTATATGTTATGTAATTCAAAGATTCAAAGCAATGGAGAGTATGAATGCACTAGAATAATCACAAGAGAGAACATAGAGAATTAGAATCAAAAAGTTGGTGATTATGAAGTGAGTGATAACTTCTATATATAGTATTCAGAGAGATGCAACTCTTAGTGAAGAGTTTCAGCCAAGAGAGATATCCATTCATGCAGTGTATCCCTTCATGGAAGAAGATGTCCATTCAGTGCAGTTGAAGCCGGTTCAGTCGACTGGTATATTGGGTCAGTCGACTGGTGTTTTAAAAACTTAAAATATTTGCCGTTTCAAAATTACTACTGTGCATATGCACAGTTAGTCGACTGGCAAGATCAGTCAGTCGACTGGCTGTGCATAAATTGCACAGTGAATTCTGTTTGGTAAAGAAAAAATTTAAAAATCGAAAACTTGAGGATTGATTTAACATATGTCTAAGACTCAATATCTATGATAGTTACTTTAGACCTAGAGATCCTCTGTTGTCTTCTTTTTATCATGTATGAATGCAAATTCTTCTTTAGTTTCTGAACAGTCTTGTCATGAATCAAAATTAGTAATTCAACATTCTCCCCCTTTTTGATTGATGACAACCTGTATATATATTGGAGAAAAAAATATATTTCTCCCCCTGAATGTATGATATCTTTTTCCTGCATCAAATATGTTAATGCACATACTTTTTCTCCCCCTTTTTCATCGACAAAAAAGAGATATAGCAAACAAAAATATAAAATAAAGGTGCAGAAATACATAAAAGAGAGACCATTTAGTACAAGTTTCAATAAGTTGCAATAGAGTTTCATATGTTTAAATTGTCAATAGAGTGATAAAAAATTCAAATCCAACTTGCTTACGAAAAGAACCTACTCATCTTCCTCTTGTACAGGCTCCTTTCCGGGTCTAGAAGTTCCATGAGCACCGCTTCCTATGCCACTAATATCACTACTAGTATGTTCTTTGGAAGTTGACCAAGTAAATCTAGGTTCTGGACGTTTACCGTGATCTATTGAAGAAGTAGTCGTGGAAGACGAACATGAAATTGCATCCCATAGGATAAAAAGAATCCTTTTACTTTGTCTAATTTTTTATCAACTTTCTTTAAACAAGATCCTAGTAATTGTTGAATTTCTAGAAAGGATCTGGACGGATCCTCGCAAGCTAGCTGATTGTGCAAGACAAATATCGTCATCTTCTTCGGGATGAGACGAATGTTCATGAATAGTTGGTCCGCCTGATTGACGTTGATGTTGCTGATGCCATTCTTCATAGGAGGTAAATGTCGAAGGAGCTGATGGTAGTTTCATGAGGATTATTGTGCGAATGTTGATAACTCCAACGGAAGAAGTTTCGGATTTCGGTTGAGGTGTTCCCACATTTAAAAGAAATCGCATTATATATTCACCAAAATAAATTGTTCTCATGTTACCGTTGTTAAAGGATAGAAACTCATCCAAAATTCGTCGTAGCCAATTTACTTGTATTCCTCCCCATATCGCATATAAAGCTTTAAAATTTTCTAGGTAGATATGTTCATATGACCCTATTCTTGGAAGTATACTCCGCAATAAAGCTTTGTGAAGAATTCTAGCTTTTGGTCGAAGGAGAATAGATTTTTGTTTCGTCATATTATCACCCATAAACGTATGGCTAATTCTATCCCTTTGTCGAATATTACATTCGACGTCATCTAGTGGAATGCCATGATTGGGAGTTTGAAGTATGTGTGCCATCCGATCCAAGGAGAAAAATACTTGTTGACCACACACTAAACTCCAAACACAATCATCCCTATTCGATGGGCGTTGGTGAGGAAGATTTAAATTAGCAAAGAATAACTTTACCATGAGGTGATTGATCTTGTGAGAATTTGCATTCAAGTCAAGTAGAGATTCCAAACTGGATCGACGCATAAGTTCTTGTAAACCATAAGCCACGAAAACGCTATAGACCATGAAAGAACATTCAAAGATCCTTGAGTTTTTCATTTTATGCCATCTTGTTACAGCCGCATCATTGTATAGCCATTGAGCAATTTGGGCATCGGTAGGATCGACGGAAGAAGAACTTTGTCTTTGACGTTTTGGAGGTGCCATTTGATTGAATTTTTAGTGAAAAAATTGAGGAAAATTGGGAATTTAGGGTTTTGGACGAAATAGATTTGGGTAAAAAACTGAGAAGAGTAAAGTGAAATGGGGAAAAAGGCAGGTAAAAGGGAAGATAAAGGCAGTTTGCCTACAGCCAGTCGACTGGTAATAACGTTCAGTCGACTGGTGCACTGTTATTTGCAAAAAATTAAATAGCCAGACGACTGAATGTGGAAGGTCAGTCGACTGACTGGTTTCCCGAGAGTTTTGAAACCCTGCATTCAATCGACTGACCTTTATTTTCAGTCGACTGACTGGAAGTCAAAATTGCATTAAGCTAAGAAAACGAAATTTTTAAAAGGAATCAAATATATAAATAAAATACAAATAAGCAGTAACAATAATATACAAGAAATGATAATTATTTTGGAGTTTTTGGAGAGCATTCTTGTGGTTCAACCTTGGTATGCTCAACAAGAGGTTGCAAAGGAGACCAATAATTTTGGCGTTCCCGTGAGTTTGGAGATGCCGGAGGTTGAGTTTGAGATTGTTCCCAGTTATTCCAGCCGGATGAATTTGTTTGACGGGATGTTGAAGGTTGAACAACATCATGCTTAGATGATTTGCCACAAAACTTAAGTGCAATAGATTCAATAAGACTTAGACGATTTGAATTCATCCGCTGTTCGTAAAATATTTCTCTTTGTAAATTGACTTGCTCCTGTTGATGACTAATTTTGTTTTTGTTTTTGGAGAAAGAAACAACGATCTTCGAGACCTTTTTGGTTTTGGTGAAAAGCCGGTGTGATATCTTCCTGGTTCATGAATGGGGGTAGGAGTTGGCAATGTTGGAGTCGAGCTATTGGATGAATCATAGTTACTTGAAGAGGTTGGAGTAGCAAAAGATAATTTTGAGTTAGAGGAATCATGAGAGTTTTGAGAGGCCATTGAGAAGATTATAGTTTGTAAAGATTTTGTAAAAAATTTGTAATGATGACTAATAACTGAGTAGAGGCAGTTTATATAGTAGAATATGAGCTTAGAATGAATGGTTATAGACCTTCAAAAGTTAATAACCCGAGGTTAAAATAAAAAAAATAGTGGGGCAGAATAATTTAAGGATAAGAAAGATATATGGTTAAGAATGTGTGAACCATATAACTTAGCAGAAAATGTAATCATAACATAACTGGTAACTATGGAGTTACCTGCTAGAAGACCTAGGTTCAAGTCCTGGTGGCTATATTATTTTGTGATTTTTTACACGAAAATACTTAAAATAAATAGAACAATCTTCTACATGAAACAAGAAACAATCATAGCTCAAATGGTAAGAAGTATTTGAAAACATAAGAGTAGTTATGAGTTCAAGTCCTGCTAGAGTCATAAATTTTTTTATTTTGCAAAGATGTGTTATTAGAAGTTACAAATATATATATATATATATATATATATATATATATATATATATAATTACAAATTTTTAAAAGAAATAATACCAAGCTCTCGTCTTAAATGTACAAAAGTATTTTCGTTTAAAGGTTTTGTAAATATATCTGCCAATTGTTTATCAGAGGAAACAAATACTAGATTTATCAAATTCTTTTCAATACTATCACGAAGAAAATAATGACGAATGTCAATGTGTTTTGTTCGTGAGTGATTAACAGGATTTTTAGATAAATTAATAGCACTAGAATTATCACAGTAAATAGTTGGTTTAGTTAAGTTAAAACCAAAATCTTGTAGTGTTTGTTGCATGTATATAACTTGAGCACATGCTAGTGCGGCAGAAATATATTCTGCTTCACATGTTGATAATGAAACGCAGTTTTGTTTCTTACTAAACCAAGATATAAGAGATCGTCCAATAAAATGACAAGTCTCACTTGTACTTTTTCTATCTGTCCGGCTTCCCCCAAAATCAGCATCACTATATGATACTAATTCAAAAGGACATTCCTTTGGATAGAATAGTCCAAAGTCCTTAGTTCTATTAAGATACAGTAATATGCGTTTCACTGCTCTTAAATGTGATTCTTTGGAATCTGCTTGAAATCATGCACACAAACAAACACTCATCATTATGTCAGGTCTACTAGCTGTTAAATATAGTAACGATCCAATCATACTTTGATATAATTTTTGGTTAATACTTTTTCCATTTTCATCTTTATCAAGATGTATGGTTGTACTCATAGGAGTTGGTTTGGTAGAAGCATTTTCCATACCATAGCGTTTAATTAGATTGTTACAATATTTTCCTTGATTAATAAAAATACCATTTTTTAGTTGTTTTATTTGTAAACCAAGAAAATAATTTAACTCACCCATATGTGACATTTCAAATTCATTTGTCATTATCTTAGAAAATTCTTGCCAAAGCTTTTTCATTTGTAGATCCAAAAATTATATCGTCAACATATATTTGGATAATTAAAATATCATGCTCGTTTCTTTTAATAGAAAGAGTTTGATCAACCTTTCCAATTTCAAAGCCAGAATTCAGTAAATAACTTTTAAGACGATCGTACCAAGCACGAGGTGCTTGTTTTAAACCGTATAAAGCCTTTTTGAGTTTATAGACATGGTCAGGAAATTGTTCATGTATAAATAATGGAGGTTGTTCAACATAAACATTTTCTTTTATAAAACCATTTGAAAAAGCACTTTTGACATCTATTTGATATAATTTAAAGTTATGAAAACATGCAAAATCTAGTAAGATTCGTATTGCTTCTAGTTTAGCGACTGGATGAAACGTTTCTTCATAGTCAATTCCTTCTTCTTGATTATAACCTTGAGCAACTAATCTAGCTTTATTTCTAGTAACATTTCCTTGTTCATCTGCTTTATTTTTGAAAACCCATTTTGTACCAATAACTGATTGATCACTAGGACGTGGAACTAAATCCCAAACGTCATTTCTTTCGAATTGGTTTAGTTCTTCTTGCATAGCGATTAACCAGTTTTCATCAGTAGATGCTTCTTTAATATTTTTAGGTTCAATATGAGAAAGAAAAGCTACATGACCCATTTGATTTAATTGACTTCTTGTCCTAACAGATGAATTTAGTTCTCCAATAACATTAATAGAAGGATGATCTCTTAGTACTCTAGGTGGAGATCTTAATTCATTGTTATTATGAGCAATGTTTTCATTAATTTCAAAAGTTGTAGTTTCTGTATTTGTGGTATTATCAGGGAAATCTTCATTATCTATTATACTTGGAGTTGGTTTAAAATTTTCATCAAAAGATACATGAAGAGTTTCTTCGATGATATTTGTTCTTTTATTATAAATTCGATAAGCTTTGCTACGATCCGAATATCCTAAAAAGATTCCTTAATCGGATTTTGGATCAAATTTACCAAGCTGATCTTTTGTGTTTAACATAAAACATTTTGAACCAAAAAATTTAAAATAGGAACTATTTGGTTTTCGTCCATTAAGAAGTTCATAAGGACTATTCTTAGTTAGTGGTCAAATAGAAACACGATTCAAAACATAACAAGCTGTGGCAACTGCTTCAGCCCAAAAATGTTTTGGTAACGTACTTCCATTTAACAAAGTCCTTGCACATTCTTGTAAGGTTCTATTTTTACGTTCTACAACCCCATTTTGTTGTGGAGTTCTAGGAAAAGAAAAATTATGGAATATTCCTTTTTTCTTACAGAAATGTTCAAAGGCTTCGTTTTCGAATTCACCTCCATGATCACTTCTTATATTTTTGATTTTCAAATCTTTAAAATTTTGAATTCTTTTGACAAATGATTTAAAATTATCAAAAGTATCACTTTTACTTTTCATAAAAATAGTCCAAGTATATCTAGAAAAATCATCAACAATTACAAAGACATATCTACTGTGATTAATGGATTGTACTTGTGTTGGTCCAAATAAATCCGTATGTAGTAATTCAAGTGGTTGTAAGGTTGAAATAACGTTTTTAGATTTAAAAGATGATTTAGTTAATTTTCCAAACTGACATGCATCACAAATATGATCTATTTTAAAATTCATTTTTGGTAGACCTTTTACTAAATCATTTTTAGAAAGCTTATTTATAGTTTGGAAATTAATATAACAGAATCGTTTGTGCCATAACTGACGCAGCGGATAATAACGAAACGATATGAATCGATGAAAGTAGCAATCGGTGGATTAAAGATACTGAAATGCCCAAATTCGTTGATCACAAAGATACCAAATTCTAGCTATCTCTAACACGTTGATCGCACACGATACCGTGAAAGAAGATCTTCAATTCTTCAAGCGTTGATCAAGCGCACTTGATTCCGCGAATCGGCTTCAACAATCGTTGATTCGAGTGCACTCGAATACCCGTAAGTGGAGATAGGAGATTACACTCAACTACCAATTTAAGAAGAAAGCACACAACAATCAACAAGAATTTTATTCCAAAAATCAACCACCAGAAATGTACAACACACTCGCTATTTATAGAGTTTTTGACCCTGACCCTTAAGTCGTATACGACTTACGACATAACTAAGTCGCTGCCGACTCATCACAATAGTATAGATACAACGACTCATAGTAACTACATCACAACATACTCACCAGTCCGACTTACGACTCATCTATTACAACACACGCATATGTACACGACTCAAGACTCGCGACTTATGGCCTTCAATTACTGGAACTTCTCTTCGTTTCTTGATGAGTCGTGGACGACTCATAGCCATGAAGTTAGGTCGTGTACGACTCGTCAATCCAGAACGATTTAGACTCCCATCGAGTCGTATTTCCTCTTCATTTGAATTGTTAGGTCGTAGACGACTTATAGATGAGTCGTTGAGTCGTGTACGACTCATCAAACTCGAACGACTTAAGCCCTTAAGTCGTAACCTCTTTTCACTTTCTTGGTTAGGTCGTAGCTCTTTCCCATATGACTCCTTAGGCTGACTCGTGCACGACTTACGAGTTAAAACCGAAACTTCATTATCTTGTGAATGACCTAACCTCTGAACTTCTGTAGATCGTGCTGCATCATCCTCCCCTGGTTGAGAAAAATTCGTCCTCGAATTTGTAAATTCTTCCCCATCAGATTGTCCATCTCCATAATACGGCACAAGATGCTTAACATTGAATACGTCAGAAGTGTATACATCCTCCGGCAGTTTCAACTTATAAGCATTCTTATTGATCCGTTTTGCAACTTTTACTGGACCAATTTTTCTGCCTTTCAACTTGTTATAAGTGCCCACTGGAAAACGATCCTTCGTTAACACAGCATACACCAAATCACCTTCTTTAAATTCAACATTTCGTCGCTTCAAATTTGCAAATTTCTTATATTTCTCATTTGACTTTTCCAATCGTTCCTGAACGATTCTATGACATTCCGTTAACCCATCAACAAAGTCTACAGCTCGTTTAACCGTCCCCTTCGGTTGTGGCACTATACTAAATCCAATGGTCCCCTGGGTAAATTTGAATATACAATCTGAAATGGACTGAATCCTGTACTACGATTCATTGCATGATTATGAGCAAACTCTGCTTGGCATAACTTCATGTCCCAACTCTTCAGATTATCCTTCACCAAACATCGTAACAAATTTCCCAACGATCTGTTAACAACTTTTGTCTGTCCATCTGTTTGCGGATGATAAGCGCTACTAAATTTCAGCTTCGTTCCCACCATCTTCCACAAACTAAGCCAAAAATGACTCAAAAATCTGGTATCCCTGTCTGAAACAATAGACTCCGGCAACCCATGTAAACGATAGATTTTCTTGAAAAACAACCGAGCAACACGAACAGCATCCGCCGTCTTCTTACAAGCAATAAAATGTGCCATCTTTGAAAATCTGTCCACCACAACGAATATAGAATCATTCCCCCTTTGAGTTCTCTGCAAACCCAAAACGAAATCCATGCTGATATCAACCCATGGATATACAATCCCGCCTTCGTCGTAGTTCCCTTCGAAACCTGACATATATGACATCTCTCCACAAACCTTTCAACCTCTTTCCTCATCGACGGCCAAAAGTAAGATTGAGAAATCAAATGTAATGTACGATCACGGCCCACATGTCCTTCCTCGTGCAACTCTTTGATAATCCTCATTCTCAAACTGCTATCTGGTATACATAATCGATTCCCCTTGAATAAGAAACCATCAACTAACATAAATTCATCAGTACTCCCATCCTTAACTTTCTCTACAAACTTTGCAAAGTAAGGATCCTCCTCAAACAATCCTGGCAATAATTCAAACCCTACCACCTCAACTTTCATTGTAGTCAACAAATGATTCCTCCTACTCAAAGCATCTGCCACACGATTCGTTGCCCCAGATTTGTGTTTAACAACAAAAGTAAATTGCTGTAAATATGCAATCCACGATGCATGTCTCGCTGAAATCTTATCATGCCCCTGTAAATGCTTCAAAGCTTCATGATCAGTGTAAAGAACAAATTCTTTCTGAAATAGATAATGTCTCCAATGTTTAACGGTTTGAACAATGGCATAAAACTCCACATCATATGTACTATATCTCATCTTTGCCCCTGATAACTTCTCACTGAAATAAGCAATTGGCCTCCCACTCTGACTCAACACTCCTCCAATCCCAACCTTTGATGCATCAGTGTGTAGCTCAAACAACAACTGAAAATCTGGTAATACAAGAATTGGTGCTGTCGTCAAAAGTTCTTTGATTCGTTCAAAAGCAACTCATGCCTCCTTTGACCAAGAAAACTGTTTCCCTTTCATACAATCGGTAACTGGTGCCATCACGCTACTGAAGTGTGGAATGAATCTTCGGTAGAATGATGTCAATCCATGAAAACTTCTAACTTCAGTGATCGTTCTCGGCTGTGGCCAATTTCGAATAGCTTCAACTTTGCTCTGGTCCACCTGGATTCCCTTCTCAGATACAACATATCCCAAAAATAATACACTTCTCGTCATAAACACACATTTCTTTGTTGCGGCATAGAATTGTTCCTCACGAAGGATAATTAACACCTTTCTCAAATGCTCTACATGCTCCTCTGTGCTCGCACTATAAATCAGAATATCATCAAAGTAAACTACAACAAACTTCCCAATGTACGGTCTGAAAATTTGATTCATCACCCTCATAAATGTACTCGGTGCATTCGATAGACCAAACGGCATAACCAACCATTCATACAATCCTTCCCTTGTCTTGAACGCAGTCTTCCATTCGTCTCCCGGTCTAATTCGAATCTGATGATATCCACTCTTCAAATCAATCTTTGAAAAGATAGTATCCCCACTCAACTGATCTAGCAAGTCATTCAACCTCGGCATAGGAAATCTGTAGCGAACAGTAATCTTGTTCAAAGCTCTACTATCGGTACACATTCTCCATGTTCCATCCTTCTTCGGCACCAACAAAGCTGGTACTGCACAAGGACTCAAGCTTTCCTGAACACGTCCCTGCTCTAACAACTCTTCTACTTGCCTTCGCAACTCCTCATGTTCCTTCGGACTCATCCTGTAATGTGGTCGATGTGGTAACACTGCTCCCGGAACAAGATCAATTTGATGTTGAATGTCCCTCATTGGCGGTAACTCCTTTGGCAACTCTTCTGGAAATACGTCTTCAAATTCTTTCAAAACTGGCTTTGCTTCTTCTGGAATTTCAACCTCTTCATGACTCTCTCGTCCGATCAACAAATAGACTTCAGGCTCCTCTTCAACCTCCTTGACAAACTCCTTCAAAGATAACAAAGTTTTCAGTTCTTCGATCTCCTCCAACTTGCTCTCCTTCTGTTGTTGCTTCTTGGGAACCAAAGTGATTTTGGTACCCTCGAATATGAAACTATAGCTATTAGCACGACCATCATGTTGCACTGCTCTATCAAACTGCCATGGTTTGCCCAACAACAGATGACACACATCCATGTCTACAACGTCACACCAAATTTCATCTTTGTACTTCTTTCCAATAGAAACATTCACACAAGCTCTTCGACACACCTTCACTTCACCTCCTTTTCTCAGCCACGCTAACTTATAAGGATTTGGATGTTTTTCCGTTTTTAATTTCAATTTTCTCACAGCTTCTGTAGAGATAATGTTGTCACAACTTCCTGCATCAATCACAAATTTACAAACTTTTTCCAATATAGTGCATGTCGACTGAAAGATGTTACTCCTCAACCAACTAGCTTCATCTTCTTGCTTTGGTGTTAAACAAGACCTCCTCATCATTAGACTACAATCTTCATCTCCAGACAATTCTTCTTCCTCCTCGACATAAGGTGTATTTGAACATTCTGCCTCCTCACCATCTTCCTCCTCAACTTCTGCAACCATGGTTCTCTTCTTTGGCTTCGGACATTCATTGCTTTTATGACCCAACTCCTAGCAATTGTAACATTTGAAACCACTGCTAACCTTTGCCTTCTCAGCCTCCTTCACCACTGGCTTACTGACAGGTTTAGGAACATTAGAACTCCCACTAACACCCTTCACTTGATTATTGGAATTAGTAAACACACCACCTCCACGCCTTCCCTGCTTCTCCCAAGCCAACGCTTTCTGATGTGCCTCTGCTACTGACCTAGGATCAAACATATTAACCATATCCTGGATCTGCATTCGCAATCCCCCAATGAATCTAGCAGTTAGCTGTTCTTCCGTTTCCATAATATCATTCCTGGCAATGAGTTGGTAAAATTCATCAGCATAGTCATTAACTGACTTCGTCCCTTGCCTCAGATTTTGCAACCTCTGGTACACGAGTGATTGGTAGTTGTAAGGTAAAAATGTAGCTCTCATCAACTTCTTCATCTTCTCCCAAGATTATATCTTTGACTTTCCCATTCTCTCCCTCGTAAGTTTAGTTTGCTGCCACCATGCCAAAGCTCTCCCCCTCAACCTCGTAGCAACCAACTTCACCCTTCGATTCTCCGGAACCTCCTTGAAATCAAAGATTTCTTCTACATTAGACAACCAATCAAGAAATTCTTCGGCTACCATTACACCTTTAAACTCTGGAATTTCCATCTTCATACCCGATTCCCATTGACGATCATCATCTACATCCCGATATGAATTTCGAACTGGGTCTCGATCTCGATAATAAATGCTAGCTCTATCACCCTCTTCATCAAAATCAAACGTACGCCTACATCGATCTCGACCATTATCATCCCTTCGTTCATGCATGCTTCTTCGACTATGTCTCTCTTCATCTCTATATGCCTCATTCCCAAATTCTCGTGAAATTCTTCTTTCTTCATATCCATAATCATGATGATCTCTCCGTGATGAAATTGATGTTTCTCTTTTATATCTAAAAGAATGCGGTGATACCCTCCTCGCTTCCGTAACCGATGGCGAAACTCGGTTTCCTCCATGGTTCGAGTTTGATGATCTCCTCCTTTGAGTTTGATTCAAGTCATTCATTAACTTCTCTAATTTTCCAATGCCTTCATCAAATTTCTCATTAATACATTGTTCCATAAGCTCGGCTTCTTCACTTCTATACAACGCTTCAACATTTTGATGACGGTTAGCTCTCCTTGGCGGCATGATTGGAAACTCTTCACAACACTTCAAAACTTCTCAAATACTTCAAAATTCTTCAACACAAGACAAACAAGCTCGGCTCACTTGCAACTTGACTCGGCCTCACTTGCAACGACCCAAAGTTAGGTCGGCTCGGCTTGAACTCACGGCTTAACTGCACTTGGCTCGGCCACCTACTTCAACCCTTCAATTCGAATAACAAGGCACGGCTCCAACTCTAGATCGAAAACGAAATGGATCAAAATCTTCAAACTCGTTGCAACTTCAAGATGAACACGATGAACAACAACTACAAACTTCAACTTCAAAAATTGGCTCCAAGTCTCGGCTTAGCTATGATTGGCTAAGTCTAGCTCTGATACCAAACTGACGCAGCGGATAATAACGAAACGATATGAATCGATGAAAGTAGCAATCGGTGGATTAAAGATACTGAAATGCCCAAATTCGTTGATCACAAAGATACCGAATTCTAGCTATATCTAACATGTTGATCGCGCACGATACCGTGAAAGAAGATCTTCAATTCTTCAAGCGTTGATCAAGCGCACTTGATTCCGCGAATCGGCTTCAATAATCGTTGATTCGAGCGCACTCGAATACCCGAAAGTGGAGATAGGAGATTACACTCAACTACTAATTTAAGAAGAAAGCGCACAGCAATCAACAAGAATTTTATTCCAAAAATCAACCACCAGAAATGTAAAACACACTCGCTATTTATAGAGTTTTTGACCCTGACCCTTAAGTCGTATACGACTTACGACATAACTAAGTCGCTGCCGACTCATCACAATAGTATAGATACAACGACTCATAGTAACTACATCACAACATACTCACCAGCCCAACTTACGACTCATCTATTACAACACACGCATATGTACACGACTCAAGACTCGCGACTTATGGCCTTCAATTACTGGAACTTCTCTTCGTTTCTTGATGAGTCATGGACGACTCATAGCCATGCAGTTAGGTCGTGTACGACTCGTCAATCCAGAACGATTTAGACTCCCATCGAGTCGTATTTCCTCTTCATTTGAATTGTTAGGTCGTAGACGACTTATAGATGAGTCGTTGAGTCGTGTACGACTCATCAAACTCGAACGACTTAAGCCCTTAAGTCGTAACTTCTTTTCACTTTCTTGGTTAGGTCGTAGCTCTTTCCCATATGACTCCTTAGGCTGACTCGTGCACGACTTACGAGTTAAAACCGAAACTTCATTATCTTGTGAATGACCTAACCTCTGAACTTCTGTAGATCGTGCTGCATCAATAACTAAGGATCATTTTCTTTGGCTATTAAACACATATTTGGATTATGTTTTATTTTCATATTCAGAACATAGATATTTATGTATCTATTTCCTTCAAAGATAATATTTTGGTTTTGATCAAAAATACTACATTTGTTTTCAAAAAAAGTGATTTTGAATCCTTTGTCACACAATTGGCTGATACTAAGTAAATTATGTTTTAAATTTTTGACAAGTAAAACATTTGAAATAAGTGGTAAATTTGAAATACCATTGTTGCTCACATCGCCTTTGCCGATGATATATCCTTTAGAGTTGTCTCCAAATGTGACGGAGCCTCCATCTGTGTAAATAATAATGGATAGCATACCTTTGTCTCTTGTCATATGTTTTGAGCAACCACTATCGAGTATCCATTTTCCTCTTTTCTTGAGTGGGACCTACAAAAAATATAATATAGTATTGGTACCCACCTTTTTAATAGGGTCCTAAGAGTTAAATCTTAGGAAACCAAACCCAAGAGGGCTCAGTATCCCATTTAAAAATATAATCTTTATTTTTATGAACAGTTTGTATAAAGGTGTTTATATATTTCTTTCTAATCAAACTGTTGTTTGTTTTAGGAACCCAAATTTTTATGCTTTTTGAGTAAGAATTCCTTTTTGTCTGAACTTTAATAGGATTAATATTTCTCCTAATTTTCTTTTTAGATGGAGCTGATGTTTTCGTAACATATCCTAACCCTTTCTTACTTGACATAGATTGAGAGTTATCAATAATTTTTGATAATGTTTCTCTTCCTTTATTAAAGTTTGAAACATTTTTGGTGATGCTTTCTAACTTAGTTTTGAGACTAGCATTATCTAATTCTATCAATTTTATTTTTATTTTTAGTTCATGATTTTCAGAAACAAGAGCATCATTCTTCTCTTTTTGAGTTTCAATTTCTTGACTCAAAAGAGTGAGTTGAGAATTGATATTAGAGAGTGATTCTTGTAATTTTTCAAGTTCTTCCTCTAATATTTTCTTTTCATCTCTAAGCATATTTCTTTCGAATTTTGCTTTGTTCTGATATTCACGAGTCTCCTTATATTTTCTTTTGAGATTTTTTAGAGTGTCAACAAGTTCCGAATTTATCTCAATCATATCATCAAAAGTAAAATCACTAACCTTGTTTTCAGTAGCCATGAAACAGACATTTGCTTGCTCTTTTTCACTATCACTACTGTTTTCTGATGAAGAAGTGTCTGAATCATCCCATGTTACTGAGAATGCTTTCTTTTTCTTGTCTTTTCTGCCTTTGAAATATTTCTTCTTCAATTCTGGACATTCCTTCTGAATATGACCTTTTTTATGACAATTGTAACATTCTAGAACTGAGGATGATGGTTTGTTTGGAAAATTCCTTTTTCCATTATTTTTGTTATTTTTTTGGAATTTCAAGAACTTTTTGAAATTTTTAGCAATAAATGCTAGATCTTCTTCATCCGAATCTTGATCTTTTTCTTCCTCGGCATGAAAAGCTATGTTCTTTTTATCTTGGGCTTGTACTTTTTTTGCCTGCAAATCACTTCATAGGACATTTGATTTCCTATTAACTCTTCAGGTTTTATCGTAGAGAGGTCATTAGCTTCTTCAATAGCCAAGACTTTTCTCTCCCATTCATCCGTTAAAGAATTTAGGATTTTTGATACAATATCAAAATCAGTGTACTTTTCTCCTAATCCTAATAGTGAATGATAGATATCTTGAAATCTAGAGTGCATATCATTGATGGATTCATCTTGTTTCATTCTAAAGTTTTGAAACTGATTTTTGAGCATGGATATTTTGCTTTATTTGACTTTATTAGTTCCTTCATGAGTGATTTTAAGCGTTCTCCATATTTCATGCGCAGTCTGACACATGCTAACACGATTAAATTCATTTCTATCTAGTGCATAGAATAACATGTTCATAGCTTTAACATTGGCAGTAGCATCTATTTTTTGTGTGTTTGACCAAGTGGAATATTCTCCAGTAGGAGGAGTGTATTCATTTTGTGTGATATACATGATTCAAAACTATTTGATTGCATACAGATTCTCATACGAGTAGACCAATAATTATAGTTTAAACCACTAAAGAAAGGAGGTCGTGCAGTGGATTGACCTCCGATAAAACTAGTGTTAGTGATGGTGTTATTTTCCATATTAATAAGATATCAGATAACTTTGTAACGGTTATAAAATGCCTTGCTTTGATACCAAATGAAAGTGTATAGGACCGTATAATATGAATAAACAGTAATACAAAAGTATAGATAGTAAATAACGCGGAATATAAATGCAGTAAGTAAAATGACACCAGAGATTTTATACTGGTTCGGAGCACCGTCCTACGTCCAGTCCCAGACTAACTTTTGGCTTTAACTAACAATACCCTCTCTTAACCTGGAGGAATAGGTAAACAACACCTGAGCAGCAGAACATGATTTTTGCCTCAGCAGCAGAAGATGACTTTCCCTTGCCTAAGCAGCAGAACAGGACTTTAACAAAGTACAATGTAGTTGACTTAATGTGTTTTTGATAACACTGATTTGTCTATTAAGATTACAAACTTCCTATAATCAATTCCTCAAGAATATAAAGAGTATGTGAAGATTTGATGTAACGATCCACCTTTTTGGACGATTTAAATCGACAATAAACCGCACATGTCTGATTCAAACCATTCAAAAGGGAGGATTGTTAACAGGGTAAATAAGAAAATAAGAAAAGAAGGAAAAAAAGGAGAATCTCGCAGCGGAATGACAAAATAAAATAATCAAATAAACAGTTCATGAAGCTGTTATACAAATGACATTTGATTATACTTTTACAATTCAAATCAAGGTTATACATACATCAGAAAATAAAAATATAATGCAGCTGTGGAATAATAATAATAAATAGCAATAATGTACTGAATCTTCGTCTTCGTCCTTCAAAAAATAAAATGGTCTTCAATACACTGAAAAAGCTCAGACTGACCCGAGCATAATGAAAAACAATACACTCGAGTCAGAACTAAAAATTCTTATGTAAGTTAAATCAATCTCAAATAAAAATATGAGTGCAATGGCTTCAGAGAGGTTATGGGATTTTTCATCTCCTACCAAGTGTACATCGTGAGTGCAATAATTTACGGGATTTCAAATAATTTGGAATACCAATTTTAACCACTTTATTTAAAATAAATCCGAAGTTTAAATTAATAGCATAAACTTTTTAAATAATTCAGTTTTAATAAATAATCCAAATTCAAGAAATTGTATGAGTATATATCATTTCAACCCATAATTTAATTGTCTTGATTATCCAATTCTAAAATGATTCAGATGACCACTTAAATGATGTCAATAATATAGAAGGTGATAACAGGGACATATTACAATAAACAAACAACCATACATCCAACATATCAATCAATAAGCATCCATTTCAAACAACATTCAAATCAACCAATATATTTCAACATATAATAGTTATCAATATCGGGGTTTAACTATCAATTAAATTCCAATATAAAATTAAATGTCAATTCAGATTCAATATCAATTCAAATGTGAACTTAAATCAACAAACTTAAAAAAAATATCACATCATATATTTTATTTAACTTGCAATGGAATTTTTAGTATTGCGTGAGTGGGTTGAATCACTCACTTTTTTGCTTTCCCTTTTCTAGCCAGATTTGGATCTGCAACTACTTTCTCATTTTATTTCGTTTCCTTGCTATCTTAATCTTTTTTTATAGAAAGTTTTGAAGAGAAGATTGTATAAATATGGATTTGAAGAAAAAGACATAGAAAGAAGAGAAGGTTTAAAAGAGAAAAAAAATTAAAGAAGAAGATGAATTAAAAAAGAAAAGGAAGCTTTGAAAAAGAAAAAGAAGATTTGAAGAAGAATAAAAAAATCATAAAAATGAAGCAAAAAAAAGAGAAGAAGGAGATTTAAAAAAAGAAAAAATAAAATAAAAAGGGAATGAGGAAGGTGAAGAGTGAAAAGAAATGAGATGAAAATTTTATTTGGAAAAAATGAAGCTACAGAAGATGTGATTAGAAATGAGGCCACAGGAATGAAGATGGAAAAAAAAATGAAAAGCTAATAAGGTATATATAAACAAACTAGGAATTGAAATAGAGTAAAAATATGAACATCCCTAAAATGTAGTATTGAAAGATGTAAACTAAAGGAATAAATATATCAATAAAGATAAAAATAAATCTTCCGTTTTAAATATGAAGCTTCCAGAATTGCGAATGAAAGGAAGCTACAAGAACTAATGATGCATAAGCAAAATAAACTTTTGAAACAGAAAATAGTAAATGCTAATTAGATGGCATGCATATTAATTTGGATGTTCGCATTTAAAACGAAAAAAAACAGAAAAGGAAAAAACTTCAGGTAAAGCATTTAAAAAGAGCAAACGAATAAAGGAGAAACAAATGAAAAGAATGTGGAAATTATTAATTATAAATAAATCAAATGAAACAACCATTAATTTATAAGAAATGAATGAGTAGTTTAATTATTAGACTACTTGAAAACGAAAAGAGAGAGATTGCAAGGTGATAATAAATGTAAAGTAAATGAAGGGACCACCCATTTCCTATAAACTAACCTTTTGGGTCCACATTCCAAAACTTGCTCCAATTGATTTATATCAATAAAACCAAATATGCATATATTTACATTATTTAATCCATATTAAAACATTCGTTTCATGCTAATATATGTGCATACTACATTAACTCAATCAATCAATTAACAATCAACCAATCAATTAATCAAACATTCAATATATATTTATTTACGTTACTCAAACAAATTTTATTGATTAATGAATATATATCAACCTATGCACTAAAAAAATGATTTACTTTACTTTTTAATTACTGTAATGGTCGCATTAATGCAACCCATTTACAAATTTTAACCGTATATAAATGGAAAAATGAATATAAAATTATGTAATCAATGTACAACTGAAAAAAAGTAATTTCTAATTGATTCCACGATATTTACACAACCATGAACCCTCTGATATATTTAAAAGTTTGAATATTAATGTGCGAGTGTGTGTATATATTATTCTAAAATTCAATTTTTTTATCCAAAATCATTCTTGTTCAAAATGAAAGTTTTATTTTTATACGTCTCAAAACATGCAACAATTAATAACAAAAGAAATGAAGGGACCATGTACATCGCGCAATCTTTTTGAAATTCAATTTGTGAAACGTAACCAAATTGACTTCATTAACTCAAATAATATTCAAATTCGTACGCATTTAATTTTTTTATCTGTGCATAATAAATAAAATTACTTACTATAAAAATGAAAACGTTCAATTTGGTTTTCCCAAAATGATCTTTTATTTCCATTAAAACATCCTTCCTGTTTGACACAAAAGATGCGTTTCTTTTATTAAATCTATTAATTGCAGTCAACGTTTTCTTCCCTTCTCATTGAAATATTTCAATTATATTAATTACAGTTACTTATAAAGTTAAATTTCAAAACAGACAATTAAAATGGATGAAAATTAGAATAATTGTTTCCTTTAGTCGTTTAAGAACATTTATAAATTTGTTGCTTATACAGTAGAGAAATAAATAACTTACTTAAATAAATTATTTTTCCACTCTTGTAATCCATCTATATGCTAAAACACAGTTCAAATATACTTATATTTCTTCCTTTAAATCAATCATTCTATTCTTTATCTTAATGAAATTAAAACTACATTCACAAATGAAAGATCCATTTTATTTGATAATAAATGTTCTTTTCATTAAACCAACTTATATTTAAAGATTATCCCATTAAAGAGTCACAGAAATAATACTTCGTACAACCACATCATTTCTTTATCAATTAATTTCATATTATCATTATATTTGTACCAAATTTAAGTGCTTACAATTTGAACGTAATAATTCTCAATGAAATTCTCATTATATTTTTAACCTAAAACATATGTTGCACATATCACTAATTAATTACCATTTACTTCTATCTCTTATTAATGGAAAGATATAATTACTATTACTTACAATGATTAAATCTTAAAACATACCCTAATACAGGGAAGATAATTAATCCAATTGTTTCCTTTGAAATCCAATTTTCTATGTTAAACCCAATATCTATATACTAATTTAATTCCATCATTTAATTACAAATGCAATAAAACCTGTTCATTATATATTTAAATTTCAAACAAATCATTTTATTTTGATTTACATTCTTATTATTAAATCAACTATTCCCTAATGCAATTGATTGACATAAGTTTTACACTCACCACTAAACAGTTAACGTTTCTTCTTATATCAATTATTATGTTTTAATTACGTTAATTCTCCATTAATTACCAAACAAATTTCTAACCGATTTAATAATAATAAAATAAATGAAACAATGATTATACATTAATAATCTATATCTATTAACTTATTCTTTACAAACAAAGGTTAATAAATTTATGTACAAAATAATTGATTTCGTACTCCATATTAAAACCAATTGCAATTAATAACATAAGATTACATCAATTTATACATCATTTGTTCTATTCCTTATTAACCTTTATTATTTGAATTGATTGAAATTACGTTAACATCGTATAGTAGTCAATTACATTCAATCAATATTAGCCAATTGTATGTTTTATCTCATTAAATTATTTGTTTTAAGATTTATCTTAAAGTCAAAATTTCAAATCTAATAAGATTCAATTTAATAAATCATAAATTTTAATTTCTGACAATATTAAAGCCCAAAACCTTATTAAATTTAATATTTTTAATTATCAAAATATGGGTTGTTACAGTCTCTCTCACTCAAAACTTTTTCGTCCTCCAAAAAGGAACAAGAAGGAATCGAGGAGTTTGAAATATTTTATTCAAAATGATCAATTTATAAACAATTTAACTTACATATTTAAATTTAATATAAGTTTGAAAATAACTCCATTCGGTTATTGAATAAAAATTTAAGTTTTTTGGTATTTGCCCTTGAAGAGAAAAGAAATATTTCAACATATCTAAAAATTTAGTTAAAACATTTAACTTCATTCGCTTAGTAAAAATATGAGATATATTTAAAACATCCTCAAAGCATTTTGCAAAGATTTTTTAAAAGTCTGAAACAATGTTAGAAATTTATATCAAACATTATAATAAGCTTTAAAATAGGGTTCCTTAAATCCAAAAAATTTATTAGACTCATTATTTTTAAAGTAAGTATAAACTCAATATTATTAAACTGAAATTAATAGTATACTCAAATCTTACATTAAATTTCTAAATCAAAGTATAAAATTTCATACCTTCATAATTAATTTAAACACTTGTTTCAAAATGAATATTCTAATACAAAATGTAAATAGTATTTTTTTTTTCCAATCAAGAAATATATATAAATAAATAACAGAAACTGTCAACAAGCCTGACAGATAACCCACAGAAAAAGAAAACCAAAACCGGCGAAGCTAGCCGAGAAAGAGAAAACCAAATAAAGCAGTAAAAACCTAATAAATATGCCAACAAAAGGCGAAAAGACAAAATACGGCGAAGAAGCCGTCTTAAAAAACCACAAAATCAGATATGGCGGAGTTAGCTGCCGAAGGTTCCTCCCAGAAGGGAAGCAAAACAAAAGGGTGAGATCCAGCAAAAGAATCTGAAAAAGAGAGCGGCGAAACAAGAACCAGAATAGCGACCGCCCAAATCCAAGCATAATAGAAGAAAGAACAGACCCCATACCAAACCTATAAAACCAGAGCCTGCAACCAGAAGCTACTAAATCAGAGAAAATTAGGGGGGAAATGAAGACGGTTAAGCCAGAACAACCTGGCTTAAGGACGGACATCAACCAACTCCCGTCCTGTTGGGAGGCTGAGCACAGATAATAGATAACAGAGCCACAAGACGACTAGAACGAGAACTAATCGATCCCTTGAAAGGTCTTCCACGAAAAGCTAGAAAAACATCGTTCCTAACCCGGCGAATAATGGAGATGGGATCCATGGGAGTTTCCTCAAAAATAGCCTTATTCCGCGCACACCATAGGTGCCAGCAGATAAGACAAGGAATTAAACGCAAAACAACAGAACAGAGAGATTTACCTTTGATCCCGTTCCACCAGGTCATCTGTAAATCCTCTGAAGAGTTGTTGGTACCTCTAATACCTAAAAGATTACCGAAATAATTCCAGCAGGAATTGGCAGAAAAACCGAAAAAGATTAAATGATTCAAAGATTCAGAATTCCCGTTACCGCAACATCTGCAACGGGAAACAAAAGGAACACCAATCCGCTGGAGATTTTCATCAACTGGCAATCCCTTATGAAGGGTTCGCCACATGAACAGAGACACTTTAGGAGGGATTCTAGCATCCTAAATGAAGGAGAATAAAGGGAGATTGGGGGAAGAGAGACGAACCGAACTCCAAGCTTTCATGATGGAAAATGAACCACCATCCCAACCGGATTGGCCGCCGTGGGAGTCAGAGAAAGGTTTGACCGATTGCATGTGCTTCCAAGTTTCACAGGCGAAATTAGGAGATCCGGAAAAGCCTACGGAGGCCAGACTCTCGTACTTGGCTCGGAGAAACTTCGCCCAAAGGGAATCGCTAGTCCCAAACCTGTACCACAGCTTGCAAGCAAAAGCGGAACACAAATCCTTAGGATTTCGCAATCCTAGCCCGCCCTCGTCCTTGGGACGACACACCACATCCCACGAGACCCAGTGATGACGGTGGTTGTCAACCTTTGACCCCCAGAAGAAAGAAGAAGCCAAAGATTGGAAAGACCTGAAAAAAGAGGCGGTAGGAGTCATCGCTGCGAAGACATGAGTTCCCAGCGAGCCTAATACCGACTTGATAAGAACCAATCTTCCAGCCTGAAATAGAAGCGAAGCATTCCACCGAATGATCTTTCCCCTAACCTTATCCGTCAGAGGATCGAAAAGGGCATTAATTTTCCGGCCCCTGTAGAGAACAATACCCAAGTAAGGAAACGGAAGAGAAGCCTCCCTGAACCCTGTGAACGAATGGACCCAGGAAACCCTGGTAGAATCCATATCCTTCGCATGAACGAAGCAACTTTTCGACGAGTTAACGAGCTGGCCCGAACATCGCTCGTACTGCTGGATAAAGCGAATCAGGCGGCGAACAGACGTCCGGTTACCATTGATGAAGATGACAATGTCATCCGCAAAGGATAAGGAGGAAACGAGCGGGCACCTTCTCGGAAGACCAAATCGGTGAACCTGGCCGAAAATCGTTAAGGTGTGGATCCCTCGAATGAAAGCTTCAGCCGCAATCACGAAAAGAGAAGGCGATAGAGGATCACCCTGACGGAGACCCCTACCAGCCCTGAAGTATCCATTGGCCGATCCGTTAATGAGGACGGAAAACCAACAGTTAGAGATAAGTCTCCAAACCAAATCGATAAGGGACTCTGGAAGCCCAAAGGCACGCAGAACTCTAATGATGAAAAACCACGACATACGATCATAAGCCTTCTCCATATCAAGTTTGAACACAACATTAGAACCTCTAACCTTCCTGTCAATCTGGGAAATCAGTTCCTGGGCTAACAGGACGTTATCAGTGATAAGACGACCCTTCACAAAATCAGCCTGAGAGGATGAGATGATACGCTCAAGGAACGGAGCCAAACGAATGGCCAACACCTTAGAAATAACTTTGTTAGAGAAATTACACAAGCTGATGGGACGAAATTCCACGCACGACCGAGGGTTATCACACTTCGGAATTAAAACCAAGTTGGTGGAAGACCAACTAATGGGAAGAAGACCGCCGGCAAAGAATTGCTGGACAGCTAAACAAAAATCCGATTGAATGATAGCCCACACACTCCGATAGAAAGATCCGTTGAAACCATCCGGACCGGAAGCACTATCCTTGCTTAGGGCAAAGACGCAAGCACGGATTTCCTCCGGAGTTGGCGGATCGGCCAAACCGTCGGCCTCCTCAGAGGTGATGATTCTGGGAATGAAAGCGAGGATATCCAGATCCTGATCCGCCACCGAGGGGAAACCCAGAAAAGATTGAAAATGAGACACTATGATCTGCTTAACTTCAGCCGGAGAGGACGCCAAAGAATGATCCGGTCTCAAAATTTCCCGAATGGAAAGAAGGTTGGCTTTCTTATGAATGGAAGAATGGAAAATTTTGGAGTTTGAATCCCCTTCGACCACCCATTTTACCCTCGCCTTTTGGCGAAGATAAGAGTGTTCGATACGAAGCTCCGAAGAGAAAGCCAATTGGGCCGACGCCCATTTCCCCCTGTTTTCGGCCGAAGGGTTCTCGTCGAACAAAGATTCGGCAAGAATAAGGGACTCCTCAGCCGATCTAACATGGTCAAAAATGTTCCTAAATACAAGGGAATTCCAGGTTTTAAGTCTAGCCTTTAGACGTTTCAGCTTTTGGGAAAAAGCCCCCATGGGAGAAGCTGAGATAGGAGCAGACCACGACTCTTCGACAACCTGAGGAAAGGAGTGATGGGAACACCACATACTGAGGAAGAGGAAAGGTGTTGGCCCCGAGAGAGATCGAGGAAAGCATCGCAAAACCAACGGGGCATGATCAGAGCACGCTCGATGAAGATGCGATGTAGAGAAAGAAAAAGGAAGATTGAGCCATTCCGGGGACCCAAAAATTCTGTCCAACCGAGATAGGATCCGGTTCGGACCTTCCTGGTTATTAGACCAGGTATAAGCCGATCCCACAAAAGGAATTTCGGAGAATCCTGAGCTCACAATGAATGAATTGAAATCAGAAACCGATGAGCGGTTAATGGCCGCCCCCCCCAGTTTCTCAACCTGGCTAGCGACAACATTGAAATCACCACCCACAACAGAGCACGAAAAGCCCAACTCAACTAGATGAAGAATATCATCCCACAGGGGTAATCTCTCCATCCGGTCACACTTGGCGTACACCGCCGAAAAAAGAAAAGGATGAGGAAAAAGAGAAGCAGAGCAAACCACAGAGATAAGCTGGTCCGAGTCAAACAAAGGGTGGACAACACAACCTTTGGACCAAAGAATCCAAATCTTACCCGAAACATTGGACACAACACCTCCAAACCCAAGCGACAGGACAACCCTGGAAATCTCTCCAGACCCTACAAAAGGTTCTAACAGAGCTACCAAGCAAACAGAATGTTTGCGGACAATGCGCTTCAATCTAGCGCAAGAAGCCTCATTGCCAATACCACGAACGTTCCAGAAAAGAAAGTTCGACATGAAGCCTGAAAACAGAGGAAAAAAAACAAGCCAGGGAGAACAGAACAGACCCAACTCAAATAAGATACAAGGATGAAAAAGCAGACCGATCTGTATGCTCAGTCGCCGCTATAGAGCGAGTACGGATAGTACGAGGAGTGGGGAGGGGACCTCTCGTGCGGCGACGAGAAGGTCTATGAACACGAGAAGACGATACCCGAGGGATGGACTCGGCAGATACCTGAGCTGGCTCCATCGAACCCGAGAGCCTAAGAGAAGATCTGGATGGAGCCGAGTTCTTAGTTAGGCGAGAGAGGCGATCATTAATGATCGCAATCTCCGCTTCGCTAAGCATCGGAATAGAAATGGATAAGGAACAAGAGGACGATGGCAAGGAGCATAGAGAAGAGCAGCAACCAGATGATGAGGCTGAAGACACCCCGACAGACGGTAAAAAGCGGAAGTATGTAGGGCTGCATATAATACGCAACCCACGGTGCTGTAGGAACCTAACCCAAGCCGGACTGTCACTGATGAGACAACCCCGCGCGACAGGTGTGGTTCGCACGATGGTCCTAACAGAGAGATCAACAGAGGGAGTCGAGGAAAGCCGGCAAAGTTCCCGGCTTTCCGCATAGTGATCCCAATATGAGACCACTATGCGAAAAGACCAAGAATATCGCCCAGGCCTCTCGATCCTGGATAAGTGAGTTCTCCGTAAAGACCGCTGAAGACCAACTAGCGAATGATGACCCAAGATCGCCAAATACGACACAGAATCGGCCTCGCAATGGTAGTAAATCAAATACCAAGAAAAAGACCTGCACTGACCGCTCCACACGAAGCGCTCACTGCCTACATGACCTGTCATGTCACCCGTCCCGGACAGAGCAACCATGCCAGGGAGCACACACCTAAGTGTGTCATGGCTCATAAACAATGAAGAGACAACATCAACCCAATAACAAACAATAGCAACAACTTCGCCATCAAGGAACAAAGAAGAAAACAGAGAAGAGGAGCTCACCTGCCAGCTCCACCCACAACGTACCTGGGGAGCGCTCTCAAGGATAAGGCCGATAGAACCGCCCACCAAGATCCCCCTTGCCAAACAACAGACAGACTGACCACCAAGAACCCACCTAGATCCCACTAGCCAACCATCCAGCACAACCTCAGCATTAGAAACGAACATTCGAACATCCACTGGAAATGCCCGGTACAAATCAACGGAGACGTCGGTCAAGACATCACTGAACTCAGCCCCAGAGGAAACAGCAGCAATCTGCAGCCGAGGCAAGGCATCACCGAGCTCTGGGCTACATGGGGCGGTGAAATCCCAATCAGCCACGGTGACAACCAAGTACCCCCCAACGCTCACCACTGAACCATCAGAAATCGGCACAAAATCATCTGAAATATGCTGAAACGGAGCCAAGGTGTCTGCTAGTGCAGAGTTTGATGAGGCGATGAAACCCCCATCACTCTGCTCACTAACCACACACCCAAAAAGGCAATCCACCGAACCCACCGCCACCCCCTCCTCCCCACAAGGCAGAAAGACGCATGCCGCCGAGAAACTCAAAGAAGGCTCAAAATGGGCGATGAAATCCCGATTCTGGCCTGACCCCGAATAGCCAAAACAAGCAGTCGACTGCAAAAAGACATCATCCAAAGACCAACGCCCGCATGGAGGAGGGCGCGACACCAAATCATCGGTGAAAATCAATGAAATTTCCATAAAGCAATTCTCAACTAACAAGAATCAAGCTCGAGACAAAGCCCCAAATTGATTAAAAGAGTAAACCCTAATGTCCACCGATCTTGCACCAGAAAAAGTAACCGACAGAGGAGCAGCCACCTCCGCCAATAAGGCCGAGGCAATAGCGACAAACGGTGGACAGTCGCGCAGGAAATTGCCAGAGAGAACAAACTCTTCAACAAACGAGAAAGACATCAATTCACCCAATAAACCACAGATCTGACGAAGCCAAGGAACGACAGAAATGTGAGAGGAAGCTGAGAGAGAGTAGCAAGAATAGAGGAGCAGAAAATATCGAGAAAGAAAGAGATCGCTCAGAGAAGAGAAGCCATTATTTTGACCGTTGTAAGGGCAAATGAAGATAAAATGTAAATAGTAAATAAACCTATAGACTTTACTATTAGTACTTTGAAATCAAGTAAATATTTCAAACTATACTTCCAACATAGGGATTCAAATTTATTTGTCAAGTATATTGCTATAAATAAACTTCGCAAATCAATTTTTTTTCCCATTTATATAATATCTTTAAATTCTACATTCAAAGAAACTTATATAAATTTTACTTGCAATATTCATTTGAAAGCTTCATTTGCATTATCTTTAGTACTTTAAAAGTTTTCAAAACCCATTTGTAAAATTTCCAGCTTCCTTTATAAGTAACATTTATATGTTTAAATGACACCTTTATAAACATATGAAAACTATTTGGAAACAGTTATTCACATCATTAGTTATATTTACAAGGAAGTTATTTGAAAGCATTAAATCCATAATTCATAAATTTATTAATTTACCTCAAGACACTATGCAAATATTATTAATATATCAATAATCATTTACTTTAAATATTTTTATTTAATTAATAACTTCCAAAATATTTATAATTTTCTATTAAACCATGTAGTATATAAATAATAAAAAAATATTTTAAAGATTATATTCAAAAAGGAAAGGAAGGTAGATTCTGGAAACAAAATATATGTGAACAACTAAAACTGAGCAGATAAGGCAGATTCAAAAGAATAGTATCAGGCACGAATCGTTAAATCAAACCATAAAATTTTAAATTTCAAATATTAATTTAAAATTTCTTTGTTGGGAAAAATGCTTTTATAATAAATACCTTTATAACAGTACTTTTATAATAAAATACTATTATATCGAAATAAATTTTCCTTTTGAAAATACTTTTATAACTCGACGTTTCAACAAGTTTATCCTCATTCTTGCAGACTCTGGCCATGCGTTGATCAGGCGCAAAGCTAAAATTCTTCAATTACTTAGTAGACTTGTTTCAACACCCAGTGAAAATACTTGAAAAACCTTTAAAACAGATATGGAAGTACAATCCAAACAAAACAACCAACCAAAACCTTTGTCCGACCATGGTTCGCAGATACACAATGGTTACGCCTGGATCCCCCAAGAAACAATCCGTATCCGTAAGCTTTCTCAGCCCTGCGAGTTACGCCATGATGACTAGTAGAGTGCACGATACACAATGGTTACGCCTGGGTCCCCCAGGAAACAATCCATACCCCTAGGCTGTCTCATCCAGGCAGTTTCGCTACTATTCGCGACCTACACAGATTGTAGGATACACAATGGTTACGCCTGGATCCCCCAGGAAACAATCCGTACCCCTATGACAGACTCAGCCAGGCAATTGCGCTATGCAGTCGCGAGAGAAAAAAAAAACCATGGGTTACGCCACGGTGGGAACACTCGAGTATTACATCCGAAAAACAAAAAATCAGAGAGAATAATATCGATAGAATGAATCCATGATGTGGCCACAAAGCGGATATCAAGCAGAAGGCACTTTCCATATCTTTACTTCGAAAATATATATCATATAGTACCATTTCAAATCACTTTCAAATATCATACTTATATAAAGTCCATTATATATAGGATTCCATTTTCAAATCGAATACTTTCCAAATCAATAATCTCGAATATATCAAATCACTCTTATATACACTTCGATTATATAAAATCTCTTTCCAAATTGAGTACCTTTCAAATCAATAGATTTCAAATCAACTTCATAGTTATACAATCCATTTTATATAAGTTCGACCACTCCCAAATCAAGTGCTTAATAATATAAGGTTCTCAAATTTCAAATCATTTCAATATCAATTCAGTTTCAAAATCATACATGATTTCACCAAATTTTCTTCCAAATTAAATATCTAAATTTCAAAGTTCCCAAAATAACAGGTTTAGAAAATTATCCCATTTTCTAAATTAAAATAATTCAAGTCAAACAAATTCATTTCCAAAATCACCATATAAGTACTGTTTTTTAATTCTAATTTAATTTCAAAACCAAATATTTTTCCAAAATCAATTATACTCAAAATGGTTTCCAAATTTATAATTATCCATTTTTCTAAAACTTTTAAACTATCTATTTCTATGTGAAATATCCAATTTACCTTTCTGAAAACCATTATTCAACTATTTTTTTTCAAAACATTTCAAAACTAAATTTATATTCTTTATCAAACATTTTATACTCTTCGAAAATTTCTTAGCTTTGAAAATTTAATCACGATTTGAAAGTGTTCGAACATTCAAAATAGTTAGGGAAATCAAATTTTCAATTCAAGAGTTGAAAATCAACAATAAATCAATAAATCAATTATTAAATCCGAAACTCGAGGACTGAACATCGGTCTCATTTTAAATTGTTTCAAATATATACTTATATCTTTCTACAATATCAAATTATACTTCGGAATATGAAATCAAAAATGGTTTAACAAAATCACTTGCATAGCGAAGCTATTAAAGTGGCCTCTTCCCCACTCTGAAACTCGAAAATCAATGTCGATGATGCGTGCACTCATCACCGAAATTATTTTCCAGCGACATAACTGAGTTCTGGACTTCTATTTTCTTGCAAACTTCTTTGAAATTTCTTCAAAATTATTGGAATTCATTTGAACTCATTTGAAACATTTCTTATTTGAAAAATACTTTTAAATCGTATTATTTTATATATTTTCCAAAATCTTAAAACCAATTTCAAAATACCGGAATTCAATTCTCGAATTTCAAATTTAACTCTACAGTTATAAATCATTTTTATATAAATCAATTTCTTATAATTTTTCAAAATTTCAAATCCTTTCAAAACCTTTTTATATAGAATAACATTTCTTATTTGCTTTATATATATAGGTATATAATCCTTATCGAAAACATTTTCACCTTTATATATATAAAAAATCATAATTATCAAAATAAAATAGAATAAGATAGTTTGTATAAGAAAAATAAAATAAATAGTTTTGTAAAAATGGTTTTAAATCAATAGTAGTTTTGCATAGAAGAAAATTTCAATTTAAATTATGAAAATATCCAACCCTACAACTTTCAATTTCAGTGCCAAAGCATATCAATAATATTAGAACATAAGATGTACGTATGTCATCATTTCGCAAATTCACATTTGATCGCCCGCTCGATCACACAAGTTAGCTTTCGAACTAGTATTGTCCATTCAACTTCCCTATTGCGGACTTCGATATGGTTTCTTGACTAGAAACCATCATTCTCCTTGCATAGCCATATACTATGATAGAGAATTCTATAATCAAACCAAAAATCCATATCAAATATTCGCCATCAAGAATCGAATGAAAAATCTCAACACGAAGTGATGTAATTCACATAGAACTTGTGTACTCAAATCCGGATCAAATTAATTTTGCGAATAAAATAATATACATGCAACTTATGTAACTATTCCAGTTTGTTTCATCACAATTTCATTTCAATTAAATTCGTTTCTAATCTCATCGATTAACGCAAATATCACTTCATACTTTAATATTTGTTTCACAGAATTTCTCCGTTTAATATAAACATTAATATATCCATTCTCATAATATAGCTTATATTTCTCTTTAATTTAAATTACATTCATTTCACATGTAATATTTCTCATTTAAAACTAATTTATTTGCAAATCATTTCATAAGGAATTTCTTTGCAACCAATTTATAAAACTTATTTCCTTTTTATAAGATATTGTTCGAGTTTAAAGTTATCACAACTTTATTTATAACCATTTATTGCAACATCTATTTATTTCATAACAATTTACAAGTCATGGCTTTATTTGAAATCATTTCACTTTTAATTCATATTGCTTATTCCATTTAGTTTCACCTTTAACTTTAAATTTATTTATGACATGTTTCGTAAATGTTAATTAAGTTTATAAACATATTTTTCCAATTTAATCTTATTTACAACATTTCCTTAATCACAATTTCAATTTAAAGATCCAAAGGCTTAAAGTACACACTTGTATATTATTACATTTCATGCCAAGAATGTATACCTCAATTCCATTCATTTACTACACATAGATATAACAAATTAAACCTTATTTTACTTGCTTTTAAATTAAGGTTATCAACTCAACTATATAATTCAACCTAATTATCAAGTTTCACTCATATATTAATACAAAAGGGTGTCGATTATCCAAAATATCCAAATATTCCATTTTTTCCAATAGGTGAAACTACATGTCAACAAACAACAAAATTCACATCAACATTTCAATTTCATAAACAAATATTCTAATTATTCATTTTATTCTCTTTAATACACCATTATTAAACTAGTGTTTAGTCCATTAATTCAATCATCAATAATTAACCAATGTTTATAATTTGATTAAACACAATAAGTCAACAAAAATGATAATAATTAAATATTACCATTTCATAAATCAAACACATTACTAATAACTATATTAGTCTTAAAAATTTATTCCTTTATATATATCATATAATATTAGGAAAAATTAATTTCATTTCAAAATTTATATAAAACATGTTTATAACACTAACAAATACGCGCTCTCGTATATACACTCAGACAACTCATTCGAGGGTATTACTACCCTATTTCTAATGAGTTAACCCCAAACAGGTTAAGGTATGTCCAAACCAAAGCTCTGATACCAACTGTAACGATCCACCTTTTTGGACGATTTAAATCGACAATAAACCACACACGTCTGATTCAAACCATTCAAAAGGGAGGATTGTTAATGGGGTAAATAAGAAAATAAGAAAAGAAGGAAAAATAAAACGGAGAATCTCGCAGTGGAATGACAAAATATAATAATCAAATAAACAGTTCATGAAGCTGTTTTGCAAATGACATTTGATTATACTTTTACAATTCAAATCAAGGTTATACATACATCAGAAAATAAAAATATAATGCAGCTGTGGAATAATAATAATAAATAGCAATAATATACAGAATCTTCATCTTCATCTTCGTCCTTCAGAAAATAAAATGGTCTTCAATACACTGAAAAAGCTCAGACTGACCCGAGCATAATGAAAAACAATACACTCGAGTCAGAACTAAAAATTCTTATGTAAGTCAAATCAATCTCAAATAAAAATATGAGTGCAATAGCTTCAGAGAGGTTATGGGATTTTTCATCTCCTATCAAGTGTACATCGTGAGTGCAGTAATTTACGGGATTTCAAATAATTAGAAATACCAATTTTAACCACTTTATTTAAAATAAATCCGAAGTTTAAATTAATAGCATAAACTTTTTAAATAATTCAGTTTTAATAAATAATCCAAATTCAAGAAATTGTATGAGTATATATCATTTAAACCCATAATTTAATTGTCTTAATAATCCAATTCTAAAATGATTCAGAGGACCACTTAAATGATGTCAATAATATAGAAGGTGATAACAGGGACATATTACAATAAACAAACAACCATACATCCAACATATCAATCAATAAGCATCCATTTCAAACAACATCCAAATCAACCAATATATTTCAACATATAATAGTTATCAATATCGGGGTTTAACTATCAATTAAATTCCAATATAAAATTAAATGTCAATTCAGATTCAATATCAATTCAAATGTGAACTTAAATCAACGAACTTAAAAAAAATATTATATATCACATCATATATTTTATTTAACTTGCAATGGAATTTTTAGTATTGCGTGAGTGGGTTGAATCACTCACTTTTTTGCTTTCCCTTTTCTAGCCAGATTTGGATCTGCAACTACTTTCTCATTTTATTTCGTTTCCTTGCTATCTTAATCTTTTTTTTATAGAAAGTTTTGAAGAGAAGATTGTATAAATATGGATTTGAAGAAAAAGACATAGAAAGAAGAGAAGGTTTAAAAGAGAAAAAAATTAAAGAAGAAGATGAATTAAAAAAAAGAAAAGGAAGCTTTGAAAAAGAAGAAGAAGATTTGAAGAAGAATAAAAAAAGCAAAAAATGAAGCAAAAAAAAGAGAAGAAGGAGATTTAAAAAAAGAAAAAAAAAATGAAAAGGGAATGAGGAAGGTGAAGAGTGAAAAGAAATGAGATGAAAATTTTATTTGGAAAATATGAAGCTACAGAAGATGTGATTAGAAATGAGGCTACAGGAATGAAGATGGAAAAAAAATGAAAAGCTAATAAGGTATATATAAACAAACTAGGAATTGAAATAGAGTAAAAATATGAATAGCCCTAAAATGTAGTATTGAAAGATGTAAACTAAAGGAATAAATATATCAATAAAGATAAAAATAAATCTTCTGTTTTAAATATGAAGCTTCCAGAATTGGGAATGAAAGGAAGCTACAAGAACTAATGATGCATAAGTAAAATAAACTTTTGAAACGGAAAATAGTAAATGCTAATTAGATGGCATGCATATTAATTTGGATGTTCGCATATAAAACGAAAAAAAAAAACAGAAAAGGAAAAAACTTCAGGTAAAGCATTTAAAAAGAGAAAACGAATAAAGGAGAAACAAATGAAAAGAATGTGGAAATTATTAATTATAAATAAATCAAATGAAACAACCATTAATTTATAAGAAATGAATGAGTAGTTTAATTATTAGACTACTTGAAAACGAAAAGAGAGAGATTGCAAGGTGATAATAAATGTAAAGTAAATGAAGGGACCACTTATTTCCTATAAACAAACCTTTTGGGTCCACGTTCCAAAACTTGCTCCAATTAATTTATATCAATAAAACCAAATATACATATATTTACATTATTTAATTCCATATTAAAACATTCGTTTTATGCTAATATATGTGCACATTACATTAACTCAATCAATCAATTAACAATCAACCAATCAATTAATCAAACATTCAATATATATTTATTTACGTTACTCAAACAAATTTTATTGATTAATGAATATATATCAACCTATGCACTAAAAAAATGATTTACTTCACTTTTTAATTACTGTAATGGTCGCATTAATGCAACCCATTTACAAATTTTAACCGTATATAAAATGGAAAAATGAATATAAACTTATGTAATCAATGTACAACTGAAAAAAAGCAATTTCTAATTGATTCCACGATATTTACACAACCATGAACCCTCTGATATATTTAAAAGTTTGAATATTAATGTGCGAGTGTGTGTGTATATTATTCTAAAATTCAATTTTTTTATCCAAAATCATTCTTGTTCAAAATGAAAGTTTTATTTTTATACGTCTCAAAACATGCAACAATTAACAATAAAAGAAATGAAGGGACCATGCACATCGTACAATCTTTTTGAAATTCAGTTTGTGAAACGTAACCAAATTGACTTTATTAACTCAAATAATATTCAAATTTGTACGCATTTAAATTTTTTATCTATGCATAATAAATAAAATTACTTACTATAAAAATGAAAACGTTCAATTTGGTTTTCCCAAAGTGATCTTTTATTTCCATTAAAATATCCTTTCTGTTTAACACAAAAGATGCGTTTCTTTTATTAAATCTATTAATTGCAGTCAACGTTTTCTTCCCTTCTCATTGAAATATTACAATTATATTAATTACAGTTACTTATAAAGTTAAGTTTCAAAACAGACAACTAAAATGGATAAAAAATAGAATAATTGTTTCTTTTAGTCATTTAAGAACATTTATAAATTTGTTGCTTATACAGTAGAGAAATAAATAACTTACTTAAATAAATTATTTTTCCACTCTTGTAAACCATCTATATGCTAAAACACAATTCAAATATACTTATATTTCTTCCTTTAAATCAATCATTCTATTCTTTATCTTAATGAAATTAAAACTACATTCACAAATGAAAGATCCACTTTATTTGATAATAAATGTTCTTTTCATTAAACCAACTTATATTTAAAGATTATCCCATTAAAGAGTCACAGAAATAATACTTCGTACAACCACATCATTTCTTTATCAATTAATTTCATATTATCATTATATTTGTACCAAATTTAAGTGCTTACAATTTGAACGTAATATTTCTCAATGAAATTCTCATTATATTTTTAACATAAACATATGTTGCACATATCATTAATTAATTACCATTTACTTCTATCTCTTATTAATGGCAATATATAATTACTATTACTTACAATGATTAAATCTTAAAACATACCCTAATGCAGGGAAGATAATTAATCCAATTGTTTCCTTTGAAATCCAATTTTCTATATTAAACCCAATATCTATATACTAATTTAATTCCATCATTTAATTACAAATGTAATAAAACCTGTTCATTATATATTTAAATTTCAAACAAATCCTTTTATTTTGATTTACATTCTTATTGTCAAATCAACCATTCCCTAATGCAATTGATTGACATAAGTTTTACACTCACCACTCAACAGTTAACGTTTCTTCTTATGTCAATTGTAATATTTTAATTACGTTAATTCTCCATTAATTACCAAATAAATTTCTAACCAATTTAATAATAATAAAATAAATAAAACAATGGTTATACGTTAATAATCTATATCTATTAACTTATTCTTTACAAACAAAGATTAATAAACTTATGTACAAAATAATTGATTTCATACTCCATATTAAAACCAATTGCAATTAATAACATAAGATTACATCAATTTATACATCATTTGTTCTATTCCTTATTAATCTTTATTATTTGAATTGATTGAAATTACGTTAACATCGTATAGTAGTCAATTACATTCAATCAATATTAGCCAATTGTATGTTTTATCTCATTAAATTATTTGTTTTAAGATTTATCTTAAAGTCAAAATTTCAAATCTAATAAGATTCAATTTAATAAATCATAAATTTTAATTTCTGACAATATTAAAGCCCAAAACCTTATTAAATTTAATATTTTTAATTATCAAAATATGGGTTGTTACATTTGAAATGAAGAATATTGCTAAGAATCAAAGTATATGTTATGTAATTCAAAGATTAAAAGCAATGGAGAGTATGAATGCACTAGAATAATCACAAGAGAGAACATAGAGAATTAGAAAATCAGAAAATTGGTGATTATGAAGTGAGTGATAACTCTATATATAGTATTCAGAGAGATGGAACTCTTAGTGAAGAGTTTCAGCTAAGAGAGACATCCATTCATGCAGTGCACCCTTCATGGAAGAAGATGTCCATTCAGAAATTTTGCGGTTGAAGCCGGTTCAGTCGACTGGTGTTTTAAAAATTTAAAATATTTGCCGTTTCAAAATTATGAACAGAGTTCACTGCTGTGCATATGCACAGCCAGTCGACTGGCAAGATCAGTCAGTCAACTGGCTGTGCATAAATTGCACAGTGAATTCTGTTTTGTAAAGAAAAAATTTAAAAATCGAAAACTTGAGGATTGATTTTAACATATGTCTAAGACTCAATATCTATGATAGTTACTTTAAACCTAGAGATCCTCTATTGTCTTCTTTTTGTCATATATGAATGCAAATTCTTCTTTAGTTTCTGAACTGTCTTGTCATGAATCAAAATTAGTAATTCAACATGTACGTATATGTATGTATGTTTGTATCTTTAAAAATAATTACTAACCTTTTTTTGACCATGATTACCCTCTACATTGCTGGTTAAAACATAGCTCTCAATCCACTCTAAAATTCTCAAATATATTTCAAATTAAAATAATACTATTCGATAGTCAGAGGTCGGTGATTCCGCACTTGCAATCTGACGAATCAAGAACAGTAAAAGAAAGGGAAGTCAATGCTTTAACGTGGATTCAAAGGCATCATTAAATTGGAAATATTAATTCATATTATAGTAATTAAATTATATGCTATGATCCTATAACGAGCAATTTTATATCTATTTAAATATATTGCTACTATATGTTTGTTAGGTGAGATTTTGTAAGTAGATGTAGTTGTGAAAAACCAGTTTGATTTTGTGCACAATTTGTTTATTATACTATTTGATTTATGTATAAATAAATGTTGTTTACCGTGCAAAATCAATTTTTCTCATTAATAATTATTTTATATATATTTATTAATAAATTCATATATATATATATATATATATATATTAGTTTATATTTCTCCCTCATAATAGCATATAAGCATATATATATATATATATATATATATATGATTTAAAAAATTTAGTACCCCTCATTTATATAATATATAAATTTACAAATTCAAAAATTATTTGTCATACATATATTCACATTTTTAATTTATTATATATAAAATAATTATCACATTAAAAATTCAATTTTATATTTTTTGAAAATATCATATCATTCCAAAAACGTAAAGAAAAAATTTAGGATCTTTTTATTAAATTTTATTATTTTTAATAACTAATATTATTTCGGAAAAACTATTTATGATTTATTAAAAATAATAATTTAATTAAAAAATTTCAATTTTTTTTTAACCTTTCACTCATGATCCTAGAGTTTCTAAAATTTTAAAATTTGAATTTTTGGTAATATATTATTTTATATTAAATAATTATTGTTGAAATCAATGTATTTGTTTTTTAAAATAATATTTCAACTTCGAAAAATCTCCAAATTTTTGTTAAGCTTTATATGTTGGTCCTAGATTTTTTAAAATTGTAAAATTTGAAGTTTTATCAATAGTTATTTTATTCTAATTATTTATAGATGATAACATTATTTTATTCATAATGTATACAAATTAAAATGCTAAAATTACTTTGTTTGCAAAACTAAGTTAATTTTGAATCATAAATAATTTTTAATAATTGTTCTCTCTCCCATTGTATATATATTTATCTATATAAATGTTTTATGTTCATATATTATATAATATATTTATACATACATATCTGTATGTATTTTGTAACACATATACATGCGTATATTTGTACAACATACATGACATAGAAAATGAGCTAATATATCTGCTGCAATGTAAATCCCAACATCTACATATATGCATACCTTTCACGGATTATTATGTTACACATACACTCCTACATATACGTATATGATACATTTATGTATAAACTAAATCAAATAAAATTAATTTCATATCTTATGAATTTAAATAAAATAAATGATTTTATTTAAATGAAATTTAAAAATGTTCTAATTCAGTTAAACTTCATAGACCCAATAAAAATCCAATAGGGTAAAAATTTTGAAACTCACTCATAACTTCCGCTGCGGGTTGGTCCAGTTCCAACAATGGCATCGAAGCTCAATAGCCTATGTGGTCTAAATTTGCATATTAGGGCTAACTAGTTAATCTTCCCACTTAGTATGGTGTATAGAAAGGTAATGTCTAGGATTATAATTGAGTAATCAAATATCCTGTCCTACCTGATTACGGGCCTGGCCCGAAAGGTGAAGTGAGCCCAAAGATTTCTCCTAATAGAAAAGGTCCAACTCAATTTGGGCTTTGGGCTAATTTTCAAAATCGTTTTGAAAATTAATTTCAAAGATTTTAAATTTAATTGTTAAATTTAAAATAAAACATGTTTATTATAAAAATTATAATACTACATAAGCTTTCAAAATGTTTGAAAGGATAATGATATTTTCAAAATGTTTGAAAACATTTATGTAATAATTTTAAATTTTAAACTTATTAATAAGATTAATAAAGTAAATAAATCAAATATGTTAATTAATTAATGCATATATTATTTATGTTGATATACGTTATGTTATTTTAAAATGTTTAAGATAACATAAGTATATGTATGTATATAAGAATTTTTTTGAAATTAATAAATTTTAATAAAAGTTATTTAATTGAATAAGTTAATTAAAGGTTAATTAATTTAATAAAATACACATACATATGATCTATGTGTGTTACACTATAAAGGTTATGGTATACACTATAAATGTTATAGTAGATATGTCCAATATAAAAGTTATACTGAAATATTAATTTAAAATTAATTAAAGAGTCAGTTGATTAAAATTAATTAGATAAGATTTAATTAATGATATGTTATACGTAAGACTATCATATAAGTAATATGAAATATAAAAGTTATATAACAATAAATGTTACATGGTATATGTATAAACTAAATTTGGAACATTAAAGAAACCCAAATAGACTTGAGAAATAAATACATATGTAAATGTACATATACCATGATTTCTAATGTGTCTGACACTTGAATCGCTGGGGTATTTCATAAGAGATATATATTATTATATAAGTCGATATCACTCAATATATATATTAAAGATCACGAGTCTTCAATATAATATTGTCCTCTATCATATATATATATATATATATATATATATATATATAAATTACTTACATACTCCTTAGTTATTAAGAAAACTCAAGCTTGGGATTTTATGCATAGTATTATTAATATATTGAACAAATGAGGTAAGATAACTATATATATATTTGTTGAGCAAACTCAAGGTACATATACTATACTTAGACCATCACGATATGGTAGGTATGAGTGAATAATCTCCTTTGATTTGTTGAGCAAACTCAAGGTCGAAATGAGATTAGAGTAAGGAAAAATGGGTTAGGAGTTGTATGTGATACAACCGATAAGGAGTTATCCATCCTTTGTGGGGCTATGATTTGTGGAGCGAACTCAAGTTCAGAATGCCCAAAAAAACGAGTCCTAACACCCACTGGTGAAGTTGTAAGACTTCTATGTTTCATCCTAGGATCTGGAGAAACATAAAAATCTAGTCGGAGCCTTATTAGAAAAATGAAACGGTAACATTTAACATTTCTAATATTGTAAGAACATATCATATATAATGTTATAATTATCTATAATAATAAATTTGTGCATTTAATATGATTGATAAAACGTTTGTCAATTAACATACATATACAAACTGAATTGAAAGTTGACAAATAGAAATATGATATATACTTACTAATAATACTAATTGCATGTTATATAATGTTTCTATACCCATGAAAGCGTCTAATTTCAACTAGTTAATACATTCGTAAGTTGGTCACTTATATGTTTATTTGGTTTAGACCGTGTATTTCATTTTATGAGTTTTTGAACTCTAAATGCAATTCAAGACTATGGATACTTGATCCATGTACTTTCACATATAAATGTTATATGGGGAACTGTCATAGTTTGTGGGGTAAAATATTTCGATGAAGTTAGTTCATTCGAAGTAAGCCAATAAACAGTATTTTAAGATCACGTATTCAACTTGAATGATTTCAAAAGGATCATATTGTGTGAATGTAACACAAAACCATAAACTACGAGATACGCCTAAGAACTCGATCGTTGAAATGTCATCTTGTTCGGTTTACATAAAGTGCAACATATTTGATGTCTTAAATGTTAAGAATAATCAAACGCACTTTTGTAAAAGGTTTGTTATGATATTGTAGTAAAGTTTTCTTTTGAATAGTTTGACCATTTGAAAGTAAAACGAATGTATAAGCACAGATGTAATTTAAGGTAAAGTTGGAATAAAGAGAACGAATAGTCACTTATGCTTCATAGAGAAACATTGGAAACAAGAATTGTAATAATAACCGGTACTTAATATTGGAATACGAAATATGATTTCTATTCCGAAATGTATGTTCATATAGAAAATTATTTTCCATAACATTTCTTTGAGTTCAAAATATTTGATCAAAGAACTCTCCAGTGTAAACTAGTTGCAGCATATGGAATAAGTAAACAATATTAACAATATTAAGTGAATAGTGTACCTCTAAATTTAGTATGCTATTATAGTAATGACGGAATAGTGGGAGCATGCTATATAGCATCTAATGATTGCATCAAATTATGAAAAAAAATTCAAAAAATATACCGAACATTATTTGTGAAATAATGTTTATTTTTGATATTGACTGAAAAATAGATATAAGTATATTTTAATATGAGTATTATGAATATTCATTATGAAATAGAACTATATTATGGACTTTGTTCTCATACTAAAAGTGATGCAACAAAAAATACATATGTGTTTAATATTAATTACAGTTGTTTTGGAACTATAGACTAACCGTAGTTTTGAGAAATAATCTTACTATATGATTATGAATCATATGATACAGGTTAATTATATCTCAAACAATTAATGGCTATGCACCCATTCAGTGGGAGCATTGTAAGAGTCGATGAACTCTTTGAATTAATACATATTGATGTATACAATCATAAGTTTATTAATACCAAAAGGGGCCACATACTTTGTCTTATTCATCGATGATTTATTACCAACATATACATATTTATTGGATACACATGCAGTAAGTTTATGATAAATAATAGAATATAATAGAAAAGTAAATAAAATAACATGCAATAGAAGAAAATTATTTGATTTGGTCGAATAAGTGATTATATTGGAAAGAGTTCCAAATGTACCTAAAAATGAATATAGATACAATCTCAAAAGTCACTCCTCCATGCGATACATAATGATGCATCGGTAAGGATTAATCAGGCATTGTTGGACAATTTACTATTAATTGTGAGTGCAGTTGAGTTAGTTTCTTTCTATAAGGTCATGTACTTAAGAGTAGTACACAAGGTTGATAATATTTCAACTACATTATGGTTTACAAAATCATACAAGATGAGACTTTTTAAGAAATCTCATCATATCCTAAGCCAAGGAGCCAGTAGTTTGTGCGAGTCGAAAAGTTGCATGTAATAATTGTTCATGAGGGATCTTGTATCAATCTCCAAAAAGTTTTTTGGAAAGGACTGTCATCAAATGATATATTTATGTTTTGAATATATTTTTTGTGAAATAAAATCAGTTTTATAAATAAAAAGATTCATAAAGCGTTTATGAATCCCTATTCTATTTGCACTAAGAAACAATTTTTATTTCAAGATATATCAACTTCATTGTGAAGGAATTTCTTATAGTAATTTTTGGTAGTTAAATGGAATTGGATCCGATCCATAGATAGAATTGAATATATGAGATGAAGTGAAATTAACTAACCTAAATGAACACATAGCATTAGAATGTCTAATATGTATTCTCGTACATCGAAGAGAAACTATGAGTTTCTTATCAATGTCGAAAATATATATTACCCTCTTTTGTTCAATTAAACCATTAAGATAGCTAAATCTATATGGTATGATGCGTAAATTTGAAAGAATTTCAAGCACGCTATCAATATATGATTTTGGTGGTCATAACCAAAGAGATGTCATCCATCTGCCGAGATTGTGTCTTTATTGGAAAGACTAATGTGGTTGGAATTAAATTAGCAATGTTAATAAAAATAATATCGTAAATTTCAAATATTGAAATTAGCATAACTGATTCAGTATTCAACATGGTCAAGTTAATTTAGATTTACCCACAAAATTATCGCTCTATAAGACTTAGTGTTTGACACTTATGTATTGAAGTAGAAAATTTTAAATAATGATTTCGAGTAAGCTGTTTACACATATTAACCAAAAATGCCTCAAAGTTAGTGGGAGTGATATTGGGTTTGTGAGTCTTTGGATATGATATGAATGTATATTTTATAAGCATCAAATTGAATAAGTATTTTGATAGAAATATCAAATAGTTTGATTTTCAATCAAAGTGCAGAGGAAGCGTGTGTTCATAAGAAAGAACGTTAAAAGGTACATTGATATTTCTAAACTACAAGTAAACAACACGTTATTAATTTTAACAATATGCTAGTATTAAAATCACTTTAGTTGTTTTAATACACAATTTTGATTGTAAATGATGTCTTTTATGGTAAGTATAAAAGATAAAGGGATTGTCCCAAAACGATATACAAGAGCACCCTATTAAAGGAGAACGTGTAAGTTGGATTCCTTATGCATTAGCATAGGAATTATCATACAAGTTATGTTGTGTATAATATTGTGGTTGTTTATATATTTGATACATGAAGAAAATATAAAATCCAAAATGATATCACTAAATGGTTGTTTGAGGTGTTCTCGCGTATTTATGAAATACTAGAGAATTGTTTATAGAAACAACAAACTTATTATGATAGAACGTTTGGACACAAACTTTTATAAGTGATATTGAGTATAACATGTCAATGATAAAATTGAAGTTAAAATCTTTAATTTGAAAATGTTTCAAAATAAAAGTGTTTGTGGTCGATTCAACGAAATGTTGAGAACATTAACTTGAATAGTGCTATAATAAACCAATGCATGTAGATATAAATACACAGATTTATAACTGAGCCAAAGGTGATTCTAAATGTTGAGAATCCCTTAATATTGTTATAAGATAACAATGTCATGAAATCAATCATATTAGAACTTAAAGCTCACTAGAAGTAGAAAGACATATGTCGAATCGTTCCACATGATAAAGGCAGTTTATCAGTGTCAGAGAGAGTTAATTGACAAAGTAGATAATTAAAACATAATAGTATACTCATTCACTAAGGGACCGGCCTAATTGGTTTCGAGAAAACTGATTGGATAAATTGGAATTAGATTCCATGATTGATCTCAAGTGCAAGTAGGTGATTAATAGAGTTAGGCATGCCCTATGAGCAATTATGTAATTTGTTATATATATCTAACTCGTTAACCAATATTGTTCGAAATAAAAGTTATTTTCTTCCTATTATATACTTGATTAATGTGATTATATTAATTAATTAACTTAATTAAAAGTATATTTAGCAGAAAAATCCATAAATGGTATATATTATGATAGTTACATAGTGTTGTAACCATGAGTAATTTATCACAACGAAACAAATATACCATTTTAAATGTTTCTAGTCAAGATGCACAGAGACTGGATATCGATATATCCGTTGAGACTAGAGTACGTAACGCTCTCCAAATGTTGGACAGTGTATTACTCATGAGTGCTGAGGGCACCTAGGGGTTACGTACTAATACTTATTGGATAATTATGGAATGAATCATTCGATAGTTTTCTGTTAGTTAATATGACTAAGGTTAAGTAGAAAATATCGATGTGACTGATTTACACAGTTCTCTTGGCTTGAGAATACAGTGGATCTTCAATATGAAAGCTCCGCTATGATTATAGCCAAATCATGGCATGGAGGCCATCGAGTGACTATATTTGGGTCGAGTGGAAGTATTGAAAGTGAAGCACTATTCAAGAGAGGATTTGTCTCCCTGGTTATATGCGGTCGTATCATGTTCAACTCAAGTCAACTCAAAGTCAGAGTCTCTGGCTAGAGCATTTCGATTAATAATGGTTCTTATTATTGAACTAAGGACTTTATATTTGAGCTATAAAGTTGAATGTGGATGAGGTTGCAATTTTGACCATCACCAAATTCCACAAGTCCAAAGTGATATAGTTTTGACGAAGAGAATTGGTGTAAACAAATGTCACAACCGGGTAACGCTTATTAAACTAAAATTGGATTTTATCGAAAATGAGTAATCAGTAAATTTGGCCATAATGTCAAACCACCAGCTAAGTGACATGTGAACTTTAACATTAGAATAGTTCGATGTTAATCGCTGAACAAGTTTACACCCAAGAGTTACACAACCCAAATGATGAATTCCCTTAAGACCGAACAATTTACTTAGTTTATAATTGCTATGAGTTTATTAAATTAGTAAATATTTATGAAATATTAATTATAAAATTTGAATATGATTTGAGAAGTAAATAATTTTATATATTTGTAACAATTATAAATGTATCGATTGATAATCATATCGACAAGCGATTAAATTAGATTAAATTGCATAGTATTTTGGCATGGGCTTAGATGGGTTTAAGGTCCACCTTTAGAGCTGCCAAATTTCAGTTTTGCGAAGGTCTTGGAGTGGCTAAAATATGGAGAATTGGCTTGGAGATAATGGGTTGAGATCAAATGAGAATGGGTAAAAAGATTTTTCTCGTTTCCTTTTAATACAACCCTTTATATATATATATATATATATATATGTATGTATGTATGTATATACATACATACATATATATACATACATACATATATATGTATGTATATATTTATATGTATATGTATATGTATATGTATATGTATATGTATATGTATATGTATATGTATATGTGTATCTTTAAAAATAATTGCTAACCTTTTTCTAATCGCCATTACCATCTACATTGATGTTTAAAACATAGCTCTCAATCCACTTCAAAATTATCAAAAATATTTCAAATTAACATAATACTATTCGATAGTTAGAGATCGGTGATTCTAGACTTGTAATCTGACGAATTAAGGACGGTACAATGAAGGGAAGTCATTACTTCAACGTGGATTCAAAAGCATCATTAAATTGGTAATTTTAATTCATATTACAGTAATTAAATTATATGCCATGATCCTATAATGAGCAGTTTCATATCTGTTTAATATATTGCTACTATATGTTTAGTTCGGTGAGATTTTGTAAGTAGATGTAGTTGCCACAAAACGGTTCGGTTATGTGCATAATTTGTTTATTATGCTATTTGATTCATGTACAGGCATATGTTGTTCACTGTACAAAATCAATTTTTATCATTAATAATTGTTTTAAATATACTTATCAATATACATTCATACATACATACATACATACATACATACATACATACATATATATATATATATATATTTGTGTGTGTGTGTATTAGTGTATATTTCTCTCTCATAATAACATATATGAATATTTAAGATATATATATATATATATATGATTTAAAAAGTTTAGCACACTTATTTATATATAATTTTAATTTATAAATTCGAAAATTAATAGTCATACATATATTCATACTTTAAAATTAAAACTTTTTGAATTTGAAATGTATATTATATATAAAATAATTATTACATTAAAAACTCAATTTTATATTTAAAAAATATATTATATCATTCCAAAAACATATAGAAAAAATTTAGGATTTTTAGGTAAATTTTATTATTTTTAATAATTAATACTATGTTGGAAAAACTGTTTATGATTTATTAAAAATATTAATTTAATTAAAAAATTGTAAAAATTTTCCTTAACCTTTCATTCATGATCCTAGAATTTTTGTAATTTTAAATTTTGAATTTTTAACAATACATTATTTTATAATAAATAATTATTGTCGAAATCAATATATTTGTTTTTAAAAATAATATTTCAATTTTGAAAAATCTTCATATTTTTTCTAAGCTCTATTTTGTGCTCCTAGATTTTCTAAAATTGTAAAAGTTGAATTTTTATTAATAGATTATTTTATGTTAATTATTTATGGATGAAAACATTATTTTATTCATAATATGTACAAAATAAAATACTAAAATTATTATGTTTGCAAAACTAAGTTAATTTTGTATCATAAATAATTAGAATAATTGTTCTCTCTCCTTTTGTATATATATTTATCTATATATAAATGTTTTATGTTCATATATTATACATACATGTGTGTGTATTTTGTAACACATATAGATGCATATATTTGAACAACATACATGACATACAAAATGAGCTAATATGTCTGCTGCGATGTAAATCTCAACATCTACATATGGACATATTATACCTTTCATGCATTATTATGTTACACATGCACTCACACATATATGTATATGATACATTTATGTATAAACTAAATCAAATAAAATTAATTTTATATCTTAATATATTTGAATTTAAATAAAATAAATGATTTTATTTAAAAGAAATTTGGATATGTTCTAATTCAGTTGGACTATATAGGCCCAATAAAGATCCAATATGGTAAATTTTTTGAAATTCATCCATAACTTCCGCTGCGGGCTGATCCATTTTCAACATTTAATTACGGTAAAACCAAGCATTAATAAGAATTCAAACTTAATTTCTGAAAAAACCTAGCCTACTTAAAAATTAGATTTATGAAACACTCATGCAATAGTTCCAAGTAAAAATATAGTTTGAATTGCAAATATATACATTTAAAACTACAAATATATGTTGTTGTAACTATACGTTTTTGTAAAACAAAAATTTGCTGTGTGACCGAATATTTATGCAGTTTTGACTGCAAATATAGGTTGGTGGTGAAGTGGCACAACAATGGTTAAATCAAATCTGTAGAGATCGCTTCAAGGCACGCTGATGACACTTTTCTTAAAACGTTATTTGCCCTTATCGCTTGTTTGAACAAATAAATGGATGTTGTGAGTTAAGTCAAATTATCTTCCAAGATACAATGGAGCCGAGATAATCAATATATTCAATCGATTGCGATACTACTATTGAAATCAATTCAAACTATCTACTGAATTGACTGAAGTGCCAAGAGTATCGGGTTTGTGATATGTAGTATCACAAGCCCAAAGTAATATTGAAAGAAATAAAAGAAGAGAAGGAGATTTGAAACAGAGGAAAACTAAATTCTGAAACGTTTTATAGGCTTTTCTGTTTATAGAGAGAAAAAGATTAAAAACTGATACACTTTTTAGGCATTCCTATTTATAGTTGCGAATAAGTGTCTTTTCATTGTGAGAAGATGCGTCCATTCACTTCAAAATGTCCCGTCGTTTGCAACAGTCACGTTTTCGCCATTCACAACAATCAAATCACCCGTTGTTTATTAACGGGTTACGATCTGACCATTTTAACTAAAATAATTTTATTCAAAATTATAATTTGGACCCAAACTCGATCCGATCGGTCGGACGGATGGTGGTGATGGCGCGCACGCATTTGGTAGTTGTGCATACCCCTATTCTCACATAAAAAGCAAGCATTGGGTGCCCTAATGGTCCAAACCACTCTTGAGGAATCTATATTTAAATAAATGTAATTTCTACTCTTCTATGATGTGTGAGTATTCTCAATCCCACTTCTCCTTCTTCTACTATTTTTCTTCTTCTCATTTTAAAACAAATAAGTCACCTAAATAATTTTTAATGAAATTTTTATGGTCATATGTTGTAGAAAATGTTGTGTATAAGTATATATGTCTTGTGGACTTGAACCTATGCATAGTGTTAATCTATCAGAGCACGCATGATGAAATGGTTGCCTAAATATTGAACCAATGATCCTATGCGACGTACCGGATGTGTTTCACACACTCATTTTCTTTTCTTTGGATGGTTCATAAGCTGACATGTGGATTGGCCGTGCGCCTATATCTTGGTTTCATGAAATGCCCTTTGAGACTTAAGCCACAGTCTCGCAGAAAATGGCACCACCTTCGTACAATCATATAGGTAGGTTTATTGAAAGTGCTCTATAACTATACACTTCAACGGTACATCTGTTATAAACCTATTAAGTGCTAAGTAGTACAACCTCTACCATATCATTATAGGTACTAAGCACTCTTCTTGGAATAAATATAATATTGGTTGTCCAGACTAATAATATAGTGCTTCAAATCACGTCGTGTAATGTACTTTCGCACATTGACTCAAGGTAATGAATTTCATTATGTTGAGTTGAGTTTCCTTTTATTTTGGCTTTAAACCAATTTATTTCAATGTTTTCAATACCAAATCTCTTACAAGTCATTTTGTAGATGGATCGACCAAGTTTTAACTATATCTTATGAAATCTATGGTAACTACTCCATCCTTGAGCATTTGCCTCAGTGCACTTTACGTTAGGCCAAGGTTTGTCATTATATACATGAGTTCTTGATAGTGTTGCTCGACCAACACAATGAACATATATCGAAGGCATTTGTTTTGGCCATACAGGAATTTCTAGCAGCAAATTTCTTAACCATTCTACTTCTTTACCACAAGAAGCGAGTGCTATAAATTCAACAGTCATGGTAGAATCTGCAAAACACGTTTGTTAATTTAAGGTCTGGGATATCGCTCCCTCACCAAGACCGAATACCCATCCACTGGTTGATTTATTATTATCTTCTCTTCCAGTGTTCCAACTGGCATCCATGTACCCTTCTATTACACTTGGATACCCATTGTACAATATACCATAGTCCTTGATCCCTTTTAAATATTTTAAAATTCTTTATATAGTTAGCCAGTGAATATGATCAGGGTTACTAGTATATCTACTCATTTTGCCAATAGTATAAGCAATATGAGGTCTTGTTATGACATACATTAAAATGCCAATAACTTTAGCGTATTCTAGTTGATTTTTTGATCTACCAGTATTAGAATATAGTTGCATATTTGTTTCTAATGGGATGCTTACAGGTTTGCAATCAAATTGGTTAAATATTTTTAGAATCTTCTACGTGGAATGTGACGGAATAATGACCAATCATTCAGTATAGTGGCCCTTATAACGTTTATAATGTGGCTAAATGCTGGATGTGTAATATGTGAAGCATGTTCACATATATCTAGATGCGTGTCATGTTTCAACAATGCACCTCATGTTCTCAAAATCTACCATTATAAGAAAAACTCATAACTTGCATTTTTAAAACATGGGTCATGCAAGTAAAAGCAAAACTATTTGATAGGCCCATCAGTACGGTGGCCTAGAGTGAAATTAAAAAAAAAAAATGAAAATAATTGTCATGCACGCAAAAGGAAAGTCAAATCTTACCAACCTTGATTTTAAATAACCATAAACGACGAAGATGGATGTCTGTGATTAGTCCAACTTACCAACATCCCAAATCACATATGAACCCTATGATTGGGTCAAGTTACTATTCAGATATGTAGAAGAACAACAAGAAACATGTGGACAATTAAGCTTGTCCTGTTTCTTTTCAGTGGTTACCATGCAAACATATTGCATTAGTTCAACATGCACACGTACCAATATTCAATAACCATCCAAAGCTCTTCCCTATTATTAACATGTATTTTTTGTATTATTATCATTCAATACAGCAGATACACACAAATAACCTAACGTCCAAACGGTACAGCGTGTAATATAAATTTTATGAACAACTTTGTTAACCTATTCTACATCCATATTATGTGGTTTGATTACAAAAAAGGAGGTCATTTCTAGGCTTCCAAATAAAGTTTATTTGAAAATTTTGACACGGTCGAAAATTATTAAGAAAACATATATCTTTCTGTATATCATTTTTGTACAAACTATTTTAAGAAGAAATACATCCGGTCCACTTTCAATTTGGACAAGTAGAAGTTAGTATTTTGTTTTTGCACCTTTTAGAATGCACGAGTGTAATTAAACTGATAAATAACAAAAAAACGTGTCTATTTTCATAGTAAATTTTGTACAAGATTTAAAATTGAAATAAGTTTTTTGAAAGTTTAAAATGAAAATTTGTTCATAGAAAAATAAGTTTCTACCTATAAAATAAGCACGTTTTGATGAATAAACCATGGAGATACACAAAAGAGATGATACATTAAACTTAGTCGAATGTCAGTGGTGTATTGTCAATTTGTCATGCATAGCTTATCCTTTTCTCCCAGAAAGTTTTATTATATACACACACATATATATATATACGTATATGTATATGTATATATATATATATATATATATATATATATGTATGTGCGTGCGTGTGTGTGTGTGTGTGTGTATATATATATATATATATATATATATGTATATATATATATATGTATGTATGTATGGAGGGCGGTCGATATATTAGGGACCATAGACAAACGTGTAGTTTGCCTAACAATTGAGTCAGCGCTAAATGGTATCCCATGAAGTAAAAAGGAGGTCGTTGGTTGTCTTCCACGAAAAACAAATAACTCTTCATTATCTTTGACATTAAAGAATTAAACAAGTTGAGAAACATACATAGCTGGATTCACAGTAAAGAGTGAGTCAAATTTACCAATTCTTTGAATATGACGTGAAGTGTGTGTATATATATTAATTATTGTTTATATTTATAAAGAAGAGAAGACATATTAATTGATTAATTACAATTAGTTTAAGTTAATTACTTCTGCGACAAGGATAGTTACAAAAGACAATATCAACTGTTTTTTTCTCAATTATTAATGAAAAATGTAGTAATTATTGGCTGACAAGTGCAAATTAATATACTTAACTGGCGAAGTTCACAACTTAATTAGAACAACCAATGACCAAATCAGATGCATGATGACCAAGATGCACTTATATAAATTACACATTATTATTTCCCTTCATTTAATTAGTATGTGTCATAACTATTGGTTGAGTTTAGCCATGGCCACTTTTTGTGTTAATTAATAATGTTATCTTGTTGCTAAATTTTTATTTAATAAGAAGTGAGTTTATAACTTATAAATGCTGACCATGTCCCATGAGTATAAGGTTGTCTGGTTAACAGTTGTTTAATAAGCAACTTTGTCACCAAGTAAATTTGACTAAAAGAAACATCTGTTTAACTGCTGTTAAAAGAAGCATTAGAAAGACTTGGGATCTTACAGTGCTGAATAAACATTTAATACAGTACAAGGTTCAAATTATCTAGCTATGACATTCGAATCTGTTAAAATGTTGATAATACCCAATAATACTACCAATCTTAAGTAGTATGTAGATACTATACAAATCTAAATATGTTTTATTGAACTGTGATTATTCTACTTCAATTTAAAACCATAATTAATTAGCATATGCTTAGGTAAATATATATGCATCTGCTGTCACATTGCATATAAGAGGTTTATGGTTTAAATGTACGCATGATAAAAAGAAAAGGTGTTATCAAACAGAGGGTTGTTGAAAATCAACGTACATAAAAACCCTTTACTCGATCAATTTGCCTTGACAGAACTCTAAAAGCCAGCTTAAGACCTTAATGACTTTATTTATTCTATATTTATAAGACAAAAACCGGATATACCTCAATCTTGTGCTGCACCTCAAATCTTTTCTAATTTCAACCAAATACTTTTTTTATTTAATAATATGTTTTAATATGCTTTCTCCTGGTGTGATCTGTCCAAGATATTGAAATTCATTTGGAAATTCGTATTCCGTTCAACTTGTGGCTCGTGTGTTAGGATGTTCAACGTGACACAATCATCGAAAATGACAGAAAACAGAGATAGGATGCATAACAAATAGATTTAACGACGCCAAAGGTGCAGACCACTACATTCTAGTGTTACTTACGGATATGCATGCGGAAGTGATGCACTGGGTATCACCTACATGTGGGTCAGTTATGTTTTTCATATGTGATATTACTCTTTGATCTAAGTGAGTGAGATTCACCTCAATGTACCGAGGATGTCTCCTTGGAAATTCTACGTAGTTATGCGAACGCGTCTTAACGGCTTTGATTGTATGACTATTATTGTTGTGTTTTATACAGACGCACTAGTGCCTGCATTACAGCTGAGGAAGAGTATATTATTTAACTCAATAACAAAATTAGAAGAATTTGATTTGTGCTAATGCGTGTGACTGTCAATGTAAAAATTCAATTGTCCATGCACATGCGTAGTAGAATCACATAACATACATAGCTTAAAAGGTGAATATCTTTAATTTTTCGCGGTTAAATTTTTGGTTAATATTTACTAAAGTCATGGAGAAAAAAGAAGAGAAAATAAACGTTAAATCATCGGGGACGATATAGTTGAAAAGGATATGTAAATAATTGGTCAATATTTGCGGAAACAAACATTTAAGTTGGGGTTGATGAGAAGTTATATCTTGGCAAATCTATGGACAACGCACAGGTATATAACCACTTGAAATGTGAATCCATAAAGTTGGTACTTGGAACACTACATTACTTTGACTCACCTTTAATATTGTTATCCATGTTCTGATATATAAATTCTTATGAGAAATAAAAACAGAGGGTTGACGAGAGCACACAGTTTTCATCATTTTAATACCATAAAAAAATACAACAAAATTTGCGTACTTTCTAATACAAAAGTCATTTCACACGACAATCATTCTCATGTAAAGTTGTTTTACAAGATGAACAACCACTGACCAACATCATTTTTCATGTCCATCAATCATCGACTTACATTGTTTCGCTGATTGATCAACGGAAAAAGTTGTGATGTCGGCAGTTGTTATGCCGTGTAAAAAATTATCGAAAATGATGTCTTAGATAGCTTTTAAAAAATCTGTATTATGAAAAGCGTAGTGTACAATTTTACAGTACTTTTTTGTAATCATATTAGATAGGAAAAAAATGAGATGTTCTTAGCAACACATAAAAATGCACTTACAATTTCGGTTTCCATAATGATATCTTATATTATCATTGGAACAAAATGTTTAATTCATACTTGAGGCACGTTAATATTACAAAAAATGGTCAATAATATATGAAGTTTTTGTTTAGATGTTTAACTTTTCTTATAGCAATTGATAGGTATTGATATGCGTTCAGCCACTATTTTCTTATACCTTAAAAACAACAGCATTATTTTTTTACTGTCAAAAACAAAATTTATATAAAACATCGAAATACAGCTGAACTCCTAATTGGTTATGCATCTGATCCATTTTCCCAGTTTCGTCGAAGTCGTAATTTACAGAATTATAGTTCATCATCGATGTAGTTTGTAGAGATGTGGCTAGGGTTGAGAAGGTGACGCGAAATGCAATGGTGGTAGCTCTAGTGGTTGCCATGGTTTTGAAGAGGTTTGCTAGGTTTTATGTGATCAAAATCTAGCATCGAATTAAATTCCTAATGGTGCAATTGAGCAAAGGTTATACGTAAACGGTGTAGAGTTCAGATTTCGATTACGATACGTATTCCTTAAACAACTTATAATATCAGAGGAAAGTTTGATTCTATGGATCTGACCTAAAAGCACATTAAAAAATATGTGTCATACGTGTGTATCCAACACGACACAAATTTCTTATGCTTTTAATCATGTATTAAATATTAATTTGGTATCATAGCATGGCATTTGTATAACATGGATCGAGATATTAAAACTTTATCAAGAATAATTAATAATAAGCAAAACAATATTTGAATATGACTAAGAAAGAGTAGTTATACAGCTAAAACTCTTGATTTTGTGCTTAGAAACAATTAAGGTCAAATTATAATGCATAAAATATATTTTTGAAAATGGAATTTTTGAAGCGCGGGGATACATGAATTGAAATGGATTTTTAAGGGGGAAAATTGATTTTTTTTTTTTCAAAAGAAAAAGAAAGTAATTAAAAGTCACAAGCAAATGTCATCTTTTTCCCAAACAGAATTATTTTGAGAAGGAAATGATTTTATGAATTTATTGAGATTTTCATGGATTTTTTAAGATAATTTCTGAATTGACATGAATTTAAGTTATTTTATATAAGTATGGTTTATAAATGAAGAGGGTTTAAAATCATATTTTGAGAACTTAAATCCCAGTACCTTTAAAAAAAAAATTCTTCGGGATTTTGAAAAAAATAATAGCAGAATTATTTGAAGGTAATTTAGGAAATTGGTTTGCGAAATTGATATCATGATATTTAGTAATATTTACGAAGTATTTGATACCTTTTGAAAATGATGTTGGTTAAGTCAGAAATGCATGACTTGGATGTACTGAACTTGCTTATGTCGCTCGAAAATAATTTCGGCCATGATTGCGGTATCAACGACATCCATTTTTAGGTTTTTGAGCGGGGAATGCTACAAGTTGCTTTGGTAAAATGAATTCTGATTTAAGTCCGAGAAGTATGATTTGTTGTACAAGAGATATATGTATCTATTATTATTTCAAAGTGATTTGAAATAAAACCTGGTGTTTAATTCTAAAGTTTTTCTTTAAAAGAAATTTGATATGAGCATTTCAGAAAAGTTTTATATGTATGCTACGTAGGGTGCCTGAGTGATAGTTGCATAGTCCAGAATAAATGTTGGTGCTTCTCATGTTTTCCCTTTTTTGGGTGAATTGTTTTTAATAAATTATTGAAATTTGTTATGTTATTTTATGCACACATATAGGCATTAGGATTTTACAGTGTGTGTTTATATATATCTATGTATATATATATATTATATCTCGATCTGATATATTGTTTAGTAGTTTCCATTTGTTAAAGTGAAAGGGATTTTCGGCCATTTTTGACAGTCGGAAACTTCAGAATCGTTATAAAACTTCAAGCAAAATGTTTTTATGTGAAATATAAAAGTTGAGTTTATATAACACTTGAATTGAGAAAGTCGTAAGTTAAAAACAAGTTTTTAATTTGTTGAACATTCATGATAAGTAGGTTTAATTTAATGTTTTGTAAATATTCTTAGGATGTCATGGAGTATTATATGAGTATGAACTGAAGTTGTAAATTGTTGATAAATTTAAAGTTATGTTTAATGAAACGGTTCATAAATGATTTTAGTATTAACGAGATATACTATTTGTATAAAAGAATGTGATAGAAGATATTGGTGTAGTTAAGAAACTTATAGAATAAGTACTTAAGTTATACTAGATCATTTTATCCGCATGACTGTCTTTGATCCAGTATTCGAGTGCATGATCTAGAGGTGATTTACATCAGCCCAAACAAGGATTTTCACTTAAATTCTTAATGGTGAATACTTGATACAGATTCTTGATGTGATCCCATAGTTTTATATCATAATATATGAGTATATAAGGAGAATGAATGTTTCTAATCAAGGAACCGGATCGTAATCTGCATTAGAGGTCAAGTGATCTATACTAGTTTAGAAATGAAATTTATGCGCTCGACCAAGTAATCAGTTTAGATATTGAATACAGATAGTCCATGTACATCGTATGAGCTTTAGTATATTTTCATACTATGTTTTGTTGGCTTATGTGGAATGTAGGTGATAACTCTTCAATTGGTTATTAGGTAGCATGAATTGTTGACCAAATATTAGCCTAAAGCTATTGAGCGTAAAGTGCGCGTAGTGGATTGTTTATCATTCTCGTGCGATGAGAGGGTTTTAGAACCTGGATAATTAGAAAGTCATGTTTGCCAGTGAATACTACTGAGTATTTCTATATGATTGTTTTTTGTTGTTGTTCATGTTGGAATTTCGAGGATGAAATATTCTACGTAGGGGAAAATGTAACAACACGGAATTTTGGATACTTCGTGCCGAATATTTGAACTGTTTAAATATTTGAATCTTGAATTTAATGTATTAAAATGATTTAATAAGCTTATTTACCCTCTTTTAAATCATAGCTAATGATAGTAAACTTGTTTTGGAAAATTGTTTACAAAAATTAATACCTTTGAGAAATATCGATAATGTGACCGAAAATCGTTTTATCGATGAACAGTTTTTTACTCGTCAGAAGTTGTTTAGAATTTTTTTTACATACGCTTATTTGCTTAGAAAATCTATAAAATGACTTGATATTTTTTACCATTTATGAAAATAATTTTTTTGGATGATGTGTTGGGTGATGTCATCAAAGATATTATGTAAATAAGCATTTAAGGAAATACTTAACTCTTAAGTGTTACGTAAAGGAGAAGTGATGAAAGGTCACTACAAGAAATTTGATTTTTAGTGGTGCTAAAAAAACGCTATAAAAAGTTTTGGTGGCGTTTTAATAAACGCCGCTAGAAAACATGCGACTAAAAATCCATGATTTTTTGTTGCATTTATTTTAACGCCACTATAAATGAATTTTTGACAGCGTTTTTTAAACGTTACTAAAGGTCTTTTTTACAGTGTTTAAGAAACGCCACCGAAAAGGTGCCGTTTACTATCTTATTTTTTTGTTGCACTTATTATTATTTTTTGCAGCGTTTTTTGAACACCACGGAGATTATCTGAGTTGCTATAATTGCTGATTCTGTAGCGCTTTTTAAACACTACAAAAAAATATTTTTGGTGGCGTTTTTTCTCCGCCGCCGTATATTTCGATTTTATTGTCTGTTGTTCCACGACTACATCTGATTTCGCCTCCAATTCAAGTACTTCAAAACTTATACAATAACGTAATATATAAACACATACACATTCATAAATAACACATTCAATGAACCACGATAACACAAACAAAAGCAATTACGTAATCACCACTATATCATTACATTAGTGTCAAGACAAAATGTTAACCAAAAGTTTATACAACCAAACTACCATAAACAGATTCATAATAGTACATGCAGCTAAAGTAGTGCTGCTACCGTACATACTAGTTTCATAATAGTTTCATAACAGTTTTAATCAACCTAACTACATACATGTGCTGCTACCATACCAAAAACCAGTGTTGCTGCTTTAATTCTTCACAAACGTTTATCTACCTGTAAACAATAATAATCATGTTACTAAATATTTGTGAGAAGAATGTATCAAAGATAAAAAATGGACAAATATAGAAGTCCTTAGACTATAATACTTCAAACAAATATGCCTCTGTGCATTAACCACTGATGTGAGCACATTGTAATCGTCCAATAACTTTTACATCATATTTGTGAAGTCAGCGCACTAGACTTGCCATACGACAACCATCCTCTTCAACCATGCACTCCATTCAAAACAGCAAGTTCACCTGATAACATCGTCATTTCCTTCCTTCATTCCCTCTGCCTGTACACTACTTGTTCACACCAACTTCTAACACAACACAGTCAACTTCTCCACCAAAACTTCCTCACAATCATATTTGATACAAACTTCCGACCATACCCACAACTCGTCCCACAACACAACCCAAAAAAAATTCGAACCTGCCAAACAACTCGTCTATCTTCCCTGTTCTTCATCACTGGTACAATCGAACCACCGTGCTTCTGAAACCTAACCGCAACTCCTCTGATCACTCAACAGACCTACTGCAACCTAACCTTTCGTGCATTGCATATCTCTATAGTTCAGTACAAATGCACTTCGACCACACTTCAATCATCTCCACACTTCGACCACTCAGCAATCTCCCCTTCAATCTTCCAGTCACTCCTCTTTAACACTTGCTTCATATACCACCCTACATCCAAACAACACACTGCCAACATATCAACTCCAAACCCTTGAATACAAACTCTAACTCCACAACATATCCAAATCCGACAATAGCCAAACTGTCCACCATCTCAACTTCACCAAAACTCCACCACAAAACTGCTAACATCCCCGACAGTTCCCCGACTTCTGGATCATCACTGCCAACACTTCCTCCTCCCTATAACCTCACCCAAACCTGATAACAACCATCATCACAACTTCCTCAAACTGCCACTCCAACACCAAGTCAAAATCATTTCTTCCTCAATCACAAACAATACAACCCTCCCTATCCCTTAAACAACCAACCACCAATATCACCCTTACTTCTAGAAACTTCACCTTCACTTGAACTGTTCCACCTTCAAACTGCTTCAGTTCAAATAACCTCGGTCATTATAGTTCTATCTACTACAAGCATCACTTCCCTACTTCAACACAGTTTCCATCAACTGCCTTGCAACAACCCCTCCCCATTCATACTATAGAAAAAAATACAAAATATGTCAAGTTAAAATTAAAGACTAGTTGACAGTCCTGCCACTGTTTGACCTAAACCGTAGCCCCCCCCACTGAATTTTAGCCTAACTCCATCAACAACCTCAGCCAAACTGACAACATTCAATCACCAATTCAATCACTTTCTAGCTCTACACCAATATTTATTGAGTAATATAACTAATTTTTATAGTCGATTATCTAGGAATATTGTCAGGGTATTAGAATCAAAGTTTGAAAACATTTATGATGAACAAGTTATATAACTTTCAGTTTGTTTTCAGAATGATTTTTTCCGTTGGCCAAGCTATGGGAACGCCAAGTGCATCTTCCATGCATGTCAACACCGATGTTGGTCTCCATAGCTCTGCATTTGCATCTCTCACAATATCAACCCAAACTTTTACAGCATTAAGTCCCAATGGACGACAATGGACTAGCGTTATCGGATCAGTTGATGCAACAGTTCCTTCAGCCACTACGTTTGTTCCACCCAAATCGATCAACTGGCATTTGCTATCTTTTGTCCACTTTGCAATTGGCTGGAAAAAAAGAGATTATTATGCAGAATATATACATACACATAATAAATAAACTTTCATACACAGGTAATTTCTTCAATTTTGAAAATTAATACTTACATACTCTGATTTCTTCATGACCACGGGTGCAGATTTCATGGGAGAAGTCGCATAATTTACACTGTCATTTACATTTTCTTTATCAACTTCAACTTTTGATTTTGGCCATGCTACTTTCCTACCAACTGCATCTCCAATGCACGACATATCACATGTGGGTCGCCACAAATAAGCATCTTTATTTATTACTTTGTCGATCGAAATCACAACGGCAGACGGACCGAGAGGAATACCATTAACAACATATTGTGGCTCTCTGGAGTAGATTCTTCCTTCGGCAACTACCCCTTCATCCTCATTCCAACCATAAATCTTACATTTGTCGTCTTGGACAGTGCTGTTACTCTAAAAATGAGAAGTGTAATTTTAACAAACAAATAAATATAAAGACGGTTTATTTTAACAAACAGATAAATTTCTACTTAGAAAATTACTTAGCAAATCATTCACAGGTTATAAAATGAGAAGTGTAATTTTAACAAACAAATAAATATAAAGATGGTTTATTTTAACAAACAAATAAATTTCTACTTAGCAATTCATTCACGGGTTATAAAATGAGAAGTGTAATTCCAACCATAATATTGTAACAGTGCTGTTAATATAAAAAAATTATTCAAATTTTTATTAAGATTTTAACAAACAAATAATATACAAATGGATTAATTTGGGGTACTAATATCTAAAAACTAAAATTAAAACTTTAGTATGTTTCAATGAGAAGTGTAATTCAAAAGTTTAGTATGAGAAGTGTAAAATTTATCGTACTGACGTCGTTCAAATTTACTCGCAGCGCCATCTTAATGCAAGTTGATGGCCAATCTACTACCTTATTCACAGCGTCTGCTAATACTGTCATTTTAGGTATAGGCCTCCATAAATAAGTATCTGGTTTGTCCATGATATCTACAATAACGCTCACAGCATTTGGTCCAAGATGAATGCCATTAACAATCGCGGTTGGGTCCCTGGACAACACCCTTCCATTGGCAACAACTTTACAGTTTCCATCCCAATTCAACATCAAACATACATCTAAATGTTATTTCTTGAGTAATATAATTATTATTTTTACCAATTCAGATGTGCTCCTTTTCGAACTTTCTACACCCTGCAACAAAGCTCTAATATCAGGATATTTTAATCTTAAAAGCACTCAATTAAATGTAATGTAGGCATTTAATTGACTATCGAAAACTACTAAATGGACTTTGATCAGTTAATGTATTTTACAGCTATAAATGATGGGATGAAATTAATATGGGTACCAAAACCAGCAAGTGAAAAAAATAAAATTGAGTTGCTAAAATTAAAATGACCATACTTAAAATGGCAGAGAACATATAATAAGTTTGTGAGAGAGAATAAATTTGTTCATTTTAGTATTTTAAATTATATGGCGCTTTGAATTTTTTATTATACATATATAATTTACTTTTAATAGTTTACCTTCTAGTTAACCTGCAACATACTCTTCATTTATGCTATTTCCTCTCGACACTGCGATACTTGTTTATCTTTGGACTGGGCCACAACTAGCTTGGTTAAAGTGCAACCCCTTCCCAATGCCCTTGACCATCCTAGTTTATCTTATCCGAGTACATGTACAAGAGCATCTCCACTGACATTCTATGACGAACCAGAATTTGTGATAGGCTACCAAATTTTTTAGTCTCCTCCTACATAAATAAATACAAATAGATAATGTACAATGGTAAAATTATCGTACTTTCGGACAATTTTTTATATACAGATAAAATAAAAAAAAACTTACAATAGCATTTCCAGCTTCCGCGGTCACCGGTTCACCATTTTTTTATGTGAGATTTAATCCAAACATCAGCTCTAGTTATGGACGATGGACTTGGACTTTCTTTTTTCTAAATTTAGGATAACATTAAATAAAAAACCGGACAGGTATAAAATAATATCAAATAAAGCTATACTTAATTAACTAACCATGTCTTCGGTCAATCTAGCCATTCCCTTACGACCAGTTGTGTGTGGAAGTTGTTTATCCCTAAGGGATGAATATTTCTCACTTCGTTTCTGTAAAATAGAAAGATATATTATTGATATATTATTATAGGATCATGGTAGCTTCGATGTTGAGAAAGTGAAGAGTGACAGAGAGAAGTTGATATATTGTTATAGTATAATGGCCGTTTGGTTGAGGAAGTGAAGTGTGACAGAGAGAAGTTGTTTGAGAAGTGTTTGATAAAGGCAATGTAAAGAAGAAACATGGATATTTTGTTTTGTAAATAGAGAACAAAAACTTGAAAACAGTTTCTTGTAGTAGAGGAAAATTCAATGTATCAGAAACTAAAAGACAAATGCAATAAAACAGTGAACATAATATCAAGTGAAAACAGTGAGCACAAGAAACAGATATGTAAAAATGAAAACTAAAATCTAAGATGAAATGCAATGTTTTTTGTTTTATTTTTGTTTTTGGGTATATGCAATGCAATCTTGTTGAAGTATGAAATGCAACAGCAATGTAAAACAGAAAATGAAACGCAAAAGTCAGGAAATGAAATGTAATAGAAAACTAGTTGAAAATTCCAATGCAAGCTGAAAACAAATCCAACAATTTTTTTAATGCAAGATAACACAATACAAAACCAAACACACAACACTAAACTAAACTAAATTCAAGTGAACAAGAAATGTGTACAGAATGAACAAAGTTAAAATGGAAAGTGTTGAGTTGACATGCACACAAGAACAAAGAACAAAAATGCACAGTGAACATAAATGCAAAACAAATGAAACGCAAAATGTTTTCTTTATTTTGAGACTAAAACAAAACCATATGTGTTATTGGATAATAAAATTGTTCTTTTGAAAATGATAATCAACTCTGCTGTGCAAATAACCATATGTGTTATTAGATCCCAATCATTAACTTTTAAAGTGTTCTAGAAAATATAATAGTGAATAGTGTTACCTTACACTCCGGACTTGTTTTCACCTTCACAAACCTTCTCCATTCATTCATGCTTTTGATGTTGGTAGGTTTCAGTTTTAGTCTTTCCTCTTTGTTCTTCGCTTTATTTAATTTTCGAACCAATTTACTTTTTGACGATCTCCAAATTACTCTCATTTGTTGAAATACAGTTTTTCTTTGCCAATCTTCTTCCAGTTTAAATCTAATCTGTAACAATACATGAAAACATGATATTAAAATCAAACAACAGCCATATGCATGCATCAAACAATTTTTTCCAGCCATAACTATAATACGTGATGTAACAATGTAGCAATGTAGCAACTTGCAAACAGATGTATAAACAACAAAAACAATTTTTAACTCGTACCTGAATCGATTGCCACAAAACAACTTTTAACTCATCACTTAAATTCCTCCAATCATCAAGTGTGTATGGAACCAGCTCCCGCACAAGCGGTCCAAGAAAAGAGGATAAATGTACTAACCCTTTCCCTATTGGTATACCTATATCATTGAACTCAACTTCAATTCGATCCTGACAGCTTAACTGGAGTCTTTTTGCTTTTGCTGGACTTCTACCCCCTCTTTTCCGAGATGTAATTCTGGATTCAGCTTCACTTGCTCTCCCAATTTCTCCCTCGGCATCATCAGTTTGTTCAGGAAGGATTTCATTTTCTAAGCGAAGTCCTTCTTCATTTGGGTCGGAGGGGGTAACAGGTGGCTCTTGTTCTTTGTCTTCATTGCAAACAATGGCTTGCTTCTTAGCGTTGACTGTTGGTTCTTCACTGTCGGTGCAAGCACCAGCTGGAATCTTAACCTTTTTCTTTGGATTATACTTCCGCTTTGACTTATACTTCTGAGATTGCTCACCAGCCTTTCTTTGATTGCGAGTACGTACAAAGATTGAACGCATCTTTTTTCTGCAAATGAAACAAAAAACAGTAACTTATTTTGAGAATACTTCATATAAAGGACAATTAACGGTATCTATTATGTAACCTTTAATACAATAGTTATTAATACATGTATATGAACTCTGTGATGTAAACTCTGTAAATAATCACATTAATACTTAATAATGGAATAATCAAAACATATAATTTCTGTAAATGTATATTAATATGTTTTCTATGCTTGAATTTACAAATGAAGGCACCTAACATCTAATAAAAAAAGCACCAATAAAATTTGCAACCTTTCACAAACACAAAACATAGCAATGCTAACTCACATACAATTCACACAAGCACACGGTACACATCATATTCACAAACCCAACTCACCCTACAGACAGTCAGACAACCCTCACAAACACAGTACACACAAAACATAGGTAGACTAACTACCCACTTACCTTATCAGTCACTATCCTCTGGTTATCACTCACTGTCTTCTAAGTTCCGATTCTTTAATATTATTTATCTGTTAATATGGAGCAAATACTTGGTACTTTAAGCAATACCATGCTCAAGTATTTGTTTTATATAGTAGATAAATGTTGTGTAAAAAAAGATAGTATTAATATGCACCTTATGTAAATGAAAATATTCCAAAGTTGAAAAATTGTATTACATAAACAGTTTTACAGTGCCTCGTGATCCGAGTCTGGGAGAGGACATGCCCAAATCATAATTTGATATCATATAACTCATAAAGCAATATGAATACACTGTTGTAGTTACATACTAAATCTATCAAAAAACAACAAAATATGCCCAACTTCCAATTATGGACCACATATGTCAAGGGAAGATTATCAAACAAACATTAGCTTGAATCGCTATTAGACTAGAAAAAATATGCTAATGATTATGTAAAGAAAAAGAAAAAGGGGAGGAAATATTTACTTAAACTAAGAGAAACATGCAATACTTATAACCGAAAAATATCACCGAATGCTAGAAAATAAATGTGTCCACTTTATAATTTAATTTGTTCTTATATCAGCAAAAAGATAACTATAGATTATTTCCAAGCTAAAGTACAAATCCTTTAGACACATCTTCCCAAGCTATCTAACCCTATTGACATCCATGAAACCATTTGGCACATCTTCCTAAGCTAAAGTAGAAATCCTTTGGAAGTTAAGATAAACATAAAATTACTTCTTTCCCTTTGAGGAAACATAAAATTACTTCTTTCCCTTTGAGGAAAAAAAATATTTTTCATCAAAATTAAGTAAGGTGTAATTAAGATGTTATTACGAGGGAAAAAGGTATCTTTTGATAATTATGCAACAGGGAACAAACTTGGCATAGGAATGGAATTAAATTCAACATAAACATAATATTAAATTTGATTTGACATATCAAATCCAAATAGAGTCAGACAAAAAAGAAATATATTACAAAATTAAAATAGAAAAAAATGAGTAATATGTAGAAATGATGCATGCTAGAGTAGAAATGAAGATCCTCAATCAGAAGCTGACCATACATCTTCAAATGACATATATGTAAGGTTTAATGCTAGGTTTTGATTCTTGAGTAGTAGACAGAACAAAGGTGGTAAATGTCAAAGCTGTCATGAAACAAGGAAAAGAAACTACTTGATTGTAATACATTTTTCAAATGATAGTACAACCAATTTTATAATCTACTCAAGTAGAACATATAATCTACTCAAATTTGCCTTCGCAATCCTCTCTAACATAACTAACATCTTCATCATCCATTTCGGTTATTTCGTTACCTTCCATGACTTAGATATCTTCCTCGATGCAATCGTGATCCTCTAAATCATTAAAACTTCTTGATGGTGCTTTCATTACAACATACCAATTAGAAACATCATTCTCTCTTGAATAAAATATTTGTCTTGCTTGAGATGCAAGTATGTATGGATCTCGTGAAAACGATGCTTGCTGTAAATTAACAAGAGTGAACCCATTATCATCAACTTTTACTCCATTTCCTTTATACGCCCAACAACACTTAAATACTGGAATATAAAACGTATGATAATCTAATAAAATTATATCTGTCAATATTCCATAGTAAGCGACCACATCAACCACTTGGGACATATCTTTTGCACTTGCTCTACACATAGTAGTCGCATCAAAAGTCACCCCACAATTCTGAGTTTCTCTCCCTACATCTTGTATATGAAAACGTTGCTCATTGATGATATATCCGTCGTAAGACATGGCATCATCCTTCGGACCAAAAACAATCCATCTTAACATGTCATCATGATCCTTGGAGGTAATAGGTATCTACAACAAATTTTATTTAGCATGTATATTTTATAGTAAGATTAATAGTCAAAAGAGAATATATTTGAAATCTAGCTAACCTTTCTTTTAATCCAATTGGCAAAAATTTTTGTATGTGTTTCCCAAAGTAAGGTCGCATTTTTTGTCATGCGTGGGTCTGACTTTTCTAATTCCTCTAAATGCAAACTAGTATTGAATAATTGATTATAAGTTATATATAGCATTACGAACACATCAAAATAATTAAAACAATATAACATACACTTACTCTATAAATGGTTCCACCATAGCCATATTCATTAACACGGCTAAATGAGCACTTTCTTTGTCATTAACTGACAGTTTAACTGTCTTGGATATTAAAATCGGACGTCCCTCGAGTATTACACTGCTTTCATAATCTTCATTTCGAGCTTCTTTTTCCTCTATATGTCCTATTTTTTCAAAAATTCATCGAAAAACATCATGAATTCTTTTGCAAGATAGGATTCTGCAATACATCCCTCTGGTCGTGCATAGTTTCTGACACAGTCTTTAAGTGTGTTCATGCATCTTTCGAATGGGTACATCCAACGAAAATGAATCGTTCCACACATTAGTGCTTCTTTTCCAAGATGAATGGATAAATGTACCATTATATCAAAAAAAAGTTGGTGGGAAATATTTTTCAAGCTCACATAAAACTTCAATAATCTCAACATTGATTTGTTCTACCTTCTCTCTATCAAGAAAACGTTGACATAATTTGTTGAAAAAAGAACATAAGTGAATTATTGTTTTTCTTGCCTTCTTTGCCATTAATCCTCTCGATGCTACTGGCATTAACTGTTGCATTAATACATGGTAATTATGTGACTTCAATCCGCTAATTTTGCAATCCTGCAACAAAATTCGATTTTTCAAATTTGAACAGTAGCCATCTAGTCCTTTGAAATCGTACAATCTTTTGCAAAATGTTTTTCTCTCGGATTTTGACAACATGTATGGAGCCGGTGGAAGATACGTTTTATTCCCACGAGGTTGTGCATGAAGCTCACTTCAAATTCCCTAATCCTCTAAATCCTTTCTACAGTTGGTTCCATCTTTTAATTTATTACCATGCAACATCGTGCCCAATAAGCTTTCACCAATGTTTTTCTCCACATGCATCACATCTATATTGTGACGTAATGGAAGCTCCTGCGAAAACCAAAACTATAACGCATTATTGGGTTTTTCTTCTATAAAAACAATGAAAAATAAATAAACTAACCACTAACCTTCCAATAACGCAAATCAAAGAAAATTGATCTTTTTTTCCACCTCGATGGCTCCATTTTTGTAGAATCGTTAGTATTATCATCTTCATCTTCTGCATCATAAACACACTTTCTCTTCTTACTTTTCTCTTCTTTTTCTTTTCCAAAATCATTTGGATAATCCTTCAACAATGCATGAATGTTTCTCCCAGTTACTATTCTAGTAGCACTACCTTTCTCTATGGTGTTATCAAACAATGCCTTTTGTTTCCTCCGTGAATCTGAAGCAGGTAGAAATCTTCTATGACCCATGTAGATGCTCTTTCGACTATGATTCAACCAACGAGAATAGGTATTGACACCACATAATGGACAAGCTTTTTCCTCCTTCACACGACATCCAGCAAGATTTCCATAAGCCAGAAAATCGTTAATCGTCCATAGCAAAATTGCATTCAGTTTAAACAAAGTTTTATTAAATGCATCATAAGCATCAACTCCTTTACACCACAAATGATGCAAGTCTTCCACCAAAGGCGCCAAATATACATCAATATCATTCCCGGGTTGCTTTGGGCCTGGAATAAGTAAAGTTAACATAATATTTTCATTCTTCATACACAACATAGGCGAGAGATTGTATGTCACAAGCATCACCGGCCAGCAACTATATTTCAAACTCAACATGGAAAATGGATTGAATCCATCTGTAGCAAGACCAAGCCTAAGAATGCGAGGATCAGATGAAAAAGATTTATACTTTTCATCCACCATTTTCCATGTCGTAGAATCCACAGGATGACGCATTTTTCCATCATTGCTTGTATTATTAAACTGCCATCTTAAATCTTCTGCCATCTTTTGAGATCTATACATTCTTCTAAATCTCGGAATTATTGGAAAGTATCTCAATACTTTAACTAAAATACCTTGTATAACCTCTTCAGTATCTTGATTTTTCTTCCATCTTGAAGAACCATATTTTGGACAACTTTATAAATCTTTGTATTCTTTTCTGTAAAGGCAACAGTCATTCTCACAAGCATGTATCTTTTCAAAACCCATGTCGAATGCTCTAACAAATTTCTTTACTTCATATAAGTTTTTGGGAAGCACGTTATCCTTTGGCAGAAATAAATGTTGCATAGTTAAATGCTTATCAAACCCACTATCAGACAAGCCAGTCTCATATTTAAGATTATACAAGACGGTGATAGTAGATAATTTTGTGTGATTTATGCAACCAGGATATAATGGAGTTTCTGCATCTTCCAAGTTCTTGAGTAACTCATCCTCTTTTATTTGAGAATTAACATTATCTTTATCATCATCAAAAATATCTTGATTCAAAAAATCTTCATCTTCATAGTGAATCATCTTGAATATATCACATATACCAAACGTAATTGTTTTCTTCTCTACATTTATCCCTTCACCATGGTTAAACCATACACCACCCATGTACTTAGGATCCATTCCTTTTATAATTAAATGTTCAACGATGATTTGTTCATCATGACGACTAAGATTCCAACAATCCTTACAAGGGCATAAAATTTTTTCTATACTTCTTGCATTCCTCTTTGCAGCATTCACAAAATTCATTGCTCCTTGTCGGTACTCTATACTAGTTCTATGAAAAAAGTAAAACAAATAAAAAAATTGAGCTTTAATATTAGATTATATGTTATAATTCTCGAAATACATATTAAGTTAATCATGGTTTTATCACCTGCTTAAAAAAACCCAGTCTTTTTCCATTTTCGACATATGAAGGCAAATAAGTTTCCAATCTTTGACGTATAAATTGGTTATTTGTTGTAATCAAAAAAATAACTAGACGTTGAAGTTATTACCCCAAAAAAATCTAAGCATCTTATAAATAATGCACTATCTGGAACATTGGTAACACGCCCATAGTAAGGATAATAAACTATAATAAACCACATAAAATGAATAATAACAGAGATAGCATGTGCTGCAGTGAATGAAATAACAGAGATAGTTTTTATTTTTAGGATACTGCACACATGAATCAAACCCCGTTCACAAGGTTACATAGATTTGTTTTTCTTCGTTTGGTGACTGAAATTATGACGCATTTGCTAAAAATATAACGCATATAGATGTGTATCGGTGAGATAACTCCATGTGACCATGTAAACGCATCTACCGGAAAATTATTTATAGAAAAATAACACATACGTTTTTCTTATTTAAACTCATTCTTATCTATCATTTGTATATTTTATATATATAAATATACATGCTTCATTTCAACATTCAGTGACATGCTTTTAAAATTATAATCAACTATAGAGATTATATCTGAGTTTTACTTACAGTTTCTTTCGCAATGGCACAAGTAAAGCATGGGAATATGATTAATCCTCATATTGGTGATGAAGAAGAATATCAAGAAAATAATGGTTATGATGGATATTTGAGATCTTTATCAGAAGAAGAAGAAGATGATGATGATAGCTGCAATTCAATTGGCGAAAATTCATCTGAAGATGAAGATTTTATAGACGATTTGAATTCATCCTTATCATCATCGAATTCATAAAGTGATTCGATTGTGTTCTGATTTTGCTTCTTTTCATATATAGAACATTTTTTTTTCAGTTTTTTTTTTCTTAATTTCTTTCTTTCTTTTATTTTTTATTTTTTATGTCTAAAACATTAATCATACGTAAATAATTTATGGTATCATGACATTCATATCACTTATACATAAGTTTTCATATACAAGTTGTCTAACAAATCATTTGAATTTTAGGAGAGGTTTATCAAAACACTACAAAGAAAAATCACAGTCGTTTACATCACTATCGAGCGTGAAGAGTTTGGAGGATCTAATCAAAACTGAAAACCCATCAAATAAGAAGATCAAAGCATTGAAAAATAATAGTTGGAGTATGATGAATTCATCCAGAATTATAAACAAGAAAAGCTCTAAAAGATCAGTAAGCTTTCGTTAAGAAACTTAAAGAGGAATGATAGCTTTTTCAGAGGCAAACCATGCAAATGCAAATAAAAATAATAACATAAATTGGATACAATTAAAGCAAGCACATCGCACTAACATAATAGGAAATGATTAGAATATAAGTGAAATTTATATAAAAAAATAGCTCGAACATAATCATATAAAATCAGTTATTCCAATTAGGATTTATTCCAATTAGAGTTAAATCGACTATTCCAATTAGGGTTTACGTAGAAATTCGTATAGAGTATCCATACATAATCATATAAAATCCAGTAGACTTATAAAATCGGTTTATATAATTTCATACCTAATCCGCGAGGAGATATCTATGAAGGGCTACCGCGACGATGTGGAGAGGAGTAGAATGAAGGACGTCTACCGCAACAATGATAACGAAGCAAGGTGGATTTTGTTGGAGGGTGAGGTAGATTTTGCTGGAGCGAAAAGGAAAGCGTGAGGAGAAAAGTTTCTAAATAATGAAGAGGAAGGGAAACGTGATAGTAAATTAAAAAATTTCGTGAAATATTTTTTACTTTACGTGGGTGCAAAGCGGGAACGTGAAATCTTTTTAGCCGCATTTATATTTTTTAGGGAAATACTTTTTGGTTGCATTTAGAAAGAAACGCCACCAATTTTTGCAACTATAAATGGTTTTTCTTGTAGTGGGTGAACCTTATGCAACACCACTTGAAGCTTATAAAAGGAGGGACACACCATTTATAAATCACAAATTGACAAAGATTGAAATGAAGTAAGGGAATAAAAATGATGGAAGTGCTTAAGCATTAATACTCTAATTCTTCACCAACATTTTCAAGTCTAAATCAAATCAACTATAATATCTTCCAAACTTTCACCAAATCTTAAAACACCTTAGAAAGCTTAGATATAAAATCAAAGTGGAAGGAAAGTTAAGGAGGAGAAGGGATCTAGGAAGGGTAGTGAGCAATGGAAGAGGAGGGAGGTGTTGCCTTGGTTTGGAAGTGCTAAATATTGGATCTTTAGGAGTTTGCTAAGGGTTTGAAGTGTCCTTGAGTATGGTTATGCTTGAGCGTGTGTTTGGTTGGATCTGAGTGAGTTATCTCACTATGTTGTTTATATATATATATTATATATATATATATATATATATGTTGTATTTGAATTATAAAGTTAAAATGACATTAACTAAGTAATTTTATAAACTTTGGACACCCCTTGCTTTTGAAAGAAAATGAAAATTTTATGTTTTATAACATCACTTTTATTACCCTCTTAAACATATTGCATGGCGTTGACTTGACGTTTAAATGGTTATTTGGATTGTGTGTTGAATTGAATTTTAATAGTGTTAGAAGCTGGAATTGTTGTTATAAGTGCACTTCGATATCCCTTAACTTTAACATGTATAAATTAGATATTTATGATCTTAACTTGGGATGATGTGGTTCAGTTGTTCTCTACACGTATTTGGTGTATTGGATAGTAAAAAATGGTTTGAAAAGTTATAGAAATTGTGAACCAAAGTTGTGAAAATTAGAACAAAAATGTGGTTAATTATAAATACACTTTAAAAATATAGTTTTTTTCCGAGAATTTTTATTTATAAATTGGACGATATTATTAGGGATTAATTTTCGTTGTTTTTAAGTACCCCAAGGGTAGTATTTACTTTATTCAAGTCTTGACTCATTTGTTAAAGTGGTTAAAACTAGTCGTAAATATTGTGTTTTTCAATGTTGTTTTTGTAGAAACTTTTAACAGTATTTATAAATGCTGCAGCAAGTCATTTATGGTTTTAAGTGTTTTAAAATGATATTTAAATTTATTATCCTTCTCTAACCCTTTTAGAGACGTTTTCTAACATATTTGAAGTGTTTTAAAGTTGATTTGACATTTAAATGTATATTTAATATATATATTCAAAATAAAGAGGTTTTACAATATAAAACATATTTTTATCAAATTATAAATTAGTTATTTTCTTGTAATATTTTATATAGATATTTAAAACCTAGTTATTTTTAAAGTATATATAAGTTTTGGAAAAGGTAACTGACTAGGCTTAACATTAAAAGCCGACGGGGTAGACTTCTCTATTTTTGAGACTTAAGATTGATGTCGAGTAGGGATATGAGCAATATAGCTCTAATCTATCGGTTTGCCCCTTGAGCGAGGAATACTTAAGTTGGAATGTCAAAAACATGTTAATCTCGTTGTTTACTTGCATGTTTATAGGGCAATAACTTTGCTTAACGTTAAAGGCTGACGAAATAAGCTTATTTAACCTACCGGCTCCCCTATTGAATGACGAATAGTTATGTTGAGAATGTCGAAAATAGGTTAATAATGTTGTTTGTTACTTGTTTATGGAAAACATTAATATTATATTTAATGCTAAAAGCCGACGAGTCGACTTACCTATTTGTAAGATTCAAGAATGAGGTGTGTAGGTAAGGTTTTGATGCGACCAGTGTTCTAACTTACTTGACTTCACTTTTGAATGTGGAATAGTTAATTTGAAATGTTTGAAATGAGTTAAGTATACAAAAATTGATTTGTATAAGCAGTTACTTTATGTAGACAATCGATAAGTCGACTATTGAACTTAACCATATATTATCTTGGATCTTTAAAAAAATATTTTAAGGATAAGCATAGATGAAATGGTTTTGGGTTTGTTATGATAATGTGTTAATAACATTCAACTTTAACCTTTTTTTATTATACTTATGAATGTAGATAGATCTTTAAAAGAATGTTTTAAGGATAAGCATAGGTGAAATGGTTTTGGATTTTTAGTGACAATACTTTAGTGATAGTAGTCTTAAATCTTTTTGAATGGCTTTGTTAAAGTACTTAGATCCTTAAAGTAGATATTTTGAAGGAAAATTAAGTAAGGAATCTTTTGCAAAAAGATAGAAAAAGCAAATGTTTAATGTTAAAAAAAATTGTTTAATGATTTGTGTATATACTTATACCATTTAAGATAAGTATGCGAATATTTTTTAAAGTACTAAAAAGAGTACAAATGTGTAACAGCCCGCAAAATCCGTACCTCTTGAATCAACACTATTCTACCTCTATTAACTCAAGTGGCACATAATTACGAACCATTAGGGTTAAAGAAGAAGATATAGAAGAAGAAGAAACTAAACAATATCAGAATCTCACAGTCGCAGCGGAATAAACTATAATAATAAATATAGAACTTTACACAAAATGAAATCTATAATTTTTTTATACATCGCATCATCAGAGTATCTCATACATCAAATTATCATTCAGACATACCATACAATCACAACAGCGGAATACACATATATATAGGTAGTACGTCTCAGACTCCAGCTCCTCTGCTGCTCCAAAGCATCATGTCCTGTACATATAATACTCGGTCTGACCCGAGCATTATAATGAAATAACACCCGAGTCAGTCTGGAATACCAGCTGATATTATAATAGGGTCTATTTACAAATACTTATAAAATAGCCGAAATTGTTACATTCATTAAATTCCAGCTACTAGCCACAAAAGTGGGTAATACAAACAAAACTCGTACAAGGCTCGTAGGGAGAATGGATTTCCATCAATGGCTGGGCTACTGGGGTACCGCCTGTCACAGTACCTGGCCTAGATCAGAGTACCGAGGAGTACGCCCGCTCCTCTGCAACACAAGGCCGGAACCATTCCTTACTGAACAGTCCCGAACAAGATAATCCCGTCGTTGGCGCGACCAACCACCCACTAAGCCGGATATAACGGGACATCTAGACAGGGGAAAATCTTGTCCTGCTTGGGCATGACCCACCTAACCTTGCTGCACCTCCCCTGTTTTAGCCATTCCCGGTTGATGAGGCTTGAGGTTAAACGTTACCTTTAGAATGTTTTCACTTAGAATGCCCATCGCCCACCTGACGATGTTTCGCAAGCATTCATCCATACAAGTCCGTCTCGGGTTCGAACGGAACCGAAGGTACTACTCCTACTACATCCATTTTGGAAATATCCTCAGGATTAGTAGCGACTAGCCTTTGCACTTCACTGCTCCAACTTCGACTCCGAACACGCTTTTCCACGAAACGTACAAATCGGATCGAAGTGGTTTTCGAGAAATACATCTCGATCTCGGTCTCTTCGAAACGATCAACGCATTTGTCTAATATTGATAGTCAGTGATTTAACTATCAATTAATATCCACAAACATCCATCACACAATAAATAATTTCCCACATTATTTATTTGCCCTCAGATATCTTTAAAAGACATATTTTCAAATTTCAAAGCTCATTTGAAACTATTCCCAAAGATCTTCTCATACAAGGTAAATTCTTTACCATTTATTTCCATTGGAAATAACCAAGTTTGAAACAATTTGGAATTAAAACAATTAAACACTTTATTCTGAAATATACTTTAAAATATATAAATGTACTACTAGTTATTTACTCAAAACATAATTTCAAAATATTTAAAGTAAAACTATTTTATAATATATAACTTGATTTAAACTAAGGTGTTAGTTAAGATAAATTTAAAAAAAAAAATAGAGTTTGAAAGGGATTAATACTAATTCCATAACTCAGGTCCAAAACTAGCTTTTTATACAAATCCATTTGTAAAAATAATTACTAAGGCATTTATAAATATTTACTATCGCTAATTTATTTATATTTACCTTAAAACAAAAATTTTCCAAACACTCTTTTTAAACAAGTTGAATTTTAGACTTTCTTTTAATAAAATCTGTTTAAAACTCGAACTTGATTTTTCCCAGGGAAACTCATTCCTACTCAAACAACCCAGAAAATCCATTTATAAATTCTGTCGATTATATTTTCAATTCAGATTTATATTTAATACATAAATTTCCTTTTCAGGTTTTAAAAATAACTTCTTTCGAAGCCCAAACATAGTTTACCATTCCTGGAAATTTACTTTCAAAGTTTGGGTTTAAGAATTTTTTTTTTTAAATAAACCTTTGAGAATTTATTAAAGGAAAGTAATGCTTATGAATTTTTTTTAAATAAAATTCCAATGGTGAAAGCTGCATTTCAAAATATTTTATTTACATTTACAATTGTTGATTTATGTTTAGAAACATCGTTGACAACATAATTTAATTTTTCGAAAAACTCTATTAATTATCAAAAATAACCCATCGTTATTTTATCACTTTATCCCTTCTTATAAAATTTCGCACCGGAAGCCATACTTCCATATTTATAGATTGATAAATTTCCCGCTTTATTTAAAATTTAAATTTAACCAATTTCATTCTTCATTCAAACCAAACCCAAATTTTATTCCTTTAAAATTCTTTATATAACAATTTCTCTTATTTCTTTAAAAACCCAATTTATTCATTTATAATTAAATTCTGGATTTATAGTTTATCCAACAATAGCACAGTACATTTTAATTCCAGATTTATCAATCACAACATATAAACAGATTGCATCATCAATTATAAAAATGATTACTATATTGTGAGGAATCCAGTTGGATCCCTCCAACCTGTTTTCCCTGCATCCACAAATATTAGCACAACAATATATTTATCAATCCAGGCTGATATAAATAAACATTCCAACCAATCACACAATTATTTAAATACTAACTACTTAGATCAGCTAACATTCCAGATGTGAGTGAGATAAACTCACCTTGAGTTTCGGCGAGCGTTCGAAATTTAAATTAAACCGAACGACGTTCGATTTAACTCAAATTTCTACTTTCCCGGAATGATTCTAGAACTGCACCATTGCGTGGTACTCGTCGCTGCGAGCCCGGCGTCGCGAATTTCGTTAAATTCTGATAACGTATGAATGAGTTACGATTTTATAAAGTTTTGAATATAAATTTAAAACAAATTTTTTTTTATTTTACCATCAGACCGTCGATTAAAAGAACGAAATCAAGGCCGTCTCTTTCCTCTTCCATCTCGCGTTACAGGAAGCTCGAACCCATCATCACCGAAGTTAGGTCAAGAAATCGCGACCATCTCAAGCCACACGATGTCGATCCGGACCCTCCAATGCATGCGCCTTCGCAAGCTCGCCCACCGCCTGGCGCTTGGCAAAGTTCTATCGCCTCCTGGGCTCGATAATTGAGCACGAACCGGTCACAAACGACACCCCATAACTCCCTCTCCGATCGATTAAACTCAATCTCTACCGTTCAGAACGTAGATCTCGACGTTCTCTTCGATCTTTATGTTGGAACTTTTGTGAATAAATGCGTGGATTTGGAGAAAAACGAAGAAGAAAGAGGCACGATATCGGCCATTGAAGAAAAGAGAACGGCGGCTCTAAATTTGGGCTAGGGTTTTGAACGATAAAATTATATATAATATTATTAAATATTATTTTAATCTCGTTCCAATCAATTTACCACTTACGCAAACGAACTCCAATTCTCACGTATCAACAGGCGTTCCTAGGGTTTTTCGCGTTCCGGACACAATGGAACAGGTTTCGTAAGCTAATTTGATCGTATGCGCGAGTTACGGAATTAAACGATCAATTTTAATTTAAACCGATTAAAACGATTTCGATGCGTTTCGAGCTGCCACGGTCAAACGACAACTCCGATTGCTATGAAAATTGAAATCCGATAATAACTAACTATTACGGATCCAATGGAACTGGTTTCGTCGAATTCCGAGACTGTGCCCCGGAAGGCTATTTTAACTCGTCTATTAAATCGGGTGATTCTCAAAATTGACGAAAACGCTTAAAATTTCACTTTTAAAATTTTAATAACTTAGCAATAAATCATATAAAATTTATAAACACAATAAAAAAAATCATTCTGGCTCATTCCGGACCAAAATCTGATTAAATTGCATTTTAATAATATTAAATTCATTACTAAATTAATATAAAATCCCAATTATTAATTTATCAACTTTAAAATTCTTCTAAAATTTCCACTACGCTATTTACACTCAAATAACTCAAAATAAATTTTTAAAACCATCTTTATCACTATTTACATCCAGATTTACTTTTATTTCAGTTCTGAATATTTAAATTATTATTCTCCCATTATTCAAATTCAACTGGAATTACTATAATTAAAAATTATAGCTTATTTCATTGATTGAACCCGAATCCATTCATTTCAAAATCAATTAAGAATCCACATTAAACATTTAAAACGAATTAAATGTTCAAATTCAAGGGCTTAAAAATACGGGATGTTACATTCTTCCCCTCTTATAAAAATTTCGTCCCCGAAATTTGCTAAGGTTAAAACTATGCTCAAACTCACTTACTCATCCAAGTTGGTTAGTTAAAAGCTTATATTCACTTTCCAAAATCCTTTAGCTCAAACTGCCAACCCATGTGCTTCATTTATAATCAAAAGCTTTGGTTTCAATATTATTTCAAAACAACATTACTAGTCACTAAACTTTCCCCAAAACCCCAAAAATTTTCTAACTCCCAAAATTTCGAAAAATTTCGGCAGAGTCTCCCCTGCACGGAGGAGCTTTCGCGATATCGCGATATAGATAAGTATATATACATCGACCCACACGGTCGGAAACCAAAATATATCACAATATACATATCATTTTTCCAATTATATTTGCGTAAGCGTACCTTTTTAGCAAATTTTAAAAGCAAGCGGCTAATATTTTAGCATATATGCGCTCCAACTCTCTCGAACGCCTCCCGCACCTGTACTATACTCAACAAACTCATTAGTTTTCAATGATATGAACATTTTAACAACATTTCCAATATAAATGTAAACCAAAACATATCCATTTCATAACCAACCCAAGCAACTTCATAATTATGCATGCTAACCTCCTTTATACACAATTTCACAATTCCGACATCATTTAAAATCCTCTTTACAAACCCAAACTTCATAGTTTAACAATGTTAACCATATTTATTTCAACAATCCAAAGATTTCAATCACTTTTTAATTTCTTATTCAAATCCAAACTTCATTTTTATTTCAATATGATTAACATGTACTTTACTAACATCAATCTATTCCATTTCAATTCCAAGTTGATTCACAATTCAATTCTTATTCTGAATTTGAAGTATTTGCATTTCTTTTATAATCCATTTTCATTCATATGTAAACATTACTTATTAAAATTTCAATCCATTCAATTTATTCAAAACCAATTTCATTTGCTTTCTTTAATTCATTCACTTAAGTTTAATGACTAATTTCTATGCAGGTTGTGGTTATTCAACCAAATAACCAATCCTTAAGCTTATAACCATTAATATTAATTTCAACTTAGATTTATATAAATTTTATCCCATTCTTCATGGTTCACAATCCAAGAATTTTTATCTCAATGCAATTGTTAAATTAAATTTTCCTCACATCTTTATTTCCTTAACCAATTCAGGTTTATATTAATATCATTCCAGACTGAATTATTTACAACCCACACATCCTTTCTTTATCACAATAATTAATTAATACCATTTCACTTGTAATTCAGTTTTTAATTATCCAACAGATTGCATTCAAGATTACTTAATAAAGCTCATCCATCATTATTGTTTTCAATTTTCTTATGTTGTTTAAGTCATACAATATTTCCATTATCTTCTTATATCAATTTTATTTTTTTCTTCATTTGATTCTCATTCAATCAAATTCCAATTCCATTAAACTTGATTAGTATATTCATCCGATTCTAGTTTATGTCCAATAATTTAAATCTTTTAGTGATAATAAGGTCACTTCAACTCATTACACACACTTCAATTTATTTACAATTCCAACCATCGCAATTATAATCCAATTCCCTTTTTCATTCACACTTCATTATTTGTTATCGCAAATTTGAATCTCATGCCACAATTGGATTTCTATTTACTTTCCAAATTTTGATCAAACTATCAAAATTCCATTCATTACCATACACATTCCATTTAATTGTAATTCAATTTAGACTCTAACCTAATCCATATTATGTTTTAATTCATTTCCTCAATTCACTCTGAATTCATTTATAATATGGCCATTTTCCAATTATTTCATTTAGCAAATTTAAATTTCTACCTTTCCTTTTCACTCCTTTAAGTAGAATCTAAATTTCTTTCAATATTATTTACTACACAACTGAAACTTAATTTCAATTTCATTATCAAAACAAATTTCATTTTCCCCCATACATAAGTTCAAGACTTATTTGCTAACTTAAGAACATTCACCTTTATATTCTTACTTACTTCATTACCCTTTACATTTCATTTATGGTCAAGTATTGAATTTGCCACACCATTCAACTCTTTCCATTAATGAATTACAATTTCACTTCCATTCAGAGTTTAGATTGCTTACTTAAGTCCATTTTCATTTTATAATCACAAATTCAAATTATAACACTTAATAACTTAAGAATATGAATTTCTTTTATGTAATTATAAGCAATTTTACATTTCACCTTTATATCCAATTTATTTCCCCATAAATAAGTTCAAAACTTATTTTCTAACTTAAGTTCATTCACTTCCTTTATATCTCACTCTACCTTATCTCAATTCACATTTTATTTGAGATTAAGTTTGAATTCACCATACCATTCCACTATTTCCCATTGTGATTATAACTCCATTTCTATTTTTTTATAAGTTCACCAACTTATTTATTTTAAAGCCCATATTGCTCATTTCAATCTGTCTACATCTTATAATCACAATTTCAATTTTCTATATATATGCATCACTGAATTTTTAAGGATACAAATCTTCTTTCAATTTAATTCCTTACACAATTTTAAATCCTCAATCTCAAATTATAAGTATACAACTTAATAACTTATGGGTACAATCCATTTCACAATGACCCACAATTTCAGACCAACTTACTTTTTCATTTAACCCCAAATCCATTTAATTCTAAGTCCAATTTTTTTTAACTTATCTAAGTTAAATTCAAATTTCCAATTCACTTTAATATATTTTATTCATTTCCAATTACTCAAGTTAAGTTTTAGTTCCAAGTTTAAAATTTTCATTTCTTCCTTCTTACAGAAATCAACTCCACTTAATAAGTTCAATAGTTAATTCATTTTAACTTTACACATTATTTAAATAGGATTTTCCAAAATTCAATTACCCAGTTTTATTCCAAAACCATTTTGAAATAATAATCAATTCATACCCATTTGGTATATCAAATCAAATCCCCTGATTTTCCAAAACAATTTGGTTATACCAAACAAATTTTCCCATTTTGAAAATTTCCAAATCAACTGTTATAACCAACAAGTCCCAAAAAATATCATAACCAAGTACTAGGGAAGCAATCCATTACCTTAGAAACTCGAAAATGAATTCTAATGATGTGGCCAGCATCATCAGGATTATTTTCCAGCGACTGAAGTGAGTTCAGTGCTTCTTACTTTTCTAAATTCATTTCAAAACAGTTTCCATTTAAAACTCCTTCCCAAAACAATATTCCATTATTACCTTCCAAACACTTGGAAAAATATTACCAAACATTTCCAAGATCTTAAATTTCTTAAACCCTTATTTTTAATGCATTCAAAATCCTTTTCAAAATCCCCGGAATTCAAATTCTGGTTTAGGTTAAATTTAGTTATTCTTCCTTTTATATAATTTATATTTGCAGAATTTTATTTTCATTATAACTATTTCAACTTCCAGATTAAATTTTAGATTCTTATTTGATTTAGACATTAACAACCAATCATCCAAATATATAATAATTTCAGAAAATTATTTCTTTTATATCAAAAATAATTTTGGGTAAAATTTATTTCATTTACCCATTTTAAAAACAATACTATGTCGGTTTATCTTGTTCAAGAGTTTAGAAACCCCTATTGATACGGTTGTACTTCCCGCACCGACCAGAATTCATAAACACTCAACCGATAAGTCAACCCATTATAAAAACAATTTTATATCCACTAACAAGTACGCTCTCATATTTATTAATACACTCAACTCATTATAGAGTACCGTCGACTCTGTTTAATGAGTAATTTCCCCACCAAAGCCTAGATTGTCGCCAACCTAAGCTCTGATACCAAGTGTAACAGCCCGCAAAATCCGTACCCCTTGAATCAACACTATTCTATCTCTATTAACTCAAATGGCACAGAATAACGAACCATTAGGGTTAAAGAAGAAGAGACAGAAGAAGAAGAGACAGAAGAAGAAGAAACTAAACAATATCAGAATCTCACAGTCGCAGCAGAATAAACTATAATAATAAATATAGAACTTTACATAAAATGAAATCTATAATTTTTTTATACATCGCATCATCAGAGTATCTCATACATCAAATTACCATTCAGACAAACCATACAATCACAACAGCGGAATACACATATATATATAGGTAATACGTCTCGGACTCCAGCTCCTCTGCTGCTCCAAAGCATCATGTCCTGTACATATGATACTCGGTCTGACCCGAGCATTATAATGAAATAACACCCGAGTCAGTCTGGAATACCAGCTGATAATAAATATGCATCCAAATTGATTATTAAAGTTTCAAAAATCCTTCGAAAAACAAAATCATCCCGTAAGACTACGCCACAAATAAACATGTCGGGTTTTTAACTTACGGTAGCTAAAACACTTTTTATAGAAATCCTCTGATATTATAATAGGGTCTATTTACAAATACTTATAAAATAGCCGAAATTGTTACATTCATTAAATTCCAGCTACTAGCCACAAAAGTGGGTAATACAAACAAAACTCGTACAAGGCTCGTAGGAAGAATGGATTTCCATCAATGGCTGGGCTACTGGGGTACCGCCCATCACAGTACCTGGCCTAGATCAGAGTACCGAGGAGTACGCCCGCTCCCCTGCAACACAAGGCCGGAACCATTCCTTACTGAACAGTCCCGAACAAGATAACCCCGTGGTTGGCGCGACCAACCACCCATTAAGCCGAATATAAATGGACATCTAGATAGGGGAAAATCTTGTCCTGCTTGGGCACGACCCACCTAACCTTGCTGCACCTCCCCTGTTTTATCCATTCCCGGTTGATGAGGCTTGAGGTTAAACGTTACATTTAGAACGTTTTCACATAGAATGTCCATCGCCCACCTGACGATGTTTCGCAAGCATTCATCCATACAAGTCCTTCCCGGGTTCGAACGGAACCGAAGGTACTACTCCTACTACATCCATTTTGGAAATATCCTCAGGATTAGTAGCGACTAGCCCTTGCACTTCACTGCTCCATCTTCGAATCCGAACACGCTTTTCCACGAAACGTACAAACCGGATCGAAGTGGTTTTCGAGAAATACATCTTGATCCCGGTCTCTTCGAAACGATCAACGCATTTGTCTAATATTGATAGTCGGTGATTTAACTATCAATTAATATCCACAAACATCCATCACACAATAAATAATTTCCCACATTATTTATTTTCCCTCAGATATCTTTAAAAGATATATTTTCAAATTTCAAAGCTCATTTGAAACTATTCCCAAAGATCTTCCCTTACAAGGTAAATTCTTTACCATTTATTTCCATTGGAAATAACCAAGTTTGAAACAATTTGGAATTAAAACAATTAAACACTTTATTCTGAAATATACTTTAAAATATATAAATGTACTACTAGTTATTTACTCAAAACATAATTTCAAAATATTTAAAGTAAAACTATTTTATAAGATATAACTTGATTTAAACTAAGGTGTTAGTTAAACTAAATTTAAAAAAAAAATAGAGTTTGAAAGAGATTAATACTAATTCCATAACTCAGGTCCAAAACTACCTTTTTATACAAATCCATTTGTAAAAATAATTACCAAGGCATTTATAAATATTTACTATCGCTAATTTATTTATATTTACCTTAAAACAAAAAATTTCCAAACACTCTTTTTAAACAAGTTGAATTTTAGACTTTCTTTTAATAAAATCTGTTTAAAACTCGAACTTGGTTTTTCCCAGGGAAACTCATTCCTACTCAAACAACCCAGAAAATCCATTTATAAATTCTGTCGATTATATTTTCAATTCAGATTTATATTTAATACATAAATTTCCTTTCCAGGTTTTAAAAATAACTTCTTTCGAAGCCCAAACATAGTTTACCATTCCTGGAAATTTACTTTCAAAGTTCGAGTTTAAGAATTTTTTTTTAAATAAACCTTTGAGAATTTATTAAAGGAAAGTAATGCTTATGAATTTTTTTTTTTAAATAAAATTCCAATGGTGAAAGCTGCATTTCAAAATATTTTATTTACATTTACAATTGTTGATTTAGGTTTAGAAACATCATTGACAACATAATTTAATTTTTTGGAAAACTCTATTAATTATCAAAAATAACCCATCGTTATTTTATCACTTTATCCCTACTTATAGAATTTCGCACCGAAAGCCATACTTCCATATTTATAGATTGATAAATTTCCCGCTTCATTTAAAATTTAAATTTAACCAATTTCATTCTTCATTCAAACCAAACCCAAATTTTATTCCTTTAAAATTCTTTATATAACAATTTCTCTTATTTCTTTAAAAACCCAATTTATTCATTTATAATTAAATTCTGGATTTATAGTTTATCCAACAATAGCACAGTACATTTTAATTCCAGATTTATCAATCACAACATATAAACAGATTGCATCATCAATTATAAAAATGATCACTATATTGTGAGGAATCCAGTTGGATCCCTCCAACCTGTTTTCCCTGCATCCACAAATATTAGCACAACAATATATATATATCAATCCAGGCTGATATAAATAAACATTCCAACTAATCACACAATTATTTAAATACTAACTACTTAGATCAGCTAACATTCCAGATGTGAGTGAGATTAACTCACCTTGAGTTTCGACGAGCGTTCGAAATTTAAATTAAACCGAACGACGTTCGATTTAAATCAAATTTCTACTTGCCCGGAATGATTCCAGAACTGCACCATTGCGTGGTACTCGTCGCTTCGAGCCCGGCGCTGCGAATTTCGTTAAATTTTGATAACGTATGAATGAGTTACGATTTTATAAAGTTTTGAATATAAATTTAAAACAATTTTTTTTTTTATTTTACCATCAGACCGTCGATTAAAAGAACGAAATCAAGGCCGTCTCTTTCCTCTTCCATCTCGCGTTACAGGAAGCTCGAACCCATCATCACCGAAGTTAGGTCTAGAAATCGCGACCACCTCAAGCCACACGATGTCGATCCGGACCCTCCAATGCATGCGCCTTCGCAAGCTCGCCCACCGCCTGGCGCTTGGCAAAGTTCGGTCGCCTCCTGGGCTCGATAATTGAGCACGAACCGGTCACAAACGACACCCCATAACTCTCTCTCCGATCGATTAAACTCAATCTCCACCGTTCAGAACGTAGATCTCGACGTTCTCTTCGATCTTTATGTTGGAACTTTTGTGAATAAATGTGTGGATTTGGAGAAAAACGAAGAAGAAAGTGGCACGATATCGGCCATTAAAGAAAAGAGAACGGCGGCTCTAAATTTGGGCTAGGGTTTTGAACGATATAATTATATATAATATTATTAAATATTATTTTAATCTCTTTCCAATCAATTTACCACTTACGCAAACGAACTCCAATTCTCATGTATCAACAGGCGTTCCTAGGGTTTTTTCGCGTTCCGGACACAATGGAACAGGTTTCGTAAGCTAATTTGATCGTATGCGCAAGTTACGGAATTAAACGATCAATTTTAATTTAAACCGATTAAAACGATTTCGATGCGTTTCGAGCTGCCACGGTCAAACGATAACTCCGATTGCTACGAAAATTAAAATCCGATAATAATTAACTATTACGGATCCAATGGAACTGATTTCGTCGAATTCCGAGACTGTACCACGGAAGGCTATTTTAACTCGTCTATTAAATCGGGTGATTCTCAAAATTGACGAAAACGCTTAAAATTTCAATTTTGAAATTTTAATAACTTAGCAATAAATCATATAAAATTTATAAACACAATAAAAAAATCATTCTGGCTCATTCCGGACCAAAATCTGATTAAATTGCATTTTAATAATATTAAATTCATTACTAAATTAATATAAAATCCCAAATATTAATTTATCAACTTTAAAATTCTTCTAAAATTTCCACTACGCTATTTACACTCAAATAACTCAAAATAAATTTTTAAAACCATCTTATCACTATTTACATCCAGATTTACTTTTATTTCAATTCTGAATATTTAAATTATTATTGTCCCATTATTCAAATTCAACTGGAATTACTATAATTAAAAATTATAGCTTATTTCATTGATTGAACCCAAATCCATTCATTTCAAAATCAATTAAGAATCCACATTAAACTTTTAAAATGAATTAAATGTTCAAATTCAAGGCTTAAAAGTACGGGATGTTACAAAATGAATAATAGAAATACATAAATGAAGTTTTATTAGATAACATAAGTTTTACTGATAAAAGTGTTTTAATTAATAAAAGATTAATTAAATAGAAATGGGATTAGAAGTCATTTATGTGACTTGATCATGCTTTGTATGTTTACTCGTTCATGTGAAGCATTCAGTCGTATACTTATCACTAAATGCCGATGAGGTAGGCTTGTCTATCTGTGGGAATAAGATTAATGTTCGAGGAGTGATATAAGCAATAGAACTCTAACCTACCGGCTTTACTCTTGATCGAAGGATAGTGTGAGATGTAAATATCAAAAACATGATAAGTATACAAGACTTGGCTTTCATATGCAACCATTCTCATTATTATTGAATGACCAAATTCTGGAATTAGTTTTGAAGAGATTGGACTCAGTAGGTGTTTTACTTATTCCAATACCACTTCGAAACTAGTATATGATTTCTTTATTTTGGGAGCTGTTGTGAAGTGTAATATTATAGAGTTGAACTGTCAATCATAAGGTTAAGTTCAAGGAGTGGTCAATATTAACATTTTAAACAATGCTATCATGTATGATTGTTTATCTCGAGGAGTATTTCAAGAGAAAGGTCAGCGTTAGTATTCGTCCGAAGACGTATACATAAATCTATGTGGAGATTCAAGATTTGATCGAGATGCTCGAACCATATAGTGATTCGTGATCTGTTCGAGATATGGGAATCCATTTGAGAATTCGTGTTCTTCTAGAGTAACGAGGACTCGTGTGAAAGATACCAAACGTAACCTCAACATCAGAAATGACTAAAAACATAATACATTTCCAGATTTAGTAGTGCATGCTTTGGAGCTTATGGAGCTCACACTAGATGTTTCACTACCTTATTATTCTTATTTCCGTTGCATTACTATATAGTACATATCAGCATCTACGAGAACAGACTGTTATAACTGTCCAGACTGATGATCATACTTAGATTTTATAACTTCGAAATTTCAGTATTGGAGTAACCCTTTGTACTGTTTTTTGATATGATATATTACCGTTCCGCTATGAGAATTTGATATTGTGTCCTCTTCTTTCTTGTTCTATTTCTTTTTATTTTTATTTTATGCTAACAAATCATCTTTTCAGCACTTGTGTGCCCGATACATGAACACTGTGAATGTATTAGTTTCGACATTCATGGGTCGAAAAGATGGATCATTACATTATGTAATATATAACCATCTGTTAAGTTGTAATGAAGAAAAATAACAAATCGTCCTAAAATTAACTTCGAAAATACAAGTGTAGGTTAAGTATTTTTTTTATTCGAATAGAATTAGCCAAAAGTATATAAGTAGCATTGTCCCTTAAGAGTAGTGCATTTATGACTAGACTTAATCGCGGTTCGGTCTCGAATAACTCTAGACTTTTGGATCACTTGGTTTGGAACTCAATCAGGCAATAGCCGTGCACAAACCTAACTCGGACCTTCGAACCAGCGGTCCAACCTTCTCTTTTACTTGGTTGAATCACGGTTCTTTTATTTTTCCCTTACTTTCATTCTCTCGTTCTCTATCTTGTATTGAAGAAAAATAAATAAATATAATTTGCAAAGATTATCATTTCACCAAAATATAAACAACAATCTCTATCATTTCTTTCTTCATCGCTTCAAGCTCCTCCAAGACCACTGCAAGCTTGTTAAGTTTGTCGTAAGTAAACCTTTACCATTATGCACTATTGTTATATATATTATTGTAGTTGTATTGATGCGATTGTATACTGCAACGGTACACAACTTCGGTTGTATATCTTGAAGGCCTTTTACCGTTTGTCCACCTAGCATTTCAAAAAATTTGCATCTGCCTTGTATCTAAATGTGTAAATATCCAAAAAGTAAAAATCCACGATTCCGACGATTTAACCAGTTGAACAATCAAAACCTTAAATATTTAGTTATCACGGTTTGCATGGTCATGAAAAATGTGCTTAATAGTATGTGTATCATTAACAAAACTTAATTATTAATCGTTCTCTGGTCCACATTCCCTTTAATATCTATACCATTTGTTTTAAGCTATGCAAATAATATTTTGTTCTGAATTTTATTATGCGTTCAATTGAAATTAACAAAATGTAACGACCCGGAATTTTGGCAATATATTTTAATAAGTATTTAATCTAAATTAAATAAAATACCATCTTTTTATTTTATAAACTGATAAGATCTTTGGACATTTAATAGTTATATATGTATATATATGTTTTGTGAAGAAAATTTTGATTTGAAAATTTAAAATAGAATCTTTCAGAAATATTTATACTAAAATCTGTCTTATTCGAAGAAAAATTAAAAGGTGCTATATTATTAACATTTGATATAATACATATATGAATATAAATAAAGTCTTTAATAATAATGTTTAAAATAAACAATCCTATCAATATTAAATATAAATATAAGATATAATTATAAATTATAAAATATGATACAAATATATGTTGTAAATCAAAGGTTTGAAAGTTAAATTATAAACAGAAAATAAAATTGAGAAATTATGTAACAACAACTTATATGATTAAAATAAAATAAATCTTTTAAATATTAAACATAAGTATAAAACAAATATATGGTTATAAACATAAGTATATAAACATAAGAAAACTATAATATTAATATAAGTATAAAAATAAACAAGTAAATGAAGTACTTGATAGTTTAGTTTTAAAATGGAAGTAAATATATAAAATAAATTGATAGTTTTGTAACATATGAAATCAGACAAAGTTTAAGTAATACCTGACACAAATATGTATATGTATTGTTCAAGCTAGAGATAATAAAACAAAAATCTTTATACAAAATATCTATACACAACAAACATATAATAAGTATGTAAACATATAGGAAGAATACTGCATTTAATGCTTTCATCTCAGCACAAAAACATGTTCAGCCGAATTTTGCAAGTATCATTTCAAATTTACAGTATATCAAACACAAAATCTTGTCTGATCAAAACAAGTTGATGCTGTACCAGTTATAACTACACCGCCAAACCTATTTCATTTATATAAACATCATACTATACTTGTTCGTTTACAAAACTTAGTAAACCTGAAAAAGGAAAAAGAAAAATAAGCATCATCTTTATAAACTCAACTTCATTCAACAAGACAAAACAGATTTACAGGGACAATTAAACTCCAGCTCTTCAAACCCAGAATTGTTCTCTGTTTCTACACTTTCCTGTGAGTAAACATCAACTCTAAAACTTTAAGGTTAAATTAAAATAGTTAAGATGATTCACTGATTATAGGGTGTTGTATGTGTTTCATTTTGAATATGGATTTGGGTTTGTATACAGGTTGTTCTTTAATATATTGTTCTCCTCTATTATTAGTTACAGGATTGAATATTATTCAAACTCAAATTTTATTTACTTCGAATCATTATTAAGCTTTAATTTCACCTAGGAATTTCTAAGATGTATAAAGATATGAGAAGAGTTTTTTGGTAGCCGAATATGAAGAAAGATGTAGCTAGGTTCGTAAATAGTTGCGCCATCTGCCAACAAGTTAAAGGAGATCAGCAGAAGTCAGCCGGATTATTGCAGCCTTTGGAAGTTCCAGATTGGAAGTGGGAGATGATCTCGATGGATTTCATCGACGGTTTAACTAGAACCCAGAAAGGAAATGAAGGAATATGGGTTATTGTTGATCGTTTAACTAAGAGCGCCCATTTTATACCGGTTAAGGCAACTCGTACAGCAGCATCTCTGGCATAGATTTTCTTGAGGGAGATAGTCAGATTGCATGGTGTTCGTGTCAGTATAGTAAGTGATCGAGATCCTATTTTCACCAGCACATTCTGGGAGGCTCTGCAATCAGCTATGGGAACGAGTTTGAGATTGAGTACAGCCTATCATCCTCAGACAGATGGACAGACAGAGAGGCTTAATCGTATTCTAGAAGATATGTTGTGAGCTTATGTATTGGATTTTGGTGGATCGTGGGAAGACCATCTTCATCTAGTGGAATTCTCTTATAATAATAGTTACCAAACGAGTATTAAGATGGCCTCGTATGAAGCTCTGTATGGAAGATAGTGTAGATCCCCATCTTGTTGGATAGAATCGAAAGATCGTCTTGTGCTCAGACCCGATCTAATTCGAGAAGCTTCTGCGAAAGTTGAGCTTATCAAGAAGAGAATGAAAGCTGCTCAGGATCGTCAGAAGAAATACGTAGATAAAAGGCGAAGACCATTGGAATTTGAGATCGGAGATTTAGTTTTTGTCAAAGTTTCCCCGATCAAAGGAGCTATAAGATTCGAAAGGACAGGAAAACTTGCCCCAAGATATATTGGACCATTTCGAGTATTGCAAAGGATTGTAGCTGTAGCTTACAGAATTGAATTGCCAGAACAGATGTCTGGAATTCACAATGTATTCCATGTATCACATCTAAGGAAATTTGTGCATGACCCATCACTGGTTGTAGAACCAATAGTCCAGGAAGATTTAGAAGTAGAACCCAACTTGACTATGGTTAGGAATCCAGTTCGGATTATGGATCAAGACGAGAAGCAACTCAGGGGCAAAGTGGTGAAGCTCGTCAAAGTGCTGTGGAGCGAGGATCCCAGAGATTGTACCTGGGAAACTCTGGATAGTTTTAGGAAAGCTTATTCGGATTTGTGTCCAGTTAGCTAGTGATGTTTGTTAGGATAGACTGTTTGATTGTTTTTTATGGTATGCATGATATGTATGTTTGGATTGTTAGTATAAAAGCTTTTGAATTAACTTTTATTTTAAATTTCGGGGACGAAATTCTTTTAAGGGGGGAGGAATGTAACGACCTGGAATTTTGGCAATATATTTTAATAAGTATTTAATCTAAATTAAATAAAATACCATCTTTTTATTTTATAAACTGATAAGATCTTTGGACATTTAACAGTTATATATGTATATATATGTTTTGTGAAGAACATTGATTTGAAAATTTAAAATAGAATCTTTCAGAAATATTTATACTAAAATCTGTCTTATTCGAAGAAAAAATAAAAGGTGCTATATTATTAACATTTGATATAATACATATATGAATATAAATAAAGTCTTTAATAATAATGTTTAAAATAAACAATCCTATCAATATTAAATATAAACATAAGATATAATTATAAAATATAAAATATAAAATATGATACAAATATACGTTGTAAATCAAAGGTTTGAAAGTTAAATTACAAACAGAAAATAAAATTGAGAAGTTATGTAATAACAACTTATATGATTAAAATAAAATAAATCTTATAAATATTAAACATAAGTATAAAACAAATATATGGTTATAAACATAAGTATATAAACATAAGAAAACTATAATATTAATATAAGTATAAAAATAAACAAGTAAATTAAGTACCTGATATTTTAGTTTAAAATGGAAGTAAATATATAAAATAAATTGATAGTTTTGTAACATATGAAATCAGACAAAGTATAAGTAATACCTGACACAAATATGTATATGTATTGTTCAAGCTAGAGATAATAAAACAAAAGTCTTTATACAAAATATCTATCCACAACAAACATATAATAAGCATGTAAACATATAGGAAGACAATTGCATTTAATGCTTTCATCTCAGCACAAAAACATGTTCAGCCGAATTTTGCAAGTATCATTTCAAATTTGAAGTATATCAAACACAAAATCTTGTCTGATCAAAACAAGTTGATTATGTACCAGTTATAACCTACACTGTCCAAACCTATTTCATTTATATAAACATCATACTATACTTGTTCGTTTACAAAACTTAGTAAACCTGAAGAAGGAAAAAAGAAAAAAAAAGCATCATCTTTATAAACTCAACTTCATTCAACAAGACAAAACAGATTTACAGGGACAATTAAACTCCAGCTCTTCAAAACCAGAATTGTTCTCTGTTTCTACACTTTCCTGTGAGTAAACATCAACTCTAAAACTCTAAGTTTAAATTAAAATAGTTAAGATGATTCACTGATTATGGGGTGTTGTATGTGTTTCATTTTGAATATGGATTTGGGTTTGTATACAGGTTGTTCTTTAATATATTGTTCTCCTCTGTTATTAGTTACAGGATTGAATATTATTCAAACTCAAATTTTATTTTCTTCAAATCATTATTAAGCTTTAATTTTTCAACAAAACGAGATGCTTAAACTTCAATTAGGATTTATACAAGCTGTTTTAAAAAGGATAGAGGAATATACTTCTGGAAATTATACTTTACAGGTAACAAGAACTACTTTGGTAAATTTGATTGTTATAAATTATTTATTTAAGTTCATAACTTAAATCTCCAATGCAAAATAGGATTTTTAAAGCAAGAATGATAATTTTTAGTTTAGAAATGTACGATCAGTTTACAGATGAACAAAAATTACATTTTTACAAAATTATGTTGATTTAACAAATTTTAGATGTTGAAATTCGTTGTGAAGCTAGTGTGATGATTTACGAATTCAGGAAAAATGCTAAAAAAATTATCTATTGCGTAAATTGTTTGGTCGAATCGAGTTTAGGGTTTTAGAGTTCGAGTTGAAATGGTCTGTAAACGAAGTAATTTCGTCATCGTGGGACGATCGAGCTGTGCGTGATTTCAAGGAATTGTCGAGGAGGGTATGGTCGTGGTGTGGCCGAAGCGGCGTCACCACCATTGGTCGGCGTTGGGTGGTCGTGGCAATTTATTGTTGGGTGTTCGAGTTGCTGTTCGAACAAATGAGCATAATTTGATTTCAAATATATTGCGTCGAATTGGGATTTACATTTGAGTGTGAGGTCGTTTTGTGGTTTGCAGGAGGCGTCGTGGTTCGCCGGAGTGACGGCGAACTGTCGTGCACGTGTACGGCATCGATGGGTGGCAGCAGCTTCGTGTGTTGGTCGTCGCGAGTTATTGCTCGAGAATGTGGGATGGTTGCTTCGAGTAAAAGTTTTTAACGTAAACTTCAAACTAAAAAGAAAACGAAAGCGAATAAGTAGAAGGAGAAGAAGGGTATGAGAAAGAGAGGGGGACTCGAGAATATGGTAAGGGAAACCCGAGTTATACTCGAGTAAACGCAGTGTTTACCTCGGGTTCTATTTCTAGTGGATTAACTTAATAAACTTTTAAGTTATTTTGCTAAATAAAGTTTAGTAATAATTAAGTTAACAATGTTGACAAGTTTTAAAATAATATTGATTTAAAAATTAATTAAGAGAGATTTGCAAAGGTAAGATGATTATTTAATTTAAAGTGTAAGTTAATTAAGAATGTAATTAATTTATACTTGTAATTTAATAAGTAATTTAAGGTTAAATAAATTTGTAATTAAGGATTGATATCAATAATCTTGTGTTTAAATCAATTTGAACTTAAGAATTTAATTAACTACTTAAAATTAAATAATTAAATAATAGTAGTTAACTAATTAAGTAATTAATTAAGGAATAAATGATTAATTAATTGGTAATTAATGATTAATTAAGTAATTAGTGATTAATAAATGGGTAATTAAGTTTTATTAATTAATAATTAAGGTTATTAATTAATAATTAAGAATTAATTAAGTGAGTAATTAAGTAGAAATTGATAAATTTAATAAGTTGATTAATTAGTGATTAACTAAGCAGAATAAAATGGTTTATTCTTAAGTAATTAATTAAGTTAAGTTAATTAAACTAAATTGATATGAATTAATGATTTTGTTTGATTGGTTGTGATATCTATTTAGTGATATTCTGTGATACACAGTGATATGCATTGATATATCCGTGATGACTGTGTATGATTTATCTGTGATAAATGTTATGTGAATTCAAAGTATTGAATTTAAATTGTTTAAACTATTGAACAACTTGGCCTCAAAAATGGTGTTTGGATTTCGATGAGACCGGGATGGGTGTCAATTTGATATTCCGAAAACCACATCGATCCAAATTAAACGTTAGGTCGGGGCATCTCAAGTGAAGGTCGAGATGATGTTTCAGAATGCAAGGATTATTATCGTTAACTCTGAGGGTGATTCCAAAACGAGTGTAACGAGATAATGCCTTCAGTTTCGTTTGAACCCGAAATGAACTTGTATGGATTAAATGCTTTCAGCACATCGTCAGGCGGACGATGAGCATTCTAAGAGATATGTCAGGACCCGATTCTTCGTCATTCGAAAATTCAACATCGATACTCACTTTATCGACTGCCGAGCATCGAACGACGGAAAACCGAACACTGAGGGTTTAAGAAGAAGAAAAGAAAGAAGAAGAGATAAGAAGATAGAAAATAGAACGGAAAGAAAAAAACAGAACAACATCAGAATCTCACAATCGCAGCGGAACAACATATATAAATAAATGAATAATCTTTAAACAAAGAACTATATCAGTTATTACATTTTATACTTCATTACATCATATAGTCAGAGTGTACAACAACAACAAACAATGCAACGGAAAAAGAAATACTATATACTAATAATTACGCCATGCCATCCAGCTTGCCTCCTGCAACTCCAGAATATCCAGAATATCCTGATAAACCTAACTCTTGACTGCCCGTGTGGAAATTGGTGGGCACCCAGAGTTTAGGAAGGAAAACAATAAACTCCGAGTCAGTCATGTGACTGGTGTGAGAACTCAAAACAGTTTATTTATCTTTGAAAACAAAATAGAGGAATATTTTTTTTTAGTCAATTCGCAATGCTTTTAAAAATGAGACTACCATAAGGCTTCCCGCACACACACACAATGCAAACGCAGAATCGGAGGAGATTTCTCCTTATGATAGTCAAAGATGCTTGATACGCATTTAAAAGAACAATTGATATTATTACTAGTGCATAGTGTAGGAAAAATTCATTTCGAAAGTAGAATATAAATCTTAGCCAACATACGACCATTATCGTATGCCTACTATAGCTACCACCTAAACAGTGGTGACCACCATAAGTAAATGGCAGGTTCTACAACTAATACCGTACAGGGTTTCGTATTGGGAATTGGATTTCCAACGAATGATCAGGCCAAGGAACTTCCCATTGCCACATGAGAATGCCTCTGGATGGACATCCCCGAGAACCAAACCGGATCTCTACCAACACAAGGCCGGGTTACCCCTAACTGAGTAACAACTGACCGAATATGCCATCCCCCGGTCCTTTGGGACCTTTCAACCGAGCGCTCGTAATCAATTCACACAATCATAAAGTGTTTTCAACATGAGTAAGTATCTGGGCTCCATACCATGATACCACCCTTTTCCAGAAGGAAATGCACATACCCTAAAGGGCGCTACCCCTCATAACCTTGCCGCATCTTTCCTGTTTTGACCATTCCCGAGGTGTGAGGCTCGACGAAGTCACGTCCACAAAAACATACTTTATACAAAAGCCATGCTTTGGGTCAACAAATGATCATAGAAATGATCACCAGGATAGACGATCAAATAAACGATCCTATCACAAATAATCAACACAATGATCATTTCACAGCAACACTCAGCATGTCACATTACCAAATTGGGAATATATCGCTGATAACCTTCAACTACATAACCTCTGAGCTCGTACGTCTCAGAGAAGGGTGTTAAGCTAAAAGAATAAATTCTCCGCCACCAACAGAAATATATTTGAATGAAATCGGCTTTATATCTCAATTTGTAATGTCAGACATACTATCCATACAAGTCTGTTCCGGGCTCGAACAGAACCGAAGGCACTTACAAAGAAGTCCTTGCAATCCGGATATCCACAATCCCGATCTGATTCACCATCACATATGGAGAACTCTATACCGTAGCTACTCGGTGCAGAGTCAATCGACAGGTCATCCTATCGCTCTCGCAAATACCGGGTCTTCAACACCGATCTTCAATGCTATCCATTACGTCGTATCACTATTCGGAATGGGTAATCCGAATAACGAGCGCAATAATTTAAAAATAAGTGTAGCATTCAAATTCAACAAATCACAACAAATACCTTTCAAAGGTAAATATTGATAGTTGGTTATTGAACTATCAATGGATATGCACAACATCACCAGATTCCAAATAATTTTCCAAATTATTTATTTTCCAAAATATCTTTACAAGATATATAATTTCAATTCCTCAAAAATAAATCAATATTTATTTTTAAACAAATTCCACTTTCTTTTATAAATTCCTTAGTGAATTTATATTTCACAATATCCATGCATATACGATTTCAATTATTCATTTCAATTTATCTTCAAAAAGATAAATTCTCAAAATATTCACTTTATATTGGAAAAACATTTCCATACTTATTTATTAATAAGTAATTCACAAATCCATTTATTTATTTTCAACACTTGGAGAATATTCAATATACTTAAATCGAGATTAAGTATATCTTTCATTCTTTAAGGAAATCATTCTCTTATCCATATTTATTTGGGCCAAAACGAATGTTGCGTAAAACATTGTTACGACAACCCAAAATCACTAGTATAGGGATTCGAAATTAAAATAGATATATAAATCCCAATACTATACAAAACATTTCCTTTCGGAAATCATTTACTATAACAACGGTGTTATAGTCCACCATTTCCTTCTATTTCTCGAAAACGTCTATTTCAGCAATAAATGTTGAAATCTATGATTTCGAATCTTAACACATTTTAAAACATCGTTAGATCGTTTTAATTCTATTTAAAACATCACATTCAAAACAATTTATTTAACATATTATTCACTATTCAAAAACATGAATATACTACGTTAATCAATTTCATCCTTTCTATACATTTTATTTCAAAGGATTATTCACAGTCAAAAACGTGAATATAACTCCATTAATAGGTTTCAACAATTTACTTAACAAAATAAGTCGTTTGCGAATTTATAAAACAATGTTTATAAATTCCTTTATTAACCTATATTCAATTCATAACCCAATTATAAAACAAAAGTTCATGTTATAAGTTAAATACTTAGAATTTATTTGTTTGCACCATCGTTCCTTTGAACTTCATAATTTTAAATCTTATAACTTATAAGATTCAATTATTTATCCAAAACCATTCTTTTAATAACTTTATAAATTTTATAAACCTACTGCTTAAAAAATTCCATTTATAACTTCACCGTTTATAATTCTATAGATTTCATTCATTTATGAAATTCATTCACAATTCATTCTAACACTTATAAAAACTCGTTTTATAATTTCACTATTTCGATTTATAAATATCCATTTATAAATCTCTTATATAAATCAATTCATATTAATATTTCAAAACGTCTTTAAACTCCTTTAAAAACTTCATCATTTTGATTTATAAAATAATCAAATTTTATAAATCCTATTTTTAAACTTCTTTATAATAAATTCAAAAATCCAATTTAAACTATTTTATAAAATCATTAACCCATATTTTCTCAAAAATCAATCTTTAACCGTATTTCTCAAAATCATAATTTTTATAACTTTAAAAATTATAACGTTTATTTATTTATAATGGATCAATTCCAAAAATATTTTATAACGTATACTTTCAAAAATCACTTTAAAATCCCTTTTAAAACTCCAAAATTTGGTCCAATGATGCTACATACCAAATAGTCAATCACGACAACAACGATATCATATATCGTATATGATAATCAATGAATATCAAAATATTCAAAATCAAATAAATACTGTTGAGGAATCCAGTTGGATCCCTCCAACCTGTTTTCCTGCATCCACAAACATTAGCATAATACCAATTCCGCTCCAGTACGGAATTATCACGGTATATGGGGTTTAAAATATTATCCGCTTAATAGACGGCGCAATAGGGTCTCATCCGCTATACAAATGCGGGAAATCAATAACTCCAATATATACATATGCCAATATATATATATATATATATTGCTATTATATATAATACCAATTTCACTGTTTATGAAATATTCGCGGTATATGTTTTTAATAAATAACATCCGCTTACTAACGGCGCATAATGTCTATTTTAACAATCAATAGATAACAATCATCATTCAAACATGCATTCAGCAATTTTAAATATAACTATTTAAAATAAAATCGAAACCGATTCGATTGAGTGAGAAGTTCTCACCTTGATTTTATTTTTGTTTTAGCGATTTATTTCGAATGGACGTTTAATTTTACACGAAATTTTCACTAAATCCAAACGACTCCAATCCAGCTCCATAGCGTAGTTCTCGTCCATACGATTCCAACGCAACTAGTTTCGCGCGTTTTCGACCTCGTATGAAAAAGTTATGAATTTATGAAGTTTACTCGATTTTAAACTAAAATTAATTTACAACTTTAATTAAAATTTTAAACCTAACTAATTACAGCCCTTGATCCATCCAACTCCTCATCTGGACCGCACATCCCCCTTGCCCTTCATCTCCCTCATCACGCAACATCTCCAGTAATAGCCGTATACTTCCAAACCCATAGCTTCATGATTTGGTTTTGATTTTGCTCCACCAATACTCAACTAAAAATCGATCAGGGACTTGCATTTTGAAGAGCACGACAAGCACAATACTCGGCCAAGATGGCATAGAGCTCGGCCTCACCATTGTTCTCGAATTGCGTGCGCAATCATAGCCGAATGCAGGCCATTATCTCCCAAAATACAGCTCCAATCTCGATCATACCCGTTGAACTTCAAGATCTCGCGTAGCTCTACCACTTTCTAGTTGTAAGTTTCTTGAAACGATTGAAGGATTGAAAGATTTGGGGGAAGAAAGATGGAAAGATTTCGGCCGTGTATTAGGTGGAGGCGGCTGATGAATATTAGGGTTTAGGTTTTTTTTTTAATTTATGAAGAGAGTGGTCTATTTATAGAGAATTTTCAATCACTATTCATCCGGGAATTCCAAACTCCGATTTACGCGCCATAACCAGCGTTTCTAGGGTTTACCCCGCATTCCGGACACAATGGAACAGGTTTCGGAAGCTAATTCGGATATCTGTGCGAGATATGGCTACAAACGTTCAATTTGAATTAAACCGATTTAAACGATTTTCTAGGCGTTTTAATTTGTACCGGACAAACGGTAAATCCAATTGACACGAAATTTAAAACCTTACAATAATATCACATTACGGATCCGATGAAACTGGTTTCGTCGAAATCCGAGACTGTTTGAAAAATGGCTATTTTAACTCGCCAAATTAAAATTAAAAACAATTCGATGCGTTTCGAGCTGCCACGATCAAACGATAACTCCGATTGCTACGAAAATTGAAATCCTGTAATAACTAACTATTACGGATCCAATGGAACTGGTTTCGTCCAATTCTAAGACTGTTCAAAAATTGACTATTTTCACTAGTCGATTTTATATTAAAATATTCAATTTTCACAAATTAACTTTTAATTCGATTTTAAAAGTTCTAAAATATCATTCTAACTCCTATATGATAAAATAAAATTTTACAAATCATTTTCAATCATATTTAACTCAATTTTCAATTATTTCCATAATTTCACATATTAAATTATCGATTTAATTATCCAATTAAATTCAATTATTCGAAATAAAATTTATTCGACTTATAAATTCACTTATTAATATTTAAAATTAATTAAATATTCAAATTTTAATTACTAAAATTTCTGGGTCGTTACAGATATGTTCTATAAAGGTAATCGCAGCCTCAAGCCTTATCAACCGGGAATGGCTAAAACATGGGATGTGACACAAGGTTAGGTGGGTAGCACCCAAGCAGGACGAGATATATCCCTGTCTAGATGTCCCTTTTTATTCAGCTGTGTGGGCAGTTGGATCTGCAGCCAACTGCGGGGTTAACTTGTTCGGGACTGTTCAGTAAGGAATGGTTCTGGTCTTGTGTTACAGGGGATTTAGGGTGGATCCTCGGTACGGTGATCAAGGCCCCGTACTATGACGGAAGGTACCCTAGTAGCCTTGCCATTGTATGGAATCCAATTTCCAATAAGAGCCGTACGTTTTGATTGTGCCCAACTATGTTAGAATGTGAGATGTAAGCATTTCAGCTATTTTTGTATTTTACTTGAAAATCCTAGACACCATTATAATATCACCGAATTTTCTATAAAATGTTTTGGTTAGCGTAAGGTAAAAACTTACCCGTATTTATGTGTGGGAAGTCTTACGTGATACCTTTATTTTCAAATGATTTTCAAAGTTAAACAACTTTAACCCGTTTACTCCCACCAGACCCATGTCTATCCTGGAGTTTATATTTTGTTTTTCATAAACTCTTGGGTACTCAAATTTTTATGAGTAGCCAAGTGATAGGTTTTTGGATTATTGAGTTCTAGAGGAGCTTGGAGCAGGAGTTCCAGACGTATCTATATATCTATCTAGTTCCACTGTGTAGTTGATGTATGTTGTATTTTGGATGTATGTGTTGACAGATATGTATACGACTATCCTGTTGTATGATGTTGTATAACTCTGATATATGTAAAAACTATGTAATAGTTATGTTGATGTATTATATTTTGTTCTATTCCGCTGTGAGATTCTGGTGTTGTTATTCTTTCTTTCTATCTTTTCTATTTCTATCCCTTTCTTTTCTTATTGATGATACGTCTTTCTAGGGTTAGAAAGGCGGGTCGTCACACAAAATGTTACAACAAATATTTAATTCAGAAATCAAAGGCCTCTAGCTCAAGTGGTTAGGGTGTAGTGCTTTAAACAGAGTTTCTAAAGATGATGCGTTCGATCCTCCAAAACATCAAAAAAGGAATGCTCTTCTCTTGAATAGAGTTTCATTCATGTTATCAAGAAATAAATATTTATTTCTGAAATCATACAATCATAATTGTCTATTTTCCTACCATCAACTGCACTAGTTAAGCAGAAAAAACCAACTAAGCATGCAACTAGACGGTACCTCTGTGTATTTGATTATTTTGTATCGATTTTTGATGGTCAGAGGTTTAACTTGCTACAATATTCGTATGATCCTACTTATAATGTTGCTAAATGCTGGATATGAAATATGTAAAGCTTGTTCACACATATGTAAATGTGTTTTGTGTTTACACCTTTGCACTTCAGTCATTGTTCTTCAAATCTACCAAACGCGTTTCATGTTTACACCATTGCACTTGCATTTTTAAACATGGGTCTTGCAATCAAAAAAACTATTTTAGGTATTATCCCAAAAACCCTAATTTACCGAATTTGTTAATTTAGGGTTAATTTTTTAGTTTAATTATTTATACTGTCTCATTGATTGTGTATAGTTTATTGAATGTTAGTTTGTTGGTTTGATTTGTTAGTTATTATTGTTTAATTTGTTAGTTTGCGCGATAAAAAATTAGTGTGTATTAGTTGAATAATTTGATGCTTTTACGTGTTACTTGGGTTATTTAGTGTGGATGAGCATAATTTAGTTATGTGTTTTTTAAAATGTCGAAAACAATAATTAATTCTATATACATATGGTTACTTAATTAAAGTTTTAAATTGTGCGTATGTGATAAACCATCGTTTATGGTAGCTTAACTTAAGTTAAATGTTAATCAGTTTAATATAAACGATGAAAACCAATTTTTTTTTAAAATATAAAATATGTAATATATTTTATTCTTAGAACCCTTAGAGTGCTTTTTGGCCCCATCTGATAATTATTTTATACGATCGTTATGTGGGTATTTGCATTTTTTACAAAATGGACATCTATATTCATTATTGGGAATGGCAATGGGGCAGGTTGGGGTGGGTTTTTAGTGCCTCATACCTGTCTCGGATTTTTTAGACCTCGCTCCAGACCCGTCCCGTAGACCTGGTGCGGGTCTGGAATTTTGCCCCGTACCCGAAACCTGTACGGGTCAAGGTAGACCCGACCCGCCCCAAGACCCGATGAGTCTCATATATTGATTTAAAATTGTGTACCAACTTACATATATTTATTAGTTTATACTCGTTATCACCAAATAATGGATGAAATACAAATAACAACGTGTCTAAGGAAAGCTAGTAAAAATGATGTGTACAATAACAATTCAGAAAATATATACATATGTTATTGTATAATTATCAATGGCGCAACTTAATACTCTAATTTTTTATATAGATTATTTATTCGAACATTTTAATATTCATGCTAGAATCACTTATGTCTAAGAAGATTAATAAATCATTATATTAATAAAGTAGTTTCATGAGATGTTAATAGTGCGGGTCGGGTTGGGACGGGTCAACCGAGCCCTGACCCGACCCTTGACCCGGAGCACTCAAGAACGGGTCACGAGTCTACCCGCCCCAATGACCCAATGGGGCAGGTCTGGACGGGCCAAAACAGGGGTGGGTCGACCCGGGTTTGGACCCTAGACCCGCCCCATTGCCATCCCTATTCATTATATAATATTTGTTGGATTTGTCCTTGTATTAGACAAGTTATAATCACAGTGACATAATTACATCTTGTAAGTCATTTCATTTTAAACGGTTCCGAAAATTTCGAAAGCGCTTCCTTTATGTTCGATGTGTACACGCAATCGTGTACAACTCAGGGAACAAAAGGGAAGTGCTGCCGAAATTTTGTTGAATCGTTTAAAATGAAATGATTTACGAGATGTAATTACGTTACTGTATTTGTAATGGAAAGTGGGATGACTAAGCAACAAAGTATAAATGATCAATTAATATAATTATACTGTAAAATTGTATTGAAAAATAAATCGTGAACGTGGTTTTCATTTATATCATATTTTTTAATTACAATGGGAGAGATGATGAATTATTGTACTGATCGAAGCTAGATGTATCAACAACAAAGGAAAATTGAAGGCTTAATAAGTGAACATTTTAATAATGGTGTACACGTATTTATTGATTTCGCTTTAAGTAATAATGGAAACAATGAAGAAATCCGTTATCCATGTAGTAGGTGTAAATTGTTGAAGCATTTGATACCAGAAATGGTTAGAGTTCATTTGCGTCAGTACGATTTCGTGTCGAACTATTTGGTATGAGATCGGCATAGAGAACTTGTAGCACCTAATCCTGTAATTTCAGAGGTGGTAGTGAGTAATGAAATTGTTACGATGAATCTCGTAGAATATATAGTTGAAGTGCAGCATGTTCATTGTTCCCTTCTGCATAATTTGTTGATGATGATGTTAATGTTGAAGAAGAACCAAATATTAGAGCAAATTTCTTTTGTCATTTGTTGGATTCCGTGAAGAAACCCCTTTGGAAAAGCTGTACAAGCGGCACCCAATTATCAGTAACTGCAGAATACATTATGATGAAATCTAAATAAAACCTCACAGAAGCTGGATTTACAGCTGTTGTACAAGCTGTGAAGCGGCATATGCCTCCCGACAACTTAATGTGCAAAAATCATTATGAAGTGAAAAAATTTATGTTGGTTTTTGGTTTACCGTATCAAAAAATAAATACATGTTTAAACGGTTGCATATTGTTTTGGAAAGAAGACATCAATCTTAGAAATTGAAAAATATGTAATCAGGAAATGTATAAACCAAGAAAGAAGAAGGGAAAGAGAGTCTCGTATAAACATATGCGTTATTTACCAATTACTCCTAGGCTTCAAAGGTTATATGCATCTTCTGTAACCGTGCTCATATGAGATGGCATAGTGTTAGAATGCAGGAAGAAGGTACGCTAACACACCCAGCTAATGAGGAAACATGGAAGCATTTTGATAAGATATATCCTGATTTTGCAGCGGAGAGTCGTAATGTTAGACTTGGATAATGTACGGATGGATTTTCACCATTTTCTCAATTTGGTTCTAAATATTCATCTTGGCCTAAAATCATTACACCGTACAACTTACCTCCATGGATGTGTATGAAAAACCCATAGATGTTTCTCATAATTTCCGCCCTTGGTCCTGATGATCCGACACAAAGAATTGATGTTTATTTACAGTCGTTGATTGAAGAGTTGAAAAACTGTGGTACGTAAGAGTTGAAATATATGACATCTCAAAAAAAGAATTTTCGAATGTTTGCTTCTTTGTTGTGGACTATTAGCGATTTTCCTACGTAGTCAATGCTTTTAGGTTGAAGTACAACCAGTTGCCAAGCTTGTCCTTATTGCATGGAGGAAACACGAGCATTTTCTTTACTGCATGAAAGAAAAATTTTGTGTTTTGATTATTATTGGTGTTTTAGGAATATCTAGCAGCTGCTCCAGTCCTATGCCCTTCTGTCGGTCATTGGATTCTACCATCTGCTGACGGAGCTAAGCTATCTCCTCCTTACCATGGGATCTTCTATAAGCCCTCTGGGTCATCATTGCCTGTAAATTATTTGATTGAAATATAGTTTGCTTTAGGATTAAATATAACTTATATATATTAGTTAATAAAGCAATTACCTCTTGATTTCCATAACCAAATCACCTATTCTGAGTAGGCAGGTCAATGAGAACATTTCAAATACGATCCTCTTCCTCTAAGGTCAGCTCATAGCCAGTGGACTGCGCCACTCGAGCTTTCTCCGCTTCATATCTCTCTTGTGATGATGAATAGTAGTTTGTAATAATAAATAATAAAGAACTTATCAAATGTGCAGTTAAAAAATTAAATAAATTTACCATCACAGATTTAGATTTATCATACGTAAATTCATATGTAATATTCCCCTCCTTATATGTGCACTCGATGACATGTGTGTAGATGAAGATCTCAGCTAATGCACGCTTAAGATTATACTGCTGAAACTGAAGTTATATATATATATGAATACTGTTACCAATATGACTAAATTATTTTACAACTATTCAAAAACGTATTTTATAACTTTACTAATTCCCTCCAATACTAATGGAAGAACATCGACCCATCGCAGTGCGAAGCAGGATTTTTAGCCCTGTTTGCACAGTTCCTCACTGATAATTCTTATAAATTTAAACGCACAATTAACTAAACTAATGCGCCTAATATAAGAATTTTAATCAAAATGTAATAACAAAATGAAATGATATTTATTACCTACCTTCGACTCTGGAGTTTTCCACAGCTGCAGCACCCCTCAATGATGGCTTCTTTCCCGCTCTCTTGGCTTTTGACATGGTGTCTTTGTAATTTTTGCGCACTCTCTGGTTCCAGTGATAGAGAAAAAACATCGATATCTTACGGTTCACACGAACAGCTGCCTACGTATTGAAATTGATATTACTTTGAACTATATACATTGTAATAATTTACAAATAAATTATAAATTTAAAATTACCATCAAGTCCGCAAATAGGGCATTCTTGGTGTGATCGGGAAAGTCATCCCAGCGAGCCCATCATACTGACATCCGACTCATGAACACCTTCCTCGACACTTGCAGAATAAAGTCGCTCGGTTGGACCACAAACCCCCTATATAAAATAAGATGTACGAATTTAATAAATTTTAAGTAGTTAAAACGTAATAAACCCCGCGCTCTTTAGCACTACCTCTTCGCCACTACTAATGCTTCAAATGTTGACACTTTCTACAAGGGCAATGAAGTTCTTCGTTATTTCGGTTATTAGATATGGCGAATCTAATAATTTACTACACACCATTGTAGAAATATTCTTTCACCGAACCTTCCATTCCAGTTCCGACTCATACATTCATGTACGGTCGACAAAATAATCAAACATTGTTCGTAATTTAAAAAAGTAGGTTAGTAATTTCGATGGCGCTTCACTTCACTTCTATTCTATGCGCAACTTTTCGCCCAAGTGATATGTTGTTGTTGTTTGATTTTCTAAAATGAAATAAGACCTTTTAGGGCTAAAGGCTTCACACACCACACTTATATTTACTTTTGACAGTATCTCAATTCACTTCTCTTCTACGCATAACGCCGCGCCCAAAGGGAGTATTTTTGTTGTTGTATTTTCTATAAATTAAAAAAATTGGCACTAAAGGCTTTAATTTGTGGTTGTTGTATTTGTTATAATAATACTTACGTTTATTTTCAAATCAATATTATGTTCATTTCAATTTTTCTAGATAATCGATTTTAGTATAATATTTGTTCTTGTATATAAATTTCATTGCCTTTCAGAAAATCGATTTAAGTATATTATTTGTTTTTTATATTCATTTTTAACTTATTGTAAAATCGATTTCAGCAGCATATTTCTTCTTGTTATGTTCGTTTCTTAAGTTTAAAGAAAATCGATTTGAATCGATTATTTGTTTTTTTCGTATTCATTTTGCAACTTTTTAAAAAATCAAATTGAGTATAATATTTGTTGTATTCATATTTATCTCTTGATTTTTTTTACAAAATCGATTTTAATAGAATATTTGTTGTTGTTATATTCGTTACTTAACATTTTACAAAATCGATTTTAGTACAATATTCACTGTTCTAATCTTTATTTCTTAAATTTTTTACAAAATCGATTTAAGTATAATTTTTCTTAACATTTTGTTACCTAACTTATACTCTTTGTAACGTATTTTCTCCTTTACCTAATAAAATTTTAATTTACAGATTTTGTAAGCTAAAATTAGAAGTTTGCACGAATAATAACAAAGTAAAATAAATTAATTATATACACTAACTAATTGTACACTAATTATCACGTAAACTGCAATAAAAATCATTTTCCACTATGACAAACATTCGCGTAAATTTATCAATAAGCATACTAATCAATAATGCTGATTTTCAAATTTTAAATCAACCTTAACTTTTAATTACAAATTAAGCAATCAAACCACTTGCCAACGTCTCCAAATCAACTAACACACTACTATCATAAACTAATACGATATAATCTTCAGTTTCAAATAAATAATCAACTAATTTCTAAATTAGGGTTTTAATTTTATCTTCAAATCAACTAATAAACTATATCATCATCTAATAACAACTAATCTAACAAATTCATACCAAAATTACTAAATATTGCATAAATAGGCTTAAGACAGTATACCTTAAAAAATGAAGCCAAATATAAGGAGGGAGGAGTGCGCAGCGGGGTGAGGGTCGTCGGCATCGGCTAGAAGCGGCTGGTGGCAGTAGAATTTGGTTGGGGGCGAAAATGGGAAGAAGGGAGAAGGAAATGAATTGCTGAAGTCTCTGGTTCGCGGTTTATATTCAGGAAGACGATGGGCAGCGACGACTGCGTTTTTTAGTCATCGCTAATCGTCGCTATGATTGGTCGAAATCGAAGCCGTTCTAGTGGTGTGTATCCTTATTATGTAGTCTCATTACCAAAAAGGAGGTCATTTCTAGGCTTCCAAATAAAGTTTATTTTAAATTTCTAACACTGCAAAAAATGATTAAGAAAGCATGTATCTTTCCATATATTAACTTTGTGCAAACCTATTTTAAGAAGGAATATATCCGTGCACTTTGAATTTGGATAAGCAAACGTTAATATTTTGATTATGCACTTCTTAAAATGCACGACGAAAAATGTATTTATTTTCATAGTAAATTTTGTACAAGATTTAAACGTGGAATAAGTTTATAAAAGATTAAAATGAAAATTTGTTCATCGTAAAACAACTTTTTCTTTATAAATTAGGTAGCATTTGGCATACATCCCTCTTATAGTTTGCAAATACATAAAACATTCCTCTGTTTTTAAGATATGTTTTCGGTCTCTATTTTTAAAATCAGACCATCTAAAAGACAAAAGTACAATTCCATTGTAATTTCTCTCCGCACTTCATCGTTCCTGTGAAAATGAAATCAGTAAACAAAATCGAATCATAATCTACTGAATGAACTGAAATAAAAGTCGCTAGAAAATTGTTTAAGGGAAAAAAACGAAACCAAATACTCATTTTAATTAACCAAGAAGAATCTAAAATCAAATAATAGAAAGTATAATCAATTAGAATATCAAAATCAAATAGTAAAATTGAAATAAGAAAAGAAAATAATAATTTGTATGGAAACGAATTCATTCTTCACAAAACTAAAAAATAATGATATACCCACAACAATTTAGGAATATTTTCAGCTAAAAATGCAAATATTAATAATATTTGCAGTTTTTTCCGCAAATATTCATAATTTATGCAGTTTTAGTTGCAAATACGTAGAATATTTGTAGTAAAAAAACTTTGATTATTTGATAAACACTCTTACAACTCTAACATATATTATTACATGTTTTACTGTAAAAATTGTACATATTTGCAGTATTGTAAGAAAAAATTCACAATATTTGCTGATTTTTTGGCAGTTATTCAAAATAATTGCAGCAGTATCCACAAGTATTCATGATAATGGCATTTGAAAGTAAAAATAATGAATACTTGCGAAAAACATTTGCAGCTTCAACATATATATTATTATTATTTGCAAAAATATTGAACATATTTGCAGTATTATAAACAAATGTTCCTAAATTTTGTAGATTTTTTGCAACTTAAGAATAATTGCAATCATAACTGCAATTATTCATAATATTTGACAAAAAAAGTAAAAATATTCATAATATTTGCATTAGATTTTTTAATGCAGAAATTGATGCTATTAGAAGTTGTTAACGCAAATATTCTCAATATTTGCATAAATTTCTACAAATATTGAGAATACATACAGAAATATTGCAAATATTGGAATATTTACATATTTTTATGCGTGTATTTTCACTAAATGTAGTTTTTATGCACATATTTGCAAGTATTCTCAGTGAATGTAGTTTTTATGCATGTATTCTTAATTATGAAGATAAAATTCATCTTGCTAATGCAAAATATTGAAGTTAACAGTTGCAGAGAAAAACTCTTATAGAAATGCATATAAATGTATGCAAAATTTCCAATATTTACCGACTTTTCTGCAATTATTTTAAATATTTGCACCAATTCTGCAAATATTCTTAAAAATTGCAGATTTTTCAGCAGTTATTTTATATTGTTATTCACAATATTTGCATCAACTTCTGCAATTATTCAGAATAAATGCAGATTTTTCAGATAGGGGGAATTAATTTAAAGGAATTTTTTTTTATATTTTTAGCCTCGAGGACACGAACTCAATATTTTTACCACAAGGACAAACATTCTTCTAGAAATTATTCATAAGGACAAACATTCTTCCAAAATTATTCATAAGAACAAACATTCTTTCAAAACTGCTACGGAACTAAAAACTGATACCGATAATTACAAACTGATATATAAAAACTGCTATCAGTAACTAAAAACTGATACCTAAAGAAAGCTGTCCTTCAGGCTGAAATACTAAAGGTCCGTCCTTGAGGCTAAAACGTTGAGAAATATTGTCCTTAACAATAATTTTCCGTTTTCAGATATATATGCAAATTATTCAGAACAATTACGGACATACATGCAATTATACATAATAACTGCATATATCTCTGCAATTATTTTGAATAATTATATTAAAAGATGAATACAAATGATTTTAAGTTAATAATTGCTGATTTTTCAGCAAGTATATATTATGAATATTTGCTAAATTTTAAGTGAATAATTGTAGAGGAAAATTCTTAAATATAAACATATTTACATGCAAATATTCTCAATATTTGCTGAATTTTTTGCAATTATTATGAAAATTTGCACCGATGTATCAGCAAATGCAGTTTTTATGCATGTATTCTTAATTATAAAAATAAAATTTATCTTCCTAATGCAAAACACTGAAATTAATAATTGCAGAAAAAATTCTTACAGAAATGCATATAAATGTATGCAAAAAATTTCAATATTTGCGGCCTTTTCTGCGATTATTTTGAATATTTACACCAGTGTCTACGAATATTCTTAAAATTGTAGAATTTTCAGCAGTTATTTTCTATTGTTATTCACAATATTTGCACCAACTTCTGCAATTTTTGAGAATAATTGCAGATTTTTCAGATATATATGCAAAATATTCAGAACAATTGCAGACATACGTGCAATTATATATAATAATTGCATATATCTTTACAATTATTTTGAATAATTACATACAAAGATGAATATAAATGATTTTAAGTGAGTAATCGTCGATTTTTCAGCAAGTATATATTATGAATATTTGCTAAATTTTAAATGAACAATTGCAGAGGAAAATTCCTAAATAAGAGTATAGTTGTATGCAAATATTCTCAATACTTGTTGACTTTTTTGCAATTATTATGAAATTTGCACCAATGTCTGCAGATAATCTTAAAAATTGCTGACTTTTCAGCAACTATTAAAATGTTTGCTGGAAAGAACCGTATGAATGTTATTGTAGGTAATATTTACAGTATTTATGCACATAACTTTGAATATCAAACTCCAACCATTTCTCATTATCATTAATGAATTTAAACATCAAAACAACACCAACAATCCATAAAAATAACAAACAATTCATATTTTTTGTAAATAAGGTTGATTCATCCTCAAATAGTTGTTTTTTTTTATTGAAATCGAGAATTAAACATTTGTCTGAAGAAAACCTAGTTTGTTTTTCAATTTGATCATAAGAAACTGAAAAAGAAGAACCATGGCTCGACTTTGAAACGCGGTAGCTTTAGGAAAAAAGTAAGCGTAAAACAAAAATGGGAACGTAGAAAATATGTGTTGGAAATTTGTTTGAAATAAGTGAATTGTTAAAAAATGGCTAAGTGGAAGTTGGCTCCTATATTTGAATAGTCCCACATTGTGAGATTATATGCAAGAATCAAGTATTTATACTTGATTCTTAGAGGCTAAGTTGGGCCCTTTGGGCACCCAATGATGCTCTTTTGTGAGGAGGGAGGCCATGCTTGACCACCACACATGCGCGCGCGCCGACCGACCGACCCGGGCCGGGCCGGGTTCGGGTTCGGGCTTGTAGTGGTGTGACACTTATATTTTTGCTACAAATTTATTAACAGTTTTTTGACCAGGCTGGAACGGTTATTTAAGCCCGTATTGAAGAACGTTGAGCAACGTTCATTGTTTGACCCATTTTTCTCAGATCCGTTTTTGTTGCCCACGTCCCCCAACCAGTAACGTTCTTTTTTCACCGCTCCGTCTTCTTAACTGATAGAGAGACGAACGAAAAGAAGAACAACATCTCAGTTTTCATTTTTTTTTAAAAAACCGCAAACAAAAAATTCAAGCAATAATTTTAAAGTGCAAATAGAATCGCTTCGTCGGTGCAACGAATCGACACCATAAATCTTTGAGAGGCGGCGGTGATTGATCCGAACTGCTTGCACCGTTGAGCGGATCACCGAAACGTCTTCAAGAAAGTGACTCCGTCCACGACTCAGCCAAAGCTAGCCATTGTTTTCCAACAATTGAAGACGTCCGACAACAATGACTTCTGCAGCAGATCTAGATGTCGCCGCTCCTACTTCCTTCTTCCAACTCCCGATGGTCTCTGCTGCTCCCTTCAGATTCGAGGGCCTCCACTTCAAACGCTGGAGACAGAAGATGGAATTCTTCCTGACCACCAGAAAAGTGGTGGCTGTGCTCACAACCGACAAACCGCATCTACCCAGTAGACCAGAAGACGGAGCAGATGCAGATCAGATGCGAGCCTGAACAGAAAAATCAAAGGAGTTGCAGAACTGGACAGAGCAAGATTACATGTGCCGAAACTTCATACTCAACGGCCTCAGCGATGACCTGTACGACTACTACAATTCTGACAAGTCGGCCAAAGAGATCTGGGAAGCACTGCAAAAGAAGTACGATACCGAAGAGGCTGGAGCGAAGAAATATGCAGTCAGCCGCTACCCCAAATACCAGATGACAGATGACAGGTCAGTAGAGATGCAGTCTCATGAGCTTCAGAAAATTGCTCATGAGATCATCTCCGAAGGTATTAGCTTAGATGAACAGTTTCAGATTGCTGTTATTATTGATAAACTGCCCCCAGGTTGGAAAGACTTTAAGAATGTGCTTAGGCACAAGACTAAGGAATTATCCTTAGAGAGCTTGATCACTCGCCTCCGTATTGAGGAGGACGCTCGGAAACAGGACCAGAAAGAGGAAGTGCTTGTTGTCACCAACAACAACACTAAAAAGTCCAAGCCAGCAGTTCTGAAACCAAATCCGAAAAACTTTAAGAATCAGAACCGCAACTGCAACAAACAGAATTGGAACCCGCAAGGTAACCAAAGAGGACAGCAGAAACCGACCCAAAAGAATGAATCTGGACAGTTGTTTCTGTGCTACAACTGTGAAAAACTAGGTCATATGGCACGCAAGTGTAGGAACAGACCAGGCCCTGCATCGCAGGCTAACCTGGCTGAGGAGCCTTTCACGGCTATGATTTCTGAGATTCACCTTGTTGGTGGATCAAAGGGTTGGTGGGTAGACACTGGTGCATCTCGCCATGTCTGCTATGATCGTGCTATGTTCAGTACATACACGGCTGTTGATGATCAGAAAGTGCTGTTGGGAGATTCTCACACCACTACAGTTGCAAGCATTGGAAATGTGGAAATAAAGTTTACCTCTGGAAAGACAGTTCTTCTGAAAGATGTGATGCATACTCCAGAGATGAGAAAGATTCTGGTTTCTGGTTTTCTCCTTAATAAGGCTGGTTTTACTCAAGTTATAGGGGCTGATTTGTATACTTTGACTTATAAGGGGATGTTTATAGGGAAGGGTTATGCTTGTGAGGGTATGTTCAAACTGAATGTTGAATCTAATAAAGTAACCACTTCTGCTTATATGTTGTGTGACTTTAATATTTGGCACTCTAGATTATGTCATGTAAATAAGCGTATAATTCATAACATGATCACATTAGATTTGATTCCTAAAATGTCACAAACTGATTTTGATAAATGTGAATTCTGTAGTCAAGCAAAAATCACTAAGAAACCCCATAAATCAGTTGATAGATTTTCTGAACCAATAGATTTGATTCATTCTGACATATGTGAGCTAGATGGTACTTTGACTAGACATGGACACCGTTATTTTATCACTTTCATAGATGATACCTCTGATTTCACTTATGTATATCTTATGAAAAATAAAAGTGATGCATTTGATATGTTTAAATCATTTAAAACTGAAATTGAGAATCAATCTAATAAGAAAATTAAGAGACTTCGTAGTTATAGAGGAACGGAATATGAATCTAGTTCATTTCTTGATTTCTATAAATTGAATGGTATAATTCATGAGAGAACTGCACCTTATTCACCAGAAATGAACGGTAAAGCTGAAAGAAAGAATAGGACCTTTACCGAATTAGTTGTAGCTATTTTGTTAAATTCGGGTGCAGCAAAACATTGGTGGGGGGATATTTTGTTGACTGTATGCTATGTATTGAATAGAATCCCTAAATCAAAAAGTAAGATTTCACCTTTTGAAATTTTAAGAAATTATAAACCGAATGTATCTTACTTTAGAACTTGGGGATGTTTGGCATATGTTCGTATACCCGACCCTAAGAGAATAAAATTAGCAAGTAGAACATACGAATGTGTATTTATTGGCTATGCTATTAATAGAAAAGCATATAGATTTTATGACCTGAATACACATAATATAGTAGAATCTATTGATGCTGATTTTTATGAAAGTAAATTTCCTTTTAAATTGAGGAATAGTGGGGGCACGTCAAATAACACCGTGCCTATTAGAACAGAACTTAATGAATCTTCTGAAACTGAACCTAGAAGAAGTAAAAGAGCAAGAGTTGATAAAGATTTTGGCTCGGATTTTTGCACTTTTACTATAGAGGAGGATCCAACAAACCGCCAAGAAGCCTTATCTTCTTTAGATGCCGATTTTTGGCAAGAGGCTATAAATGATGAGATGGATTCCTTGGAATTCAATAAGACTTGGTACTTAGTAGATTTACCACCTGGTTGTAAGTCTATTAGTTGTAAATGGGTACTTAAAAAGAAATTAAAATCTGATGGAACAGTTGAAAAATACAAAGCTCGTTTGGTAGCTAAAGGTTTTAGGCAAAGAGAAAATATAGACTTTTTTGACACTTTTTCACCTGTAACTAGAATCACATCCATTCGAGTACTAATTTCATTAGCATCTATTCATAATTTAATTATACACCAAATGGATGTTAAAACTACCTTTTTAAATGGTGAATTAGAAGAGGAAATTTATATGGACCAACCTGATGGCTTTGTTATTCCTGGTCAAGAACATAAAGTTTGCAAATTAGATAAATCATTATATGGTTTAAAACAAGCACCAAAACAATGGCATGAAAAATTTGATAATTTAATAATCACAAACGGTTTCAAAGTTAATGAAAGTGACAAATGTATTTATTATAAATCTGAAAATGACATTTGCACTATAATATGTTTGTACGTAGATGATCTATTAATTTTTGGATCAAATATTCATGTCATAAACACTGTTAAATCTTTGTTAAGTGCCAATTTTGATATGAAAGATCTAGGTGAAGCGAGTGTAATTCTTGGTATTAAGATTACTAGGTCCGAAAAGGGACTTTCTTTGGATCAATCTCATTATATTGAGAAGATCTTAAAGAAATACAATTACTTTGACTGTAAACCTGCATGCACACCATATGATCCTAGTGTAAAACTTTTAAAGAACACTGGTGAAGATGTAAGACGGTCTGATTATGCGAGCATCATTGGCAGCCTTCGGTATGCCACTGATTGTACTAGACCCGACATTGCCTATGTCGTGGGATTATTATGTAGGTTTACTAGTAGACCTGGTATAGAGCATTGGCACGCTATTGAGAGGGTCATGAGATACCTAAAACGAACCATGAACCTTGGATTACATTATGAAAAGTTTCCAGCTGTTCTTGAAGGTTACACCGATGCAGACTGGAATACTTTATCTGATGACTCAAAGGCAACCAGTGGCTATATTTTTAGCATTGCTGGAGGAGCTGTTTCTTGGAAATCCAAGAAACAGACTATTTTGGCTCGATCTACTATGGAGTCTGAGATGATAGCACTAGCAACAGCTAGTGAAGAAGCAGAGTACTTAAGAAATCTGCTAGCTGAGATTCCTTTATGGGAAAAACCGATACCAGCTGTGTTGATCCATTGCGATAGTACCGCGGCTATTGCAAAAGTTCAGAACCATTATTACAACGGTAAGAGACGACAGATACGTCGTAAGCATAGCACTGTTAGAGAGCTACTCTCTTCAGGAGCTGTTAGAGTGGATCACATACGCAGTGATGAGAATTTGGCAGATCCTTTGACGAAAGGACTAGCCAGAGAGAAAGTCCTTACGACTTCTAAAAAAATGGGACTATTGCCCTTAGATTGTTGAGTCACGCACAATGGTAAGCCGACCTAATGACTGGAGATCCCAAGAACTAGGTTCAATGGGTAAGAACAAGTTGTGAAGTGATATGAGTTGAACATGCTATTTTTTCATACATATAGAAGCATGTGTTCCTGAAGTGATTAGAGGATGAGTTAATAGAAACTCTTAATGAGATCTATACTCCATTTGGAGTGGAGTACCTACCTTCAGGAGTACTCTTGATAGACTCACCTGTGTGAATGTGGAAATTTGGCCGTTTCCTATGGTGTTTGGGCAAAACTTCTAGAGCATTCACTAAACTGGGATAGACGTGCATGGCCATAAATGCACGGGCTTATTTGATTGCACTCTAGAAAGATTGTGTGTGGTCTGATGTCAGGAATAGAGTTCAAGACTACGTGTCACTCTAGTAAAAACTGAATTTTATTCACTATGCAAAGGTTCAAGTCGAACGACACCTTTGTTTATGCACAATCTTATGTTTTCAGAAATTGCTCGAAAAATATTTTTTTAAAATTCAAGTGGGGGATTGTTGGAAATTTGTTTGAAATAAGTGAATTGTTAAAAAATGGCTAAGTGGAAGTTGGCTTCTATATTTGAATAGTCACACATTGTGAGATTATATGTAAGAATCAAGTATTTATACTTGATTCTTAGAGGCTAAGTTGGGCCCTTTGGGCACCCAATGATGCTCTTTTGTGAGGAGAGAGGCCATGCTTGACCACCACACACGCGCACGCGCGAACCAACCGACTCGACCCGGTTCGGGTTCGGGCTTGTAGTGGTGTAACACTTATATTTTTGCTACAAATTTATTAGCAGTTTTTTGACCGAGCTGGAACGGTTATTTAAGCCCGTATTGAAGAACGTTGAGCAACGTTCATTGTTTGACCCATTATTCTCAGATCCCTTTTTGTTGCCCACATCCCCCAACCAGTAACGTTCTTTTTTCACCGCTAGAGAGACGAACGAAAAGAAGAACAATATCTCAGTTTTCATTTTTTTTTTAAATAACCGCAAACAAAAAATTCGAGCAATAATTTTAAAGTGCAAACAGAATCGCTTCGTCGGTGCAACGAATCGACACCATAAATCTTTGAGAGGCGGCGGTGATTGATCCGAACTGCTTGCACCGTTGAGCGGATCACCGAAACGTCTTCAAGAAAGTGACTCCGTCCACGACTCAGCCGAAGCTAGCCATTGTTTTCCAACAGTATGTTTTTTCGACAAGGATCGGTTTTGAATTAAGTTTGGTTTTAGAGATGTGTGTCTAATATTTACTACAAAGCAAGCACGTTTTGAAGAATAAACCAGGGAGATACACAAAAAAGATAACACATCGAACTTAATCAAATCTCAGTGGTGTATTGTCAATTTGTCATGCATGGCTTATCCTGTTCTCGCTGACCGATTTATTAAATTTGAAACATGGAAGGCGGTCAATATATTAGGGGCTATAGACAAACGTGTAGTTTGCCTAACAATTGAGTCAGCCCTAAATGGTATTCCATGAAATAAAAAGGAGGTCGTTGGTTGTCTTCCACGAAACAGCAAGTAACTCTTTATTCTCTTTGACCTTAAACAAGTTGAGAAACATACATAGCTGGATTCACAGTAAAGAGTAGGTCAAATTTACCAATTCTTTGAATGTGACATGAAGTATATATACTAATTATTGTTTATATTTATAAAGTAGAGAAGACATATTAATTGATTAATTACAATTAATTTAAATTAATTGCTTCTGCGACAAGGATAGTAACAAAACACAATATCAACTGTTTTTTTTTCTTTCTCAATTTTTAATGTAAATGTAGTAATTATTGGCTGACAAGTGCAAATTAACATACTTAACTGGCGAAGTTCACAACCTAGAACAACCAATGACCAAATCAGATGCATGATGACCAAGCTGCACTTATATAAATTAGATATCATTATTTCCCTTGATTTAATTAGTATGTGACTCATAACTATTGGTTGAGTTTAGCCATGACCACTTTTTATGTTAAATTAATAATGTTATCTTGCTGCTAAATTTTTATTTAATAAGAAGTGATTTTATATTTTAAAAATGCTGACCATGTCCCATGAGCATAAGGTTGTTCAGTTAACGCTTGTTTAATAAGCATCTTTGTCACTAAGTAATTTTGTTTTAGTGATGTTAAAAGAAGCACTAAGAAGACTTGTGATCTTACAGTGGTTAATAAACATTTATTCAGCTATCCCAAGTATCGAATTATCAAGCTATGGCATTCGAATCTGTTAAAATGGTAATTAGAAGATGATAATACTCAATAATACTACCAATCTTAAGTAGTATATACATACCATGCGTATCTAAATATGTTTTGTTGAACAGTTATTATTCTACTTCAATTTAAACCCATAATCAGCATATATGCTTAGGTGAATATATATGCATCTGATGTCACATTGCATACAAGAGGTTTATAGTTTAAAGAATGATAAAAGAAGTGTCATCAAACAGAGGGTTGTTGAAAATCAACGTACTTAATTAAGAACCCTTTAGTCGATCAATTTGCATTCACAGAACTCTAAAAGCCAGCTTAAGACCTTAATGACATAATTTATTATATATTTACACAGCAAGAACCGAATATACTTCATCTTTGTTATACTTCAAATCCCTGTGATTTCAACTAGATATTTTTAATATTTGACTTATACCAATACGTTCTATACATTGTTCACTGTCAATGTACAAATTCAATGGTCCATGCACATCCGTGGGAGAATCGCATAGCATACGTAGCTTAATGGTGAATATCTTTCATTTTTCGCAGTTAAATTTTTGGTCAATGTTTACTAAAATCAAGGAGACGAAAGAAGAAAATAGATGTGAATCATCGGGGACAAAAAAAAATATAGTTTTGAAAAGGAAGTACATAATTAGTCAATACATGCGGAAACAAGCATTTAAGTTGGGGTTGGTGAGAGAGAATTTATATCTTGACAAATCTATGCACAACGCACAAGTATACAACCATTTGAATTATTGAATCCATAATGTCGGTGCCTGGAACACTACATTACTTTGACTCATCTAACTTTGATTTTTCAATCCTATTATATATATAAATTCTCATGAGATATAAAAAAAACGTTCCTTACAGTTTCCTGCTTTTCAATACCATAGTTAAAATGCAGTAAAATTTACGTATTTTCTAATATCAAAGTCATTTTACATGATAAATCAACCACCGCGTAAAGTCGTTTTGCACGGCGAACAACCACGGGTCAACATCATTTTTCATGTCCATCAACCACCGACTTACGGTATTTCGATGATTGATCGTCTGGAAAATGATGTTTGTTGACAGTTGTTCGTCGTGCAAAAATTAATCGAAAATGATAATTTTGATAACGCCTAAAAAATTCTGGTATTATGAATAGTATATTGTGAAATTTTATGGAATTTTTTAGTAACAATATTAGAAAAAGATAAAATACGATGCCCTTAGCAACATATTAAAAATACATTTAGACTTTCAGTTTCCAAAATGATATCTTATATCATCATTGGAGCAAAATGTTTAATTCATATAGGAGGGAGGTTAATATTACAAAAAATGCTTAAAATTATGAAGTTTTTGTTTAGATGTTTAACTTTACTTTAGCAATTAATAAGTATTGAAATGCGTTCAGCCACTTTTACTTTATAAATTATAAACAACAACTTTAATTTTTATTGTCAAGAACAAAATTTATATAAATTATTACATACCGCCGAACTCCTAATTAATTATCTCCGCACCCGATCCATTTTCTTTGTTTCGTCGGAGTAGCGATTTACAAAATTAGAGTTCATCATCAATGTAGTTTGTAGAGATGTGGCTAGGGTTGAGAAGGCGACGCGAAATGCCAATGGTGGTAGCTCTAGTGGTAGCGATGGTTTTGAAGAGGTTTGTTAGGGTTTATGTAATCAAAATCTAGCATCGAATTAAATTCCTTGTTGTTGTTGTGTGATTGAGTAAAGATTACACGTAAAAGGCGCAAAGTCCAGATTTCGATTACGATGCATACACCTTAAACAACTTAAAATATACGAGGAAAGTTTGATTCAATGGATGTGACCTTAAGTGCTTTTAATCACATAGTAAATATTAATTTGGTATCATCAATAAGATGGCATGGCATTTGACTTAACATGGAACGAAATATTTGAATCTTATCGAGAATAATTAATAGTTGTTACAATATATGTAAATCATGAAATGAATATGCTTCTATATTGTTTTGTTTAGTCTCACATCGTGGAATAAGTTAAATCCTTAGCTCTGAAGCCTTTATATAAAGGAGGCTATGTAATGTAAATACATCTATTTTCATAGATGAATAATATCTTCTGCCTCTCTCTCTAATGGCTTTACTTTCTTCATTTTATAAATCAAATTTTCAGATCTCATTCTATTAATTTTATTTCTTTTAGATCTCACTTTACCATTGATTTAATTATTCAGATCTGATTCAATTTATACGTCTTATTATTTTGTACATGTATTTTGGATCTTGTTTTGTCGTAGATTTTTTTTTCAATTCTAATTTTTCAAATCTCTTGTACATTTTACTATTATGTTCAAATGATATATTTTTTAGATCTGTAGATTTTAATCATCGGATCTCTTATTTAATTTTTATTTATGTATATCTATTTTTTTATGATAATTTTCAATTTTGCCTGAAACTAAAATAGTTTCATAGACTAAAATGTAAATTTTAGACCTTATTCCGTTAGTTTTCTTTTTAGATCTTATCTATCATAGATCTAATTTTCCAGATAAAAACAAAAACAAAAAGGTTCATGAGAAATTTCCACACATAATGAAAAAATTAAAATGAACCTAATTATAAAATTACAGAAAATAATTATTGTGAAACTAATGAATAATTTTTCAAAAATAAAAGACGATGGATCATTACAAAGATTTTTAGAACACAAATTTATGACAAAAATTCTTTTTGTTTTAAAACAAACAAAACTAAACTAGACCAACAATATAACATAGCAAAAATATTCAAACATAATTATGCTGAAAAGTTTAGATGAACCAAAACTAGATAAAGACAGAGATGTTAAGAATATAAAAAATACCTTCTATCTAGTAGATGAAAAAGATATAGAATGGAAAAATTACAGAGAACCTAAAAACATAATAATAACAGAAAGGTTCATGAGAAATTTCTACACAGAATGGAAAAATTACATAATTCTAAAAAACGAACTTAATTATAAAATTACAGAAAATAATGATTGGGAAGACTAAAGAATAATTTTTCAAAAATAAAAGACATTAAATCATTACAAAGATTTTAGATCTCATTTTATCGTAGATCTAAACTTTTAGATCTCATTCCATTGTTTGGTGAAAAAAAGGTTTTCGCTTTGAATTTTTTTTTTTGAATTTCGGTTTGAATGAGAACTATAGAATTGATTTTGCCACATGATTTATATTTTCCAGAAGAAATATTTCATTGTTTCTTAGAGAAATAAATATAAGGATATTACGATATAGAAAATCGTATTAAGTTTATATGAAAGAATAGGAACCTGAAGTTCATATGTGCGAAGGTAAAAGATTAAAGTTTTCATAAGCTGAAATACAGCGTTGAAGAAAATAAGCGAGCAATTCCAGAAAAAGATGTTGATATGTCCAGAAGGCATAGCATAAAAAAAACGCTGAAATAACATTACAAATGCGGTAAATACTATTTCTAACAAGAAATTTATTTTCTAATTTTTTTCCTTCTTCCATGCATCCAATCATACCTTTCAAAATATAAAATATATAATAGATCAAGTTTCCTTCCTTTGGCTCATCAATTAAGTATTTTAGATTCTTCATAAAATAAACATTAATATTTATACACCCATCAATTCTGTTATACTAAATATAAAACTCATTCATTTTTCCTCGTTCAGTAAAGAGGTATTCCAATGTTTATTATTTTATATGCTTAATCTTTTACCTATTATTGCCATATCACAAGAATATACTTATTGATTGTTATCAATAGCTGTAACTCATACAACATACTTTTTTAGTTGTCAAGTCAAACTATTTTTTTTTTCATGATATTATTCATGCACTATTTGATGTACAAATTTCCTCTCTCTGTTTAGCTTACAATATGCAATTAGCCACATATATTAATTCATTTATTAATCGGTAAAAATTAATAAACCATTAAATAAAATTAATCGATTAATGAGATTGCTCCAACAAAGATGTGTATGAATACTTCATACATTTATTCTTCTTTTATATCTCTTATTGTTGACAAGGATCATAACGTATATGCATGGTATATATTTATATTTCTCACTATTGCAATTGTTATGAATTAATAAATGGTATTTAATACTACCGATTCATATTCTTAAATCTGCCTATATTATGAAAGTAAACACAATAAAGTCAGCACAATCTTTGATTATAATTCATCTGTTCTCCACCAGTCAATCCATATAAAGGCCTTACCATATTTTTAAGGGTAGTTTTGCATTTTCAAGAAAATTTATGAATGTAATTAATGAGATTGGATCTAGAGCTATCAAAAGGATGTAAATAAGAGATTATAGTCGCTTTTATAGATTATATTTGGTTGTCTTTTACAATTTTACAGTAATGTTTTTTCCCTTTCACTGTAACTACTATCAGACATGGGTTCTTATTTTATGAAATGCATTGATTATATAACTATGAACAATGTTTTGATGCTTATGCATTTTTATTTCCACTTGTAGTTGGTAACCTATGCTATACTATTATTACCGAGTTAGATTTCAAGAGCACACAGGTCTCCTTCATATTTTGTGAAATGAACAGTCACATTTTAAATTTCTTTCTATTCCAAACTTTGAAATATGATAATTTTTTCTACATTAATTGGATTTAAGAATTGTTTTCACTATGAAACTCAAATTCAATATGCTTTCTAATGATATCCATTATTGATAGCTAAAAATAATTTTTTTTAAAATCATAATTTTATATAGCAGTTTTAACTGCATTTATATAATCCAATTATTTTGTATCACCGCTGTGTACAGCATTTCTGTAACAACATTATTATGGATGATCATAGCCATTATATAGTAGTTTTACCTAGATTATATAATGCAGTTATTATCTTTTAACATTTTCGAAAGGATTTTTTTTTTGAATTATACAATTATGGTTGCCTTTGAATATTGTAACTGCATTAGTTTACTCGAATTTAATGCAATTACAATTTAACCCACCAAAAATTGGTGTAATAGCTTATTTGCATTTTTTGAATTAATTTAACTACATTAGAATTTTTTAATTGCATTTACTATTGATGATTTTGAAAATATTTGATAATTTTATTCAATTTTAAAACAATTATAAATAATGAAATTAAGAAAATGCAATTATAATTTACTAGTAAGTTTTGGGTAAATTTAACTATATTTGAAGATTTTTAACCACATTAATGTGATACGGTAATAAATTTAATTTGGCTACATTTCATGAATTTATTCAATCTTAATACAATCAAAATTTAACTACATTAATAAATGCAGTTATAATTTAATGACAATTTTGAATTATGCATGGTAGCAATTGAACATTTCAACTATATTTATGTAGTGTAGTAATAATTTTGGTTGTACTCGATGATTTATTCGAGCTTATTGTAGTTAAAATTTAAATGCATTAAGCAGAAGCGGTTATTATTTTGCAGTATTTTTAGAGTTAAGCAATTATTGTTGCATTTGAATATTTTAACTACATTTGTGTGATGCAATACTAATTTTAGCTGTAGTAGATGATTTTAGTTGATGTTAATGATAGTAATTTAACCGCATTATGAAAATGTAATTATAATTTTAAACACACACCAAATATGAATTGAGTTTAAATTCATATTTATTAATTTTGTACATGCTGATTTGAATGATGTAATTATATTTGCATTTTGAATGATGCGGTTATAAATAAAATATCTATATGAAAGGCTACAATTTTTCAAAAAAGATCAAAGATTGAATATTTACATATAAATAACACATATCATTTAAAAGATCATAAATAGGTTGATTTAATGGTGAAAATTGTTTGTCAATCTGATGTTTCTAGAAAATGTTATTGTGTTTTAAATATTTGAAATCTATATAAGTGTGAAGTATTAAAATGGGTATAAGAATAACGGTTACTAATAAAGGATATCAAAGGAAAGGGACCTGATTTACATAAATTATCGATGAAGGATATTTTGTTTATTTACTTAAGCTATGCAGTGATGACTTTAATTTATAATGCATCATTCTTTTATCGATGTAATTTTTCTTATTTTTACATTCATGACTTTCTAACATATTAGTATGCAAAATTGCTGCTAGCAATTTTTAGTGTCAAACTGCTTTGTCCTCCCCAATTTTTTAATGGTTGATAGAAAATGGTTGGACGTATTTAACATAGAATAAACCAATGTAGTATATGTACAAATGCATATTTTCTCTTAAATGGGTCGAAGATTAGCAATCTACAAAGTCGAAGATTTCATTTAGTTATCAAAGTAAATTTGGTTAGGATCACCAGATTTTTTTTATGGGTATATTGAATTGCTTCATGATAATGTTATAAGACTATTATTTGTTAGGGATTTCATTTTTTTAATTTTGTATGTTAGAATTAAAAGTATAATGCGGTTTTTTATCTGTACACTTCTATAAACCTATAGCTTTCTAATGGGTTTTTTGGCATCGTCATGTCATTGCTAATTTAATTCGCAGCATCAAAAGCTCAAATGGAAAACTGATCATCACTAAAAAGTTAGTGGTTTCGTTATGATGCCAATTTAGTGATACATAGTGATACCAAAAAAAATTTGTGATACTACATAGATATCGACATTTTAATGCATCGGAACCTATGCTTACATTGCGGTCAAGCTTTCGATGAAATTATATGGACTTATGAGCTTAAAATTTAGAAAGATGTATTAAATTCCAACGTACATGTCTGCCATGTAAAAGTATATGTAGGAAACCATCATAAGATAAGTTATTCGTCATTTTCTCTCTGTGTTTAATTATTTACGTTTTGTAATAATTCACTTAGATTTAGGACTTCATGTTCTTGAAGGATCCAACGCGTGCAAATTAATACTCTCCGATGAAACAAACCGAAGATCGAGGAAAAAAGTAATTCACGAATCATTACTGAGCTAAAAATTGATTATTATCAAAATCAGCTAAGACTTCCTCAATTCAAAATTCGCAGCATCAAAATCATGAAATAAATATGCTTTTATGTTGTTTTGTTTAGTCCCAAATCATGGAATAAGTTCTTCGAAACTTTTATATAAAGAAGCCTATGTAATGTAAATACATGTCTATTTTCAGAAATGAATGATATATCTTCTGTCTCTCTCTCAATGGCTTCTACCTTCTTTAGTTTATAGCAATAGTAAGTAAAATGATTGATTAATAAAAGATGAGAAGAATATATGGATTGATATATGTAATACATGCTTAGGATTTAATTTTCTATGGACCTTAAACATTTCGCTAGAAACCCACTAATCCTATATGAGTTCGTAAGTTGTTCAGTCCCTTGTTCGTTATTCCCGGTCAGATTTCTAAAGAAAAAGATAAAAGTTCCATAATTTTCATGTCTTCTTGATAATCTCTGTTGGTCAAAAATTAAATATTTAAAAAAAGAAATCAACCTTGAGAGTAGGAAAACTAAGAAAACATAGGAAGAAAATTATCTTTGGTTTTGAGTGGTAATGTTACCACAATATGACCTTAAATTTTATATAATTTGGATTTAATTCTAAATGATAATTTGAGAGCTATCTCTGCTTTGCGTTTGTGATTAAATATTATTAGAAATGGAAATTTGTAATTATAACATTGTTGTATGACCAAGGAAGAGGAGTTATGCCACTAAAACTCTTGATTTTGTGACTAGAAACAATTAACGATAAATTATAAGGTGCGTTTGGCATACATCCTTGGTAAGGTTTGAAAAAACACAAAACATCCCTCTGTTTTTTAAAAAGTTTCCGGTCTATGTTTTCAATTTCACTCGCGCATAAAGACCGAAATACCCTTTGCGTTTTTAACATTTCAAACACGTATAACTTTTTGTAGAAACATCGGATCAACATACCATTTTCACCAAAAAATCAAAAAATTTATGATCTTAAAATGGGATCCATTATTGATACTAAAAAACATATTTGCAGTAAAAGTGCAATTATTCCATATATTTGTAAACAATTCTGCAAATTTTAAACATCTTTAATTTTTCTTCAAATATGAAATTATTACACATAATTGCAGACATTTCTGCAATTACATGGTATTGCATATAGTTGCAAAAATATCTACAACTATTGCATATAGTTGCAGACATTTCTGCAATTATATGGTATAATTGCAGTCTACAATTATTGCATACAGTTGCAACTATTGCATATAATTGCAGACATGTCTACAATTATTGTATATAGTTGCAGAAATGTCTGTAACTATTGTATATAATTGCATATAGTATGTAATAATTGCAGACATGTCTGCAACTATTGCATATAATTATATATATGTCTGTAATTATACGGTATAATTGCAGACATTTCTGCAATTATTGCATATAATTGTCGAATTGTCTGCAATTATACCTATGCACAATGCCATTGATTTTACATATGCACAATGCCACCTGTCCAGCTCATGAAATAGGCAATATTTTCTTGATGTCCGCTTATGCACGATGGGTTCCCTCCTTGCCAGCTTTTAGTATAGAAGGCGTCCTCGGGTATCCAAATAAATCATTTTCAAATTCTCGTTCAAATCGGTATAAGAGGAGAATTTCAGTTCTATCCTTTGCTGCATCGATCTGTTGAAGCTATCATCCGCAATCCGCTTTCCTTTATCTTTACTTGAACCTTCCCCAAACGGTCCTCCATCCCTCACAGCATTAACCTCTTCTCTACCAACCTTAGCATCTTCCTGCTGCAGGAATTTTTCAGCATCGTGGAAAAATTCTCCAAAATTCATTGGTGAATCCTGTTCCAGTGAAATCTTAAAGACCGCGTCGTCATAATCCTAGATACCACCGCCATTAATACTATTGATGGATCTGCTCAATCTACTGAAATAACTGCCGCATTAAACCGTGTCAAGAAATTCCTCAAGGATTCTCCCCTCCATTGCGTTAGTGTTTTCAATGTCATTACGTCTTGGGTTTCATGATGTGTGGACTCGAAATTGCCTCATGAATTTATCAACCAACTCTGTCCTAGTACCGATAGAACCATTCTCCAATTGTCGAAACCACATTGCAACTATATCCACCAAGTACATGGGAAAACATAGCGCCATCACTTCCTTCGATGCCCCCAACACTTCCATATGCCTCATATACCCCATTAGATGAACAGTATGGTTCAATTTTCCGTCATATGCCCTTAATGATGGTAGCTTAAACTTTGGTCGATTCCTAGCACGCCTAATGTAAGGAGTAAATGGACTCCTATTTACATCCTTCAGATCTCTGTTCACCAATCCACCTCTCGTAGCTTGTCCAATCGTCTTCGCAAACCTAACTATTATCATTTAAAGTTGGCCTCCAATCATCGTTTCCAACCTGCCTCTAGTCCATAAGGAAATCGCGGAACATGCTTCTCTAGACGTATATCAGCATTCCGATCTACACCAAACTACACAGCCTCAACCACTGGCCTGCTGCCGATCGTTCCAACATGACCCGGGGGTATTTGCCTAAGTCCAACCGAATGGTGCCGATCCCTATAGGGAGATCAGTGTCGATCGGTCCACGTTGACTAGGGGCCGCCCCGGCTGCTCCGCTCTATTCATCTTCCTGTTAGTTTCGTTTTTCCGTTCCTGGTTCTAACTTTCTACAACTCCTGCTGCTCCAATTCCTTGATCCAGATTGCCATTAGCACCTACTCTTGCTTGTCCAACTTGCCTAAGCAAATTCTGAATCATCTCCTCTTGCCACTTTATCATCCTCTCTTGTATAACGTCCATCATCGTCTCCATCTTGTTTCTTGTGATGTAGATGAAGGAGTGATTAGTCTGGTTCCAGAGGAAGCCTCCTAACTCCCTTCATGGTGACTTCTATTCGCAAGTTCTCTCTTTGTTGATTGCCTAGCCATTGATCCAAATCCAAGTTCCAAGACCTTTCTAAATCAATGGGTACTGGTCCTCAGTTAAAGCACCAAAATGTTGAAGTTGAAAATGGCCGCTAACACTCAAATGATGTGAAAGAATCACCAATCACATATTACATTTCCAAACAGAGAATTTAATGCGTAGATCATAGATTCAATAGCAAAAAAGTAAATGAACACAAGAATTTTATAGAGTTTTGGCAAACTCTGGCCTACGTCCACTCCAATAATCTTTTTATTATATTGTGCGATTACAAAAACATTTTGTTTTAGCCTTAGAACATTAATGGAGGACGGAAAAAGAAACAATGAAGATGTGCCAAAAGAAGAGATCTTTTAATGAGCCAACGATCCTATATTTATAGGAGAAGACGTGCAAATATCCAGCTGAAAGTCCACTTGCAGAAGACCAAAGCCAAGACGGACCGATCCAGAAAGTTGGGGACCACCTAGGTTGTTTTGACCGATGGGCATCAATCCCTATGGGGGGATCGCACCTATCGATGGAGATGGAGGGCAGGGGATCGACGATCCCAACTGTGGGTCCCTCTCTACTTCCTCTTTGTGTTCCTATAGTTGTTAACTGAGTTGATGCGATGGTTGATAAGTTGAATTGCCAATCCAAGTAATTCATAGACATAGTAACCCGATCTGATCCGTTCCTAAACATATTGATCCAATTCGATTCACTGCCTAGGGGAAGTGCAAATCCATTTTTAGTAATTTCTTAGATGCTATTCTCTAGAATCCGCTTGACTATCATCCATACCCTTGCTTATATATGATGTCCGAACCCGATAACCATCCCTCCGGCCTTCCTACCTTGATGATCATGAAATCAAATTAGCCAACTCCATGGTATCACAGCCTTGCTAAAAGGCGGGATCACACAAACTTTATTTACATTTTTATAATATATATATGCTGGTTTATTTTGTCATTCTTTTACCTTAGATTGTAAGTATATTATCATGAATCCATAAAATGTCTGTATTGGTAACATCAGATGAATATATATATATATATATATATATATATCAGTGGGTGTATTAGAAAAACAATGTATATATATATGTATGTATATGTATATGTATGTATATGTATATAGCTCTTGGCCATAAATTAAAAAAATCAAGTTAAATATTATTTTAAGAGGTTTTTAAAAAAATTGATTTTTTAATGTGAAAACAAAAACAAAAATAAAAATTACATATAATTTTTTTAAATATGTACATCATAATATTCAAAATAAAAAAGGTTTTTTTACTTTATTTATAACCATACATGTATGTGTGTGTGTGTATATATATATATATATATATATATATATATATATATATATATATATATATATATATATTGTAACGACCCGTAAATTTCGACGATTTAATTTATTTAATAGAATTTTGTAATAAAAATTTAGTAGAAATAATAAAAGGTGATAAATATATATTGAACGCTAATTTAACAATGGTAATTTAAGCCTTTGTTTGTAATATGAATAAATTTTTCAATAAAAATTGGTGTAAGTATTGTACCTGAATATAATGGGAAGATAGAGAATATAGGTAAGGCATTTAATTAGTTAAGTGTAATTTTATGGGTATAATAACAATTCGTATACATTACCTAATTAATCTGTCAATTAATTTGTTAAAAATATCAAAACCTTTTAATTTGGTAAATAATTTGATGCGTATTGATAAGCGTTACTTTAACGATTAATTTTAAAGTGATGGAAAGAAAATAAGTAAAGTTATGCAGTAATAAATAAATAAAAATATCGCAATAAATAGGAAACTGACATAACATTTATTTATATGAACGTTACTTATTGATTTGAGAGTAACGGAAGTGTGAACGTAGAATAAAATAAGCGTAGATTTATGTTAGGTAATTATTGAGAATATGGGGAATAAGTTGAAATAATATTAATTAAAAATTTATGCGTAAAACATGTTATGTAAGATATATTGATTCCATTTAATAAATTGAGGATTAATATTATCGAAGAGGATTAAATATGGTCTCAATGTAAATTTAGATAAGTTTTGAAATAAAGACTAATTCTATTCAGAAGATGACAATGGGTGCAATATTTTGATTTGTAAGCAATAGTAATAGGTTACATGTTTAATTGGTTGATAGAATTTGAATTGAAATAAATGTTAATACACTAAATAAAGGTTACATTAATATGATAAGTAATACAATGTCTAGAAGTTTAATATAGAGTGTGTTAAGACGTAGAAATGGAATTTAGGAAGCAGTTGGAATTAAATGAAATTTTAGGTGTATTTATGAGAAATTTACGTGCAATTAAAGAGGCGAATGAAATAAATACCAACCAATTTTAGTGAATAACGGGGTCTAAACCTAAATAAATTCCTTGAAATTTAAGTTTTAATTTTTGATAAATTGGATTTGTACATTAATATTGAAAATTTTGGGATTATTCAAAAATAAATTAATGTAGGAAGTTGTTAAAGGATTCTGAATTTACCAAGTGGTCCAAACTGACAAAATTTGCAAATAATTAAAGTTGGATTGTGAATCTGATTCAATTAACCTATTATTAATTTATTTGTTTGGAATATAAAAAGTAATGATAGGGTTAATTGAAATTAAGGGTAGTTTAATTTGTATGTTATTTGGGATTAAGGCAAGATGGGTGGATATTAGGAGTTATATACTTAGATCATTCAATTTATTTGGATAACATTGTAATAAATGTAATTAAATGTACATTTACGCGAAATATAATACCATGCTTAATAGATTGCTAAGTTGTATATATTAAAGGGAATTTTATTAATTGTTTTTAAAAAACCTTAATTAATATGGTTGATAAATTTAATATAAGAAAAACCAATGAAATCCTTGGGAATAATGTAGGTTAATATGAGTTAGTAGTTAGGGTAGTGACTAAAATTGGTAATACGTTGCAATTATTGTTAATAGTGTTGGCATAAGCTAATAAATTTAAATGTTAATGCAATACCAATTTATGTATTTAAGGTGATTGCGAAATTGGAATTTGATAAATGCAGTAACTAACTCAGGGCAAATAGATTTTATGGAATCAATAAAAGATAGGTAAATTTAATGATTGTTTGGTGGTAATTTAAGCATGAATGGGAATAAATCGGGCAATAGTGAGAATTATTAATTATTACCCATCAATTTATTTAGAATCTAAATCAAATGCAACATTCGTTGTTATTTGTAGCTTATAGGTGGAAATAACGTAAACTTTATTTAGAACATGATAATTTGAATTTATTGAATTTATTAGAAACTGAATAGAACATTTTATGTGATTGAAATTAAAGTTGGAATTCGAAGATGTTTTAGGAATTCCCATCTATGGGATACCAATAGATAGGATAATTAAATGAAAGGTCAACTAAAGGATTTCTGCAAAGTTAATTTATAATTTGTAGATAAAATAAAATTGAAGTTTTACGCTGAAGTTAATAATGTACCTCATCATTTAAGAAACATCTTAAATTGTCTAAATTTGAATAAACAATGAAGTAATAAATAATAATTATTAATAAAATCCAAAATTTGGTAACCTGTTTTCAAATTAATGATAATTAGTGTTGGTATAGGCTATTTATTTAAGTAACAGTGCGATGCCAAAAAAAATGGATTGGAAGTAATTGCGAAATATAAATAAAATATTTTAGTAGGGAATTCAAATGTATATATACATAGAAATGTGGATTTTTATAGTATGAAAACTTAGTCAATTTACAATAGTTAAATCAATTGAGAATGAATAAAAATCTAAGATAATTATTACGGTAATTTAGAAATTTAGTTGAAAATGGAAACTTATCTATGAATTTGGAATTTAATGAAATTGTGAATTTATATTGAAACTTATAAATGAAGCATCTAAATTTACATTTGAAAATACGTTTAAAATTCAATGTAAATTTCTGAGGAAGAAATTAATTAATTTACTAATCCGTAACGTATCCAATTAATATAAAATATTCTGGTGGGTCAACAACCGTTTTACGCGTTTATGATTCGTGCCCACCTATCCTATTTCACTTTTTCTATTTATAGGCTGTGTAAACCCTAGCCTCCATCTATCTTCATTTCTCTCTGTGTGTTCTTTTCTTCAACTTCTTCTCTTCCAATGGCTGCAAAATTTCTAGATCCAATTACAGTCCAAAATAAAAATAAAAAAATAAAAATAAAATATTTCAAACTCCTCTAAAAATTCCAGAAAAATTATATGTCATAATTCTCGAAGAGCGTAATCTGTTGGTACTGTCCCATTTTTCAATTGGTGCTGTAGCGTGCTCGAATTTGAGAAGAAGGACGTGGCCTGTGATGTGGCATGGTGATGGGGTATATTTGTTTATTTTGTTTTATTTAATTTTTGTTTCAATCGAAATTTTCGAATAACTTTCTCATACGTAGTCCGATTCACGCGAGATTTTTTTTGTTAGGATCGTAATTAAATTCTAGATCTACTGATGCTGGTTTGGACCAATTCGGCGACCGTCGAATTTTTAAGTTTAAATTGAATTTAAATTCGATTTAAATTCAAAAGGTGAGTGTTTTAACCCACTCACAACTTCTAGAATTTCTTGTGTTTGTTAAATTAATTTTAGATATGAGTAGAAATTTATTTATGACTGTTTGGCATGTTTTATTCATTATCTCTGATAAATCGCATTCATTTAATATAACTGTTAATTAATTTTATTTGTTGCATAAATTTGACAGTTAGAATTTATTGAATTGCATATTAACTGCCAGTCATAGTTATGTTAAATTTTTATTTCATATTAACTGCCAGTTAAATTTACGTTTATTTTTGCATATAAACTGCCAATTAACAGTTATTAAATTTATTTTGAGTATAAACTGATAATTGATACCATTATTTATCACCTGTTATGTATTGATGATTGTTTGAAATTGGATGATGACTGTGATAAATGGATGTATGATTTGGTGGATGAATGGATGATTAATCTTATTAATTGCAAGTTGCTATGCATTTCATTCATTCGGGATTACGGTTTGAAATGATATATAACCGCATTTTTTATTATTTTAAATTGCGGATTGAAATGATAAACATCCGTATCACTTGACCATAGGATAGAAAATTATATACAGGCACCGCGGTAAATATATAAAATTATTTTTGAAATGTCTTTCTATGGTTTTGTAAAGTTATATATATATATATATGGTTTATGAGATATTGATTTGGTTATTGATAAAGGCTATTATATATATATATAGTAATTTCCGGTTTTTAAACTTTGTATAAAATGGATTTGAAGTATAAAATAAAGTTCGATTTTTTGAGATCAAGCATTTATTTGAAATTTAAATTCTAGAGATTTAATGAATTAAAAGAGAATAAGGTTGAAGATGGATATTAAGTTAAATTGGAATTTAATAAAAAGTTAGAATTTTTAAAGGATATGATTTACAACTTGATTTTGTGTAGAGTGATTTAAATGAATATCAGGTTGATTTAAATGAATATATAATAAATTGAAAGAATATCCAGTTATGTGAAGATAAAGGTTTTACTTAGATTATATTGAATTCATTAAGTAAACATTTCAAGTCTAAATAATAAGTAATTGAATTTGATATATATATATATATGGGTTTGTCAAATGAGTTGTTTTTGAAATGGTGAAATATTTAAAGCTTTGAAACATAAGAATTAAAATGGTATTTGGAAGTTTAAATCGATATTTGGAATTGATTTGTGAAATGTAAAGAAGCTATTTTGTTTTATAAAAGTAATCTAATATTTGACCATTTAAGAGATGGAAACTTGTTTCAAAGTTATGATTTTCAAGGTAGTATAATTTGAAATTTTATATTCAAGAGTTTTGACCTCTAAATATTTACTTTGAAAACCCTATGATTTTGGAAAGTATATATATTGGAATAAAATGATATCGTATTAATTCGGGTTTTAAAAGGAAATGATATCATATTTATATGGTTTTGAAATGGATATTTTATTCTGGTTTTAAAGTATAATTATTTTAAATGACCGCGGTGTTATAATAATGATTGGTTGGCAAAGAGACCGGGATCGGATATGGACATACTCTTTGTCGATACCGAAAACCACTTTGACTAACCATGTACGCGGTGGAGATTCCAGAATGAAGTAGGTTGGTGGCGGCGTTTCCTATAAGTTAAATACGTGGACCCAACTCCTGTGAGTTGGCATAAGGTAGCTAAAACAGGAGCGATTGACGGGTTAATGAGGTAGCACCTCTGATCGGACACTTCCCTTCGATACTATACTCTGACTATGGATTTTTCGGTGGCCACCTTCACTTTTGATTTCTTTGATGTGGGAGTTTGTCCGAGGTGGGCGGCAGCTGCGCGTTTCCATCGGCCCGGAAGCGTAATTGGTATATCTACCCTGGCATTGCCTAGTTGTGCCGTGTCACCTACCCTAGCGCGCCTTATACGATTTTGTTTTGTACCATACCTATGGAGTGCCCTCTGACGACGCCCAGTACGGAGGAGATTACGGTACTGTATAGATTATGGGAATATATAAATATGTTAAGGTGGAAAATGTAAAGCCTTAACGTTATTTAAAAGTAAATTTATTTTACAATTAGACACTATTATAATAGCGCAATATACTACATAGTAAATAGTTTAACGGATCCTTAGGAGATGTAAATCCCGAGCATCTCTTGAGTTACTGCACACATATTTATTTCTGTTAATGTAACTCACATAAGATCTTTTAGTTCTGACTCGAGTGTCTTTGCCTTTCCAAATTCGCTCGGGTCAGTCCGAGCGTTTCAGGATTGAAGATTTTATTTCCGGAGGAAGAAGACGAAGATTTTATTATTATTACTATAGATAATATGGTTTCACTACACTCATATTGTTCCGCTGCATTGTTATATGGTATGTATACTCTGATATGTATTGTATAAATAAATACAAGGTTTTTGTAAACAGATTTATGAACTGTATATTTGATTATTATATTTTATTCTTCCGCTGTGAGATTCTGTTTCTTTCTCTGTTTTCTTATTTATCTCATAACAATCCGCCCTTACGTATGATTTGAATTGGCACGTGTGTCTGTTTAAATCGTGCAAAAAGGCGGGATGTTTTAGTTGGTATCAGAGCTTTGGTTTAGCGATAAATCTTGGCTTTGTAGGGTTTGACTCTTTATTAATAGGGTAGTAATACCCTATGGGAGTCACTGAGTGTATATATGAGAGAGCGTATTTGTTAGTGTTATAAAAAGGTTTTAATATTGTGTTAATTTGTTCCATTTCGTATTTATAAATTCTGGTTGGTGCATGGGACGCTATGACATCAATAGGGATTTCTAAACACTTAATAGGACAGACCGACATAATATTTGTTTTTAATATAGGTGAATGAAATTTTTTTGCCTATTATATTTTTATATATAAAATAAAAATTTTCAATTGATATTTATATTTGGCTGCAATAGATTGATTGTTAAGTAATAAAGTGTAAATAATAATAGAAATAAGATTGAAAAATAAGATAAATGAAATTTGGAAATTTAGAACTTAAGTCCGGGGTTTTTCTTTTGAATGATTTTGAAATACATTAATAATTTTGTTTATAAGTATTTTCTGATATAAATATTTAACATAATTCGAAAGCATCGTTTTAAAGAAGATTTTTGAGAAAATAAGTTTTGTACTTTCCTCTCTGTCGCTGGAAAATAATTTCGGTGATGGAGGCCGCATCATCGACTTTCATTTTCGAGTTTCGAAAGGGAAAGGCCACTGTAGTAGTTCTACTGCAGATTCATTTTCGAAAAAGATATAAATTTTTAATTGTTTTAAATAAAATTAGAGGTATATAAGTTAGAAGAATATATTTATCTAATATTTCAAAATAATTTGAAATTTAACCCGGTATTTAATTCTTAAATTTTCATTAATTAATTGTTTAAATTATTGTAGTGAAATAAAAGGTAAGTGATTAATAAATTGAAACCTCTAATTTAGGTAAGAGATTTAATGCAAAGTTATAAAGGAAAATTTGAAATTTGTAACATATGAGATAAAGAGTAATATTGTTGAACATTAAATTTAATTAAAAGATGAGATAAAACTTGTATAAGTTCATTTGCATTTTCTTTAACATATATAACTTACCAAATATAAAAAGTTGAAATGTTTAATAAGAAATGTAGTAGGAATTTGTACAAGTAATAGTAGGTAATGAAGAATTCAATGAATTTGCTGTATTCAATAACTTAAGATATAATTGAAATTTTACCAATTAAATATAAATAAAGGTAAGCATGATAGGTAGATGATTATAAAACTTAAGGAATTAAAGTAAATAAATAAGGACATGCTATTATAAATGAATGAATAATTATAACAAAATATAAGGAACCAGCATGACCCGAGTTAATGGAATTGAATAATTGTAAGTAATAAGTAAAAATGAATGAGCAAACCTTTGATAAGTAAATGTGAATGAGAAAAAATCACTATATAAACAAAAAGGGAAATCAAACAACTAAAGCATGAAATTTATAATAAGTTAGTTTGGTTGCTGGTTTGAATTGTTATTGTTTGATTTATTGTTGGTTGGGTAAGGAAATTTGAAGTTGTTGGATGAATAAATAATCTATTTTGTTCCATCTAAGACTGTTGAGTAAATGATGCACTTGATAGTTATTTTTCATTCCGTACAATTTCAAGTTTGAACCCAAACAACTATTTGATTGTGTGATTGTATGGTTGTTTTGTAATTGTATGTATGCTGTTCGAGAAAATTGATGGTTGTTGTATTAATTTGGATGATTAGTGATTGGAACTACTTAGATATTTAAATTTTGGACTTAGAATATTTTGAAATGTTCTCCAAACTCTAATAAATTTAAGTATAAAAAGATAATGTTGTAAATTTGTATATTTTAAGAAAAGTAACAGATATGGTAAATCTAATTGTTTATAAGGTAATGTTTTGAATAAGATATGTAGATTCTAAATCCTTCTTTTCCCTTCTTTTTCCTTTTCGGGGACGAAAAGTTTGGAGTGGGGGAGAGTGTAGCGACCCGTAAATTTCGACGATTTAATTTATTTAATAGAATTTTGTAATAAAAATTTAGTAGAAATAATAAAAGGTGATAAATATATATTGAACGCTAATTTAACAATGGTAATTTAAGCCTTTGTTTGTAATATGAATAAATTTTTCAATAAAAATTGGTGTAAGTATTGTACCTGAATATAATGGGAAGATAGAGAATATAGGTAAGGCATTTAATTAGTTAAGTGTAAATTTATGGGTATAATAACAATTCGTATACATTACCTAATTAATCTGTCAATTAATTTGTTAAAAAAATCAAAACCTTTTAATTTGGTAAATAATTTGATGCGTATTGATAAGCGTTACTTTAACGATTAATTTTAAAGTGATGGGAAGAAAATAAGTAAAGTTATGAAGTAATAAATAAATAAAAATATCGCAATAAATAGGAAACTGACATAACATTTATTTATATGAACGTTACTTATTGATTTGAGAGTAACGGAAGTGTGAACGTAGAATAAAATAAGCGTAGATTTATGTTAGGTAATTATTGAGAATATGGGGAATAAGTTGAAATAATATTAATTAAAAATTTATGCGTAAAACATGTTATGTAAGATATATTGATTCCATTTAATAAATTGAGGATTAATATTATCGAAGAGGATTAAATATGGTCTCAATGTAAATTTAGATAAGTTTTGAAATAAAGACTAATTCTATTCAGAAGATGACAATGGGTGCAATATTTTGATTTGTAAGCAATAGTAATAGGTTACATGTTTAATTGGTTGATAGAATTTGAATTGAAATAAATGTTAATACACTAAATAAAGGTTACATTAATATGATAAGTAATACAATGTCTAGAAGTTTAATATAGAGCATGTTAAGATGTAGAAATGAAAATTAGGAAGCAGTTGGAATTAAATGGAATTTTAGGTGTATTTATGAGAAATTTACGTACAATTAAAGAGGCGAATGAAATAAATACCAACCAATTTTAGTGAATAACGGGGTCTAAACCTAAATAAATAAATTCCTTGAAATTTAAGTTTTAATTTTTGATAAATTGGATGTGTACTTTAATATTGAAAATTTTGGGATTATTCAAAAATAAATTAATGTAGGAAGTTGTTAAAGGATTCTGAATTTACCAAGTGGTCCAAAGTGACAAAATTTGCAAATAATTAAAGTTGGATTGTGAATCTGATTCAATTAACCTATTATTAATTTATTTGTTTGGAATATAAAAAGTAATGATAGGGTTAATTGAAATTAAGGGTAGTTTAATTTGTATGTTATTTGGGATTAAGGCAAGATGGGTGGATATTAGGAGTTATATACTTAGATCATTCAATTTATTTGGATAACATTGTAATAAATGTAATTAAATGTACATTTACGCGAAATATAATACCATGCTTAATAGATTGCTAAGTTGTATATATTAAAGGGAATTTTATTAATTGTTTTAAAAAACCTTAATTAATATGGTTGATAAATTTAATATAAGAAAAACCAATGAAATCCTTGGGAATAATGTAGGTTAATATGAGTTAGTAGTTAGGGTAGTGACTAAAATTGGTAATACGTTGCAATTAATGTTAATAGTGTTGACATAAGCTAATAAATTTAAATGTTAATGCAATACCAATTTATGTATTTAAGGTGATTGCGAAATTGGAATTTGATAAATGCAGTAACTAACTCAGGGCAAATAGATTTTATGGAATCAATAAAAGATAGGTAAATTTAATGATTGTTTGGTGGTAATTTAAGCATGAATGGGAATAAATCGGGCAATAGTGAGAATTATTAATTATTACCCATCAATTTATTTAGAATCTAAATCAAATGCAACATTCGTTGTTATTTGTAGCTTATAGGTGGAAATAACGTAAACTTTATTTAGAACATGATAATTTGAATTTATTGAATTTATTGGAAACTGAATAGAACATTTTATGTGATAGAAATTAAAGTTGGAATTCGAAGATGTTTTAGGAATTCCCATCTATGGGATACCAATAGATAGGATAATTAAATGAAAGGTCAACTAAAGGATTTCTGCAAAGTTAATTTATAATTTGTAGATAAAATAAAATTGAAGTTTTACGCTGAAGTTAATAATGTACTCAGCATTTAAGAAACATCTTAAATTGTCTAAATTTGAATAAACAATGAAGTAATAAATAATAATTATTAATAAAATCCAAAATTTGGTAACCTGTTTTCAAATTAATGATAATTAGTGTTGGTATAGGCTATTTATTTAAGTAACAGTGCGATGCCAAAAAAAAAAGGATTGGAAGTAATTGCGAAATATAAATAAAATATTTTAGTAGGGAATTCAAATGTATATATACATAGAAATGTGGATTTTTATAGTACGAAAACTTAGTCAATTTGCAGTAGTTAAATCTATTGAGAATGAACAAAAATCTAAGATAATTATTACGGTAATTTAGAAATTTAGTTGAAAATGGAAACTTATCTATGAATTTGGAATTTAATGAAATTGTGAATTTATATTGAAACTTATAAATGAAGCATCTAAATTAACATTTGTAAATACGTTTAAAATTCAATGTAAAATTCTGAAGAAGAAATTAATTTATTTACTAATCCGTAACATATCCAATTAATATAAAATATTCTGGTGGGTCAACAACCGTTTTGCGCGTTTATGATTCGTGCCCACCTATCCTATTTCACTTTGTCTATTTATAGGCTGTGTAAACCCTAGCCTCCATCTATCTTCATTTCTCTGTGTGTTCTTTTCTTCAACTTCTTCTCTTCCAATGGCTGCAAAATTTCTAGATCCAATTACAGTCCAAAATAAAAATAAAAATAAAAATTTCAAACTCCTCTAAAAATTCCAGAAAAATTATATGTCATAATTCTCGAAGAGCGTAATCTGTTGGTACTGTCCGTTTTTTTGATTGGTGCTGTAGCGTGCTTGAATTTGAGAAGAAGGACGTGGCCTGTGACATGGCATGGTGATGGGGTATATTTGTTTATTTTGTTTTATTTAATTTTTGTTTCAATCGAAATTTTCAAATAACTTTCTCATACGTAGTCTGATTCACGGGAGATTTTTTTTGTTAGGATCGTAATTAAATTCTAGATCTGCTGACGTTGGTTTGGACCAATTCGGAGACCGTCGAATTTTTAAGTTTAAATTGAATTTAAATTCGATTTAAATTCAAAAGGTGAGTGTTTTAACCCACTCACAACTTCTAGAATTTCTTGTGTTTGTTAAATTAATTTTAGATATGAGTAGAAATTTATTTATGACTGTTTGACATGTTTTATTCATTATCTCTGATAAATCGCATTCATTTAATATAACTGTTAATTAATTTTATTTGTTGCATAAATTTGACAATTAGAATTTATTGAATTGCATATTAACTGCCAGTCATAGTTATGTTAAATTTTTATTTCATATTAACTGCCAGTTAAATTTACGTTTATTTTTGCATATAAACTGCCAATTAACAGTTATTAAATTTATTTTGAGTATAAACTGATAATTGATACCATTATTTATCACCTGTTATGTATTGATGATTGTTTGAAATTGGATGATGACTGTGATAAATGGATGTATGATTTGGTGGATGAATGGATGATTAATCTTATTAATTGCAAGTTGCTATGCATTTCATTCATTCGCGATTGCGGTTTGAAATGATATATAACCGCATATTTTATTATTTTAAATTGCGGATTGAAATGATAAACATCCGTATCACTTGACCATAGGATAGAAAATTATATACAGGCACCGCGGTAAATATATAAAATTATTTTTGAAATGTCTTTCTATGGTTTTGTAAAGTTATATATATATATATGGTTTATGAGATATTGATTTGGTTATTGATAAAGGCTATTATATATATAGTAATTTCCGGTTTTTAAACTTTGTATAAAATGGATTTGAAGTATAAAATAAAGTTTGATTTTTTGAGATAAAGCATTTATTTGAAATTTAAATTCTAGAGTTTTAATGACTTAAAAGAGAATAAGGTTGAAGATGAATATTAAGTTAAATTGGAATTTAATAAAAAGTTAGAATTTTTAAAGGATATGATTTACAACTTGATTTTGTGTAGAGTGATTTAAATGAATATCAGGTTGATTTAAATGAATATATAATAAATTGAAAGAATATCCAGTTATGTGAAGATAAAGGTTTTACTTAGATTATATTGAATTCATTAAGTAAACATTTCAAGTCTAAATAATAAGTAATTGAATTTGATATATATATGGGTTTGTCAAATGAGTTGTTTTTGAAATGGTGAAATATTTAAAGCTTTAAAACATAAGAATTAAAATGGTATTTGGAAGTTTAAATCGATATTTGGAATTGATTTGTGAAATGTAAAGAAGCTATTTTGTTTTATAAAAATAATCTAATATTTGACCATTTAAGAGATGGAAATTTGTTTCAAAGTTATGATTTTCAAGGTAGTATAATTTGAAATTTTATATTCAAGAGTTTTGACCTCTAAATATTTACTTTGAAAACCCTATGATTTTGGAAAGTATATATATTGGAATAAAATGATATCGTATTAATTCGGGTTTTAAAAGGAAATGATATCATATTTATATGGTTTTGAAATGGATATTTTATTCTGGTTTTAAAGTATAATTATTTTAAATGACTGCGGTGTTATAATAACGATTGGTTGGCAAAGAGACCGGGATCGGATATGGACATACTCTCTGTCGATACCGAAAACCACTTTGACTAACCATGTACGCGGTGGAGATTCCAGAATGAAGTAGGTTGGTGACGGCGTTTCCTGTAAGGTAAATACGTGGACTCAACTCTCGTGAGCTGGCATAAGGTGGCTAAAAGAGGAGCGATTGACGGGCTAATGAGGTAGCACCTCTGATCGGACACTTCCCTTCGATACTATACTCTGACTTTGGATTTTTCGGTGGCCACCTTCACTTTTGATTTCTTTGATGTGGGGAGTTTGTTCAAGGTGGGCGGCAGCTGCGCTCTGCGCGTTTCCATCGGTCCGGAAGCGTAATTGGTATATCTACCCTGGCATTGCCTAGTTGTGCCGTGTCACCTACCCTAGCACGCCTTATACGATTTTGTTTTGTACCATACCTATGGAGTGCCCTCTGACGACGCCCAGTACGGGGGAGATTATGGTACTGTATAGACTATGGGAATACATAAATGTGTTAAGGTGGAAAATGTAAAGCCTTAACGCTATTTAAAAGTAAGTTTATTTTACAATTAGACACTATTATAATAGCGCAATATACTACATAGTAAATAGTTTAACGGATCCTTAGGAGATGTAAATCCCGAGCATCTCTTGAGTTACTGCACTCATATTTATTTCTGTTAATGTAACTCACATAAGATCTTTTAGTTCTGACTCGAGTGTTTTTGTCTTTCCAAATTCGCTCGGGTCAGTCCGTGCGTTTCAGGATTGAAGATTTTATTTCCGGAGGAAGAAGACGAAGATTTTATTACTATTACTATAGATAATATGGTTTCACTACACTCATGTTGTTCCGCTGCATTGTTATATGGTATGTGTACTCTGATATGTATTGTATAAATAAATACAGGGTTTTTGTAAACAGATTTATGAACTGTATATTTGATTATTATATTTTATCCTTCCGCTGTGAGATTCTGTTTCTTTCTCTGTTTTCTTATTTATCCCATAACAATCCGCCCTTACGTATGGTTTGAATCGGCACGTGTGTCTGTTTAAATCGTGCAAAAAGGCGGGATGTTACACATATGTATACATATATATATACACACACACACATTAAAATCATGCTTTACGTAATTTTATACATATACATACATATTTTTAAATATGTCAATAATTTTAGTAAATATAAAATTTGAATGTTACAAAATTATACTTTTGAATGGAAATCGTTAAATAAAAAAAGGTTTTTTTATATTAAATCAGATGTAAAACCATAAGATAAAAAAATTGGCTGAAAATACACACACACATACACACATAGGTCTATATAGACATACATACATCCCTATACCATTTCATATTAATTTTAAACATTAATTTTAATATATGCATAAACATATAAATATATATCTACACTATACGTTTATTAAATAATATATGTATATATCTTTCTGTTTATATATGTATGTGTGGATATGTGTGTGTATGTATATTTATCAAATTACAATCTACTATAAAATAGATTTAAATTTTAAATTATAATTTATTTTGAGTTCCAGATCTAGATCCAAGATTTGAATTTTGAACATAAATTTGAATCAAAATTTATTTATATTTGAATTTACAAATACTATATATAATATGTATATATTTACACAAATTTATACTTTTGTAAGTAATTTTATAGCATATTAATTTTTTTTTTGAAAATGGGTTTCTTTTTTTTGCTTTTAGTATAAAATGCAAAGTTATAAGCAATAACAAGGGCACATAGTTTATGCAACCATTAAAAGTGTCTATATACATCAGATTTTCAAATCCAAACCTTACTTCCAAGCTTTTTCTCGTTATCCGCATAGCATCATTTGTTGATACTATAATTCCAATCTTCATAGTCAGGCTTACTAAATAGTAAACATATCTGGCCATCACTTTGCTATTTCTGGCTTAAAATATGGCAGTTGCACATTTCTCTATCACATGTTCTTGTATCTCAACAGCTGCATCGTGACTTAAAGCACATGATGTCTTCTTCTCCATCGTGACCGCAAAATTATAGTCCTCCTCGAATGGTGAATCTTGTACCAGCATTTATCTACCAATCATGACAAACCAGATTAGCATTGTTGTTCATGTCTCAGATCTAGATAAGGAAACGATGCAAAACCAGGTTCATGAATTCACATTCCGATAGTGGACCGATATCCCTGTCATGCTCATCGGCTTTAGTGCATACACTAAGTCTTAGATCTATTCCCCAATCCACGTCCGTGTTTCGCTCAGATCTACTAGAATTGCCTTCATTATAATAGCGAATGCTTTCCAAAAGTCAATATAGATCGGCATAGTAGACTTCCAATCAAATCGGTTATGATGTAGATAGTTATTCCATTTGTTATCATCTTCCCTTCAATATCCTATCTCAGTAACAAAGAAACCCGTACAATGAAACATGGTGCATCTCTGCAATCCCCTTTTAAGATCCGGGTTCTTCATTGTTTTGATAAGAATGATTTTGAAATAGTAATATCCATTACCCTTGAGAAGCTCGCAAGATTCATCATTTACAGATCTGTATTTAAGTCTTCAATTCGATCACGACCCCTAATATGAATGGGCATGATTTTTTCACTCTTTTCCCTTTAGAAAACAACATACTTCTGTGATAGCTCACAAACAAATCGTAATGTAAACGGTTAAATCACAGGAAAATAAAATTTGAAAAAATATTCCCCTCTTTGTATCCACTATTTTGGAGTTTCTTTCTACAAAAGAGTCCCTATCTAATATCATACTAAATTTCATAAACATATACATACATACATACATACATACATACATACATACATACATATATATATATATATATATTAGACAATACAAGTGTATATGAAGGGGAAAACATGTCTGTTGCGATATAAATCCCAACACTTATATACGGACATGTTAAACCATGTACACTATATATGTTGCATGTGTATGTGCAGACACATGTATTTGATGCACATGTTATATTAAGTTATAAAAAATATAATATTAAAAAACACTACATATAAAAAATATCGATTTTATTTAAAATTAATTTAAAAACAAATCTAAATTAATTCATAAGCCTAATAAGATCCTAAACGAATTTTTTTTTTGAAATTTGCTCATTCACCCCGCTATATACTGGCCCAGTTGTAACATATCATACTATCCAACCCGACACTAGTAAGCATACAAAAATCCAATGGTGTTCATTATAGATCGAAGTTCAAACAACAAAATGTATGTGCATTATTCCACCATGTCTATGTTGGAGCTTCTACTAAACACTAGTCATCATGCACACAACATCTGATATGATTAAGCTCGCTACACGAGGATGCATGTAATATAGTTGCCACGAATGGGATTTTCGACCCTCGAAAATCAACACCAATACGTCCACTGTACAGAATGCCGAGCAATTGAGCACCGAAAATACCAGTTCATTAGGGGTGAAGAAGAAAAGCTAGAAGAAAAATATAAACAACAACACAGAATCTCACAATCGTAGCGGAACAAAATATAATATATAATAACATATTTTTATACAAAAGAATCTGTAACTGTTTCAAACTTACAATCATCAGAGTACAACAATCAATATATCAAGCTGGACAGTTATAATAACTTGTCCTCATACAGCGGAAATGTATGTCAAGTACGGAAATACGTCTCTGCCATCCAGCTCATCTCCTGAGCTTCATAGCATCCGATCTTGCATTTGAAATACTCGGTCTGACTCGATCATTATAGTAAAATAACACCCAAGTCAGTCTAAAAAACCAATATAAGAAAACACACTCAATTTGAATTATTAAAGTTATCAAAATCCTTTGAAAACAAAGGTATCTCGTAAGACCGCATCATACATAAACACGAAAGGTTTTTTCCTTACGATAACTATAACATTTTATAGAAAATCCAGTGATATTAGAATATTATCTAAGTACAAATACTTATTCAAATAGCCGAAATTGTTACATTAATTAAATTTCAGCATACCAGGCTCTACAAACAAAACCGTAAAGGCTCTATTGGAAAATGGATTTCATACAATGACTGGGCTACTGGGGTACCACCACCCATCACAGTACAGTTTTAGAATAATGTACGGAGGACATCGCCTAGATCCCCTGCTACATAAGGCCAGCTTACCTTAACCCGGATAGAACCGAATATGTTATCACCTTGGGAGTTCCTACCCTTGAAAATCGAGCGCTCCCTTTTTCATGCACAACCATATCCATAATTTATATATATTTCCAAGGGTATCTAGAAAGGTGATAACATACCCTAATTGGGTGCGACCCACTTAGCCTTGTTGCATCTCCCATGTTTCAGTCAAACCCGGTTGATGAGGCTTGAGGCTAACATTTACCTTTCAAGAACAATTCCACTTAGAATGCTCAATATTCTCCAATGATGATGTTCTGATAGCATTCGTCCATACAAGTTGTCCAAGGTCTGGACAAACCGAATCATTATCTTCACTCTCTTCATGTTATCCATTCGTAACGTTTAAACTAAATCGAAGTGGTTTTCGGATAATTAAATCTAATCTCGGTCTCTTCGAAATAATTAATGAAATTGGCCAATATTTAGTAGTCGGTTATTTAACTATCAGGTAATATCCATAAGTAATCACTAGGCCCATATTATAATTTTATTCCTAAATATTCATTTCAAAATACCTTTACAAAGGTATATATTCAAATTCCTTTCCATATCCAATATTTGAAAACAATTTCAAATACTTAAATCCATAACAGTATATTCCCAAACGATTTCAACACTTAGAAAATATTTTCAAATTTCCATTTTAATATTTAGGAAAACATTATAAGTCTTATTTTTCCAAAATCATTTCAAATATCAACGCTTCAGAGAACATTTCGTAACTTATCCCATAAGTCTTCGGAATCATTAATAAATTCCCTTTAACATTTTCCAAAACCCGGTATACTTTTTTATAACCTCATTCAACAATTTATAATTTCTTTTATGAATTCTGATTTCGTTTTTCGAAGTACCCATATTCAACATTTTGAAATTCCATTTTCTCCAAACCACTTATAAAATTCCTCTCCTCGAAGATATCCATTTTCGAATCTCAAGAGAATTTATAAATAAAATTTTCAATTACTTCAAAACTCTCTATATATAAATAAGTATTTAAAAGAATAATACTATGTTTTTAAAAAAGTTTAAGTGGTCATTTAAAAATATCGAAATCCTTTTTATAAACATTAATAGCTCTTTTGTTTATAAACAAATCTATTTCAAAGCTGATTTTAAAAATTAGAATTTAGTATTCGAAAAATTCACTTTTCGATGTACTTTAATCCTACTAGTTCAACTTTTGTAGTTTGATATATGACATTTTCCTTTGAAGACAAACTTAAATTCTTAAAATTAAAGATTTTTTTTTTAAAATTCCAATAACCAATTCAATTTATAAACCCTCTCGATTTACAACCCATCGATTCTATTCCAGCTTCCTATCCATTTCCACTTTTCAAAAATAGTATCCACTATTTTTTTCCAACCATATTTTCATATTCTAATATAAATTCAGCCTATGCATTTTATATTTCCAAATTTTCATCTTTTATCAATTTCCTTTACTTATAAACATCGTTTACAAATATATAACTTCTTTGAGTTTCACTTTTTATAAAAATAATCTCATTTATAAAATTCCATTTTATAAACTCAATTTCTTATAAATTCTATTAGTTTCTGCCAATCTATTTTAAATATCGATTTCAACTTCTTTTCATATTTTCCAAAAATATCGTTTAAAAATACATCGTTTAAAAATCCTTTATAAAAATTATTTTAAAGTCTCTATTTAAACTTATTTACGAATAGATGAGTACAAACCCAATATCAAATCATTTATTTTTCCAAATCAACTTTCTTTAATATAATCCAAATTTAGATATAAATGTTTTTATATTCGAAATCTCCTTTTAAAATCCTTCAAGTTCCAAAATAATATTTATGGTATTAAAATATCAAAATTCAGGTCAGTGCTACTATAGCATCCAATAATTCACATCGCAACAATAATCTATAACAGATTATTCGAACTTATCATATATTATTATATATGAAAAAAATCAATATAAATTTAAGGAATCCAGTTGATGTAACGTTCGCGATTTTTCGACGCTCGAAAACCGACATCAATACGTCCACCGTATCAACTGCAGAGCAATCGAACGCCGGAAACCGAAATGTTATGGTTAAAGAAGAAGAAAAAGATTGAAGAAGAGAGAAAAAGATAGAACAGAAGAGAAAGAAATAACAGTTAAATATCAGAATCTCACAATCGCAGCGGGACAACATATAATAGATAAATGAATAATTTTTAAACCAAAGAACTATATCAGTTATTACATTACATCACATTACATTACATTGTATCAGCAGAGTGTACAACAACAAACAGCGGCAAAGAAATACTATATACTAGTTGATATGCCATGTCCAGAATTCCAGAATAACCTGATAACCTAACTCTAGACTGATCGTGTGGAAATTGGTGGGCATCCAGAGTTTAGGAAGGGAAACAATAAACTCCAGGTCAGTCATGGGACTAGTATGAGAACTTAAAACAGTTTATCTTTTAAAACAAACAAAGGGATATTTTAAAATAGATTCACAATGCTTTTTAGAAAATGAAACTACCATAAGGCCTCCCGCACACACACACAATGCAAACGCAGAATCAGAGGAGATTTCTCCTTATGATAGTCAAAGATGCTTGATACGCATTAAAAAGAAACAATTTGATATTATTACTAGTGCATAGTGTAGGAAAAAAATCATTTCGAAAGTAAAGATATAAATCTTAGCCAACATACGACCATTATCGTATGCCTACTATAGCTGCCATCTAAACAGTGGTGACCACCATAAGTAAATGGCAGGTTCTACAACTAAAACCGTACAAGATGCGTATTGAAGTTTGGATTTCCAACAAATGGTCAGGCCAAAGAACTTCTCATTGCCACATGGGTACGCCTCTAGAAAGACGACCCGAGAACCTAACCGGATCTCTACCAACACAAGGCCGGGTTACCCCTAACTGGCTAACTACTGACACGAATATGTCATCCCCCGATCATAACCGATCTATATCCGAGGATCCTCGATTCCAACAACTACAAGGTAATAAATTTGCAGCAACAACATAGGTTAAGTATCTGGGCTCCATACCATGATACCACCTCTATCCAAAAGGAATGACATACACTAAAGGGGCGCTACCCCCTAATAACCTTGCTGCATCCTTCCTATTTTGACCATTTTCGGGGTGTGAGGTCCGACGAAGTCTCGTCTACAAAGCTACGCTTAATACAAAAGCTGTGCTTTGATCATCAAATGCTCAACAACACTTTGTATGCCACATTACCAATTTGGGAATGTATCACTAGTAACCATCATCTACATAACCTCTGAGCTCGTACGTCTCAGAGAAGGGTGTTAAGCTAAGAGAATAAATTCTCCGCCACCAAAAGAAATATATTTGATAGAAACTAGCTTTACATCTCAAATTGTAATGGCAAACACACATCCATACAAGTCCGTTCCGGGATCGAACGGAACCGAAGGCACTTATAAAGAAGCCCTTGCAATCTGGATATTCACTAATCACGTCCGGACTTCCCGTCACTAAGGGTGATAAAACCTCTATATCGGAGATCAACCGATGCAGAGTCATTCGACGGTAATCCTTCCTTTTTCAAAAATATCCGGTCTTCAACACAGGTCTTCAAATGCAATCCATAACGACGTATCACATATTCGGAATGGGTTATATGACCCAAAGGTCCTTTCCCGACTAACCCGAATAGTAAGCGCTTATTTTGAAAATAAGTGTAGCATTCAAATTCAAGCTAATCACAGCAAATACCCATTTAAAGGTAAATATTGATAGTCGGTTATTTAACTATCAGTAGATATGCACAACATCACTAGATTCCAAATAATTTCCCAAATTATTTATTTTCCAAAAATATCTTTACAAGATATATATTTTCCACACTTCAACATTTGAAAACAAATTTCAAATCACTTTTCACCTTTACAACTTTTGAAAACAAATTTCAAATCGTTTCCCTATACGGGATATATTCGCAAATCTTTATTCATTTTCATTTCAAAATGGTTCATTTAAACCAATTAAATAAATCCTTACCGATTTACTTTATATTTACGGTCCAAATCCATAAATTTATTTCCACACTTCAAAAATAAATCAACGTTTATTTTTAAACAAATTTTCCTTTCTTTTATAAATTCCATAGTGAATTTACAATTCTCAAATTTCTATGAATATACGATTTCCAAATCGATTTCTAATATTCATTTTCAATTCATCTTTAAAGGATAAAATCTCAAAATATTCACTTCATATTGGAAAACATTTCCATAATTATTTAATAATAAGTAATTCACAAATCCATTTATTTTCAACACTTAGAAAATATTCAATATACTTAAATCGAAATTAAGTATATATTTCATTCTTTAAAGAAAACGTGCGCTCAAATGCATTTATTTGAGTCAAAACGAATGTTGCGTAAAACATCATTACGATGACCCAAAATCACTAGTTTAGGAATTCGAAATTAAGATAGATATATAAATCCCAATACTATATAAAACATTTCCTTTAAGAAATCATTTACTATAACAACAGTGTTATAGTCCACCATTTCCTTCTATTTCTCGAAAACGACTATTTCAACAATAAATGTTGAAATCTATGGTTTCGACACTTAATACATTTTAAAACAACTTCAAACCATTTTAATTCTATTTTAAATATCACTTCCCAAAAACATTTCTTGAATATATTATTCACTGTCCAAAATCGTGAATATACTTCGTTAACCAAATTCAACATTTCTACTCATTTTATTTGAAGGATTATCCACTATCCAAAATCGCGAATATATCTCCTCTTATAAGCTTCATTAAATTCATCAAATTTGATAAATTTCGGATTTATAAAACAATGTTTATAAATTCCCATTTATATTTTTATAAAGACTTCAATTTACAAAATTTAAAAATCTTGCTACTTATAAAATTCCATCTATAACCTCATTTTTAGCATTAACAGAACTCCTTTCATAATTCCATTATTTCTATTTATAAAATATATATTTTATAAATCTCATCTATAAACCATTTATACTTATTCGAAAATCTCAATTAAAATGCCAAAATCTGATTCATAAGTTAATTACTTATAAATCTTTTATTTTACAAAAATTTATTCATTTTATAACTTCACAATTTATAAATCTATAATTTTCATTCACTTATGAAATCCATTTATACTTCATCTTAAGACTTATAAAAACTCGTTTCATAATCCCAATATTTTAATTTATAAATATTAATTTTATAAATCTTTTATATAAATCGTGTATAACAATTCAAAAATCCCAATTTAAACTATTTTATAAATTTATAAACTACTTATTCCAAAAATCACCATTTTCGGTTATATTTCACAAAAATCATAATTTTATAACATTAAATTTTATAACGTTTATTTATTTAAAATGAATCAATTCCAAAATTTAATAAAACGTATACTTTCAAAAATCACTTTAAAATCCTTTTAAATTTTGAAAATCATTCCTTTAACATTTTTAAAACTCCAAAATAGGCTCAATGATGCAACGGCACCAAATAATCAATCACGACATCCAAACATCATATATCAATATGATGATCAACAAATATCACAATATCTGTAATCCAATAAATACTGGTGAGGAATCCAGTTGGATCCCTCCAACCTGTTTTCCTGCATCTACAGATGTTAGCACAATACCAATTCCGTTTCACTACGGAATATCGTAGTATATAGGATTTATAAAATATTATCCGCTATTATGCGGCGCAATAGGGTCTCATCCGCTATATAATGCGGGAAATCAACTCCAAGTACATATATAATACCAATTACAATCAAGATGGACTTATCGCGGTATATGTTTTTAATAAATAACATCCGCTTAATATACGGCGTATAACGTCTATTTTAACAATCAATAGATAGCAATCATCATTCAAACATACATTCAAGCAATTTTAAATCTAACTATTTAAAATTTAAATTGAAACTGATTCGACTGAGCGAGAAGTTCTCACCTTGAGTTTCCGATAACAGTTGTAGCTTTTTATTTCGAATAAAATTAAACGTGTGTTTAATTTTACCCAAAATTCTCACTAACTCCAAATGACTCCAATCCAGTTCCATAGCGTAGTGCTCGACGAAACGAAGCCAACGCAACTTATTTCGCGCAATTCCGACCTCGTATGAACAAGATATCACATTTTAAACATTATACAAAATTTAATATTATTCAATTTACAATTAAATTTAATTTTCTTTTTACTTTTACATCTAGGCCGTTGATTCTTGCTTGCTGAAATCCAGGCCGTGCCATGTTTCTTCTATAACGCGCATGCTTCCAGGTTGTTCGAACGGAAAGAAACCCAAAGCCATCGACCTAGGGTTAAAAATTGCAGCCACCACGACGACTTCTGCATCGATTAGCAAGCACCACTTCGAAGCCAACGTTGAGCACCTCCCTCGCCTTGAACAACGTGGCACTCGGCTGCTCCATTGTCACGATTTTCATGCACCAACGACCAGCCAACGCGGCCCCCTAGCGACCACTACACTGCTCCAATTCAGATCACCACCGTTGATCTTCAAGATCTCGATGCCCTCTACATTTTTCATGTTGGAAGTTTCGTGTGAAAGTTGATGGATTTGAAGAAACTAGAGGAGAAAGAAGGGTGATTTTCGGCCATTGAACAGTAGGGTGGCGGCTGAAGACAATATTAGGGTTAGGGTTTGTTTCTTTGTTGCAAATGAAAATAATGAAGGCCTTTTATAGAAAATTTCCAAATTACTATTCACTCGAAATTTTCTGAACTCCAAATCTCGCGCGGTGACTGGCGTTTCTAGGGTTTACCCCACGTTCGGGACACAATGGAATAGGTTTCGGAGGCCAATTCGATCATATGTGCGAGTTACAGCAATAAAAGATCAAATTTAAATTAAATCGATTAAACGAATTTTCTATGCGTTTTGGCTTGCCCTGGAAAAACGGTAAATCCGATTGACACGAAATTTGAAACCATGCAATAATTTAAAATTATGGATCCGATGAAACTAGTTTCGTCAAAATCCGAGACTGTTTGAAAAATGACTATTTTCACTAGTCGATTTAAATATTAAAATATTCAATTTTCACAAATTAAGTTTTAGTTCAATTTTAAAAGTTCTAAAATATCGTTCTAACTCTAAAATGATTTAATACAACTTTACAAATCAATTTTAATCATATTAAACCCAATTTTCAATTATTTCTATAATTTGAAATATTAAATTGTCGATTTAATTATCCAATTAAATCTAGATATTCAAAATAAAATTTATTCGACTTACAAATTTTACTTTCTAATATTTAAAAGTCAATTAAAATATACGAATTCTAATTAGCAGAAATTCTGGGTTGTTACAAACTTTCCCCCTTAAAAGAATTTCGTCCTCGAAATTACCAGGTAAGGAAAATTCACAAAATCCATTAACTTTTCAAAAATCATTCGTTCAAATTAAATTTCAAATTCATTTAAGTGTTTAACTTTCTCAAAATCCATAGTTAAACTTCTTACAATAGCTTTACTAAGTTTCCAAATCATACTTAGTTATCTTTTCAAAATTTTCCAATTTTCTCAAAAATATTCGAACGCCTTAAATTTTTCGAAAATTTCGCCATAACCTCATTTGCGCGCCTCGATCCAAAAAAATGACAGTATATGTATATGTATATATATCATAATATACATCTCATCAAGTGATGAGGCATCCCGCAGGGAAAAAAGTGTAAAAGTACGATATGTAATCCGAGATATGTACCTTATATATTATTAGCGAGCATATACTGCTAATATAGCGCGAAAGCGAGCTCCAAAGGCGAAGCGAGCGCAATCCGCACCTACTAAACACTCAAAAAACCATGAGAAACATTCATATATGAAAGTAATATCAATATACATCATATAGCAGCATAACAACTACATGTGCCACATTCAAATCAAATTCACTAATTCACTAATTTACATTCAAGGTGGTTCACTTCCACATTCAAATCAAATTCAATTCTATTTAAGATTCACTTAACTTCCAATTTGATTTATAGCTTTCAATTTTCCTTAATTCAACTTCATTAACACTTAATGAAATATACACAATTAATTAACAATCAAATAACAACCAATGTATATTCAACATAACCAAATTATTAAATTTACATTCAATTTGGTCTATCACTTTTAATTAGCTTTAATGAATTAAAACTTACATTCATTATCCCATATCAATTCTTTTACATTCTATTGATTAATATTTCATCCATTAATTAATTTAATTGCTAATTCATTGAACAAATAAGGTTAAATTTCATTTATATAACTCAAGTTCATATTCATCACTTCTCTTGATTAATTTGCTTCGATACCAAAATCAAATTCATTTAATATTACTTAAGTTACATTCCATTTCAATAGCTTATCCAATCCAATTCAGATTCCAATTCCAGTTCTATTTACTTACCAATTCGAAATGGATTTCAATTTCATTTCCTTGCACTTGCAAATTTATTTATTCATTCACAATTTATTTTCCAACTTAATAATTGCAATCCCTCTTTTGGAAACCCGAAAATGAATACAGATGATGTTGCAGTCATCATCGGAATTATTTTCCAGCGACCGAAAAGAGTTTAGAGCTTTTATCCCTTCAAAATATTTTTTCCAAACCTTTGAAAACCATTTTCAAAGTCATAAAGTAATTTAATCTTTTCCAAATTGCAAACCCTTTCAAAACATGTCCAAATATTCCTCTGGAATTTTACTTGAAATTACAAATCACATTTACAAATCTTTTACTTATATAATTTCACTTATTGTATATATAAGATTATTTCAATTTCTTGTTTCACTTTCCATTTTAATAATGATAATATTTCAATATCATCGTTTCCTAACTACCAAGCAACCATATATTATAGACATTTACAGAAAATTTATTTCTTTTAGTATACAAAAATAGTTTGGGTAAAATTATTTCATTTTCTCAATTTCAAAACAATACCATGTCAGTTTATCTTGTTTAAGAGTTTAGAAATCCCTATCGATTACGGTTGTACTTCCCGCACCGAGCAGAATTCATAAACAATCAACCGATAAGTCAACACAATACAAAACAATTTATATTCACTAACAAATACGCGCTCATAGCTATTATTACACTCAAACTCATTCTAGAGTACTACTGACTCTATCTCTAATGAGTAATCCCCAACAGAGCCATGGTTGTCGCTTAACCACATGCTCTGATACCAGATGTAAAGTTCGCGATTTTTCGACGCTCGAAAACCGACATCAATACGTCCACTGTATCAACCGCCGAGCAATCGAATGCCGGAAACCGAAATGTTATGATTAAAGAAGAAGAAAAAGATCGAAGAAGAGAGAAAAAGATAAAACAGAATAGAAAGAAACAACAAAATAGAAAGAAACAACAGAACAATATCAGAATCTCACGATCGCAGCGGGACAACATATAATAGATAAAGGAATAATCTTTAAAAAAAAGAACTATATCAGTTATTACATTACATCACATTACATTACATTATCCCATACCTTCCTACAGTCGAACCTCCTTCATCCCTACAGTCGAACTTCCTTCATCCCGTACCTCTATCCCCTTCCAAAATAGTCAATCCTTCCCTACTCAATGTAGAGCACAACAAAACATCGGCCTCCTATCTCATGCCTATTCCAAACAACCAAACCCATGCCTTACGATCAACTCATTGAAATTCAACCTGGAACCCTAGCCCACGTCATGATCCCCCTTCAACCGTCTACCTCGACATCACTTGCTCCTACCTTTCACATGCGAGTCAGCCAGGCAATGTGATGAAGTCGCGTTCTATTATTTATTTATTTTTTCGAACTGAATTCGATTTTTTTTCTCCTTAGCTTGATTTGTTCGGTTGGATTATTAGGGAAGAAATAAAAGGAAAGGATGTTGCATCTTTTAAAATGAGGGAAGCGTGTGCGTAGTATAGGTTGGCTTGTTATCAGTGTTAGGGTGGCTGATGGATAAATTTTTGTGGGCTGATGTGAAATGGTGATAAATATATATGTTTAAAATTCCAAAAATATCTAGATATTATTTTCAAATCCCAATCGAGCGTGTCGCCTAACGTTTCTAATGTTATACCGCTATTCCGAACCCAATGGAACAAGTCTCGAGGCCTAATTCGATCGTTTAAAGAAGATAACATTTTAAAATCAACTATTTAAATTAAATTCGATTAAATTATTTCGAAGGGTTTTCAGATCGCATGACTAAACAGTAAATCCAATCATTACAAAATTTAAAATTGGATAATAACACACTATTACAGATCTAATGGAATTGGTTTTGCCGAATTCCGAGACTGTACTTCGGATTGTTATTTTAAGGCGTTGATTAAATCGGCAATTTCAAAATTTTATGAAATCACTTGAAATTTCAGTTTTGAAAACTTTCTTACCTAATTATAAATCCAAATCAAATTTTTAAACCATTTAAATTTAACGGTCGAAAATATGGGCCATTACAATAGTCCTAATAACATCTTGTACTGTAGTAAATACCAATTTATGAAATATACCAACAACCATGAATTATGGTTGTCTTATATATAATAACAAATATTAAAAAATTATTATAAGGCAAATTGAGGTAGAATGATATTTTTATTTTGTTGTCTATCTATGAAGATGGATAAAAAATATGCTTGAGTCACCAATAGACTAGAGTCGAGCCTTTTAAAACGACTAAGCAATAGATCATGCATAATATGAAGTGCATGTATAACCAATATGCTTGTTGTACTGAAGTTGGCTAACCAACATCAAAATTATCCAAAATATGCATTACATGTTTTCCATTACAATCACAGGCAGTAGCATTTTAATTAGTTATTTTATTATTATTACCAATCTAGTCAAGGTACAGTGAAATGAACGAGATTTTAACCACATGTTGTAGGCATCCAAATCTGTTGACTATTTAACAATCACTTATTTATATTTGCTCTTTTAATATGTGTCTTCGTTTGGGCTTTGGTACCCAAATTATAGACACTTGTTTAAAATTTTGAACAGTTTATTTGTTATAGATGATTTAGAAACAATGTTTGTTGGTGCATTTATCAAGAGCTGCATGATTATACTTGCATTTTTTTTTTAACTAAAGTAGCACTAATGCAGCAAAAAAAGGACTAAAGATACCCTTGATGAACAACACTGAAAGGTTGAGAGTATTTTCTAATATGGAAAATTTGCATTTTTAATTTTATCTTCATCTCTTAAGGGTCCATTCTTAAACATACCAAATGTTACAGTGTTGGCGTTTCTTACATCCCACATAAAGTTTTTGTAATATGAGATAAGATTTACTTCAAATGTTCAGAAGAGAGAATTTAACTGTTCAAATTTAGTGAGTTTTAGGAAAATTTTAGATCTTAAACTAGGACCTTAGCCCATTTTCATCTAGTTTAAAATTTTAGATCATCCCTATAAAAGGCACTCAAGTGTTTCCCAAAAACACAACGAAATTCCATTTACTCAGTTCGATGACTACCACCTTCTACTCTTCCTCTAACAAAAAAACTGACCAAGAATGGTCGATTATTAAAACTAAACATTTATGGGTGGTTATCGTTTGCTGCATGGGGTTCAACAGCTTCAGATCGACCGCTATGCTACGTGGGTCGACCTGTGGACCCCATTCAATTAATTAAAAATGTTAATTTCTTAAATGAATTATTTTTGTTCTGTATTGAATTATTTTTGTTCTGTATTCGTTTTTCATCCGTATCTTCTTCGTTTGGACTCCGATCGTAAAATTCTAAATATTAAAGTTGCTCAAAATTTCTCCACAAATGCAATAATGCAAGTTTCTTGGTCAAATTCAATCGTGTGCACAAATTTAATTGTTGGATCCAAATTAACTAACTAACTAATTAAATTACAAATGCCAAATTACTGGGTGTTATAGTAATGCTCTATAAATATTGGACAGTGTATTACTCATGGCTGCTTGTGGCACTAATTGATTATGTATTACTAGTTATTGGATAACTGTGGAATGACCCACTCAATAGTTTTCTGTTGGTTAATATTATTAAGGTCAAACATAAAATATCAATGTAACAATATTACATAATTTCTTCGACTTGAGAATACCATTGACCATTAATGTGGAAACTTCATTTTGATTATAGTTAAATCGTGGCTCGACATCCATTGAACGACTATAGTTGGGCCGAACGGAAATTTTGGAAGTGAGACACTATTCAAGAAAGAATTATTTTCCTCGATTATATGAGGTTAGTATCATTGTCAACTAAAGTCAACTCAAAGTCAAAGTTTTTAGCCAGATCAGTTCGGTTAATGTTACTTTTTGTACTAAACCTAGGAATTTGTGTTTGGATTATAGTTGATTATGTATGATATTGAAATTTTTACTATTACCAAATTCCATATGTTCTAATGTGATATAGTTTTGACAAAAGGAAATGGTGTAAATAATGTCACAAACATATTACGCTTAAAATAAGTAAAATTGGATTTTACTGAAGCTATATAAGCAATAAATTTGGTCATAATTTCACACCATTAGCTAAGGTGATGTATGAACGTTAACATTTGAATTGTTCATATTAATTGCTGTCCGAATTTAGACCTAAGAGTCACACAACTGAAACGTCGAATACTCTGACTACTACCTAATTTAATTGGTTATAACTATTATAAATTAATTAAAATAATTAATATTTATGAAAAACTAATTATAAATTATTATTCAATTTCTTCTAAAAATTGTGTGTATATAAAAGTTGTATACACACATATCGATATATGATATCGATGTGTGTTTAAATTAGATTTAAATGCATATTTATCTGACCTAGCTTGAAGCAGTTTGGAGGCCCAAATGTGGGCAGAGATGGCCGAACATAAGAGGTTAAAAATAGGGTTGGATATTGATTCAAAAAGGGTTTGAAATAGCAAGAGGAAGGATCCGAATCCACTTTTAGCTCCTCTATCCCTCGGCTATTGAAGCACCTTTAGCCCCTAATTTTGTGAGTCGGTTTTTTCTCCATCCTCTTTCATCTCTAGCTGGCCATACCCCCTCACTTCCTTCATTATTTTTTGAAATTAAAACATAAAATTAAATAACAACAGGGCTTCTGCGTAAGGCGCTTTTTGTCTGGTAGCTTTCCCTGAAGGAATTGAATTTAGATTCAAATAGAGTCAGGCAATTCAATGTTCAAGGTATTAACTCTAGGTCATAGTAAGGTACTAACTTTATTTGCACTTGTGTATATACATATATATAATTGTTTATTATGTCATTCTTTTACCTTAGATTGTAAGTATATTATCATGAATCTACATATGTCTATGTTGTCAATATTGGATTAATATATATCACATATGTATGTGTGTTTGTCTGTATATATGTATATGTATATATATATGTATGTATATATGTATGAATTTATGTACATACGTACGTATGTATGTATTAATATATATATATATATATATATATATATATATATATATATATCTCTGTGTGTGTATCAATGTATATAGCTTACGACCATAAATTAAAAAAAAGTTACTAAATTATTTTAGGAGGCTTTTAAAATAAAATTTGATATTTTAACATAAAAATAAATAAATAAATTACATACAATTTTTTTTAAAATATATGCCTGATATATTCAAAATAATTTTTTTAACTTTATTTGTAACATGCATATATTTATATATATTTAAAATCATGCTTTTGTAATTTAATACACATATATACATATTTTATCGAATATGTCAACAAGTTTAATAAGTGTAAAATTGGAATATGACAAAATTATACTTTTGAATGAAAATTGTTAAATTAAAAAAAGGGTTTTGTTATATTAAATAAAATATAGGGCCGTAAGCTAAAAAAAATTAATTTTGTTTAGGCCAAAAGTATGTATACATACACACACCTACACCATTTTATTTTAATTTTATACATTAGTTTCTATATACGCTTAAACATGTAAATATATATATATATATATATCTACATTTTACATATTTTAAATGATATATATATATATTGAAAATGGTAATATACGTACATATATATATATATATTTCTTTGTACATATATGTGTGTGTATGTATTTCTTTATATATATGTATGTATTTATCTATACTTATCAAATTACGATCTATTATAAAATAGTTTTAAATATGAAATTATATGATATTTTGAATTCAAAATCTAGATCTGAGATTTCAAATTTGAATTTTGGACATAGAATTAAATTATTTATATTTGAATTTACAAATACTATATATACATAATGTATATATTTATACAAATTTATACTTTTATAAGTATAGTTTTATACCATACTATATAAATTATATATGTATATATACATAATTTTATACTTTTATAGGTATAATTTTATATCATGCTAAATTATATATATATATATATATACACACACACACACACACATACATATATGTCTAAATATTTATATTTTACAAACATAATTCATATTGTGTTAAAATTACACACACACACACATATATTAGACATCACATATGTATATGGAAGGGCAAACATGTCCGTTGCGGTGTATAAACCAATACTTATACACAGTCATGCTAAACCATGCATATTGTATATGTGTGTACGTGCACGTACACACATATGTATTTGATATACATGTTATATTATATTATATGAATTATAACATGAAAATAAAACAATATTTATCAAAAATTAAAATATTTATTTTATTTAAAATTAATTTAGATCAGATCTTAAAAAATTTAGACTTCATGGGCTGATAAGATCTAAAATGGAATAAATTTTTTAAATTTTACCCATTTACCCAGCTGTGTGTTGCCTAGTTCTAGAAGATCATACTATCCAACCACGATACTTGTATGCATTTAAAAATCTAATGGTGTTCATTGTAGTTCAAAATTCAAAAAATATAATGTAAGTGCATTTTTTCACCATGTCTATGTTGGAGCCTCTACGTAACCCCAATCCATAATTTAAATTCAACGGGGTAACATTTTGCGCAAATATTGGTTGCTCTTATGGGTATTGAACTCGGCACACTGTATTACAAACCATATAGATTATCACTAAACCAAAGCTTCTAATACTCAAAAGCTATAACTAGTTTTAAATATCTTATAACACATTATAATAAATTATGCCGTGCCCAGTAGGTTGCCCTAGCCCGTAGGCTTGGTGGACTTCCCTCTAGGCTGGTCCTGCCTCTACTAAACACTAGACATCATGTGCACAACATGTGAATCACATGATTAAACTCACCAGACAACATGTAATATAGTCCTAACAACAAATGGTAGTGTAGTAAAATACCAATCTATGAAATATGCCAACAACTACAGATTACAGTTGTCTTATATAATAAAAAATATTTAAAAATTATTATAAGGTTAAATGAGGTAGAATGATATTTTTATATTGTTGTTTATCTGTACTTGAGTCACCGCTAAACCAGTGTCGGGCCTTTGAAAATAACCAGGTGGTAGATCATGCATAATATGAAGCGCATATATAGCCAATATGCTTATTGCACTGCATTGGTTAACCAATATCAGAATCGTTCAAAATATGCATTACAGTTACACACAACGCCATTTTAATTATTTATTTTAGTAGTATTACCAATCTAGTCAAGGTATAACGAAATAAACGAGACTTTAACCATATGTTGCAGGAAGCCAAATCCGAGGATTATTAAATAATCACTTAGACATTGGTACTCAAATTTTGGACACCTATCGAACAATTGTCTAGGCTTAAATGTTTGTCTAGCAAATACCCAATTTATTTATTTTTAAAATTTCTTATTATAACTTAAAATTTTGAACGATTTAATTATTAGAGATGATTTAAAAGAAACAACGCTTGTTGGTGCATTTATGATACCATGGGCGAATAACACTTGAAGATTGAAAGTATTTTCTAATACGAGAAAATTTGCAGTTTTAGTTTTATCTTCTCCTCCTAAGGGTTCGTTCTTGAACATATCAAACATTACAATGTTGGTTTTCTTACATACCACTTAAATTTTTTTAATATCTCATAAGATTTACTTCAAATATTCAAAAGGGAGCATTTGACATTTTAAATTTGGCGAGTTTTGAGGAAATGTAAGTCTTAAAATAGGACCTATGCTCTTTTTCATCTAGTTTAAATCATTACATCGCCTTTATAAAATCCTCTCTGATCTTTCCTATATACACGACAAAAGTTCCTCTTACTCAGTTTAATGACTGCCAGGCTAAAAAACTGACCAAGAATGGTCGATTATTGAAACCAAACATTTGTGGATGGTTGTTGTTTGTTGCATATTATGAGGGAGTGTAATAGTAAAAGCGACATTTTAGTAACAGTGCATATTTACCTTGAAGAAAAATAGGGTATGTCCTATCTAATCAAAGAATTGATCCATATAAGAGATAATCATTTGAGATTACACATAAATTTCCAACGATTTATCATTTTGGAGGGTGTAAGATTGGATCCCAAGTCTTTACCAATGGTATTGAGTTTTGGGATATGGTAGTGACAAGTAAGACTAACTTTATTCGCATTCAGAAAAACAACGACTGGATAATAGTTGTTTTATTATCTTCTTCAGGATTACTAAACACAAGTGGAACATCCATTTGGTGACTTAATATAATTCAATTTCACACATCCTTCATACATTAAGCATGAGGTAATGGTGACTTGGTCTATTAAGAGATACTCGTATACGATTATGGAGCGATAAAGGAAGTAAAGATCCATGGAGGGTATTCTTCATTCAAACATTGAAGGGTTAGTAGATATTACTTCTACTTTAGTGCCCAAGCTTAGTACGCACCCAACGAATTCATTAATAGCTACACAAACGACTTCACCGATAGCTATTGTCCTAGATGGAAAGTTAAACATCTGGTTGAGTCTTCTACTACTGCTCCTGCTAATGCTCCTACAGTTTTTGGTTCTTTCAATTTTTACCATACAATGTCCATTATGTTCACCAGCACGAGGATGTCCTTTTTTTTTGAAGTTGTACTTAGATACTACATGTCACTAGGACAACAAACTGTATATCATGTGTCAATAAGTGTTCGAATCATGCTACACAAGTTTCAAACTTGTGACCTATCGCACCAAAGTCAAATCACTTAACCACTGGGACAATACGCCATATGAAATAACTATTGCTAGTTGGCGTTTATCGATCCCAATGAACTAGGACTATGTTATGATGACGTTACACTATAGGGAGGACATATTTGAACATTTTTTCCGCATTCTTCTTGAGGAATACCTTATGTAATTTGGAGGTTGGTAGGTACATTTCTATTAGGCTCTAAGCATTGTTTTCCTATTCTTGGTACTAAAGAATTGTTATTTTAGAAAATGATATACCTTCATTTTATTGCACAAATTTCTATTACTATTATTAGCATTAATAATTATTTTTTAGCAGTAATAATTGTCTAAAAATGATGCCTTCAAATGACTAATCTACTAAATAAGAGTAAATTAGAAAATTTTCAAGATTTCTTATTTATTTTAGAAGTTTTCTCTCTTCTTTTTAACCCTCTCTTGATATTTATTTTCAGATCCTTTATTTATCACTTTGCACTTATTTTACTAATTCTTTACTATTATTTTACATTTTGTTATGTATATTTAAAAGTTTATGCAATTATTTACAAATAATTCATCAATTAGTTTGAGTATTTTATATACAAATCCATTATCCATATATTTAGGCAATTACATAATCCAAAATTTAGACTATTTAACAGTTAACTAGTATTTATCACTATTTCTTAAAAATACTAGAGAATAACAATTTCAATATATATACCACTATTGTACCAACTAAAATGGTAAAATTATTTTTTCCATCAACTAGAATTTATAAATCACATAATTTTTTATTATTAATATTTGAAGTAGAAACATTATTTTTTAGTCCAACCGCGAAATTCCTAAAATGCCCTTATATGTAAATCTTAAATAATAGTTTGGAATAAAACCAAGAGGTTGGAAGTTCGAATCCCACAAATAACAAAAATTAACAATTATTTTCAACTTGAAATTTTGGAATGTAAATAAGGTTACATGTTCGATACTCTGTTCCAACAAAAAATTATAACTTTTCCTTTATATTTTTCAATTTATTGTTGTCAAAATAAGTTGAATTTTAAATTTGATAAAAACATTGATATGCATGTGCGATGCACGTGCCATAAAATCTCGTAATAATAACAAATGTAATTTATAATTGATTTAGCTCAATAAATTTGCGATACATTGCATTAAAATTATACTTTTAACTTCAAATATCTACATTTAAGATTACCATTATTATTAACAAACTCAGATCACTTTCTAATTTTTTACATTTCAATTCGTATATTGAATCAATTACGCAAACTAAAATTAAAACTACTTGGAGAAATCCACTTAACTAATATTCGTTTTCTCCTCTACTAAATAAGGAAAATTTGAAAATTTGAATACAAACACCATATTCATATTAATAAAAATGGTAAAATTACTTTTCATTAAAGTAAAGGCACATAAGTCACATAACATAAAGTAGATATAAAAACAATATTAACAATTTTATTTTCAATTCATTATCATAATAAATTCATTATATACTAGTGCAATATAAAATTATGTCTTTTACTTCAAATAATCAGTTAGAAACAAACCCCTACCCTGGCCCAATTTTCTGTTTAGTATTTTACATTTAAGTTCATATATTAAAATCAATTACGTACTCCTAAAACTATCTATAAAAGTTCAACGAACTATATTTCAATTATTTATCCAATGAATCTTACGAATATAAAAATTTCAATATTTATATCATATTCATATTAACAATAATGGTATAAAAAATTCATTCAACTATATAAATACATCAACTACATAACATTTTTTTATATATAAACAATAATAACAAAATCAATTTATAATTCATTAAAGTAAATATACATAAACGGTATAATAACAAATTTAATTTGCTGTCCATTTATCTTAATATATTAATTATATAATGCATTACAAAATTATGTTTTTTTTACTTCACATATCTACATAATCATCTATGAAGCCCCTCATTTCCCTTCTGGTATTTTACATTTACGTACATATATAAGAATCAATTATGTAACGACCCGTAATTTTCGTTAATTCAATTTAGTCATTTTAATAGGATTTAAATAATTTAAGTTAGAAAGAAATTAAGATCTGTGATTTTTTTGAAGCAAATGACTAAATGAAATGAAACCATGGGAATTTAAGTCTAAGAATTTCCAGTTGGAACAAAATGACGAGAAATTTAAGTGCTGTAAATTGTTATTTATAGGCTAAGAAATTAATATAAGAAAACAAATGGGAAGATTTCATTTATTTCATGGTTTTAATTCGTTTTTCTTTAATAAGTTGTAATTGAATTTAGTAGAAAATAATATGTATTAAACCTACTTATAGGATTCGAAGCTAATTCAAATGAATTTAAGTAGTGAAAAGGCTTTACCTGTATATATATTTAATATGAGAAATAAATGGGAATATTAAATTAATTTAATGCAGTAAAGGAATGAAAACGGTAATTAGAATAAATTAAGGAATTCTGTAACGCAAGTAATAAATCTGTACCTTGAATGAACGTTTCACTTTGATAAATTATTTAAATGAGATGACTTAATAAATAAATAATTAGGTCAATTGGTATGTGGTGAAATTTGATGTTGAAATATTTTGTAGATAAGGGTTTAGGTGGAATGGGTTAATTTATGAAATAAAGGATAGAAATCATATAAAACGTTAAGCAAGTTGATTAATGTTGTAACGTAAGGTGTAAATGTAAATTCCAATGGAAAAGTATCCTTATTTTAGGTAGAAATTTCAGGTATATTGATAAAGTGGAGTATATACACTTAGTAATAAATTTAGTACAGGAAAAACGAAATGGAAATATTGAATTTATTTAATTCGTATATATATTACCTATTTATATGGCCTATTAAATTTAATCGGATATCAATGGCAATTAATTCCTTAAATTAGTGCAATCAATGTATGATTAATTGATAACGATGAAAAGGTTGATTATATTCAGTGTGAACAACGTAAAATATCATCATAGCATGATACTTGGTTTGAATAGAAGGGTGAAATTGGGAATCAAATTTTATTTAATGATAATAACGTTAGTATTGGTTAATAAATAGATTTCAATGCAGTAACCAAATAAATGGAATAAGATGAGTATATATTGCATAGAAATGAAATGTAAATTGTCACATTTGGTAGGAGCTAATTTTTAGAAACATATAAATGTTGAATCAGTAAATATTAAATTCCATTTAATATAAGAATTCAAAGGTGGAAGATTTACATTTGGATTGGAAATTGGATAGTTATTAATTAAAAGTGACCATTGAATAAATTTATGCAAACGTGATATAATGTTAATAGATGGGGATCAACTTTTATTTATGTGGTTAAGGGAATTTAATTTCTATAGTATGATAATCGAAATTAATGGAAGATATAACCATGTCAATTATGCATATAGGTAATAAGGTAATGAAACCGAGGTAAATTAATTAATTGAGACTTTAAGTAAAATTAACGTGTGGAATTGACCAAGGTTCAATAAAATGAGAATTTGATTGGTTATATTTATTGGTTGAGAAAGGTAAATGTGTATTTGGGGAATAAATTTAGTCAGACTTAAATATTGAATTTAATTAATTAATATATATGATAAATGATGATTAAATAAAAACCCAATACTCTATATATATGTATAATATTTGAGTGAAATTAATAATACACTTATAAATGTGGAATTAAGAGTTTACAACAACTATTTTGAGTAAAGAAATTGTTCATTCAAGTAAATTTGAAACATCGCAATAGGTGTAGATTAAGTGTTGCGTTAAATAAATTATAAATGAATAAATTTATAGAAACGTAAGAACGGAGGAATGAACATTATAGTAACGTAAAACGTATTGTTGGATAATAATTAAGTATAGGCTTGTAAATTTGATGTATGACAATAAATTTTGTACGAAAATCTTTCTATTAGTTGATAAGTCTTATTTTGATCAATTTAAAGGAATACACCAAATTTTGTAGTTAGTACGGAATATTGATGAGTGAATGAATAAGATGAAACAAAGGTGGAATGTATTAGTTGAGGTTTTAAGTTATTTATGTGATAAGTTACCAAAATTACAATTTTATCTAAATACAGTAATTTATGCAAACAAAAGATGAACATTTTGAAATATTACAACAGTGATATATAAAAGAAACGTTAACTATGTAGTTGGAGAAAAATTGATATATTTTGAGTTGGATAATAGAAATCAAGTTATTTATATAATTAGATTTAAGATGAGAGTATAAGCATATGATTTAATAATTGGGTTTTGCGAATAAAATTTATAATTCCCAAATAATAAGAAAACGCAGAGGTTAACACTGCGAAATTTATATACTTATAAATTTTAATTCACATCCAAGCTTGCTAAATTATTTGAAATTGATTGGATTATATAAGTAATGAAATTTGGCCAATATTTAAAGTTGAAAGAAAATTTGGATTTTATGATTTATTTTAATTTATTTAATAAATATTAAAAATAGCCATTTTTGTCACGGACTCGGATTTCGACGAAACCAGTTTCATCGGATCCGTAACGGTGAATTATAATAATGTTTCAAGTTTCGTAGCGATCGGACTTGTCGTTTGATCGTACGGACTCGAAACGCCTTGAAATTTACGCATTTTGAAATCAATGTGAAATTTTTGTTTTTTTGGCATAACTTCTTCATACGGTCGAATTTGGTCGCGAAACTTTTTCAATTGCGTTCAGAATATTTTAAAACACCTATTTGGATATATAGTTTTAACAAATCCGACTCCGGAGGCATAGCGGGCTTTTTGGATCATGGTTTGTCACGAACGTTCGCGTATCCAGTCTAGCTACCCTACCTCTAGCCTATCTATAAATATACATCTATAAACCCTAGCTCCTTTCTTTTTCATTTGCTGTACGTTCATTTCTTCACTCTTTTCTCTTCCCCAAATGTATACATCTCAGATCCAATTCCAGATCCATCCACAGTTCAAAATCAAAAGTCAAAACTCAAAAATTTCAGAAAATTCCAGAAAAAATATATGTTGAAGTATTCGATACGCGTAATATACTGGTGAAATTCGTTTTTCAATTGGAGCTGTCGTTCATCCAGAATAAATTCAAACAGCCCCAAAACCGTTCATCATCGCCGTAACAAAAGTTGTCGGATCGGAAAAACATTTCTGGGTTTTGACGAGGGAACGAAGGTGATCGCATCCATGTGATTTGTTTCGCGAATTGACGGTTGGATTGATGGCAAAACTCGACTAGGTTTTCAGATTTAAGGGCGTGCGTGCGTTCCTGGGTTGGTGCGTACTGGGGTAAAGGAAGGGTGCGTGGATGAAGAAATTAAGTGAAGGTGAATATGTGTCGTTTTCTATTTATTTTCAATTTGAATTCAATCATCATTTTTCGTCATAACTTTCTCATACGAAGTCGGATTCACACGAATTTTTTTTTGTTAGGATCGTAATTTAATTCCGGACTCGATGACGCTGGTTTGGACGAATTCTGAGACGGTCAAATTTTTGGGTTTAAATTGAATTTAAATTCGATTTAAATTTAAAAGGTGAGTGTTTTAACTCACTCACAATTACTAGAAGCTTTTATGTTTGTTAAATAAATTTTAGAAATGAATAGAAATTTATTTATGAGCTTTTGGCATGTTATTTCACCCATATCTGTTGAATTGCATTTTTTTGAATTTAGCTGTTAATTAAATTGATTGATTGCGTATTAATTGGCTGTTAGAAATTATTGTTTGCATAAGAACTGCTAGTTAACAGTTATGTCAATTATCACTGAAAATAAACTGTTAGATTTATAGTTGATAAATATAATTTGAATTAAACTGCCAATTATTACCTGTTGTATATTCCCAAACATATTTTGTTATTGGTTGATATTGCTTGATGTTTGTGACTGGATGATGGATGTGTTGTTGAATGGATGTTTTATTTGATATCATTAAACTGCAAGTTAGCATACATTTTACATTTCATTCGGGATTGTGGTTTGAAATGATAAAACCGCAAAGTTTTATTTTTTTAAATTGCGGATTGAAATGATAAATATCCGTATCACTTGACCATAGGATAGAAAATTATATACAGGCACCGCGGTCTATATATAACTATTTTAATGTGATTTCTATGGTTTGGATTGAATACGGTCTATAAATCTTAAATTTATATTGTATAAATATTTTATTCCATATTTATATACCTATGAAGTTGAAATTTTGAAATTAAAAGGAATATAAATTTCTTTATTGAAAATGGAAGAAATTTAGAAAATAGAGTTTGGTAAATTTATATCCTATGTTTAAATGTAAAGTTGGAAATTTTAAGATATGATATTTGTAATTGGATTTTTCCCAAAATAAATAGAAATGGATATTCTAGTATAATTTGAAGTGGAAAAATTCTATATATATATATATATATATATATATATATATATATTTTACTAGAAATTGAAGTCTTATTAATTATGGATTTTATGTGAATGGTCAAGATTAATTAATAGAATATTGATTTTGAAAGGATAAAAATCCAACTTTAGTTGAAATATTAGTGCTCAAAAATGGATATAAATATATATAAAATTGAAATGGTTTTGGGACTTGAAGTAATATTTTGGATTTTGGTTTAACTTTAAAACAAGAAATATTTGGAAAGCCATGTAATTTATTCTTTATAAAGCAACAGTAAAGTTAAACCTTTTCAATTCGCATACCGTTGAATATCCAAACCATTTGGTTTTGAAAATAATGGTTTTAAAATACTATGGATTTTCGAAGAATTATGTTGAAAGTTACAAACAAAATATTGGTTACATGGGATATTAAATAATAAAAAGTGACATAATTTTTGGAAAGGAAAATTTTATTTGGGAAACGATATCATTGATTTGGGCTTTTATAAAATAATATGAAAATAAATTGTTTGTGTTTTTAAAGAAGAAATGATATCGTAATATTATGGTTTTGAAAGGGATTATATTCTGGTTTTAAAGTATAAACTGTTTTTAAATAACCGCGGTGTTATAATAACGATGGGTTGGCAAAGAGACCGGGATCGGATATGGACATACTCTCTGTCGATACCGAAAACCACTTTGACTAACCGTGTACGCGGTGGAGATTCCAGAATGAAGTAGGTGGTGGCGACGTTTCCTGTAAGGTAAATACGTGGACCCAACTCCCGTGAGTTGGCATAAGGTGGCTAAAACAGGAGCGATTCTCAGGCCAATGAGGTCATTCCTCTGATCGGACGCTCCTCTTCGATATTATACTTTGACTTGGATTTGATTCAGTGGCCACTTCTATATTTTGATTTTGGGGAGTTAGTCCGAGGTGGGCGGTAACTGCGGCTACGCGTTTCCACCAGCCTGGATAGCAATTGGTATATCTACCCTGGCATTGCCTAGTTGTGCCGTGTCACCTACCATACCGAGCCTTTACTACGAGTTTCTATTTGTGTCGTACCTATGGAGTATCCTCTGGTAGCTTCCCGATCAGGAGGTATTACGGTACTGTATAGACTATTGGCATTTTACGTGTTAAGGTGGAAAATGTAAAGCCTTAACGCTATTTAAAAGTAAGTTTATTTTACAATTAGACACTATTATAATAGCGCAATATACTACATAGTAAATAGTTTAACGGATCCTTAGGAGATGTAAATCCCGAACATCTCTTGAGTTACTGTACTCATATTTATTTCTGTTTATTTAACTCATAAGATATTCTAGTCTGACTCGAGTGTTTTTGTCTTTTCAAATTCGCTCGGGTCAGTCCAAGCGTTTCAGGATAGCAGATTTTAGCTTTGGAGGACGAAGACGAAGAATCAGTATTATTTTATATATAGTATTGCACCACACTCTTTCTGTTCCGCTGCATTGATTGTATTGGTATGTGTAACTCTGATATTTATTTTGTAAAGAAGAATCAAGTGTTTTGTAAACCGTTTATGAACTGTATATTTATTATTATATTTTATCCTTCCGCTGTGAGATTCTATTTTGTTTTATTTCTTCTCTGTTTTTCTTATTTACCCCATAACAATCCGCCCTTCCGTATAGTTTGAATTGGCACGTGTGTCGGTTTAAAGTGTGCGAAAAGGCGGGATGTTACAGTTGGTATCAGAGCTTTGGTTTAGCGATAAACCTTGGCTTTGTGGGGTTTGACTCTTTGTTAATAGGGTAGTAATATCCTATGGGAGTCACTGAGCGTATATATATGAGAGAGCGTACTTGTTAGTGTTATAAAAAGATTTTTATATTGTGTTAATCTGTTCCGCTTTGTATTTATAAATTCTGGTTGATGCATGGGACGCTATGTCATCAATAGGGATTTCTAAACACTTAATAGGACAGACCGACATAATATTTGTTTTTAATATAGGTGAATGAAACAATTTTGCCTATTATATCTTCTATATATAAAAATAGTTTTATAAAGATATATATATATATATATATATATATATTTGGTTGCTATAGATTGGGTGTTAGAAAATAAAAATATCTATAATAACTGAAGCTAAGTTGAAATTATGATAAATCAAATTGGAAATTTTAGAACTTAAGTCCGGGATTTTTCCAAATATGTTTTCAAAGAATTTATGAAAAATAATGGTTCGGTTTATAAGTATTTTCTTATATAAATATTTCGTATAAATTAGAAGAATTGTTTGAAAGAAGATTTTGGAGAAAATAAATTTTTGTACTTTCCTCTCTGTCGCTGGAAAATAAATTCGGTGATGACGGCCGCATCATCGACTTTCATTTTCGAGTTTCGAAGGGAAAAGGCCACTGTAGTAAATTCTACTGTAGATTTATTTTGAAATTTTCTAAAAATTTTCTTTTATTGTTCTAAATATAATTAGAGATATAAAAGTTGCAAGAAATTAATTATCTATTATTTTGAAATAAATTGAAATTTAACCCGGTATTTAATTCTAAATTTTTCCGTTAATTAATTGTTTAAAATTTGTTAGTGAAATAAAAGTTAAGTAATAAATGAATTGAAACCTCTAATTGAAATAAAAGAATAACTGCAAAGCTATAAAGAGGAATTTGCATACATATGAGACAAAGGGTAATATGAATAAACATTAAATTTAATTAAAAGAATGGAGATTAAACTTGTATAAGTTCAATTGCAATTTCCTTAACATAAATAACTTACCCAAATATAAAAGTTGAAGTGTTAAATGAGAAACTGGAATTGAATATTATACAAGTAGAAATTTAGGAAAAATGAAGTATTCAATAAATTACTGTTATAATAAGAATTCAATGGTATAAACTTAAGTTATAATTGAAATTTTGCTGAAAATAAGTTAAGAATTATTAATAGGTGAGATGAACTTAAAGCAAATAAAATGAAATTCTAAATAAGAATTGATTGTAGGATTATTAGTTTAAGATGTCTTAAGTCTCCCCTATTCCAATATAATGGAAAGTAGGAAAAATTGAAATGACTACAATTAATAGTTGATGAATAAATAAAAACTTCCACTTATAAGAATGAATGTTAGCAGATTAAGAATTTAAGGGAAATCTTACAAGTGAAGAGTAAGGAAATGAAGATATTCAAAATATTTGTTGTTATTAATGAGAATTTATTTTATAAACTTAAGTAATAAAAAGGAAATGCAAATATAATGAATTTTGTGATAGTTGGAAAATAAAACTTGTAAGAAACAAAGAAATTCCTCCATAAATGAAGGAAAGAAAATCAAACCACTGAATTATGAAATAAATGTAAATAAACTATTTTGGTGTTGGTTTGAATTGTTTGGTTGATGTATGTTTGTTGGGTAAGGAATTGTGGAGTTGTTGGATGAACAAATAATCTACCTTTGTTCCATCTAAGGCTGTTGAGCAACGGATGTACTTGATAGTTATTCTTCATTCGTACAACTTCAGAATTTGAACCCGAACAACTGATTGTTTGTTGAGTGAATGATTGTTGTTTGCGGTGTGTGCTGTTTGTTAAAATGTATGGTTGTTGCATTTGATTGGATATGAATGATTGAATCTACCCAAACATTTCACTGTAAAATAAATATTTAACTTTTAGATTATATAAGTGAATACAGGGGTTGGAAGCAACTGCTACTGCTTTTGGTTCCAAAATAATAAGCATATTGCCCGACAAATAGGTACGTTTTTGGATTACGATTAAAGCGCTATTTATATATTTTCCCGTGTGGGATATTTTATTTTGGATATATATGTAATATATTTGTATATTTGGATATTATATTTTCTCCAGAGTCCCTCCGTACAAAGGAGACTCTGCCAAAAATTTTCGTAAATTTTGGACTTAGAATTTTGTTGAAATTGTTTTCCAACTTTAATAATTCAAGTATTAAAAGACATAATGATTATAAAACAAGTGTAATTCATTAAAGGAAATTAATTTAGTAAATTATTGTTATAAGTTAATATTTGAAATTAGATATACTGTTTATTCTTCCTTCTCCCTTCCTTTTCCTTTTCGGGGACGAAAAGTTTTGAGTGGGGGAGAGTGTAACGACCCGTAATTTTCGTTAATTCAATTTAGTCATTTTAATAGGATTTAAATAATTTAAGTTAGAAAGAAATTAAGATCTGTGATTTTTTTGAAGCAAATGACTAAATGAAATGAAACCATGGGAATTTAAGTCTAAGAATTTCCAGTTGGAACAAAATGACGAGAAATTTAAGTGCTGTAAATTGTTATTTATAGGCTAAGAAATTAATATAAGAAAACAAATGGGAAGATTTCATTTATTTCATGGTTTTAATTCGTTTTTCTTTAATAAGTTGTAATTGAATTTAGTAGAAAATAATATGTATTAAACCTACTTATAGGATTCGAAGCTAATTCAAATGAATTTAAGTAGTGAAAAGGCTTTACCTGTATATATATTTAATATGAGAAATAAATGGGAATATTAAATTAATTTAATGCAGTAAAGGAATGAAAACGGTAATTAGAATAAATTAAGGAATTCTGTAACGCAAGTAATAAATCTGTACCTTGAATGAACGTTTCACTTTGATAAATTATTTAAATGAGATGACTTAATAAATAAATAATTAGGTCAATTGGTATGTGGTGAAATTTGATGTTGAAATATTTTGTAGATAAGGGTTTAGGTGGAATGGGTTAATTTATGAAATAAAGGATAGAAATCATATAAAACGTTAAGCAAGTTGATTAATGTTGTAACGTAAGGTGTAAATGTAAATTCCAATGGAAAAGTATCCTTATTTTAGGTAGAAATTTCAGGTATATTGATAAAGTGGAGTATATACACTTAGTAATAAATTTAGTACAGGAAAAACGAAATGGAAATATTGAATTTATTTAATTCGTATATATATTACCTATTTATATGGCCTATTAAATTTAATCGGATATCAATGGCAATTAATTCCTTAAATTAGTGCAATCAATGTATGATTAATTGATAACGATGAAAAGGTTGATTATATTCAGTGTGAACAACGTAAAATATCATCATAGCATGATACTTGGTTTGAATAGAAGGGTGAAATTGGGAATCAAATTTTATTTAATGATAATAACGTTAGTATTGGTTAATAAATAGATTTCAATGCAGTAACCAAATAAATGGAATAAGATGAGTATATATTGCATAGAAATGAAATGTAAATTGTCACATTTGGTAGGAGCTAATTTTTAGAAACATATAAATGTTGAATCAGTAAATATTAAATTCCATTTAATATAAGAATTCAAAGGTGGAAGATTTACATTTGGATTGGAAATTGGATAGTTATTAATTAAAAGTGACCATTGAATAAATTTATGCAAACGTGATATAATGTTAATAGATGGGGATCAACTTTTATTTATGTGGTTAAGGGAATTTAATTTCTATAGTATGATAATCGAAATTAATGGAAGATATAACCATGTCAATTATGCATATAAGGTAATAAGGTAATGAAACCGAGGTAAATTAATTAATTGAGACTTTAAGTAAAATTAACGTGTGGAATTGACCAAGGTTCAATAAAATGAGAATTTGATTGGTTATATTTATTGGTTGAGAAAGGTAAATGTGTATTTGGGGAATAAATTTAGTCAGACTTAAATATTGAATTTAATTAATTAATATATATGATAAATGATGATTAAATAAAAACCCAATACTCTATATATATGTATAATATTTGAGTGAAATTAATAATACACTTATAAATGTGGAATTAAGAGTTTACAACAACTATTTTGAGTAAAGAAATTGTTCATTCAAGTAAATTTGAAACATCGCAATAGGTGTAGATTAAGTGTTGCGTTAAATAAATTATAAATGAATAAATTTATAGAAACGTAAGAACGGAGGAATGAACATTATAGTAACGTAAAACGTATTGTTGGATAATAATTAAGTATAGGCTTGTAAATTTGATGTATGACAATAAATTTTGTACGAAAATCTTTCTATTAGTTGATAAGTCTTATTTTGATCAATTTAAAGGAATACACCAAATTTTGTAGTTAGTACGGAATATTGATGAGTGAATGAATAAGATGAAACAAAGGTGGAATGTATTAGTTGAGGTTTTAAGTTATTTATGTGATAAGTTACCAAAATTACAATTTTATCTAAATACAGTAATTTATGCAAACAAAAGATGAACATTTTGAAATATTACAACAGTGATATATAAAAGAAACGTTAACTATGTAGTTGGAGAAAAATTGATATATTTTGAGTTGGATAATAGAAATCAAGTTATTTATATAATTAGATTTAAGATGAGAGTATAAGCATATGATTTAATAATTGGGTTTTGCGAATAAAATTTATAATTCCCAAATAATAAGAAAACGCAGAGGTTAACACTGCGAAATTTATATACTTATAAATTTTAATTCACATCCAAGCTTGCTAAATTATTTGAAATTGATTGGATTATATAAGTAATGAAATTTGGCCAATATTTAAAGTTGAAAGAAAATTTGGATTTTATGATTTATTTTAATTTATTTAATAAATATTAAAAATAGCCATTTTTGTCACGGACTCGGATTTCGACGAAACCAGTTTCATCGGATCCGTAACGGTGAATTATAATAATGTTTCAAGTTTCGTAGCGATCGGACTTGTCGTTTGATCGTACGGACTCGAAACGCCTTGAAATTTACGCATTTTGAAATCAATGTGAAATTTTTGTTTTTTTGGCATAACTTCTTCATACGGTCGAATTTGGTCGCGAAACTTTTTCAATTGCGTTCAGAATATTTTAAAACACCTATTTGGATATATAGTTTTAACAAATCCGACTCCGGAGGCATAGCGGGCTTTTTGGATCATGGTTTGTCACGAACGTTCGCGTATCCAGTCTAGCTACCCTACCTCTAGCCTATCTATAAATATACATCTATAAACCCTAGCTCCTTTCTTTTTCATTTGCTGTACGTTCATTTCTTCACTCTTTTCTCTTCCCCAAATGTATACATCTCAGATCCAATTCCAGATCCATCCACAGTTCAAAATCAAAAGTCAAAACTCAAAAATTTCAGAAAATTCCAGAAAAAATATATGTTGAAGTATTCGATACGCGTAATATACTGGTGAAATTCGTTTTTCAATTGGAGCTGTCGTTCATCCAGAATAAATTCAAACAGCCCCAAAACCGTTCATCATCGCCGTAACAAAAGTTGTCGGATCGGAAAAACATTTCTGGGTTTTGACGAGGGAACGAAGGTGATCGCATCCATGTGATTTGTTTCGCGAATCGACGGTTGGATTGATGGCAAAACTCGACTAGGTTTTCAGATTTAAGGGCGTGCGTGCGTTCCTGGGTTGGTGCGTACTGGGGTAAAGGAAGGGTGCGTGGATGAAGAAATTAAGTGAAGGTGAATATGTGTCGTTTTCTATTTATTTTCAATTTGAATTCAATCATCATTTTTCGTCATAACTTTCTCATACGAAGTCGGATTCACACGAATTTTTTTTTGTTAGGATCGTAATTTAATTCCGGACTCGATGACGCTGGTTTGGACGAATTCTGAGACGGTCAAATTTTTGGGTTTAAATTGAATTTAAATTCGATTTAAATTTAAAAGGTGAGTGTTTTAACTCACTCACAATTACTAGAAGCTTTTATGTTTGTTAAATAAATTTTAGAAATGAATAGAAATTTATTTATGAGCTTTTGGCATGTTATTTCACCCATATCTGTTGAATTGCATTTTTTTGAATTTAGCTGTTAATTAAATTGATTGATTGCGTATTAATTGGCTGTTAGAAATTATTGTTTGCATAAGAACTGCTAGTTAACAGTTATGTCAATTATCACTGAAAATAAACTGTTAGATTTATAGTTGATAAATATAATTTGAATTAAACTGCCAATTATTACCTGTTGTATATTCCCAAACATATTTTGTTATTGGTTGATATTGCTTGATGTTTGTGACTGGATGATGGATGTGTTGTTGAATGGATGTTTTATTTGATATCATTAAACTGCAAGTTAGCATACATTTTACATTTCATTCGGGATTGTGGTTTGAAATGATAAAACCGCAAAGTTTTATTTTTTTAAATTGCGGATTGAAATGATAAATATCCGTATCACTTGACCATAGGATAGAAAATTATATACAGGCACCGCGGTCTATATATAACTATTTTAATGTGATTTCTATGGTTTGGATTGAATACGGTCTATAAATCTTAAATTTATATTGTATAAATATTTTATTCCATATTTATATACCTATGAAGTTGAAATTTTGAAATTAAAAGGAATATAAATTTCTTTATTGAAAATGGAAGAAATTTAGAAAATAGAGTTTGGTAAATTTATATCCTATGTTTAAATGTAAAGTTGGAAATTTTAAGATATGATATTTGTAATTGGATTTTTCCCAAAATAAATAGAAATGGATATTCTAGTATAATTTGAAGTGGAAAAATTCTATATATATATATATATATATTTTACTAGAAATTGAAGTCTTATTAATTATGGATTTTATGTGAATGGTCAAGATTAATTAATAGAATATTGATTTTGAAAGGATAAAAATCCAACTTTAGTTGAAATATTAGTGCTCAAAAATGGATATAAATATATATAAAATTGAAATGGTTTTGGGACTTGAAGTAATATTTTGGATTTTGGTTTAACTTTAAAACAAGAAATATTTGGAAAGCCATGTAATTTATTCTTTATAAAGCAACAGTAAAGTTAAACCTTTTCAATTCGCATACCGTTGAATATCCAAACCATTTGGTTTTGAAAATAATGGTTTTAAAATACTATGGATTTTCGAAGAATTATGTTGAAAGTTACAAACAAAATATTGGTTACATGGGATATTAAATAATAAAAAGTGACATAATTTTTGGAAAGGAAAATTTTATTTGGGAAACGATATCATTGATTTGGGCTTTTATAAAATAATATGAAAATAAATTGTTTGTGTTTTTAAAGAAGAAATGATATCGTAATATTATGGTTTTGAAAGGGATTATATTCTGGTTTTAAAGTATAAACTGTTTTTAAATAACCGCGGTGTTATAATAACGATGGGTTGGCAAAGAGACCGGGATCGGATATGGACATACTCTCTGTCGATACCGAAAACCACTTTGACTAACCGTGTACGCGGTGGAGATTCCAGAATGAAGTAGGTGGTGGCGACGTTTCCTGTAAGGTAAATACGTGGACCCAACTCCCGTGAGTTGGCATAAGGTGGCTAAAACAGGAGCGATTCTCAGGCCAATGAGGTCATTCCTCTGATCGGACGCTCCTCTTCGATATTATACTTTGACTTGGATTTGATTCAGTGGCCACTTCTATATTTTGATTTTGGGGAGTTAGTCCGAGGTGGGCGGTAACTGCGGCTACGCGTTTCCACCAGCCTGGATAGCAATTGGTATATCTACCCTGGCATTGCCTAGTTGTGCCGTGTCACCTACCATACCGAGCCTTTACTACGAGTTTCTATTTGTGTCGTACCTATGGAGTATCCTCTGGTAGCTTCCCGATCAGGAGGTATTACGGTACTGTATAGACTATTGGCATTTTACGTGTTAAGGTGGAAAATGTAAAGCCTTAACGCTATTTAAAAGTAAGTTTATTTTACAATTAGACACTATTATAATAGCGCAATATACTACATAGTAAATAGTTTAACGGATCCTTAGGAGATGTAAATCCCGAACATCTCTTGAGTTACTGTACTCATATTTATTTCTGTTTATTTAACTCATAAGATATTCTAGTCTGACTCGAGTGTTTTTGTCTTTTCAAATTCGCTCGGGTCAGTCCAAGCGTTTCAGGATAGCAGATTTTAGCTTTGGAGGACGAAGACGAAGAATCAGTATTATTTTATATATAGTATTGCACCACACTCTTTCTGTTCCGCTGCATTGATTGTATTGGTATGTGTAACTCTGATATTTATTTTGTAAAGAAGAATCAAGTGTTTTGTAAACCGTTTATGAACTGTATATTTATTATTATATTTTATCCTTCCGCTGTGAGATTCTATTTTGTTTTATTTCTTCTCTGTTTTTCTTATTTACCCCATAACAATCCGCCCTTCCGTATGGTTTGAATTGGCACGTGTGTCGGTTTAAAGTGTGCGAAAAGGCGGGATGTTACAAATTATGTACTCTTAAAAGTAGTTATGAAAGTTCCATAATCTATTTTTCATTTATTATCCGATGAATCATAAGAGTATGAAAATTTCAATATTTTTACCATACTCATATTAGTATATTTATATTAACAATAATGGTATAAAAAGTGCATTCGGATATAAATACATCAACCACATAACAAATTTTTGATACATATTATAATAAATTTAATTTATAATTCATTTATACCAATATATTTACCATTCATTGCATTTTTAAATTCTTGTTTTAACATCAAGTACCTGTATTTTTTGAAATTTCTACAGTTATTTACAAAACTATCTTCAAAACAATAGCATACATTTAAGTCAATATATTTTAATTAGTTAAGTAATCTTGAATTTAAATTATTAAAATAAATTCAATTAATAAATATTCATAAATTCATCTAGTAAATCCAAAATATGATGTATTCAAAACCATATTCGTATCAACAAAAGTGGTAAATTTCCCTTTTCATTGAATATAAAGATATATAAATCAAATAACTGAAATAATATACATAAAATATATTGAAAAAATTAATTTATTATTCATTTACCTCAATAAATTAATTTATCATACATTGCATCGCAAAAATTTGATTTTAACTTCAATTACCAACATTTTAACGTTTCCACAATTATTTACAACTCCTCACCTCCTCAATTCTTTCCTATTTTTTAATATTCAAATCCATATATTTAAAACTGTTTACAAAATCTCAAATTTACACTATTTAAATAATCTTGGTAAATAATTACTATATTCTTCTAATAAATCCTAAGTAAATGCCTTTATATATATATATATATATACACACACATATGTTCTTATCAATAAAAACAGTAAAATTCTTTTTTCATTCAACCATAAACATATAGTCACATAACATAAATTATGTATATAAACAATAATGACAAAGTTAATTTTTAAATCAATTATAATTTTTTTATCTCAAGAAAAATGCTTACGCTTTATTACAAAATTCTGATTTTAATTTTAACTTTAAATAACTTTGTATTAAAATTTCTGTAATTTTTTACAAAAATCATCTTAGTTCTTTGTTACTATTCACCTTTAAGTCCATGTATTTAAACTTATTACATAATTTTAATCAATTCAAAAAATTCAGTTAAATAATATTTATTTATCTAATAAATCATTATAATTTGTCAAAATTTCAACATATATACCGTACTCATATTAACAAAAATGATAATATATCTTTATAAAGATATACAAGTTATAACAAAATTTAATTTATTATTTATTTATTTCACTGAATTTATTATACATTTGATCACAAAGTTCTAATTTTAACATTAAAGTATATATGCTGTATGGGTAATTCTATTAATACCCCAACTAATATGTTACACACTTCACTTTTATCAATAATAATTTCACACCCCATCATTTTCCTTTCTCATCCCATTGTCTTCCACTTTTGTTCCTCCATTTTTTAACATTCTCTAAAATTTTACTTTCATTTCTTCTTCTTCTTTTGTATTTGTTCTAGTGAAAGCCATGAACCATCATTCTCTTTCACTATTATTCATCAAAAAATGAAAAGAAAAAGACCAGATCTAATCTACATTTAGGTAAATTACCTAATCCAATTTAGAGTTTAGTAAAATCAAATATAAGATTAGCTTATGCACCAAAACCATCTTTAACGCACATAGCCTTATGTTTTTTTAATCAAAATTGTGAACTTTCATTGCAAAATGAATCATGTCTCATAATTTTAAGAATTCTTTAGTACTATTAAAAGGCATGTGAATAATTAAATATAGATCAATATGTTATTATGTAGTTAGAATTAAAATTAAAACTACCATTTGTTTGTGTAAATTTGGTTTGAAATATATGTTTGGAATGTGTTTTTCATTGTCTCTTAATGTTTGAATGTTGTTTCATAAAGTTAATTTAAATATGATTTTGGACAAAGCTTTATTGTTTCATAGCTTTCCATTGTATTGTCTTTCAAAAATAAAATCAAACTATATGAAACATACAGGCATGATTTACGTGTTTAATAAGTTTACACTGATGAATGCCTTTTTTGAACTTTTAGTGGGGCATAAATGGAAATAGTTGGTGTATAAATAGAATTATTCATACTATATTGAATAATATTGCCATGTGTAACGCACGGGTTACACGCTAGTTAAATAACAAAATAATGATATTCTTACTTTTAAACTCAACTCTGTGCATGTGCTTACTGCATATTAGTCATTCATTTAACCATCATCATCATCTATTTTAATATGGTGGACTCCATGTACAAATTAAACTGATAAGACTATATGCAGTGTTGCATGAAATGTTCTGTTGTTTTGCATTTACAAGTTCAAAATGTCATTCTCTGCAATTCTGCATTGTTTGTTTATCTATTTCTTAGCTGCTTGCCCGTTGCTTAATTACGTGCATGGTTCCCAATATGCATATTACATATTCATAGTGTAAGTTTAAATTAATTAAGTTTGTGATACCTTGCCTAAATTTTATAGTGCAAGTAGAACGGTTCTTAGTTACAAGTCTTCAACTACATGACATTTATATTATATTAAGACAACGATAGTATCTATTGTTCATTCCTAGAATCAATCAAATCTTAATGTTTAATTAAGATTTGCAAACGTATATATATTACAAGTTGATCACTTGTCTAAAGCATTGCCAGCTTAATCTATCTTTTGAATAAATTTACAACTCCTGTATTACGAACGTAATAGAGAAAATTTGAAAACAATAATTTTTGGATGTAGTGTCTCTGGTATATTAGGATATGTAGATCAGTTGTTGAACATTTTAAACCCAGACTGTAAAGGAATGAATGATGTGTTTTAAGTTAAATTTACGTATATTTACGTTGGATCAAATGTAAGTTACATCGCTGTTTACTTTAGACTTTCAATCTGAGAAGAAAAATGTTCTCCTTGGCTTTGATCATAGATGTACACATTTGATATTCATAACATTTAATCAGTGTTATTGTTTGTAAATTAGATGCGTGGATTAAATTATTGATTCCGTTTAGATGTTCAATATATGAATACATTTACATAACTAGTTTTACAACATTCCAATTTTGCATTTAACTTTCAAAAAACCAGTTCATTTAGAGAATAATTCATTCAATTTCAATTCACCCTTAACCGTCACCCTTGAAATTTGAAAATAATATCGTGTCATTGCACAGTTCGTTCACTTAAAAGCTAGAACCTTTGAACAGACAACACATGCAAGTATAAGGAAATGTATGCCGACATATATAAGGAGCTAAACTTTATTGTATCGTAAGCACAAGCTCTCATAAGCTGTTTACCTTCATTTCAGTGATTTTCACATCAATGTCTAGTGAAAATATTGTAAGTATTCTTACAGCACCCCTCAAGTCCCCTAATTTTAAAGATCAATTCCTCTGTCTCCAACTTCTGCATCTCCTGTGCCTTGCAAGATCTCATTCATTCACTACTTGTAAAAAATAATAAATAGTGGGAACCATGCTCAAGATTGATGGGTGTAAATCTCATGTGGACATGAGACACACAAATATAACGATAGAAGAATTGATAATCTAATTTCCACGCAAGTTCCGAATTAAGTAATACGTGTACAGTGAATAGAGAGAAAATATGTGTGTTTACACACACATAACTTAACATGTAACACTTAAACTACTTCCAATGCGGTTGTATTTTGTAATTTGTTACATTTTCTAGGGTATTGGTTCAAGATCTGTAACCGTGATGAGATCCGAATAAATTGACGTCTGGTAATTAGGCACGAGTCCGGAAATGAAGCGTCTGTTAAACAACGGATACCGTTCACTTATTGAACATGCATCTAACTTTAGCTTCAAACCACGGTAAAATAAAGGCAGTTTACATTTTGTATTATTAGAATAATATGCAAGAAGTAGACGGTTGGAGAAGGTTGGAGATGCTCTAAAAGTAAGAAGCACATGTTGACTAGCAGTAAACTGAAGTTTTCATTTAAAAAAACTTGGGAACATATTAGAAATAAACAGCCTACTGTTGATTGGTATAAATGCATTTGAAACAAGGTGAATAATTCAAAGATGACTATCTGTACATATTTCGCAATTAATAACAGATTGTCAACTTTGGACAAAATCAATAAATCGGGGAGAAGTACTTATTCACTTTGTTCCTTATGCAACTTAACTAATGAAAGTGCTAATCATCTGTTTTTTGAATGCAATTACAGTTATTTCATAAGGAGCCAGATTAGAATGACACAGAGCATAAGCAATAAAAGTAGCATGGATCTTAAACATAATATAATGGATATCAACAACACATTCAGAAGCAAATCATTGGAAAGAGACCCTGCGTATATATTATTGACTGCAACCATATATCATATTTGGAAAGAGAGTAATAATCGTACTCATAACAAGTTGAAACTTTCTAAAGAGCAAAGAAGGCTAATTATTGAAAGTGACAGCAGAATTAATCTTCATAAGTCAAAGAAAAAAGTAAAAGACCAAACCAGTTTTGATTTCCTTGCGGATTTTTGGAGTAAAGATGTGACGACCCTGAATTTTTGGATGTTTGAAATCAGAATATTTGATTGATTTTAAATATTTAAAAGTTAATTTTTAACTTGAATTCAAATATCACTATTTATTGGGTAATTTAATTATTAAATTAAATAATTTGGAGTTGGGTAAAATGTTGAATCTGGAATATTAAGCCTGTGAAAAATATTTTGAAGGCTTGTAAAAATTATATTGATAGTAATGAAGATAGTAAAAGTGAAAAAATTGAATTCGAAAGTGTTTTGTTAAGTTTTGAAATTTAATCGTTTAAATTGATATTTAAAAATAGTCTTACAAGGCACGGTCTCGGATTTCGACGAAACTAGTACCATTGGATCCGTAATAGTGTTTTATTATCGGATTTCAATTTTCATAGCATTTGGAGTTGTTGTGTGAGCGTACGATATATAAACGCGATGGAATTTATATCGAAATTCAATTTAATAACTGGGTCCAAAAAGCTATCTTCTCCATACGATTGAATTAGGACTCGAAACCTTTTCCATTACGTTCGGAATAGGGGTATAACGTTATGAACGCCAAGCGGCATGCCTCAACAGGAGTTCGACACTTTGAGTTGCGGAACTGAGACGATATAATTTAAATAATTTTATATATATACAAAATTGTCACTTCAGCCGTTCTAAAGGCCGAATCATAGTCCTTTAGCTTGGTCAAACAAGCAAGCCAACATGTGTACGACACCTTCTTTAATTACACATGCAAGGCATCACTTCCTTCCCCTGTTTTTTTTATTTTATTTTTCACGAAGCCTTTCACTCGAAGATTCGGAGAATAATAAAATGAAAACTGCTGTTAAAATTTCTTATGACCAAGCGGTTTTGAATTTTTATCGGTCCTCCTCTTCTTCAATTTAATTTCGAACTTTTGCCGACCTCATTGATCTATTCACGAATTTCCTCCACATGGGAAACCAATCGCGATGAGGTCGTGCGGTGGCCTGGGAAAGAAACCCCTTCGCCTTCGTTGAATCGAATGGGGCAGCGCCCGCGAGATGAGCTCGAGCGCGCGATGTTGGCGAGCTTGGTCTTGCGTTGTTGTGGAGGTGGAATTTTGTCTTTGCGTTGTCATGGAGGTGGGGATCGTGGCAGGACTTCATTGTTAGATATCTTGGTGGTCGCGACTCTGTCAAGTCACGAGTCTGGGAGGAGTGAGTGTCGCATAGGTGACGAGAGGCTAATGGAGGGCTTGGCTGTGGAGTTCGTCGAAGTTGAGTTGTTGGAGTTTGGATCTGCGATGGTTGAAGTTGCAGTATTTGGATTCGTCGATGTCAGTAGTTCCTCGGTGACATTGGATATGGCAGACGAGGGCGAGGCGGTGTTAGCTATGAGGTATTTTAGCATTTATTTTGAATGTTGATTCATCAGGAAGTTTACAGTAAGGTTTAATCATATTTTAGTTTGAGGTCCATAAATGCATGTATAGGTTAGAAAATATAATAACAACAAGGTAAACTACGTTGATATTTATATACATATTTGTACACAGAAAATTTTATTTACAGGAAGATCTATGCACAAATAGTAACCGTTCGATTATTTCAAAGTGTAGGTATATATTTGAACTTACCAGTTTATATTTAAAATAAAGAATTATGTGATTAAACCGTTAACTAACTTGTTTAAACTACTTTAGGTACTAAAAATAATCTATTAAAGGAAAATTAATTCAAACTAAAATTATTGGTTAAAATAGAATCATTGGTTAATTAAATTTATAAAATGGAAATAAATTGTTCAAGTTATTTCAAAGTGTTAATAAATCGTATGATTGTTATACAAGGTCAAAATGTGATAGAAGCAAGCTGGGTTGGGTCGGATTGCAAAACAAAAATCAATGGTGAGTTAATCTCACTCATCTGGTGGATATTTAAATTTAAATAGTTAAATTTAAATAATTGATTGAATGATTGTATTGTTTTGATATGCTATATTATAGTATATATTACATCTTGGAATGATTGATTTCCCGCATTATATAGCGGATGAGACCCTATGCGCCGCATAATAGCGGATGATATTTTATTAATCCCATATACCGTGATATTCCACCTCGAAGTGGAATTGGTATTTCATATTGTGCTAACGTCTGTGGATGCAGGGAAACAGGTTGGAGGGATCCAACTGGATTCCTCAACATTTATTTAAATTATTTAATATTCTCTATTGTGATTATTTGATATTATATGATGAATTATATTGGAATATTGAATGCTATGGTTTTCTTGAATATATTTCGGTACTGAGTTATCAAAATATATAAATTGGATTTTTTCTTGGGAAAGACAATAAAAGAGTGGAGTTTTAAGTAAAATAATTATAGCAAATAAATTAAGAATGAATTGAAAAGGAATGAAAGTGACATGAAAATACTAATAAATAATTTCGAGTATGAAAAAAAGGATTTGAATAAACAGAAATTAATGAATTGTAAACTTAAGTGACATCATTTAAAGGAATAAAGAATTATTTTAAAATTCAAAGTTTAAAATTTATTTAAAGGGATAAAGAAGTAGTTTGAGAAATCTAAAATTGGTATTTTCCGTTAAAAGTATTTTAAATCATAATTAGGGAATAAAATATGAAATTAATGGATTTTGGAATAAATGGGGTAAAATGGAAATCAATTTGGAAATTGATTTAAGTGTGTAAAACCGGGATTTTTAAAGGAGAATGTGGCTATGAAATTTATAAACTAGATTTACAAAGTAATATATCAGTGGATACTTGGGAAAATAATTCACGACGGGAATTTATTAAAGGAATGTGAACATTTGTTTAAAAGTAAATAGTGGTTTATTTTTAAAGAATGTGAAGAGAAGTATATTTCCCTGGATAGCCAAGTATGTTCGAAGTAAATTTTTAAATATAAGATAAAAGTTTTAATATTGTTTTAGAAAGCATGTTTTAGAAAATTTATTATTTCTAAATGTTTAAATTCTAAAGTATGTATTTTTCAAATCTATTATCGTAGTAATTATTTAAAGGTGGCTTAGTATTTTGTTTCAAAGGAGAAAATCTAGTTTATATTTTATGAAATAACCTTATTTTAAATATTCCTAAAGTATTATCTCTAATTGAGTATTAAAGTAGTTTTCTTAATTTAAATGTTAAAGCATATTTTACAATAAAGTGTTTTAAATTATTTTAAAAATCTAAAGTTTTGTGCTTGGTAATTTCGGTGGCAATAGAAAATATTTGGTAAATTTATTCTGTAAAAGGAAGGTAGTTTGAAACTGTTTTCAAAGGATTTAAAATAGGATTATACCTTGTGATGATATTTTTGGGATTAATAAATAATTTGGTGAAATTATTTATATTGGATGGTTGTTTGTGAATGTTAATTGATAGTTAAATAACCGACTATCAATATTGGCCAATGCGTTGATCGTTTCGAAGATGCTGGGATCGGGATTTATTTCTCGAAAACCACTTCATCCAGTTTGTACGTTTCCGTGGAAAAAAACGAGTTTGTAGTCGAAGATGGAGCAATGAAGTGCAAGGGCTAGTCGCTACTAATCCTGAGGATTATTCCAAAATGGATGTAGTAGGAATAGTGCCTCCGGTTCCATTCGAACCCGGGATGGACTTGTATGGATGAATGCTTTCAGAACATCGTCAGGTGGACGATGAGCATTCTAAGTGAAATGATCTAAAAAGTAACGCTTAGCCACAAGCCTCATCAACCGGAAATGACTGAAAATCAGGGGTTATGCAACAAGGCTAGGTGGGTAGCACCCACTTCAGGGTGAGGTCATCCCTGTCTAGATGTCCCTTTTATTTCGGCTTAGTGGTGCGGTTGCTGATCACAACCGCGGGGTGATCTTACTCAGGATTATCCAGTAAGGGATAGTCCCGGTCTTGTGTTGTAGGGGGTCGGGAGTGATCCTCGGTACAGTGATCTAGGCCACGTACCGTGACAGGTGGTACCCTAGTGCCTAGTCATTAGTTCGAAATCCATTCTCCCTACGCGCCTTTTACGAGTTTTGTTTGTATTACCCACTTTGTAGCTAGTAGCTGGAATCTAATCATGTAACAATTTCGGCTATTTCAGTAAGTATTTGTAAATAGACCCTATTATAATATCAGAGGATTTTAATAAAAAGTGTTTTAGCTATCGTAAGGTAAAAACCCGACATGTTTATTTGTGGCATGGTCTTACGAGATGCTTTTGTTTTCAAATGGATTTTGAAAATTTAATAATCAAGTTGAGTGTGATTTCTCATGCTGTTAATCCAGATTGACTCGGGTGTTATTTAACTGTAATGCTCGGTTCAGACCGAGTATTATAGAATACATGATATGATGCTGTGGAGCTCAAGAGACGAGCAGGATGACGATACGTACTTCCGTACTTGTTTTATATATTCCGCTGTGTTGGTTAGCTGTGTACTCAGTTGTGTGAGGATAGGTTATGATTACTGTCTAATTGTGTGTTATGTGATTGATGTACTTTGATGATGTAATGTATAAATAGATATATTTGTTTTTGTGCAAAGATCATTTATTATATATTATATTTTATTCTGCTGCGATGGTTAGATTCTGATGTTGTTTTTCTACTTTCTTCTTCTACCTCTTCTTCTTTAACCCAAATGGTTCATATTTCTATTCAACTTGAGTTGATTGATGTAGAATAGGGTTGAATCAAGGGGTACGGATTTGCGGGCTGTTACAGTTGGTATCAGAGCATAGGTTAGTGATAACCTTGGCTCTGGTGGGAATTACTCATTTAAATAGAGTCCGTAGTACTCTAGAATGAGTTTGAGTGTATTAATAGATATGAGCGCGTATTTGTTAGTGAATATAAAATTGTTTTTATATTGTGTTGATTTATCTGTTGAGTGTTTACGGATTCTGGTCGATGTGTGGGACGCCATGTTATCGATAGGGATTTCTAAACACTTTAACAAGATAAACCGACACAGTATTGTTTTAAATAGGGTAAATGAAGTAATTTTACCCAAATTATTTTTGTATATAAAAGAAATGATTTTTCGTAAATTATTATAGTTATATATGGTTGCTTGGTCGTTAGAAAGTGAAAATATTAAATTATTATCATTGTTGTATGATAATTGAATAAGGAATTGAAATCATAATTAAAGTAAGATAAAATTCCAAAGTAATGTTTGAATATAAATATAAAGGATTTGGAATTTGAAAAAAATTCGAAAATTAAAGGCTCCGTTTGGTTTCATTTTGTATTTTGAGTTTTGTGTTTCCAACTTGCATTAAGAAACAGCAAAAAATTAGAGAAGAAGAATTACAATTCTTAGTCATTGCGACGACCAACGGACAATGAAGGAGTTGATTGTTCTATGTGCTTTTTTTATCTCTCAAAACACGAAAAACAAAATAAACTTATTTTTTATTTTATATGTTAATTTCATTTTTCAAAATTGTTTATTTTTCAACAATACATACAATGGACGTCCTTTTGTATAGACGAAAACACAAAACTAAAAACAAGTCAAACGGGGCCTAAATTCCTTTGAATTTGAAAATGATTCCCAAAAGTTGGGAAAAATAATATATATGTGAGAAATATTTTTGAATCGGATTTGAAATCTAGAGAGATTTGGAATTTAAAAATATTTGAAGGATTTTAAAAGAGATAAAAGCATTGAACTCTTTATGGTCGCTGGGAAATAATTGTGATGATGATCGCGACATCATCGGTGTTCATTTTCGAGTTTCCAAGAGGGGGATTGTTACCTGTATGTTTTGGGTTAATGTTTGTTTGTGAAATTTGGTTTGATTTTGAAAATGCAAAGGAATAGTTTGATTTGGATATATATGCTTTCAAAATTGAATTGAATTGAATTAAAATTCAGCAAGTTATAGAGAATATTAAATAGAATCGAATTCTTATTCAAATGAAATTAAAAGAATGATAAGAAGTTAGATTAACTGGAAACGAGTTAAGTAAAAATTTGAACTGGAATAAATAAATTCCGACGGCTTATAAAAGTTAGAATTTATGAAAAGAATATAAGTGCGTCTTATAAAGATTGAAAAGTGGATATATTTGAGCTAAAATGAAAGGAAGTATGGGAATATAAGTGTATGACTTATAAGAGAGAAGAAGAGAGAAATAAAGGCCAAAATAGAATTGTTTGACATTTTGGTGGACAAAATGAAAATCCAATCTTGAATTATAAAATAGAATTGAATTCAAATTAAGTAATAAAGTGATTTTGAAGATAAAAATCAAATATTGAATTAAAAGTGAGAAATAAACTAAATTTGGGATAAATTAGTTGATAAAATATGGAAATGGAACTCGAAATTATTAACTTAGAATTGAATTGTGAATAGATAACAGAGTTTGGAAATGAAGCTTGAGTTATAAGTAGAAATTCAACTTAGAATTGTAAGTGAATTAAATATGAATTGAAGTTGTATGGAATTGGATTAATATAAAAATGATTTGAGATGAAAATAAATCCAATTCGAGTATGAATAAATTAAAACGAGAATGAACTTAAGTTATGAAATGGGAGTGAATTGAAGTAAATTAACTTAAGTTTAAAGTTAATAGAAGCATGGGATGATGTCGAGTATAACAAAATGGCTTTGAACAAAACCAATGTGAAACGGGATGGAATGCAACTATACGGTTTGAAAATAAGTTAGATTGGAATGGAATTTATATACATTGAGTTGGAACAAATTTAAATTGGCTATAAAGCTTACGTAATTATTTATTTGCATTAATATTGTTGAATTGCATAAGAAAATGGATCGTTTGATGTAAACGAGATTAGATGAAATCTTATGAGTTAGTAGAAGTGAAATAGGATGATTTTGAAATCAATTGGAATGAATATGAGTTTGTTTTGTTTAGAATGAATTAAATATAAGCGTGTAAGTTGTAAATCACTTAAACTGAATGGAATGGTTTGAGAATTGGTTGTAAGCAATTGTAATAAGTGTCGGAACCTTATATGTGCTTATGGAAATTATATAACGTACATTAAATGTGAAATTTATGTGTTTGCTATTGAAAGTAAGAGAAATGTTAATGAATTTGCATATATTTAGTACTTATATGTTTGAATTGAGTAAGTACAGGTACCGGAAAGCCGTTTGGTTGGATTTGGACGCGCTAAATGCTAAAATAATAAGCCACTTGCTTAAAAATTCTTAATAAAGGTACGCCTACGCAATAAAATAGGAAATATGAACTGTTTTTGTTTTTCCGACCGTGTGAATCGATGTATAAATATTTATATCTTTTGTCAAATTGCAAAAGCTCCTCCGTACAAAGGAGGCTCTGCCAAAATTTTCTGAAAATTTTGGGAGTTAGAAAACTTTTGAAATTTTTTGGAAAATTTTGTTAATGACAAAACGGTTTCAAATTGAAAATTGAAATAAATTAGTGAATGAAACTAATTTAAAACAATGATATGAATCAGATATAAATGGAAGATGAAATTTTATATTCAAAGTTAAGAATAAATTGAATTCACATGGAAATGGGAAAACTAAGTTGAATAGATGTAAATATAAACTAAAGTGGTAAAGTGAAAATAAATATAAGAAGTGTATAAAATACTTATACTGAACTTAAGAATAAATGATAAGATTCTTAAGTAATATGAGTGTCAGAAAAATATATTGAATAAGCATTGGAGTGAAGATTTAATAAAATGATTTTAAAAGCTATGATTGGATATTATTGCTAAATAGGATATGCAGGTATTGTAAAGGAAAAAGGAAAATTGGTTTTGGTTTCAGAAGATAAATTTGAATTGCTCAACAAAAAGGTATGTGTTTAAATTTCTGTATGAAACTTGATTGAGTTTTTGATCTAGCCACTAGGCTTTTATTTTCTTTTGAAATCTGGGGGCCTATAGAGGCATTTTGTAGTTGTACCGAGCTAGCCGTGCAAAGGAGACGCGGGTGAAATTTTTCGGGAATTTAGAGAGTTAGAAAATTTTTGAGAAATTTTGAAAATTTAAATTGGGTTTTAAATTTAAATTTGAATGGTTGGGTAAATGATATGGGTGGGAACCTAATGAAAGAAGTTTGGAAAGTTAGTAAGGTTGATGATGTCCTTATTAAAAAAAGGATGGTTTTGGGTATTGTTAAAATCTGTTGGTTTTGAAAAAATAGTAAACGGGTATTGGACCATTCTTCCTAACTAGTAATTTCGAGGATGGAATTCTTTTAAGGGGGGAGAAATGTGATGACCCGAAATTTTTGGATGTTTGAAATCGAAATTTTTGGATGATCTTAAATATTTAAAAGTTAATTTTTAACTTGAATTCAAATATCACTATTTATTGGGTAATTTAATTATTAAATTAAATAATTTGGAGTTGCGTAAAATGTTGAATCTGGAATTTTAAACCTGTCAAAAATAACTTGAAGGCTTGTAAAATTTATATTGATAGTACTGAAGATAGTAAAAGTGTTAAAATTGAATTCGAAAGTGTTTTGTTAAGTTTTGAAATTTAATCGTTTAAATTGATATTTTAAAATAGCCTTCCAAGGCACGGTCTCGGATTTCGACGAAACCAGTTCCACTGGATCCGTAATAGTGTTTTATTATCAGATTTCAATTTTCATAGCATTTGGAGTTGTTGTGTGAGCGTATGATATATAAACGCGCAGGAATTTATATCGAAATTCAATTTAATAACTGGGTCCAAAAAGCTATCTTCTCCATACGATCGAATTAGGACTCGAAACCTTTTCCATTGCGTTCGGAATAGGGGTATAACGTCATGAACGCCTAGCGGCATGCCTCAACAGGAGTTTGACACTTTGAGTTGCGGAACAGGGACGATATAATTTAGATAATTTTATATATATACAAAATTGTCACTTCAACCGCTCTAAAGGCCAAATCATAGTCCTTTACTTGGTCAAACAAGCAAGCCAACATGTGTACGACACCTTCTTTAACTACGCACGCAAGGCATCACTTCTTCCCCAGATTTTTAATTTTATTTTTCACGAAGCCTTTCACTCGAAGATTCAGAGAATAATAAAATAAAAACTGCTGTTAAAATTTCTTATGTTCGAGAGGTTTTGAATTTTTATCGGTCCTCCTCTTCTTCAATTTAATTTCGAACTTTTTCCGACCTCGTTGATATATTCACGAATTTCCTCCACATGCGAAACCAATCGCGATGAGGTCGGGCGGTGGCCTCGGAAAGAAACCCCTTCGCCTTCGTTGAATTGAATGGGGTGGCGCCTGCGAGATGGACTCGAGCGCGCGATGTTGGCGAGCTTAGTCTTGCGTTGTTGTGGAGGTGGAATTTTGTCTTTGCGTTGTCGTGGAGGTGGGGATCATCGGCAGGACTTCGTTGTTAGATAGCTTGGTGGTCGTGACTCTGTCAAGTCACGAATCTAGGAGGAGCGAGTGCCACGTATGCGACGCGAGGCTAATGGTGGGCTTGGCTGTGGAGTTCGTCGAAGTTGATTTGTTAGAGTTTGGATCTGCGATGGTTGAAGTTGCAGTATTTGGATTCGTCGATGTCGGCAGTTCCACGGTGACATTGGATATGGCAGACGAGGGCGAGGCGATGTTAGCTATGAGGTATTTTAGCATTTATTTTAAATGTTGATTCATCAGGAAGTTTACAGCAAGGTTTAATCATATTTTAGTTTGAGGTCTACAAATGTATGTATAGGTTAGAAAATATAATAACAGCAAGGTAAATTACTGTTGATATTTATATACATATTTGTACATAGAAAATTTTATTTACAGGAAGATCTATGCACAAATAGTAACCGTTCGATTACTTCAAAGTGTAGGTATATATTTGAACTTACCAGTTTATATTTAAAATAAAGAATTATGTGATTGTATCGTCAATTAACTTGTTCAATTATTTTAGGTACTAAAAATAATCTATTAAAGGAAAATTAATTCAAACTAAAATTATTCGTTAAAATAGAATCATTGGTTAATTAAATTTATAAAATGGAAATAAAATTTTCAAGTTATTTCAAAGTGTTAATAAATCATATGATTGTTATACAAGGTTAAAATCTGGTAGAAGCAAGCTGGGTTGGGTCGGATTGCAAAACAAAAATCAAAGGTGAGTTAATCTCACTCATCTGGTGGATATTTAAATTTAAATAATTGATTGAATGATTGTATTGTTTTGATATGCTATATTATAGTATATATTACATTTTGGAATGATTGATTTCCCGCATTATATAGCGGATGAGGCCCTATGCACCGCATAATAGCGGATGATATTTTATTAATCCCATATACCGCGATATTCCACCTCGAAGTGGAATTGGTATTTCATATTGTGCTAACGTCTGTGGATGTAGGGAAACAGGTTGGAGGGATCCAACTGGATTCCTCAACATTTATTTAAATTATTTAATATTTTCTATTGTGGTTATTTGATATTATATGATGAATTATATTGGAATATTGAATGCTATGGTTTGCTTGAATATATTTCGGTACACTGAGTTATCAAAATATATAAATTGGATTTTTTTGGAAAGACAATAAAAGAGTGGAGTTTTAAGTAAAATAATTATAGCAAATAAATTAAAAATGAATTGAAAAAGAATGAAAGTGACATGAAAATACTAATAAATAATTTCGAGTATGAAAAAAATGGATTTGAATAAAAAGAAATTAATGAATTGTAAACTTAAGTGACATCATTTAAAGGAATAAAGAATTATTTTAAAATTCAAAGTTTAAAATTTATTTAAAGGGATAAAGATGTAATTTGAGAAATCTAAAATTGATATTTTCAATTAAAAGTATTTTAGATCATAATTAGGGAATAAAATATGAAATTAATGGATTTTGGAATAAATGGGGTAAATTGGAAATCAATTTGGAAATTGATTTAAGTGTGTAAAACCGTGGGCTGATCACAACCGTGGGGTGATCTTACTCGGGATTATCTAGTAAGGGATAGTCCCGGTCTTGTGTTGCAGGGGGTCGGGAGTGATCCTCGGTACAGTGATCTAGGCCACGTACCGTGACAGGTGGTACCCCAGTGCCTTATCATTAGTTGGAAATCCATTCTCCCTACGCGCCTTTTACGAGTTTTGTTTGTATTTCCCACTTTGTGGCTAGTAGCTGGAATTTAATCATGTAACAATTTCGGCTATTTTAATAAGTATTTGTAAATAGACCCTATTATAATATCAGAGGATTTTAATAAAAAGTGTTTTAGCTACCGTAAGGTAAAAACCCGACATGTTTATTTATGGTGTGGTCTTACGAGATGCTTTTGTTTTCAAAGGGATTTTGAAACTTTTGTAATCAAGTTGAGTGTGATTTCTCACGTTGGTAATCCAGTCTGACTCGGGTGTTATTTAACCATAATGCTCGGGTCATACCGAGTATTATAGAATACATTATATGATGCTGTGGAGCTCAGGAGATGAGCTAGATGACGGCACGTACTTCCATACTTGTTTTATATATTCCGCTGTGTTGGTTAGCTATGTACTCAGTTGTGTGAGGATAGATTATGATTACTGTCTAATTGTGTGTTATGTGATTGATGTACTCTGATGATGTAACGTATAAACAGATATATTTGTTTTGTGTAAAGATCATTTATTATATATTATATTTTATTCCAGTGCGATGGTTAGATTCTGATATTGTTTTTCTACTTTCTTCTTCTACCTCTTCTTCTTTAACCCAAATGGTTCGTATTTCTGTTCAACTTGAGTTGATTGATGTAGAATAGGGTTGACTCAAGGGGTACAGATTTGCGGGCTATTACAAAAGAGGCTGCTAGTAAGCACATCGAACAATATCTCCATAATTCGAAGGCCTACCAAACTGATTTGGACATTCATCAGAGATATGATCAAGGTGCTAAGGAGCTTCAGACCAACAGTCAGCTCGAAACTAATGAAATTAGCCACTTGAACTCTGTTAAAGGGATCGTATAGAAATAGAAAGTTGGTATCATTGATAAAGCAATAAATCTCTACTACTAATAATGGAAATTTGTTGAACTGGACATGTATAGTAATGGTCGGTATTCTTTAAGAGGGAATGGAATCACAAATGGTCTTTTTTTACTGGATTTGCCGTTACTGGAGCTATCATCATTAAGTTCGCCGATGAGCTCACTAAGGAGGATGCTAAGATCATAAAACAGTGGCTTTGCAATGCGTTAGTAAAATTTATGATTCAATTATGATTTATTACTATCATGTCAGCAAAGTTTACTAAGAAAGGTGATCTTTTACAATGCTTCAGTAATAAAATTCCCGATTTACAATGTGAACTTAAAAGGTAATGAGTGAGAAAGAATCTAGTGATCTTTTACAATGCATCAGTAAAAGATGTTTGCATTGTGATGTCATATATCCCATCCTCTTTGAATAAAAATCATAAATCATAAAACAGTGGCTTTATATCTATGTAATGTTGGATTTATTTACAGAGTTACTACTTTTAGATTGGAAGAGCTCATCATATTCGAGAAAACTATAACAAATCAAATGCGTGCTAATAAATAAATTTTGCATTGAAAAGCATTGCATTAGTAAGTTTACTTGTTTTATAAATTGTAATCAACCAACCAATATAATTGCTCGCTTTATTCTTCTCAGAATCAACGCAGTTTTGAAGTCCGGCAATTTTGAAGTCCGACTACTTGCTGCTTAAAATATATCAGCTTTAATTTGTTCCTTTGCGAATTGATTTATAGATATACGTTACACAGAACCGGTTACTTTTGTATTTCCTTTAAGCTTTGATTTTCAGTGGGTGATTTTGTTTATGTCGGTGTGTATGCATTGTAGTCCTATGCTAAAAACTATAATATATATTCTGTAGACTTTAAAGTTCGAGCCATTTAGTTACATATGCTAAAGTCTATCCTACACAGCTGCTATTGCCATTCAAATATAGTTTCACAGTTTTCACTTTATCCCAGTTTTTTGTATGTCTAAATTGGAGAAAATAAGAAAGAAGAGTGGCTAAAAAAAGAGTAAGAATGAGCCTTTATTTTCAAGTTTAATTTTTTAAATTTCGTACTTGCAAAAAGCTATAAAGTTTTTAGTAAAGCTATCAAGCCTGGAAATTAAGACAGAATTTTTTTCCGTAAAGCAACAAATTGGATATCCGAACGGGTGGACTATCCTGTTCCACTATCTTTGTATTTTGAATTAGGCAAGAGTTACTTAATTTTGATAAATGATTGGCCGTCAGATTTATCCACTTGTAACGCCTTATCTTTTTGATGACGTCCACGCTTATTTCCATTAAATGACTTAATTTGCGTGTATTTTATGTAGCAGGTCACAGATCTATGTCGTTAGAAGCATATCCATCGCAACCATCACCTTTGCATTCCAACACATTTGGGACTGCGCAACAAAGCATGCCATTTTTTATTCTAATGCAACAACTACCACACCACATGTGCAACAATATTCACATATGCAACAGTTTTTAGGACCATCCATGTCTTATCAGCCTTATCAGTCATCTTGCAATTTCGAGAACATCACATCATGTCGGTATGGAGTGATTAGTGTTCCCTACTCCACTTGTTTGTTTTGTTTTCCTTGTCGAAATAATATATGTACATATATGTTAGTGGACTTATTTGCTTTGTTTTTTGTTTCTAAAGCAACATGTACTTCTTTTAGCGAACATGTTGAATTACCTTTTTGTTAATGTAATATGATTGGACATGTTATCTTGACTTTCTTGTTAAAATAATGTGTGTGTGTCTATATATATATGTATGTATGTATGTATGTATCCTAATGAATGCATGTCTTATGTTAAATTGAATACTTTATAATTTGTGTGTTGTTGTTAGTTTGTACGTAGTTTTTATATAAATACATAATAAATTTTGATATGTATGAAATTATAATGCTGATATTTTGAATTCTTGGTGATATTCCACCGTTTATTATTGTGGGTATTGTATGTTGCTAAATTATGCAAATTTAAGACCGACTAAAGATAAAAATTCAATCTTTAAAATTCAATCTTAAATATATTTAAGATTGCTATATCAGTCTTTACATCTTGAGACAGAAATCTCAACCTTATTTTTGAGACTAGTAATTCAAAGACTGAAATTTCAGTCTTTGATTAGTCTTGTTTTATTAAAGACTGGAATATTCAGCCTTTAATCTATTGTTTTTTTTAGTATAACGAGTGTCTTTCAATCTTGGGAAAGAGGAGAAAGTAGTAGAAAGAGGTAGATGAACGAGATTTGAAGCTTCGCATTTGAGAAAACTTCACCGCTCTCTCTTTTTTCCGTTGTTGTTCTGATTTCAGCTGTTGGAGTCGGCAACCTTAATTTGCTTTGGGTTATGTAATCGGTGGCTCAGGTTTTACCCGTTTCTGTACTCTGGGCTTGGCCCTTCTACCGTTCTTAAATAAAAATAAAAAAAAGAAGAAGCACATGTTGAATAATTCTAGGACGAAATCACCAACCCAACATTTTCAAAAAGATCCCATAGCGCGTTCGTAGGACAAATTCCCTCACCTACTCTCCCCTGCACACTCCAAATCAGCATGCTATATAAACCAACTCACCTTCATTCAACTCTTCACAAATCTCCTCTCTTTGTATATTCTCCAACTTTTAAAACGTTTATTTACTCATCATCTCAACGTACATACAAACATTGAATAAATGGGTAGCCTTAGCCACTCAGACAGTTTCAAGAATACACCCGCTGACATCTTCTCTCTAAACCCACTAAACCCCAGCGAGTTCCGTCGCCAAGGTCACATGGTCATCGACTTCCTGGCCGATTACTACGAAAACGTGCACATGTACCCAGTCCGCTCCCAAGTCGAGCCCGGTTACCTCAAAAAGCTCCTACCCGATTCGGCCCCGAACAACCCAGAACCGATCGAAACCATCCTATCTGACATCACAGACCACATAATCCCGGGCATGACCCACTGGCAGAGTCCGAACTACTTCGCCTACTTCCCATCCAGTGGCAGCACAGCCGGATTCCTCGGTGAGATGCTGAGCACAGGCTTCAATGCCGTCTGTTTCAACTGGATGTCATCCCCTGCCGCCACCGAGCTCGAGACCATCGTCACGGACTGGCTCGGCAAGCTCCTCAAGCTCCCCGAGCCCTTCCTCTTCTCCGGTGGCGGCGGAGGCGTTTTACAAGGTACCACCTGCGAAGCCATACTTTGCACCCTCGCAGCGCAGCGTGACAAGGTCCTGAACCGCATCGGGAAAGATCAGATCAACCGGTTGGTGGTCTACGGTTCGGACCAAACCCACTGCGCGCTGCAGAAGGCCGCACAGATCGCTGGGCTTACGAACTTCCGTGCGGTGAAGACATACAAATCGGACAATTTTGGGCTCAGGGCCGAGTCCCTACAGGAGCAGGTGCGGGCGGACGTCAATGCAGGGTTGGTACCGTTGTTTTTGTGTGCAACAATCGGGACGACATCGTCTACAGCGGTGGATTTGTTACCAGGGCTATGCAAGGTGGCGGAGGAGTATGGGATATGGGTGCATGTGGACGCGGCCTATGCGGGGGCGGCGTGTATATGTCCAGAGTTCAGAGGATTTATTGATGGAGTGGAAGGGGCTAGTTCGTTCAGTTTTAATGCGCATAAGTGGTTCTTTACAAATTTGGATTGCTGCTGTCTGTGGGTGAAGGAGCCAGAGGCGTTGGTGAAGGCGCTGTCGACAAATCCAGAGTATTTGAAGAATAAGGCGACGGAGTCGAGGCAGGTGGTGGATTACAAGGATTGGCAGATTGCATTGAGTAGGAGGTTCAGGGCAATGAAGCTTTGGATGGTGATGAGGAGCCATGGGGTTACAAACCTGAGAAGTTATCTGAGAAGTCATGTCGCCATGGCCAAGCTTTTTGAAAATCTGGTGGTGGTGGATGAGAGGTTTGAGGTGGTGGTGCCGAGAAACTTTGCAATGGTTTGCTTTAGAATGAAGGGGAAGGGAGGCGCTGCTTCTTTAGAGGAGACGAATGAGTTGAACAAGACAATGCTGGAAGCGATGAATGCTTCAGGGAGAGTTTACATGACACATGCGGTGATCGGAGGGATTTATGTAATGAGGTTTGCGGTGGGGGCGTCTTTGACGGAGGAGAAGCACGTCGTCGCTGCATGGAAGGTGATTCAGGAGTACGCCGATGAGTTTTTGGATGGCAATTCTAGTTAAAATGGGCTGCTGTTAAACAAATGTCAAATGATTGAATTGATTCTTTGTACCAATTGGCAGCATATACAATTTTCAATATTTTCTTTTAATTTACAGAAGCAAAGAAATGATACAAGATTACCCAAGGACGTTAAAATAACTGCCATTAAATATTGTTTACCTCAAGTTAACGTAACTTTTGGTTGTAGGCTTTTTTACACCATAAAGGTCGGTGATGCATCCCATGTCCTAACTTTCGATTCCACTTTTTCAACCGTGTTGTTGGATGCGTTGGATGCCAACTTATTTTCATCCCCAGCTATATAATCAATTCTACTCCATATCATTCCACCAACCTCATCTCCTCCTCCTCTCCCTTCTTCTCCTCTATCCTGCACACATTTACTTCTACACTAACAATGTCTAATTCATAATCAAATTTTGACTACGAAAATGCACTTGTTATCCCATTTTTAGTCAAAACTGGAATATCAATGTTGTGTGCATTTACACCACGACCGAACCAAGAAGAATCAGCCAGCAAGCGTATATAAGTCTAGGATTTCACTCAAGGTTCAAATATAAAAGTTCATTCGGTGAAACAATGCGAGAGTCCATTCGGCGGTATGAAACGAGATCTCATTCGGCATTCCCAATGCCGAAGTCCATTCGGCATTCCCAACTCCACTGCCGAACCAAGCTCCATCCCTACCACCGATCCAGGAGAAGGAGACCACCGGTCCAACTCCATCTCCACACCACTACCGAACCAGATCCCCTCTCCTCCATCACCGAACCAACCCACACCGAACCAGATCCCCTCTCCTCCATCACCGGACCAAACTCCACTTAGCCACTGCCGGACCAACGTCCCACCGAACCAACTCTCCACCCAAGCCATGCCGAACCAACTCACTCCAACTACTACCGGACCAAGTGGATACCGAACCAACATCGCCAGTCCAGATTGCTTCAGCCCAGGCCCACCAGCAGCTATATACATCCACGACCCTTGCCCCCAGCCTCACTCTATAAATAGAGGGGCAGGGGTACAACAATGGCGGACAAGTTTGAGAGCTCAAGCACGGAAGGAACTTTCAAACAACTTTCATATACTTGTATACAAAGCTTTGTACTTGTAATCTGAGGAGAAAGAGGAGAATAACATATAAAGTGGATGTAGGCACGTTCTGTCCGAACCACTATAAATCTGTGTGTCTTTTACAGTTTAGTCCATGCTTTTTACATATTTGCATAAATCACCCAAATCGCTAAGAACCACATATAATCAACTAAATCGTACGACTTTGGGGTGTTTGCCCATTTTTTGCGCAAACATTTTGGTGCTTTCACTGAGAATTGAACTCAAGGACCTACCGCTTGGAAGTTGAATTTGAGAGTTTAGAGATTCAGATTGGAAGAGTCATGGCGAGACAATCAAGCAGAAGGCCAAGGCCAGAGCAGAGTCAACAGGAAGGGAGTCAAGAGGCTTCCTCAGGCGCAAACCAAGCTTCAGCCTTCGTCATCAGAGATGAGATGGAGGCTATGATGAGAAGACAAGAAGAGATGATCCAGAACTTGCTTCAGCAAATTGGGCAACTTGGAGCACAAAACCAAGGAGCAACTGGAGTTCAGAACGGAGCAGGACCATCTGACGTAGCACCAGAGCTAGGGTGCACACACGCAGAGCATGTTAATCCGATCCCGGGAAGAGAGACGGGGGCATCCGAACAACCTGGTGGCAATAGAGGAGTGAACGCTCAGTCAAGGGGGCAGATCCCAGAGTTCCCTCGGGAACTCGGGGGGGGGGCAGGTTGAAAGTGATGAACGAATATTGCATCTCGGAGACGATGACAGATTGGCGGAGATGGTTAGAAGAGCTATGAGAGGCGGTTTGGTAAACAAAGACTTGGAAGATGTAAACTGGAGTCCTTTTTCTTCTGCAATTAGGATGTCTAGGAACCCACCAGGATTCAAGCTACCATCAGTAGAGATGTACGATGGAAGGACAGACCCTGCGGTCCATCTTACTTAGTATATGAGGCACATGGAAGTGCTGGGGGCATCACAGGAGATCATGGCCCGGTGCTTTCCACTGTATTTGACGGACATTGCAGCGTTATGGTTTAGGCAACTGGAGAGCGGCTCCATAGGAACGTGGGCAGATTTAACTGAGAGATTCATGAGGCAATTCAGAGTTCATATTGCGAGACCCAAGAATGTGATGACTTTGGCAACCTTGAAGCAGAAAACTGGAGAGACTTTGAGGAGCTTTCTAACGCGATTTAATGCCACGGCAGCATCTATGGATCGACCAGATCCATCTATGGTCATGATGGCGGCTGTATCTGGAATAGCTGATAGTACAGAGTTCAAGAATTCATTAACCAAGGACCCGCCTATGAATCTGGGAGAGTTCTATCATGAGGCTGAAAAGTTTCTGCGTTTGGAAGATGCTAGTGCAGAAAGAGAGGAAGAAGATGACGTTTACGCAATCAAAAGCAGAAACCCACCTGGAAAGGGTGAGGAGACTAGCAAAGGAAAGAGAAAGGCCGAGGATAATGATGATAGGTCAAAGCGGCAAAGGAGGGAGCCGCGATTCATCACTCACACTGAGCTGAATGAGAGTCTGGAACGAATTTATCAGGATACCAAGGGGCAGGTTCCGTATCGTAGACCAATGCGAAGGGATCCAACCTCTGACGTAAGAAAATCAGATAAGTTTTGTGTATTCCATGAATTAAACGGTCATAACACTAATGATTGTAGGCATTTGAAGGACGAGGTGGAAGGGCATATCACGAGCGGTATGCTCCTTCAGTACGTGAGGAGGCGAACTCCAACAGTGGAGCCAGAGCGACCACCGTCTACATCGGCTAGAGGTGACCCTGGATCGGGGCACCGTTTGATTATCAATTGATTGCTTGATTAAAATAACGATGAACAAGTTGTAAACCTCTCGCTAACATGGTTAAATCATTTACACATGTGAGCGATCGCGCACGATCCATAGGCATGCTCTGAATGACTACCAGCCGCGTTATAGTAAGAGTTTACGCTTTGACATCTTCATTCTGCTTTTTGCTTTGATTTTGATTTGAACATTTAAATTCTTCCTGTTTGGACATTTCTGCTGTAAGATTCATATGATTATTGCTTTAACATTTACAATTCTATGGAAAAATTACTTGTATGCCCGTGGATCGCGAACGGTCCACGAGCACCTCTTGCATGGCAGCGACTGCCGAAGTCTTTGATTCGGAAACTCCCCCAAACAATAACTCCGGCACTGATATTATTAAGTCCCCCCCGGGAACACTCATTCGCCTCGAACGGCACCCGACTTCGAACAGTCACAATTCGCCTCGAACGACACCCGACTTCGAACAGTCACAATTCGCCTCGAACGGCACCCAATCGCGAACGATCACAACTCGCCTCGAACGGCACCCGACCTCGAACGATCACAATTCGCCTCGAACGGCACCCGACTTCGAACAGTCACAAACTCGCCTCGAACGGCACAACTCATCTCGCCACAAATGGCTCGATCGCGAAAGGTCGTCATTTGAGGTCCACCCCCTGACCGCCAACAGTCGCACCTTACCACGAATGGCTCGATCTCGAACGATCGTCATCCGAAGTAAGGCGCTTGACCGCGAACGGTCCCATTTCATCTTTTGCCGCGAACGGTCACATTTCACCCCAAGTGGCTTGATCGCGAATGGTCGCCATTTGAGGTCCGCCCTCTGACCGGGCTCGGTCGCACTTTACCTAGAATGGCTCGATCCCGAACGGTCGTCATTTGAAGTAAAGCGCTTGACCGTGAACGATCACATTCCACCGCAAATGACTCGATCTCGAACGATCGTCGCATGGATTTAGACGCTTGACCGCGAACGGTCGCACTTCACCTCAAATGACTCGATCGCGAACGGTCGTCATTTGAAGTTAGGCTCTTGACCATGAACGGCCGCGCTTCATCCCAAATAGCTCGATCCCGAACGGTCGTCATTTGGGGCCATATAAAATAACAAGCTCTTTACAGGTTGTCAACAGGACATGAACATCCAGCTCATGGCATTACAAAACACGCCTTCCTACCGCAAGGACATCAACATGATATGAACATCCAGCTCAGGGCATTACAAAACACGCCTTCCTACCGCAAGGACATCAACAGGATATGAACATCCAGCTCATGGCATTACAAAACACGCCTTCCTATCGCAAGGCATGTTTTGGGGGGGCAAAGTGTTATCCTATTTTTGGTCAAAACTGGAATATCAATGTTGTGTGCATTTCCACCACGACCGAACCAAGAAGAAGCAGCCAGCAAGCGTATATAAGTCTAGGATTTCACTCAAGGTTCAAATATAAAAGTTCATTCGGTGAAACAATGCGAGAGTCCATTCGGCAGTATGAAACGAGATCTCATTCGGCATTCCCAATGCCGAAGTCCATTCGGCATTCCCAACTCCACTGCCGAACCAAGCTCCATCCCTACCACCGATCCAGGAGAAGGAGACCACCGGTCCAACTCCATCTCCACACCGCTACCGAACCAGATCCCCTCTCCTCCATCACCGAACCAACCCACACCGAACCAGATCCCCTCTGCTCCATCACCGGACCAAACTCCACTTAGCCACTGCCGGACCAACGTCCCACCGAACCAACTCTCCACCCAAGCCATGCCGAACCAACTCACTCCAACCACTACCGGACCAAGTGGATACCGAACCAACATCGCCAGTCCAGATTGCTTCAGCCCAGGCCCACCAGCAGCTATATACATCCAGGACCCCTGCCCCCAGCCTCACTCTATAAATAGAGGGGCAGGGGTACAACAATGGCGGACAAGTTTGAGAGCTCAAGCATGGAAGGAACTTTCAAACAACTTTCATATACTTGTATACAAAGCTTTGTACTTGTAATCTGAGGAGAAAGAGGAGAATAACATATAAAGTGGATGTAGGCACGTTCTGTCCGAACCACTATAAATCTGTGTGTCTTTTACAGTTTAGTCCCTGCTTTTTACATATTTGCATAAATCACCCAAATCGCTAAGAACCACATATAATCAACTAAATCGTACGACTTTGGGGTGTTTGCCCATTTTTTGCGCAAACAGCACTAGATATGGTCGGTATATCGACGTATTTAAATATAAGAAGGAGCGACATCGTCCAGATTCACACATCAGATTATATCAGTTTAATGTATATGGAAGACATATTGAACATTTATTAAGAACGCTGCCAACAAAATTTTTAAATGAAAAGACTTTGTTTTCCCTTGTTATCTGATAGGCTGCAAAATTACGGTTTGACTATAACGGAAAGCGTTAGTATCAAAGAAATGATTGCCGCATTTCTATACACTATAGCTGCAGCGCTCTCAAATCAATAAATGAGAGAAAGAATTAAAAAGTCACGCAGCACAATTTCAGTTTGTTTTCATGCTGTTGTAGATAGGGGTGGGCATAAACCGCACCGCTATACGGAAACCGCTCGCATCGGACCGCAAAAGCGGTGCGGAAACCAGCACCTAATCTTCCAACCAAAGCTGATACTCCAAACCGGACCGACCCGCATCGATACGGTTCGGTTGCGGTTTGAACGATTGAACCAACCATATTAAACCAGACCGAACTGAAAATTTATATTAGTAATCTTATGATAAAAATTTAAGCAACTCCTATCTTATTTTAGATTCTAACGGTGTACATTCTATTTTTAGCGTATGTTGTTGTTATATTAATAATAATCGCTGACATAAAGGCAGAAGTTATAGTTTTGGTATAATTTTTTTCATCCCTTTTTTTTGAATAAATGCTAATTACAATCTTATTCTAGTTATTTTCTTTAATGATTATGCATTGATTAATGTTAATGTTTGGTTAATCTACCAAAAAAAATCTCACTTGTAGGTAAATGTTAAATTGGAATATTGATGCAGCACAATTTGATGTTGCCTTAGGTCGCGAGCGACCTAACGAGCTGATAAGTCGTTTGCGACCTAACGAGCTAGGACTTAAACCGTTCCAGCAACCTATCGCAAAGTCGCGAGTGAGCTATGTGGACCAACCAAGCAAGTTGAACGACCCAGGGCGCATTTCTTCAGTTCACTCCGACCTAAACAAGCTACGACCTAAAACTACATGTTATCTGGGTTTATGCCGCGATCTTACTTAGGTCGCTTCATGCTATGCCGCATTGCCTTAGGTCGCCCTGAAGCTTAGGTCGCAAGGCTTTGAAGACGTGTTATTCCTTATGTTGCTGAAGACCTGTTACATGCTTAGGTCGATCCGGGTGTTATGTTGATAAGTCGAATGAACGTTGTATATATTTGTTAGGTCGTAGGTCATTAACTCGTTTGAGGTGTTGTATTTTTTCTTAAGTCATATGATGTTTGTATGTGGTATCTGCTGTTAGGTCACGTATGGGTTGTATTGAGTCGCATCTGTTAGGTCGCCACTGTTAGGTCATGGCTGCCTGTGTTGAGTCGTTAACGACCTAGGTTAGGTCGGTGAAGCTGTGATGTGTTGAGTTGTAATCATATAAATAGCGGGTGAGTTGTATCATTTGGGAGGTTGATTTTGAATAAAACTTTGTGTTTATGTGCTTTGTGCCACTTTAAAATTGGTAGTTGAGTGTTATCTCCTATCTCCACTTTCGGCATTCGAGTGCGCTCGAATCAACGATTGATGAAGCCAATTCACGGAATCAAGTGCACTTGATTAACGTTCGAAGAATTGTAGATCTTCTCTCACGATATCGTGTGCGATCAACGTGTCGAAGATTGCTAGAATCCGGTATCTCTTGAGATCAACGGATTTGGGCTTTTGGGTATTCTTCAATTCATCGATTTATATTGCTTCATCTAATCGTTTCGTCGATTAGTTTGACACGAAATCTTCATTTTGTTATCATCCGTTAATATCCGCTGCGTCAAATATTCATACAATTAAGAACTAATCCTTCATTTCTATATAACATTGTGTGTTTTAACCTTTAAATGTAAAAGTTTCTCACGGTTGCCTTTGTAAATTGATTGTTGATGGAAGTATTCTTTTATTTCATATTGAATATAGGTTCAAACCGGACCGGACCGAAACCGAACCATATTATATTCAAACCGAACCGAAACCGAACCGTTTAAAGGATTAATATAATGGTATGTATTTTTGATTAACAGTTTGATGCGGTGCGGAAGCGGTTTGGACTCCAAACCGCACCAAACCGACCCACGCCCACCCCTAGTTGTAGATGATATATAATTATTCACTATAGATATTATCAAGGTAGATGACCCTCAATTTAATGTTGTTTCGGATCATATTAGAACTTCAAACCATTACTATCCAGACTGTAGAAACTTTGTTGGTGCTATAGACTATACACGTAATGTCACACTTACCTACACACCAAGTAGTCCCATACTGTTAGCATCAGAATTGATCACTAACACCCTTGAGAAAGATTGTGTAGAGAGATTAATGAAGAAAGTAAATTAAAACAGAGAACTGTATGCTAAGTTAAATGCAAAAACAAGAACACCGGATTTATAGTGGTTTAGCGTAATTGCCTACGTCCACTTTAAGTTTCGATCTTTATTGCTTTCACAAGTGACTGAAGTTTCGATCTTTATTGCTTTCACAAGTGACTGAATACAGATACAATCCGTACTATAAAGACTTGAATACAAATGCTAAGTAAAATAGAGTGAGTCTTGAAAGCGGTAGAGTCCCCCCAGTGTTTTCGAAAAAAGGTTCATTTCATGTGCCCCTGCCCCTCTATTTATAGATGAAGATGGGTTGGACTTCCCTAATGGGCCTAGGAGAAAGATACCACGGTCCATGGTGCTGTGTGCCGAGCCGTAAATACCGAACGGCAAATGCCGTGCCAGATGTCCAAGTCGGTCGATACTTCTATGCCGAACGAGGCAGTGTGTTGCAATAAGTGTGTAGGCCGAACGAGGCTGGAATGCCGAACGAGGCTGAAAGGCCGAATGGGGTATGAGTGCCGAGCGAGACTCCTGCCGAACAAGCCTTCATGCCAGTCGAAACTTCTGCAAACGGTACTGAATGCCGAACGAGGCTCTATGTCGAGTGAGGTTCATGCCGAACGAGGATTGATGCCGAACGACCCTATTATGCCGATCGAGGCTCTATGCCGAGCGAGGTTCATGCTGAACGAGGATAGATGCCGAGCGGCGCTTGCGTGCCGATCGAGGCTTGAATGCCGAGCGATGCTGGATGCCGGTCGAGGCTTGAATGCCGAGCGATGCTGGATGCCAGTCGAGGCTTCTCTGCCGAATGAGGTTCGTGCAGAACGACATGAAATGCCGAACGACCTAGCTGTGGCGAACGATCCTTTATGCCGAACGAGCCTTCTACATCAAGTCTCTGTTACCTGGTCAAGCCACCGAGTAACACTTGCCCCCAAAGTGTATCATGTGGATGAACATGATGTGCTTTGAACCATTAGCACTCCGTATTTCTCTTAAAGCCTTGGCTTTGTCTTCTCGATTGTGTCTTTCTGGAATGTCGACCGAGGCATTGTATGTCGAACGACATACTAATGCCGAACGACATATGAAGGCCGAACGACTTAGCTGACATTAATGTCGAACGAGGGAGGTGCTTTGACCGGTTCTACCAGTCACTGTCCATTCGACTTCTCTTCTCTCTATATAAGGCGATATCTCTACCTCCCTTCCCTTTTACTTTTACATCTGCTTTTCAGGACTTACGAACTTTGCCTCTTAACAGACTTCAGCGAATCATTTACTCTTTCCTTCCCTTCTCAAACTCCATACATTGCCTCGCCTCCTCCTCCAATCAACGAATCTAATCAGAACCGTGTTCCCTACTCCAGAATCTCCCCGAGCTTCAACTCATTTCTTAGGTAATGACCTTTCCCTTAAACACTTCACCCCGACTTGGAGACCTAGTATGAGATTCGAACTCGTGAATCTTTGCAAAATCGATGTCAGTAGGAATAGTGTGGAGCAGGAGGAGTTAAGGGCGAAGTGTGGGTGTTTAAAGGAGTTTAGGGCTAGGCAGAGCAGAGGAGAGAAGAGGATGTCAAGGTGTTTGAAGGAGGGAGTTGGTGGAAGACGTACTGTTGTGGCTCGGCATGACCTCCTTATGCCGAGCGATGGAGGGAAAGTACGGGAGTGGAATTGGAGTTAAGGTTTAGTGTGCCGAGCGATGTGGCTCAGCACGGCCACGGCTCGGCATGATTCCCTCATGCCGAATGAGGTAGGAGGGAAAGAAGAAGAGAAGTAGGAGTTGGGTAGAATTCCGAACGATGCAGCTCGGCGTGAGTGTGGTTCGGCATGACTCCCTTATGCCGAACGGTGGAAAGGACAGTTGGGAGAGTGGAGTGCCGAACAATGCGGCTCGGCATGTTTGCGGTTCGACATGTCTTTCCGCATGCCGAACGGTAATGAGAGTGGTGTACTCATGACAGTTAAACCTATCCCAACATGGACTTAAAACATTGTTGACTTAACATCTTTTCATGCCTAAATATATGACAGTGAACACGGATGGACTTAAACAACCAAGCATATCGGACAATCCAGACTGATAACTCTCATGTTTAGACAACTAGAAACTTGAACTTAACTTGCTTAATAGTTAATAACCTTCCGTATGCAGTGTCGATGCCGAGTTCAAAACATAAACCATCTTACGATAAGCTCTCGTAGACGGTCAACGATGACGGTCTTCGAAGATGATAGTTTGAAGTTTAACTTTATTTCACCAATCCAGTGACTTTTAATTTCTTGGCACTTACATTCGAATGATCACACTAGTTCACACACCACACGGGGGAATATTTATGTTGTTAAGTCTAACGTCGATTGTTTTTAAAGTATAGTTCAAATAGGTGTTTTGTCAGATTCTATCTTTATTAGAGATGTCTAGGAAACCTAGCTCTGCTATGATCTCGAACAGACCCGGGTCATCCTCTCAACAAGAAGTAGTAGGAACTTCAAATCCGTCAACTACTCCTGCACAAGACTTGCCGAGCCCTACTACCGCATCTGTCGACTTAGCTCCCGACGCCCTGGAGGCAGCAATCTTCTTAGATGATCTAATTGATTCCCAAGCCTCAAAGATCAATGAAAGTACGCTCCGTCGGATATGCTCAGTGCATGGAATCCCCTTCGACGATGTGTTAGTTCCATCGGGGCATGATCGTCCTCACTTGTCCCCAGTAGGATATACAACCTGTAATAGATTCGTGTGCTGGGTTGGCAGTGTGCCGCCATTCAACTCCTTTCTTCGAGACGTGTTGTAGTGTATCGAGATTTCCCCATCGCAACTGCATCCGAACAGCCACGCATTCATATACGACACTTGCATTCTCTTTATGAGTGTCCTCTTTAGGCTTCCAACTTCGGACGATATCCGCTATATCTATCGCTTCAAGAGACGGTCAGATAGCCCATCTTTTACATTCCTCGAGCCACATAGTAAATGCCAAATCCTGACTAGGGCATGGAGCAAATTTTCCCAGTACAAGCAAGAGTGGTTCTATGCGTATTGTCCTCCTGGTTTTGCCAGGAGATGGGTACAAGGAAGTAAGTTCCTTTTCTGAATCAATACTTGAAATTTGGCGAAATTTTCATCTTTTCCGACTCTTCGTCTACTTTCACAGGTATCAACCCACGTCTTGAGGGCCCAGGATATTCTGAAGCTGTCGAAGCCATCTGAGCTCTCCCCGTAGAAGACCGGGACATCAGATCTCTCATTTCGAATGAGTCGCTCATGAAATTTGGGTTGCTGGTGGAAGGTCGCCGAATAAGCCTCCCCCAAGGTGTTACCATAACCAGGCCTGCTTCGGGCAAAGGAAAAAAGCAGGCCGAGTCTTCAGCACGTAACGCCCCTGACACACTAGAAGAGGGGGAGATTAAAGAAGCCGAAATGCCCGAAGTAAAGTGCGAAAATGTTAGTCCATCTCGGGACCCGATAGTCGAAGTTCATGACATTGAAATGACTTCCCCTTCGAAGGGGAAGAAGAAACTGACATACAAGCTGAGGAAGAAAACAGTGGGCGGAACTTCTAAGGTTACTCTTATTCCAATGGAGAAAGAAACTTCCTCGTAGCATTTAGAAAGTTCTCTAAAAGGCCTGTCGAACCTCACCATACCTGATGATCTGCTCAACTATAGTTTCGATGATCCAGAGGCTCTTAAGCTTCATTCGCCCGTGAGAGGGGATACAAGCGCTCAAGCCCAAAACCAGGGAGAAAAAACTCCTATTAGTAAAGAAACTGGTCCGTCGAGGGAAACACTAGGACACACACAAACACATGCACTCCACCTTGCACTTAAGTTTCTGTCATCATCCTACTCTTCACTAGCTTGTCGTTATTTAAATTATGTGTAGGTGACATGGGGCATACATATGGACTTGACCGCCTTCACAGTTCATCGATTTTTCACCAATCTGGTCGGGATTCGGGTTCCGGCAAGCGTCGAGATAGAGATGACTCCGGCGATCGATACTACCACCGTCGAGAATCGTCCTACCGATGAAAAACGTATAGTTAGTCCTCCTATAATCGCGATCCTCCTCTTCAGTCAGAGCACAGCAAAGAGAAACCTACACATAAGGGGTCCCAGCTTGAGGCCTATCGGGATGAACACTCTGGTTCATCAAGTACCAGGCAATCTCGAGATCCCCACAGAACACATGTAGCCTCCAAGCAGACTCCTCTCGCTCCTGTATCTGATCCATCGGTAGTAGAACGACTTGCTGAGCTTAAAACCTCGTTTCCAAAGATATGCTTCGATGGCTTAAAATTTCTTCCGGCGATTCACCAGATTCCAGGAAATGTCAAGCAAAGCGCTATTGCTTATATTAATGACGTCTATGTCCAGCACGATGCATTCGTGCACTTAGCCAAAAAAGTCTCAGAAGTCTCCATTGAGCGTCAGCATGAAATTGATCGCCTGAAGCTCAAGGTCATCCATGATAAAGATATTATTTAAGCTCAGGATGAAGAGCTCTCTGCGTACAAATCTCAACTCAAATTCGCCCAACAGGGTGCTAAAGATAATGCGGAGGCCGTCAATCGTCTGGAGTCAACCTATAAATAAGAAATCGACGAGGCAGTCCAACGCTGTGGGGCCCTAGCTTTAGAGAAGGATTCAGTGCAGAAGGAAAGGGATGCATTTGCCCTCCGAATCAAGGAGCTGGAGGATCAACTCCGCAAGGAAAGAGAGGAGAAGACTGCTACCCAAGAAGAGTCACAACGATATTGCGATGAGATCATTGCTACGCCCGTGAAGACTGTTGAAGGATGAAGCCCGCGAAGAGGGAAAGAAAATAGCATCTACGGAGATTGACTCTCGCCTTGAGGCGGCTAAATAAGCTGGTAGGGAGGAGGTCAAATACATATTCGACCCACTGACTGCAAAATTCAACGCCCGTGTCCTCATGCATCGGGACTTAACTTTTATGGGTGAGGGCTACCTCGAATTCCTAGCTGAGGCGTGGAAGACTTTAATAAAAATCAGGAAAGTCGAACTTGGCACCGAGGAGGTCGATGAAGATGCTTTAATAAAAGAATTTCTTAAGGGAAACGAGCCTTCAGACCTGTCTGCGGCGAAGGCTCTTTACTGCAAAGGTTCCTCCTCATCGAAAGGGAAAGATGTTATTGCTGGTCCATCCGGAACCGAGTCTCCAGATCATGCTCCTACACAGTCGGTTGATCGGCCGGTACTTGATCTATTTGAGCAACATGTTGGTTATGACCCGGAGGACCCTGGCCTCGGCATTCATGTTCTGTCTCACATTCCAAAGGGTGAGCCCCTCGAACGGCTGAGAGTAAGCCGGTATATAACCCTTCATTTTAAAATTTCGAGAGTCGTTGTTTTTGACGAGAGGACATTGTATTCTAATGTTTGTTTTCCATGATTTTGCGTAGGCCGTTCTGATCCCGAGCCTACTCCGAGGAACGATGACGCCAAGGAGGTGAAGGGGAAAACAGGTGAGGCTACTCATGCAGGAGAGACTCCCGGTCTAGATGCTCAGGTGATTGAGGCGCTTAATGAGGATAAGTCCGAGACTTCATCTCCTACCGAGTGAAGTTATGAAATTGAGATCACAAGCACCTCTGAACGTACTTCTAAAATGAGAATGAAGGAGCAGTTCGAGGAGGAAAAGAAAAGGACAGCAGAAATCAAAGTTGAGCCTCGAATCATGGACCTAGATGATCATCTGAACAAGCCGTTGAAGGTCATCCTCCCTGGTGGGTCCAGGCCAATAGAGGTTCCTCGTACTTCCTCGGTTGTTACCACCCCATCAAATAAAATTTCCAAGGGAAAACGTGTGGGAGAGGTGTCGTCTGAGAAGATGAAGGAGGGAAAGAAGTCGAAGAAATCAAAGAAGTAATTGTTACTCTCGTTCAACGAGGGTTAGTTTAGATTAAGTAATTATTTTTATTTATTTTCGTAGTCCAAGTAAATAGACTTTTGACTTCGAGTATTGGAGAAGTTGTAGCATAAACTTATTTTTGGATAAATAAAGCTTAGTTCTTTTATCTTTCAAAAGACTTTTATCGTTCATCTTTCTGTATAATTATGGTCGAAGCCCAAGATATTGTGAGTTACATAAACCTCTTAATTCATTTTCATATAAGTCGAAAACTCTTTGGAATTGTACATCCTTTATTCCACGCTTTGGGTACTTAGGATAATTTTTTGGTTCGCCCCTGGGAATTTATAGCACTCCAGTCCGCACTCCGGAGACTTGGAGATTTTAAGTTGTTTATACTCTAGTCCGCACTCTGGGGACTCGGAGTACTACAGTCCGCACTCCTGGGACTTGGAGATTTTGTGTCGTTTACACCTTGGTCCGCATTCTTGGGACTCAGAGTACTCTAGTCCGCATTCTTGGGACTTGGAGATTTTAAGTCGTTTATACTCTAGTCCGCACTCTGGGGACTCAGAGTACTCCAGTCCGCACTCAAGGGACTTGGAGTTCGCACCCTGGTCAGCATTCTTGGGACTCAGAGTATTCCAGTCCGCACTCTGGGAACTTGGAGATTTTAAGTCGTTCATACTCTAGTCCGCACTCTGGGGACTCAGAGTACTCCAGCCTGCACTCAGGGGACTTGGAGATTTTAAGTCGTTCATACTCTAGTTCGCACTCTGGGGACTCAGAGTACTCCAGTCCGCACTCAGGGGACTTGGAGATGTTGTTTATATTATAATTCGCACTCTGGGGACTCAGAGTACTCCAGTCCGCATTCAGGGGACTTGGAGATTTTAAGTCGTTTATACTCTAGTCCGCACTCTGAGAACTCAGAGTACTCCAGTCCGCACTCAGGGGACATGGAGATTTAAGTCGTTTATACTCTAGTCCACACTCTGGGAACTCAGAGTACTCCAGTTCGCACTCGGGGGACTTGGAGATTTCGAGGTGTTCGTGCGCGTTTGTACGTAAGACAGAACAATGTAACTTCAGTGGTTTGCCATAAAATTATCATACACAGAAACATCAATAATCAAAGAAAAGATGGTTTCAAGCCTTTATTATTAAAATTAAGCTAAATTGTCTCATTACATGCTGAAAACTAAGAATAAAAACATGCTGGAAATAAGTGCAAATAACATATGAAAGAAATGGACTAAGTATAATAATGCCGCAAATGCTCGTTATTCCATGCTCGGGGGAGTGTCGCACCATCAACGGTCGCTAGCTTGAAAGTTCCCTCTCCAAGCTTCCGTTCAATGACGTATGGACCTTCCCATGCGGGTTTCATATGCGATGGAACCGGAAAAACTCATTTCAAAACGAGGTCACCCACATCAAAGATTCTTGGCTGGACCTTTTCATTATAATATCTAGCGAATCGGTGTCTGTATGCAGCCGCTCTTAAATCAGCTTCTTTACGTTTTTTTATCAATGAAGTCAAGTGATTCCAACAAAAGATCTCGATTCGACTCAGGGTCGTAGTAAGTTACCCAATGTGATGGAACTTCAATTTCTACGGGTATAACAGCTTCCATGCCATATGCCAATGCGAATGGAGTGTGGCCAGTCGCGGACTTGTGGGTGTTTCTATAAGCCCAGAGCGCTGTCGAAAGTTCATCCACCCACTTGCCTCTAGCTTTTTCCAAACGCCTTTTTAATATGGACTTGATTATTTTGTTCATGGCTTCCACATGTCCATTGGCTTTTAGATGAGCAACTGCTGTAAACTTTTTCTCAATGCCATATCTTTGGCAAAACTCTTTGAACTCTTTGCTTTCGAACTGAGTTCTGTTGTCTGTAATGATAGTCCGTGGAAGGCCAAAACCGCATATAATATTTTGTACAACGAAATTAGTGACATTTTGGTGGTGATCGTGGCCAAAAATTCTGCTTCTGCTCACTTAGTAAAGTAATCGACCGCAACTATCGCGTATTTCGCACCACCTTTGGATATGGGTAATGAACCGACTATGTAGATCCTCCACATTGCAAACAGCCAGGGACTAACCATTTGCGTGAGCTCCGTCGGCAGAGCTCTTGGGATTTTTGCATATTTCTGGCATTTGTCACATCTTCCTACATAATCTACGACATCCCGATTTACAGTCGGCCAATAGTATCCATAGCAGTGGATTTCTTTGCTAACGTTTGCCCCCCAGCATGGTCACCACACTCTCCTTCATGGACTTCCTTTAAGACTCGTTTTATCTCATCGTGGGCTATGCATCGGAGTAAGGGGGTCGAGAATCCCCTCTAATACATTATCCTGTCCTGCATTACCTATCGCGAAGCCTTACAAATGACTTGTTGTCTTTCGCTCCTTCTTTCGGGCATGACCCCGTGTAGCAAGTATTGCTTGAATGGGGTCATCCATGATTGCCTCTCGATTTCTGTTTCCAACACGAAATTTACCTCCATCGTATTTATACTCGAAGCATGTAAGGTCTCAACGGGAACCAATCCTATTTGCTATGCATCGCCAATGCTTGAAAATTTTGCCAATGAACCGGCTGCTCTGTTTTGTTCACGCGAGACATGCGAGATATCATAATATTCCAGATTTGCTAGCAGCTCCTAAACCCCTGCCACGTATGGGGCAAGTCTCTATCCCTTTTCTTGGTAACCTCCCTGTAATTGGTACACCACCAGTTGTGAGTCATAAAAGATTTCAACCGATCTTACTCCCAATTCTCTGATAAGTCTCAAGCCAGCAACCAATGCTTCATACTCGGCTTTGTTATTTTTTGCTGGGAATTCAAGCTTCAAAGCATAACAAACTGATCGGTTTTTAGGAGTCACAGGAACTATGCCAGCTCTTGAACATCGGTCGTTAGATGCCTCATCGGTGTGCATCTTCCATCGAAAGGGTAGTATGACATTGTGACTATTTGATTCGTCTGATACAGTGAATTAACAATGAAGTCTGCTAGCGCTTGCCCTTGTATAGCCCTTCGTGGCAGGTAGGTAATATCGAACTGACTCAACTCGATATTCCATTTTAACATCCTTCTAGAGGTTTCTGGTCATTGGAGTACCTGCCGCAAGGGTTGATCAGTGTAGACACTGATTGAGTGCGCCTGAAAGTATGGACGAAGCTTGCGTGATGCAATCACCAAGCAGTAAGCTAGTTTCTCAATCTTGGGGTAATTTCTTTCTGCCCCCGTCAATACTGACATAATGCACTGGCTTTTGAACTCCGTCCTCTTCGCGAACCAAAGCCATACTAATAGCATGTTGAGACACAGTCAGGTATATATACAACATTTCATGGTCAATTAGTTTTGATAGCACCGGGGGACTTTCTAAATGCCTTACCAGAGCTCGAAATGCTTCCTCACAATCAGATGTCCACTCGAAAATTCTTTTTCCTTTCTTTATCACATCAAAGAAGGGAATGCACTTACCCGTAGCTATGGATATGAATCGGCTCAGCGCGACCACCTTTCCGTTCAAGCTTTGTACTTGCTTAATAGTTCTAGGAATTTGTATGTCCCGAATAGCTTGAATCTTCTTCGGGTTAGCTTCGATTCCCCGCACATTCACAATGAAACCCAAAAACTTCCCCGACGCAACACCAAAGGAACACTTCAAAGGATTTATTTTCATCCCATAATGCCTGAGTATATCAAACATCTCTTCTAAGTCTTGGATGTAGTCATTTGACTGTCGTAACTTCACAAGCATGTCATCTACATAGACTTCCATCGTTCTACCAATCTGATCTTTAAACATTCGGTTCACCAGGTGCTCATAAGTTATTTCCACGTTTTTCAATCCGAAGGGCATCACTACATAGCAATATAACCCAGCGTCTGTGACAAAACTGATGTGTTCTTGATTTGGAATGTACATCAAGATTTGATTATATCCCAAGTACGCATCCATAAATGACAGTAACCCGTGTCCGCCCGTTGAATCAACTTGCTGGTCGATTCTAGATAAAGGGAAATTAACTTTCAGACAGGCTTTGTTTAAATCAGAATAATCAACGCAAGTTCTCCACTTCCCATTTTCTTTCCTCACTAGCACAGGGTTAGATACCCATTCAGGGTAGAGGGCGTCGCGGATGAACCCATTGGCTTTGAGTTTGTCCACCGCCTATTTGAGAGCAGCGGACCTCTCCGGGTCCATGCCTCTCCGTTTCTGTTTTACTGGGACATACTTCGGGTCTACGTTCAACATATGACTCGCAATAGCAGGAGAAATCCCGCACATATCAAAATGTGTCCAAGCGAAAATGTCCAGGTTCGCTCGGAGGAAATCAGTAAGATCCTCGGCCACTGACGGGTCGAGTTGCGAGCCAATCTTAAGAAATCATGACAGGTCATCCCGGCTGACTGGAATGTCAATCGTCAGCTCAACTGGTGCTGCATTCGCTTCTCTGGTTCCCCCATCATCATCTCTCAAATCTATGTCTCTATAGATCCGAGAATGTCTCACGAGCCAGGGCTCGGGCTCTACTTGTCAATTGTCAGTATTTCGGATGCGGACAGAGTTGTCTGCAACCTTTCCTTTCTCTCTCCGCTGAGCCTCTCTCAGCTCAGCCACATAACATGCGCGACCGGTTGCCAGATCGCCATGCACTACACTGAATCCTTGTTTGTCGGAAACTTTAACGTCAAACACCATGAGGCCAAAGCTTCCCTAAACCCCGCCAGGGCCGGATGACCTAGAAACACATTATATGGAGAATCAACATCCAACACTATGAACGGTAGGATTCGCACCCTCCTACGGTCACCTTCTCCCAGTTCAACTGGCAACTCAACATACCCTACTGCATCAGTCGTTGCACCATTAAAGCCATTGATTCGGGCTTTAGATAGTTTCAAATCCTTTGTTTCCATCTTCATTGGTCGTATGGCTTTTTGAAGATGATGTTAACGGAACATCCACAATCAATTAAAATTCTTTTCACATATGTCGGCCCGATCGTCGCAGATATGACCATCGGGTCGACGGTAGGAGCCTCCACCTTGTTTGCATCTCTACTCCTAAATACAATATCGTCCGTCATCATGCATTGCTGCTTTGCGGGGGTCCCATCCTCCATATTCGAACAACACTCATAGTCCGCATGTCTTAAGGAGTTAGCATATCGCTCCATCTCCTGCCAATTCTTGTCTGCAGGATGGGGTCCACCGACTATCGTATTTATGACCAATCAACCCACGGTTCGAGCGGGTTCCTCTGATTGGCATGGAGCCGGCCCACGTCCGGGGTTCGAAGTTCCTTGTCGACCCTCTTGCGGGTTCTTGAAAAATTTCTGCAGCTTCTTTTGTCTGATCAACTTTTCTATGGCGTCGTGGAGGTGTCTACACTCCTCTGTATTGTGCCCATACGTCTCATGGAAGCGGCAATTCTTCCTAGTCCGCTTCTGTTCCTCTGTTGACACCTTTGGACAGGGCCTTCTATATTGAAATGTGTTGCAAGTTGACAGATAAATGTTCTCGAGAGATGCATTCAGTGGGGTGTATTCGTTGTAGGTTGGAATCCTTGGCTTCCATTTCCCCGCTTCTCTTTTCTTTCCAGGATTTCCTCCTCCGGATCCTTTATGTTGCTCAGGCTTGTTCTGGATGTTGACTTGAACCTTTCCCGAGTTATCACCAGTCCATTTTATGGCGACGTTGCTTTTCACAGTCTTCTGAACAGGTCCTGGTGCCTTATCTCGCCTCGTCCACCTGGCTTCTTCTCTCCTTATGAATTTACGAGCCTTTGAATAGAAACGCTCCAACGTTGTTGGAGGCTTTCCTGCCAGCCAATCTCCAAACTCTGAGTCCGGGTCCACTCCTTGCATTACTGTCATCAGAATTGCGTGGTCGTTTGGGTTGCTAACTTCAGTAGCCGCGACGTGAAATTTCTGCAAATACTCTTTCAATGACTCTCTCGGAGCATGGATTACACTTGATAAGGACATCACATCTTTTGGACGAGTAGCATGTATCCTGAATTGTTCTACAAATTTCATTGCCAACACATCAAAGCTGGATATAGACCGAGGGAAGTGGAGTAACCACATAGTGGCGATTCCAGATAAAGTGATTGGGAAGCACCTACATTTGGTCGCATCATTCGCTCTACCAGAATCCATTATCCATTCATACCTCATTACGTGATGCCTGAGATTAGTCTTCCCTTCGTAGGCTGGGATAGTTAGCATGCTAAACTTCCTTGGATACTCAGCCTGTAGAATAGTATCTGTGAAGGGAGTATGACTCCTGGACACTCCCCAATCTTCATTGGTCAAGCCTTGGTTCTCTTTCATCAACTGTCTAACCATTGCTGATAAGTCTGGGGTAGGTGTGGATGATGGAAGGTTAGACTCTATTCTACGGGATCGCTCGGTTTGATGTGCCTTCTGTTGGCGATCTGCCAAACGTGTATCTTGAAGGCCAGCTTCATTAGGATCTTGGTGGGCTGGGCGTCCGGTCTCCACACGTGTTCTAGCTCCTAAGTTTTCTATTCTGGCTTGGGTGTGGTCTCTAAGATGTGAGTGATCCCTACTTGATCAATCCATAACACCTGCTTGTGCAATTTCATTTTTACGGCATCTACACCTGGGAGGTTAATCGGATGAAGTCGGGCTATCAGATGAAGAATAAGAAGCAGGGCTACCTCCAGCATTCTGATGCTGCTGCTGAGTAAGCTGAGTCATGAGATTAGCATTGGCTTGAATCTTCTCAGCAATTTGCCTTCTACTTTCCATGAGTTCTCTCATCAAGTCATTGAACTCCATTCTGGTGATGACTTCCGTTTGATTTTGGGTGGAGGTTCCTACACCTTGATTTGCATGTTGATTGCCAAGTCCTAGTTGTTGTACGCTAGCAGTCTCGTTGACGTCCGCGTTATGAGAGGTCGATCTAGTACACGGTCTCCCCATAGTAGAGTTATTGGTTGAAACTCTGAGTAGATTCAACGGACGTTCTGTGAATAAGCTGGATCTCCTTTGGAGGATTTATTCAATCAGTAGCTACAGGAAGATCCTAGTGGCCTGAGAATTCGATTCTCAATGAAAGCACCAAATGGTTAGCACCATAATTGGTCACTAACGCCCTTGAGAAAGATTGTGTAAAGAGATTAATGAAGAAAGTAAATTAAAATAGAGGACTGTATACCAAGTTAAATGCAAAAAAAAGAACACCGGATTTATAGTGGTTCAGTGTAATTGCCTACGTCCACTTTAAGTTTCGATCTTTATTGCCTTCACAAGTGAATGAATACAGATACAATCCGTACTATAAATACTTGAATACAAATGCTAAGTAAAATAGAGTGAGTCTTGAAAGCGGCAGAGCCTCCCCTGTGTTCTCAGAAAAAGGTCCATTTCCCTGTGCCAATGCCCCTCTATTTATAGACGAAGATGGGTTGGACTTCCCAAATGGGCCAAGGAGCATGATACATCGGCCCGTGGTGAGTGACTTCTATGTGCCGAGCCGTAAATACCGAATGGAAAATGCTGAGCCACATGTCAAAGCCGGTCGACACTTCTATGCCGAACGAGGCAGTGTGTTGCGCTAAGTGTATAGGCCGAACAAGGCTGAAATGCCGAACGAGGCTGGAAGGCCGAACGGGGCATGAGTGCCGAGCGAGACTCCTGCCGAACAAGGCTTCATGCCAGTCAAAACTTCTGCCAAACGATACTGAATGCCGAACGAGGCTCTATGCCGAGTGAGGTTCATGCCGAACGACCCTATTGTGCCGAACAAGGCTTCGTGCCGAGCGAGGTTCATGCCGAACGTGGATAGATGCCAAACGACCCTGCTATGTCGATCGAGGCTCTACGCCGAGCGAGGTTCATTCCAAACGAGGATAGATGTCGAGCGGCGCTTGGATGCCGATCGAGGCTTGAATGTCGAGCGTTGCTGGATGTCGGTCGAGGCTTGAATGCCGAGCGAGGCTGGATGCCGGTCGAGGCTTCTCTGCCGAACGAGGTTCGTGTCAAACGACTTGATATGCCGAACGACCTAGCTGTGCCGAACGAACCTTTATGCCAAATGAGCCTTCTACATCAAGTCTCTTGTTACCTGGTCAAGCCACCGGGTAACACATACATAGGTTGAAAATGTTACCATATGTAGAATATCTTAGCAGCATGCTTATTCAATTTACAGTTTACTTATGTTGTGGCTGGTTGAAAAGGTACTATGCATAATTGTAAAATATTTAATTCGGTTATAACTGATAGAAACTCTAACTTTTCACACCCTTCACCTAGCCAATATTATGTACTTGATTTAGGATATTCAATTCAAATTGGCTATTTACCATTGTATCATCATATTATTTATCATATTCTTCATTTTCATAAAAATAACATAAAAGATGAAATTGTTGCAGCAGGGTTGCACCGATTGATTGTATCATTTTATATGTATTTACTAGTTGTATAATTAATTTGGAAGTTTTCAATTTTTATACTGTTATTTCATTTTAATTAAACTCATATAACACAACAAACAAATAATGAATTAACTATAAATCAAAAATTAAAAATCACCACTTAAACATCCTGCTCAAATGTCCCATTCGTAGCCGCAAACACATTTCTCGTTCACCAATCTTCCCCACTCAAATATCCTACTCAAAAACACCATTTTTGTTCGCTGTAAACACATCCTTAATGTGGGAGGTATAAACTAGAAGCTAATTGGACCGCGAGCGCACAATCTACGTCTGATATGTCTGCGAAAACATGATCAATAATTATTGTTATAGCATAATCATTTGAACAGGTTCAAAGTATTCTCTAGAAGTGCAGCACAATTTGATAAAATGCAACACTATGGAAGCTCCATCACTGGCGTATCATCCGCTCAATACTCATCCATGTCATCTTGTACCATTTTATTTTTATTAAAATCTAGGAGTCATATTGTTATGGATAACTGAGTTAAAATGATGCCCAGTTGACCAAATATGGAAGTATATAAACAAAAATTATCAAGGGTAAAAGTAAATCAATTGTGAGGCTATAATCTTTTTATTGAATTGTAAAATCAAAAATCTAATTTATCACTAAAATGAATAACCAAACAATTTATTCAGTTAAAAAGAGATTAAAAAACGAAAGAGATTAAAGGTGATTCGGTTAACCAATGTGCTCAAAGAATCTAATAATTTTTATTACTCACTTCACCAGCACAAAAGTTACAAAGCCAAATTAGAGATTAGATGTCACGGATAGATGGAGAATCTATTTAATACCTATTATTACCAAGAAACTATAATGAACACTTAATAAAGTTGAGAATCCTTAAAGTAAATGAAATATGGTTTTCAATTTCTAACTGGATTGTATGTGAAAATCACTCATTACTCAATGATGTTTTAGAGCTGTATTTACAGTGCATTTGGATTTTTGGAATCGTTAGATATCCTAGGAGTCTACATGGTTGATTAAATGAAGTTCATCCCCAAAACACGACTCAAATTGCCTTAGAACGACGCGTCCAAAGCGGTAACTAATCGATCAGTCAAATGGGGCTGTCGACTGGTTATACATATGAGGCGACTATGACTTACCACATGGACCGATGACCCGCCTAAGGGGAAATCAGTTGGCTGGTTCTCTGTTTATCTACTTGACTCTACAGTTGTACCAAATGTTCTCCAATCTTGAAATGCTTGTAACTTTCACTCTATAACTCTAAATCCTCTTTGATTTTTCTCATCTCAAAGCAGTTGAACTCTTCTACAACATGAAATATAATTTTGTATATAATATAAAAAATTCAGTACTCCAACTTGATTCGGACACCTCTCACTTTTATCAACAATGAATAGGAAGTTTTTTGGTTTGTACTCCATACCTCTAAGAAGATGATACTAAGTTGACTGAGTTTGAGCAATGCTTAAACTTGTCTTTAGGAAGCAACTTTGTCATCACATTACTAGGGTTGTTCTTGGTATGAATCTTTTATAACTTAAACCTGTTTTGTTCCTCCTTCAAGTTAATAAGGGACCCCTAAAATCAATGATTCATATAAGAGTTATATGCCTGATTCTAAACAAGATGGTAGCACTCTAACTACTTGAAAATAACTCCATTATCTTCTTAAAATTGATAAATCATCCAAATGCTATAACAGATAAATCCCTCATTGGTCGCTTCTACAATCAATATAGGTTCAACTTTAGGAGTTGACAAAGCTATTATATAATGCAACTTTGACCTCAAATAATCGAGCCTATGTCAAGTGTAAAATCATATCCCAACACCAACCTTCTAGCATTCATCAGCATAAATCGAATTGAAATATCCTATAATAGCGGTATCGTTTTCAACTTCACCATGTAATAGACCAACATTCGAAGTACCATGCAAATAATTTGGCATCCATTTCATCGCTTCTCAATATTTTCTTTCATAGGTTAAGACATATATCGATAAAACCAACCACTACATGGGCTAAATCTAGCCTTGTAAAATCAACTGCATACATAAGTCCACCAACAGTACTAAAGCAAGGTATAATAGACATGTGCATTTTATGTTCTTTCAGTACAGAAGACAAGTCTTTAGTCAATTTTATATGAGAGCCTAATAGAGGGCCTACCAGCTTGGCGTTTTTCATACCAAAATGAGCAGGACTTTCTCGATATACTAAGCCTAAGTGAGCTTCAAATATCTCTGCTTCATGTCTTTGATTACCTCCATCCACAAAAATCCTTATGCTTTTCCTATATACTTCATATCAAACTCTCTATTAAGTTTCTCCTTTAATTTTAATATCCTATCCATATTCTAAGATGTATTCAAATCAAAAATGATAAATGATATACCATATCTCTATCACATCTTCTGAAAAAGATACACTGGATCTTAAAGCTTTTAGAATTTCCTTGAGAAATCATAAGCTTATCAAATCTTCTATACCATAGTTTATGAGATTATTTTAGTTCATAAAGAGAAGCTCAAAAATAAGACTAGGCATGCTACTATCAATGAACCCCTTTGGTTGTTGTAGATAAATATAGTTCTCAAGGTCACCATGCAGAAATGTCGTTTTGACATCCTGTTTCTCAAGTTCCATCTAAATGTGAGAAACTAATGCTAATAAAATGTGAACAGAAGTATGTCTAACAACTAGAAAAAATGAAATGACACTCAACTACCTTCTTTTAAGCATACCCCTTTAGTATTAATCTCACTTTGGACCCTTAATGTAACACCCCATATTTTGGAGTGTCATAATATAGTATTAAATGAATAATAAGTATTAATTAAATGATAATCAAGAGGATTTAATTATGGAAACTACTCAAGTGGAATTTAATTAATTAAGGAGGGAAATTTAGAAGATTAATTAAGTTGGCCAAGAAAATTTATGTTCACTAAATTCCGCCATTAATTAAATGAATAAAATAGAATGTTTTAATAAAGGGAAACTAAAGCAGCCCATGTTCTTCATCTCCTTGCCTCAACTTAACCATTGTCACTTAGAGCTATCAAATCCAAGCATACTTTTTTGTCTTGGTTAGAAAACCTTGAAAAGCATTTGTACTTATGACAAATCTATAATCAATAATATTAGTAGATGTAGCCACTTGATTTGGAACCACCATAAATTTTTTGGTGTGTTCTTATTATTTTCTCTTGCTTGTGTTAGATCTATTCTCATTTATAGTCGATTGTGGTCTTGTGTCACTTTTAATCCAACATTTTTTGTGATTTCACCGAGAGACGGGCTTTTGTAGTGAATATCTAGCTTACACCTTTGGATTTCGAGCATCTAGAAGTTAGAACTGGAAGTTTGCTATTGTAGACCTGAAGTTAGTAAGATTTGGAAAGGAATCTACCTCAGATCTGAAAGATATAGCACCTAAGTGACCTCCCATGATCAAACCTAAAAGATATGGCACCTAAGAGACCTCCCATGAGATTTGGATCCATTACCAAAGAAGATGCTTCTCATCATAACGAAAAAACCACTCAGCCAACCTCTGCTTTGCCAGGACCTTCTTCCATATAAGAGATGGTATCCAAAGTCGAGCTTAATAGGATGATGCTTGAGATGGTTCAAAGAATGCTAGACAGCGAGAAAGCCTTATTCGATAAGATGGAGGAGAACTTCGCTTCGCTAACCCAGCGGTCGCAACGACATAGGAAGAGCCGTAAAGATTCATCATCTTTGAGTTCCGAGGAAGAAAATTCATTTTCATCAGATCAGAACAGAAGAGAAGGCAAGCAAAATTTGAAAGAAAAGGATGTTAGGACGTCAAAGAGGAGTACTTGAGGAAGTGGCCAAGTTTTGACCACGGCCAACATGGTCAGTACCGACCAAAATCACGTCTGTACTAGGTTATCGAAAGATAAATCTAACAAGCTTGCTAGGTCAAGTAGGTCTTTTAAATTGGAGTGTAGTCAAAGAATTAAATATTCTTAGAACAAGAAATTCACTGAAGCACTTTTGGACCTTAGGTTTGAAATTGAGACACTAGAGCGCCAAAAGAATGAAATTGTAACAAACTACCTTTCTTACTACCAAAGATGAGACTTAATACTTCGTCAATACTCGTGTGCTGATCATTTAGTTGTCCGAAAGACAGATTATTAGGGGTGAAAGAGAGAAAGACAAAATAGAATCTCACAAAAACGTGACGAGTAACATATAATATATAAATCAGGTCTTTACTAAAAGAAAGAACTTTAATATACATACAATATCAGAGTACACTAACCTATTATTAGCTTGGACGGTTATAACAACTCGTCCTTACAATTGCTGATATATACAACAATAATAAATAGCGGAAAATAAAAGAAAATATGAAAGTACATCTTGGACCTCCAGCTCAACTCCTGAGCTCCAAAGTAATTAAATCTAATCTGAAAATATGCTCGATCTGACCCGAGTATGATAAGGAAACAATGCACGGGTTAGTCTGGTAAAACCAGCATGAGAAAAACTCAGAACAAGAGGAATTTTATTTATTTAACTTGTAAAACCCTTTAAAATCAAAGGTATCTCATAAGACCACGCAGCACATATACATGGATGGGTTTTTATCTTACGATGACCAAATCATTTTCTATAGAACATCCAGTGATATTATAATAATGTCCAGGATACAAATACATTATAGTCATGGCCAAAATTGTTACATTAATTAAATTCTAGCATAATAGGTATACAATCAAGTCCGTAGGCTCGTATTGGAAAATGGATTCCAATTATGAAAGGGTAAGGGTGTACCCACCGAATTCGTACACCTCTAGATGAAATGAATGGAAGGCTACAACACGTTGCACCTCAGCAACTTGGGACTGGCCCTACCTATTACTAGATAGCATCAAATAAGATCCCCCTTGGTTGATTAACAACCATAATGGACCCCGAAACATACATAGATATCAACTCTAGATAAGGCAATGATCATACCCTAATAGGAGCGACCCACTTTGCCCTGCCGCATGTCACTGCTTTAGTCGTTTCCTCGGTTGATGAAGCTTAAGGCCATGATTGCCTTTATATAGCCAACCATCTTGGAGTGCTAACACTGCTCTTCAGGAAGAAATAAAATTCCAGCATTCATCCATACAAGTTCATTCTGGGTCTGAACAAATCCGAAGGCACTACCTCTACTACATCCATTTTGGAATCGCCCTCAAGATAAGTAGTAAGAAGCACTTTCACTTCAAAAGCTCCATCTTTAATCATCTTCAAGATGTCTTCAGTTCGAAAGTATATGTTGGTTCGAAGTGGTTTTCAGATAATATATCTGATCTCAGTCTCTTAGAACCAACAACGATAATTTTCGGTAAACTCAACCCGATTGTTTTGGAAATAATCAAACAAAACAAAAGCACAGGGATCACCCCCTAACCGTTTAGGTGGACGGATCTCCCTATCATTTTTCCTAAGAGAACAAAACAAGATTTATATGCACAGTACAACATCATCAAAGATGATTAAGTCATATAACTCACGTGCTTCTTCAAGATATTTCCAAAGTTATATTTTGGTCCAGATTTGATAGTCAGTTATTTAAGTATCAAATAAACAAACAAGCAACAATTCAGAGATTTAATTACACATAGAAACCACTAAGACTCAAAGAAAATCTTTCATTTATGTAAATCTCTTTCCAAAATATTTATCAAAATATTCTTATACTTATCTTACAAGCATAAGTATATTCTGAATGATTTCTTATTTCAAAATCATATTAAAAGAACAAAAACAAATGTTATTTAAATGAGTGATAAGGATAACCCCAAACATAATTCCTTCGGTGTTAAGCATGGAGCGAAAGTTCCACACCAGGATAATTAAGAAGGTTAGTTAAGAGAAACCTCATCTCAAATTCTTTTATAAATTTCTTAAATAATTATTTCTAATAAATCTCTTTCATTATGAAATCTTCTTTGCTTAAATTCTTAATCCATTTCTAAAACAATTTTAAAATATTCAAATCATTTATAAAACTCCTTCTATGAATATCCAAAATCATTTATAAAACTTCTTCTATAAATATTCAAAAATCATCTATGAACTCTTTTGAAAATCTTTCTTTATAATACCTTTATAGAAATCCTTTATAAAATATTATTTACAACTATCATTCGCAAATTTTTTTGACTAAATTTAATAGAATAATTTTTTTTGTGAAATTTCAAATTTTGGTTAAACTTATTCGGAGTTTGACTTTTGGTTGGAAATGAATTTTTAAATTTTATTCTTTTTTATATGATACTAGACTGAATTCTAATCTCCACTCCGTTTTTCTTTTCATCAAAATCAAACTCCTATTGCCCTAAAAATACAAATCACTTTAAAAATTGTCATAAATTTGCAGTGTATATTTGTATTCTTTTTTTGGCGAAGTCTTATTGGGTATTTTAGACTAATAGGCTCCTTAGTAAACCAAGAGACCCTAGGAACCATCAGAGACTTTAGACCCTTCCTTTTCCCACCCATTGACCATCTATTTCCTATATAACTAAAGCCAAGTACATACATAAATTCCTCATTTGAGAAACTTTCTACGTACTACATTTTTCAAGTCCTTTCTTGGGTCCAGTTTTAGCCGAAAATACCTCATATTGTATCAATCAAATATCCTTCAGAAAAGAACCAAATTATGTGATTCATTTTTTCAAACCATTTATTTTCCAGTGGCTTCAACTTTCTTTTAGATTCAAATTCTTTGATTTGCTATGCCAAAAACTCAAGTCTTTTCAAAGTATTTTTGAACTCATTTTCAACTTAGAAAACACTTCTGTTTGTTTTGATCATAACTTCCTCAAGACAGAAGCTTTTTGAGTGATTCTTTTTTTGAAAGTGAAGAGAAAAAAATTTGAAACAACTATCTAGTTAGTCACTTTTACAGATTTAGTAATATTCTAGTCCGAATATTTTCTTGAAAATGACCTAGTCTCAGGTTTGTCCGTAGTTTGGATCTTAGTTGTTTGGAAGTTGGAAGTAGTTGAAACTTGTTTATTGATTCATGTTCGGGTCTAAGCATTGTTGGATTTGCTTTGCATTTGGATCTTTGCTAGGAATCTCCATATTTTTTCATTTTTATCATCACCTTTATGGCCATGAAAGGTGAGCAATAACTCACGACTGATATTTTTGTGTTAGTGAATTGATAGCATGTGAAAAGTTATTGAAATGTTGTTTTAGTTAGGATTTTATTTAGTTAAATTCATATGATATAAATTAATTTATATGTCCATTTTGACATCTAAAATTACACATATTTGACATATATTGGCCATGAAAAAATGACCCAACTATGTTATGCAAGTTGACATGATTTGTAAATGGTTGCTATGTAATTTGTTGTTACATATGCCATGTTATTTTATTGTAAATCACCTTGCAAGTTCCTTGTATATATGTCATGTTATATATTTATATGTTATGTTTATGTGTGACATGTTAGAATTTGAAATATTCACTTATGTTGTTTGTGACATGTGACGCATGTGATATGTTAGTTAGGCATGTGTGTGTGTATTAAATAGTTAATTATGCATGTATGTTAGTCATTGACATGTTATGTTATTTATGTTATTATTTTATTGTTCTCACACTGCAAGTTCCCTAATAGTTAGCAAAATCACTTTGGGTTGAAATAATATATACCCGTATAAAACCACTTTGGGCTTAAATAAATTGATTTAGAAATAAAACTGGAATATTGTAAGTTTAAATTTATGTTTGAATTTAAAATCATGAAATTGAAATTTAATTGAATTAATGAAAGTTTTAATTGGATTTTTATATTTAAACTTGTTGTTTGATTTTAACTTAATAGCTTTAAGTGAAAAATTGAAATCTGAAGTTGAATTTAACAATGAATCGATTGGAAACAAACATGAAATTCAGTATTTGAACTAAAACAGTTTATAATGTGAAAGATGATGTTTATTTAAAACTAAACATTTCAATTATTGAGTTATCTGTACATTTCACTTGAGTTGACTTACTTACATAAGAATGTTAGTCCTAACTCGAGTGTTTTTTTTTTACTTTATGCTTTGGTCAGATCGAGTATTTCAGTTTTGTGAAGACACTTATTTCTAAAGACGAAGATTGATTCGAGGACCGTATCTACTACTATTATAGCATTTGTCTATTCTGTTTGTAAAAAAAATTTAATTCTGCTTTTGTTGTAAATAGCTTCATGAATTGTTTATGTATTTATTTTGTGTATTATATTTTATCCTTCCGATGCGAGATTCTATATTTTGTTCTTTTGAATCTTATTTTATTAGAACAATCACATTAATAATCTATCTTTTGAATAGTTTGAGTTGGATATGTGTGGTTTATTGTCGACTTAAACTGTCCAAAAAGGCAGGTTGTTACAGAAACTTCATTTATTAACCATTTTTAATCAAGATACCTTTACATCCTAAAAACCAAGGAGCCAAATACCTGGGATTCATTTCAAAAATCCTTGAAATAGTACTATATATTTTACTCATAGAAAATATACATATAGTCTGAGTAACCCCAAAATGATACCAAGGAACTGGGTACTACCAAACAGTATCATAAATTACATAGTAGGGTAACGCTCAAGAGAAGTGTTTACCATCCAAACACATACCTTCACCTTAAGTTATTTTTGGGCCACTCGAATTTAAAAATACTTCTTTTATTCCAAAACTCGCCTTTTGAAATAGTACTTAACATATTTCCAACAAATATTTATTACCAACTTGCTCTGGGGTCGTTTGAATTTGAACTTGTTTCGATCGTACAATGATAAAGTGAATAATTTACTAAGTGCACTACAACATCTGCCTAAGCAAACATCCAATCATTACTTAGAAGACTATTCAGATCATCATAAAATAAATCGAAACTCGTTACTTGAACCAATCCAAAGAAAATATTTCATAACCAGAATTTTCCTTCCCAAATTTTATACTTAAACCAAAATACTTTCAAGTAATATTATTATCACTTTCTAAAACCTTGAAAATCATTTTTCTAAAACACCGAGATTTAATTCCTTAAGTTTTCTACTTAAATTATTTTTATTTATAACTCACATCATATAAACAAATTTTATAAATTCATTTTATTATATAATTTTTTACTAATATTCTAACTTTTAAAAAACATCTTTGATTAAAACAAATCATTAGCCCACCATTAACATCGAATGCCCTATAATCACATTGCAAAACTTAATTCGCAAGGTGTTCATTTCAATGTTTCTCAATTTTCTATTTACCCAACACATTTTTAAAAAGGAGGCTACCTATATCATTCAACACAATCAATGCTCAAACTGGACAAATATGACTAAACCATATCCTAAATGATAATAATAGAATATTATCATTTCCTATTCAACAAGCATCTCGTGCTATACTATTTTCGAAAATCATTTATATATATATATATATATATATATATATATATGAAATGTATTCCTAGTAAAATTATTTCATTTATCTATTTTAAAATAATACTGTATCAGTTGGTCTTGTTTAAAAGTTTAGGAACCTCTATCGATAACGTTGGCCAGACGCATCGAATAGAATTCATAAGATACTTAACAGATCAATTAACATAGTATAAAACATTTTTATATCACTAACAGATATGGGCTCTTATATAATACACTCAAACTCATTTTAGGGTGTCACTTATCCCATCTCTAATGAAATTGTCCCATAAAATCCAAGGTTCTCGCTTAACCTTCAGCTCTAATACCTAATGTGACAACCTACCTTTCTTACCACTAAAGACGACACTTAACACATCCTCGATATGCATGTGACGATCATTTAGTTATCCGAAAGACAAGTCATTGAGGTGAAAGGAAGAAAGACAAAACAGAATCTCAAAAAAAAAGGTGACGAGTAACATATAATATATAAATCAGGTCTTTACTAAAAGAAAGAACTTTAATATACATTCAATATCATAGTACAATCACCTATTATAAGCTTGGACAGTTATAACAACCCGTTCTTACAATTGTTGATATCTACAACAATAACAAACGATGGAAAATAAAACAAAATACGTAAGTATGCCTTGGACCTCCAACTCGACTCTTAAGCTCTAAAGCATCTAAAGCTAATTTAAAAATATGCTTAGTCAGACCCAAGCATTATAAGAAAACAATGTCCGGGTCAGTCTGGTAAAATCAGCATGAGAAAAACTCAAAACACAAGGAATTTTATTTATTTAACTTGTAAAACCCTTTAAAATCAAAGATATCTCGTAGTACCACGCCGCACATAAACAAAGATGGGTTTTTACCTTACGATAACCAAACCGTTTTCTATAGAAAATCCAATGATATTATAATAATGTCTAGGATACAAGAACGTACTAATCATAGCCGAAATTATTACACAAATTAAATTCCAACATAATAGGTTTACAATCAAGTCCGAAGGCTTGTATTGGAAAATGGATTCCAACAATGAAAGGGTAAGGGTCCACCCACTGAATTCGTACAACTCTAGATAGAATGTATGGAAGGCTACAGCACGTTGCACCTCAGCTACTTAGGACTAGCCCTACCCCTTACTAGATAACACCCAATATGATCACCCCTTGGTTGATAAACAACCATAATAGGCTCTGAAACATACATAGATATCCACTCTAGATAAGGCGATGATCATACTCCAATGGGAGCGACCCACTTAGCCCTACCGCATGTCCCTATTTTAGTCATTTCCCAAGTTAATGAGGCTTAAGGCCATAATTACCTTTTTATAGTAAACTATCTTGGTGTGCTAACACTACCTTCTAAGTAGAAATGCAATGCCAACATTCATCCATACAAGTTTGTTCTGGGTCTGAACGAATTTGAAGGCACTGCCTTTACAACATCCGTTTTGGAATCACCTTCAGGATTTGTAGCAAGTAGTCATTGTACTTCAAAGCTCCATCTTCAATCATCTTCAAGATGTATTTAGTTATAATGCATATGTTGGTTCGAAGCGGTTTTTAGATAATATATCTGATTTTGGTCTCTCTAAACCAACAATGACAATTTCCGTTAAACTCAACCTCAGTGGAAATAATCAGACAATACATAGAGCAGGGATCACCCCCTAACTATTTAAGTTGATGAATCTCCCTATCATTTGTCCTAAGAGAACAAAACGAGATTTGTACGCACAATACAACATTATGGAAGATAACCGTGCCATATAACTCATGTGTTTCTCTTAGATATTTCTGAAGTTATATTTTGGTTTTTTTTTGATAGTCGGTTATTTAACTGTCAAATAAACAAACAAGCAACAATTCAGAGATGTAATTACCCAAAGCAACCACTAAGCAAGAAAGAATCTCTTTTATTTATTTAAATCTCTTTTCAAAATATAATCAAAATATTCATACGCATATCATACTAGCATCAGTATACTCATATTTTTTTTTGAAGGATTTCTTATTTCAAAATTGTATTAAAAGAATAAAAACAAATGTTATTTAAATAAGAGATAAGGATATCCCCAAACACTATACCTTCAGTGTTAAGCATGGAACGAAAGTTCCACACCATCATAATAGAAGGTCAATTAAGAGAAACCTCATCTCAAATTCTTTTATAAATTTCTTAAAAAGTTACTTTTAATAGATCTCTTTCATTTGTGTTATCTTCTTTGCTTAAATTCTAAATCCATTTGTAAAACTATTTTACAAATATCAAAAAATCATTTATAAAACTCCTTTTACAAATATCCAAAATCATTTATAAAACTTCTTCTATAAATATCCATAATCATTTATAAAACTTCTTTTACAAATATCCAAAATCATTTATAAAACTTCTTCTACAAATATCCAAAATCATTGATAAACTTTTTAAAAATCTTTCTTTATAATGCCTTTATAGAAATCCTTTATAAAATACTATTTACAACTATCATTCTTAAATCTTCTTCAAATAAATCCTTTACACAATAAAATCTCTTTCACGAATAAAATATCATTTATAAATCCATTTAATAAAATAATTGGATAGCTTACAAAATTATTTGAAATACTTAACCACCCATTTATAGAATTTAATTTAATTTAAACCATAACTTGACAATTTGGAAAGGGGCTTAGCAATCACAATTATACTAAACCAAGTTATCATTCATTAAATTCATCTTCCAAGTCATATAACGGTTATTTACATAAGCCAACATATATGTAAGTACAATCCACAACCAAATCAGGGAATGACATGTCAATATAAACCAACTGGCAGATACATTTCCAAATAACATAATACCAGGATGGTTTGCTAAATAGATATCGACACAATCTACTAAGTCCAATATAGTAGAACAGAGATTTATTCTGCTAAGAGATGTCCAATAATCTACTTAATTAAGGTATATAGAATGGTGATTTGTTCTGCTAACTAACGTCAAAGTTTAGTCTAACCTATTCACATTTTTATGGATACTTAATGATATTGACAATGGAATCCCTTGTGTTCAAAACTATTCTTTGTAAAAGAAACTTGCCTTTAAATAAATTGATCCTTGGAAAACAAAGTAATTAGGAACTTAAACCTTTTTCTAAATAATTAATTACAAGTTAAATCCTTTTTAAACATAACTAAATCTTAATTAATTCTTAATTTAATTATTCATTGGAAAATAATTAACCTATAATAAATAATTTATTTTTAAATTAAAACTCTTAATTAATTTATAACTATAATAATTAAATACTTACTTAATAATTAACCCTATACTTAATTAATAATTAATTAAAAATGGATCATATACTTAATTCATCGTTAATTAAAAATTTATCTCACTTAATCAAAGATTGATTGAAATTAATCTAACTTTAAAAAGATAATTAATTAGTAATTAATCTCTCTTTAATTATAATTAATAAATCTTACTTAGTACTTAATTAATTATTAATTACCAAACATAATTAGTTGATTATTAAATAAATATTTAACTAACTATATTGAAACTTATTATTAAGTTCAGAAAACATTTCTAATATTTACTTAAGTTAAAAATCTCTATTTTGTAAAAAGTTGAATTTTTACCGAAACTGCATCTATAGCGACTTCCACAATGGATACCATAACTTGAAATTGTTTTTTAAGGTTTCTTTTGAAATCTTACCCTCTGGGAAACTTACTTACTTTTGCAAACATAAAGTAAGTACTTTGAAAACTAAAACAGGGATTGAACTTGAAAATGATTTTGATTTTAAACCCAATCATCTTTGTTTTTACATAGAGGTTTCCATGTCGCTTAAACTAGTAAATATTCTAACTTTCTTAGCATATCACCTCGTATCCATGTCTATAACATACATAAACATATCACGACCACAAACATAAGTAAAGATATAAACTTTACAACATTCACACCACTTTTAGACTTCCTTTTCAAGTCTTACTTAATATCACATACAAGCATACATACATGTATCCAAACCACACAAATAATTTATTAAATCAACCAATATTTTCACACAATAATGTACAACAAAATAAAGGTTAACAGTTTTCAAAAAGATGTGAGTTTTTACTTACCAAAAGTTATGAAAACAAACCAATCTTTCCCTAAACTTAAAATGGCCTTAGATCTTTGATCTTCCTTAGTAAAAATTGTATTTTTGGGTCTTGGAAGTGCAAAATGGGTTTGGACTAGGGTTATAGGGTTCTACCTTGGTGATGTAGAGGGTGATGTGGGCTTATTTTGGAAAGAAGAGAGGTGTAGGAAGAACAATAAGTTTTTAAACAAGCTTTGAAAGGAATAAAAGGGAAAAGCTTTGATTTTTAACTTTGGAAATTTTAAAGGGAAGCCATTAAAAATTTAAAAAAAAAAGCTTAAAGAAGAAGTTGAAAAATTAAAAAAATAGAAAATGAAATGGTGAAGGAGAGAGAGAAATTTTGAATTAGTTTTATATAAAATGGATTTAGTAAATTACGAAAATGCCTTTGTAGTATATGTTCTCTACTCGAATGTTACCACATCATCACTTCCACTTTCCTCTTCCTTCTTCCACACATCAACAACAATCCCCCTTTTTGTCCAAAGTTTAAACTCCTTCCTCGTACTATGTTGTCATGTGAAAGGTGACATTACATCCTTATATTTCATTTAAATTTTAATTTGAAACGTGTTACATCTTATTTCTTACTTGAGTAAACATACACTTTTTCCTTTACTATGTTACTAACTACACATTTTAAAACATATTGGATGATATGATGATCTTAGCATGACATAAGTGATGAGTGTGACATTTCGTACTTACTTTATATGCATGTGTATGTGTTAACTAAAATATGCACAACATTTCCAACAACTTTTAGACACCGAAAAGTCGAAAATTCAAAAAACGATTTGCGGTCACATTTTTTATTTTCTTTTGAGTTAATTATTTTTATATACACAAGTTGAAAACCATTTCACCATCATTAGTTATTATTTAAAAGGGTATTTTTGAGTAATAAAATCCAGTTATAAATTATTTAAAAATATATTAATTACCCATATTTAAATTTTAGGTCTTTATAGAAATCATATTAAAAATTTATGCACTTGAAAATGACAAACGCATCCTCTCTCATCAATATTCCTAGCTAAATAATTCTAAAAAAACTTACAAGAAGGCGTTATTGGTTCAAGTCGACTCCCTTGATTCTCCTAAAATTATCCTCACATGGAGAATAAGTTGAAGAAATATCTTCTCATGGACATTCAACAGAATGTTGAACCTCCCATCGCATTTTGGAACTTTAGTGAATGAGGTAGAGGAGCTTATAGATCAATTAAAGTTAATGCAATTTTATTCTGCTAGAGTCTCTCAACTTTATTCTTAGTAGACTATTTAATTAAGGTCATAATTGCTTTGGACTTGAAAATAGATTTCATGCTTTTAGGCATGGAAAGAAAATGTAGACCGAGGATGGAAGTCACTTCCAACTATCAAAGATATCAAAACTTATTAGGTATAGGTGTTTTGATATTTTGAAGGAAATTAAGGGCCCTTCAATATTGTACAAGGAGGCAGGTTCAACTAGTGAACTACACCTTTGCACTTTAGATGTTGAAGGGAAAGGAAAAGAGCTTGTTTTTCAACATCATCCTCTTCCTCATCCTCCACCAAAACCGTGATTTTAAAGAATGTTTGGTCATAAAAGAAAATCATTGTATAAAATCATTGTGTAAAGTCAATATGTAATATCATTGTGTAAATCATTGTGTAGTGCAATTATTTTGATGAATAAAATTTTGCATACTCACTTTGAATAATGTCTTTGTCTAGGTTGTTTTTCTTTGCTTTGCAGCTACCTTTATGATCATCTCATAGAAGCTAAGGCTAAAATTTTATGGTCTAATGTTGAACAAGTTTCCTTCTTGTTCCTCTTCATTGGATAGTTGCTTTGGTTAGGCCCGAGAGTGGGATCAAAGGCTTAATTGATCATAGTTCTTTGGATGTTTGCTTTGGCCAGGCCATGCAAAAGGACTAACGGCTTCTCGTCCATCACCCATAGATGGGTGCTTTGACCAGGCCCAGCCGTGGGATTAAAAGCTTAATTGACATGACCTTTTAGATGATTGCTTTGGCCAAGCCTTAGGCGAGACCAAAGGCTTTTCATCCATCTCCTTTGGATGAGTGCTTGAAACGGGCCTGACGGGGGGATCAAAGGCTTTATTGACATACTTTAGCCAGGCCTTATGGTGAGACAAAAGGCTTCTCGTCCATCTCCCTTAGATGGGTGCTTTAACCATGCCTACAGCGGGATCAAAGGCTCAATTGACCATCACTCTTTGGATGGTTACTTTGGCTTGGCCTTACGGCAGGACCAAAGGCTTTTGGTCTTTCTTGCTTATATGAGTGCTTTAACAAGGCCGAGCGGTAGGATCAAATTCTTAACCGACTATCACTTTTTGGATGGTTGCTTTGGCCAAGCTGTAACGACTCGAGATTTTTGGTCATTTGATTTTGAATTTTTAATTAATTTTTAATATTAAATAATTTGGGTTTAAAGTTAAATAACTTGAATTAAATTATAGAGATTATTTAAAATCTTTGAATTGTGAATAAATATTTGAATAGTGATTTAAATATTGGACTGTGGACATATTATTTGAATAACGATTTAAATATATGGATTTTTAATTGAATTTATTTAATGGATTTAATAGACTTATCTAGCTCCTTCTAAATTATTGAATGCTTCTAGTGAAATTCCTTTGTAAATTTATTAATAGTAATAAATGGTTCAAATAAATCGTCAGAAAATCAACTATTAATATAATGACTCAATTTTTAATGTCATATTTTTAATTTAAATTTTTTGTTTTTCCATAATTTTTAACTCGAAAAATATTTAAATTAACCATTCGACTATTTATCGTAAAACGGTAGTGTATTTGTGATTTTGCCAAATTTAGTAAATAGTGTATATTGTTATTGCTTTGAAGTTACATCGCTGCTCTAAGCATAACTTTATTTTTATTTTGTCATTTGGAGTTCATACGCAAATAAAGACTTGTACAATGAAATTCCAAAAATCGCAAACTAAAAATAAGTCAAACGCTTATCCAAATCATTCCACTGCTTTCCTCCTCTTTCCTTTGTACGTTCTATCAACAATCAAAACATCAAATAATGGAAACTTCAAAAATCAAAATCTCACCATTAACTCAATGAAAAATCTTAAAACAAAAATCTTTGTGTTGCACTTAGAGAGATCCACAATTTGGTATAAGTTTTGTTGGATACGGTGATGGTTGAAGGTGTTCCTCATTGGTGGTCGTGAGTTGCTTCGACTAGGGTTTGTGGTGACTAGAGGAGAAGGTAGGCGGCGAGGTTGGTTCCATGGTACTTCTCTTGGCAAGGGGCTTCGAGGGTGGTGTTTTTAGAGGATGTGTTGGTCTCTTTCTAGGTGCGACCATTTTAGGTCGAGGGAACGTCCTCTAGGTCGCGTTCTAAGGTGGTGCATCGAGCTCGGATTGATAGGGTTGGTCACGAAGGGAGAGCATGAAAGTAGTTCATTGGAGAAATCATTAGGTGATTTCATTGAGTAATTAGAGCATAAGGGGCAAGCGACAGTCGGCGATGTGCATGGTTGCACAGTAGCTACAAGGACCTTGACTCGACCTTCGAAAATCGATACTCAAATACATCACCCGTATTTGAATGCCGTAGATTCAAACGTCGATCTGGTTCACCGGAGCTTATAACAAATTAAGTACAACAACACAACAGAAGAAAAATGAATATCATTGATACAACAATGGATACAATATCCGATACAATATGATACAACGGATGCCTAACACTATCAGAGCCAAAAATGCACATCAGCGGAATCACAGCAATGGAAAGATAGCACCAAATGGTCTTCCAAAGGATAATCCAATATATGAATCGTCATTGCTAAATTTCAAAGCTCCAAACGCGAAGCGAGAACCCTCCATCACGTTGTATTAAGGAAGTCTGGTTGATGTGAAACAAATGCTATCGCCAAATCCAAAGGCTCTGAAGATTGCCAAAAGCTACATCTACTATTTGATTTTCTGAAAACCTGACTCTAGGCTGCCCGTGTGAAAAATTGTGGGCACTCAGAGTTTAGAAAGAGAATAATAAACTCCAGGTCAGTTATGGGACTGGTGTGACCAAACAAAAGCAGTTTATCTTTAACAAAAGAAAAAAAGGGAAATAAAAGAAATCCGCAATGCTTTTTGGAAACTGAAACTACCATAAGGCCTCCCGTCAGACGCACAATGCAATCGCACACTTGGGGGAGATTTCTCCTTATGATAGTCAAACATGCTTGATACGCAAAATCCATTTTGATATTATTATTAGTGCATAGTGCAGAAAATATTAGCAAGTATAATATTAATCTTAGCTAGCATGCATACCATTATAGTATGCCTACTAAGCTACCATATTTGATGGTAGGTTCTACAACTAAAACCGTACAAGGATCGTATTGAAAGATTGGATTTCCAACAATGGCCAGGCTAAGGAACTTCCTTATCAAATGGGAACGCCTCTGGAGGAACGTCCCGAGAACTTAACCAGCTCTCTGCTAGCACAAGGCCGGGTTACCTTTGTAACTAGGTAACTAACTGTCATGAGTATGACATCCCCCGATCGTCACCGACCTTTATCCAAGGATCCTCAACACCAACAAATTTCCAACAACCACATAGGTTAAATATCTAGGCTCCATACCATGATACCACCTTTTATCCATAAGGAAATGCACATACCCTAAGGGGCGCTACCCCCGTAACCTTACCGCATCTTTCCTGTTTTGGCCATTTTTGGGTTGTGAGTTTCGATGAAGTCTCATCCACAAAGCTACGCTTTTCACAACATGCTTCGATCAACAAATGATCACCAGCACTTCGTATGCCACATTACCAAATTGGGAATGTATCACTAGTAACCATCAACTACATAACCTCTGAGCTGGTACATCTCAAAGAAGGATGTTAAGCTAAGAGAATAAATTCTCCGCCACCAAAAAGAAATGTATTTGATAGATACCAGCTTTACATCTCAAAGTGTAATGTCAGACATACATCCATACAAGTCCATTCTAGGTTCGAACAGAACCGAAGGCACTTCCAAAAAAGCCCTTGCAATCCGGATAATCCCTAATCATGTCCGGACTCCCCATCACAAAGGGTGATCAAATCTCTATACCGCGGCCATTCGATGAAGAGACATTCAACAGGTAATCCTTTCACTTTCGAAAATACTCGGTCTTCACCACCGGTCTTCAAATGCTATCCATTTCGTCGTATCACTATTCGGAATGGGTTATATGACATAAAGTCCTCTCCTGACTAAACCGAATAATGAGCGATAATTTTAAAACCATATGGATATAGTGGAATCTTAGTTAAGTCACAACTTTCAACACTTGTTTCCAAAACCTTTCATTTTGAATGGTTTAAAACAAATTTCCACTTTTAATCTTTTAAATAAAAGATTTACCTTTTAAAATCCACATCAATTTGAAACCAAGGTTTACCAATTTTTCACAAAGATCCATTCATAGTTTTCAAAACTATTTCCATTTCAAATCTTTTATACAAAAGATGCACCTTTAAGATCCTTTTCAGTTTGAAAACAAAGTCACAAAGATTTATTCATAGCTTTCAAAACTATTTACAATTTCAAATCACGCAACTTGAAACCCTTTCAACAAAAAACTGGAAATTCTTTCGTTATATGAAAGCCATTTTCATTTGAAAACAAATGCTTTTAATTTCGGGAAAATCCGATTAAATTTACTCAAGATATAGCCTTTCAAAGTATATATTGAAAGACCGGCAAACTACCATATTCTCGACAAGTTCAATTTGAATTAAATTCAAATTCCCAAAATAATTTATTCAATATACTTCAAAATGGTTAAAAATCCACACATATATATATATATACACACACCATAACTTGTATAATCCTTTCAAACCATATTTCCCAAAATAATTTCAAAACAAGACATACTATATTCAAATTAAATTTAGATTTCAAAACTTCCTATTCAAAAGCTTTTCATATTCAACCCAATTACATTTCCAAACCATTTTGGATTCAAAGTTTAAACAAAATAATATATAAATTCAAAATATCTGTGACTTAACCGATTTTCCATGAAATCCATATTTTTGTGTGTGTGGTGTAGTCCAGGGGTCTTACACACAACAATACAATATCATCAATCATCACAATCCAAACACAGCAATATTGATAAGCGGTATAATCTTATAACGCTTATTTTCATTCACAGATTCATATATAAATATGTAAATTCATCACAGATAGATAAATCATAGTTCACAGCTCAATCATATCATAGAACATCATACATTAGGGATATCAAACAATTCAAAGCATTCAATACAATTCAATCATTCATAAGTAAAAATAATTAACCATCTGATTATAATTAACTTAAACCAGATTAACGAATTTCTATCTTGGTTGATTAGCATTAATTAATTACAAACCATTTTAATTAATTATCCTTTTAATCATTTATTAATTAACCTTTAATAAATTAATTAACCTTTAATTATTAATTTATCAACCCTTATTAATAAATCAATCAACTTTTAATCATTAAAAAATTAACCCCTAATTATTTAATTATTCTTTAATTAATTATCCTCAATTAATTATATTAATTAACCCTTAATTAATAAATCATCCCTTAATCATTTTCATTAATCAATTAACCTTTAATTAATTAATCATCCTCAAATTAATTACCTTAATTAATTATTCAAATAAATTAATTATCCTTTAATTAATTATTCTTTAATCATCTGATTAATCATCCTCAATTATAAATTAATTTTTTTGCTAATTACTTTCATTAAGTAATTATCCTTAATTAATAAATTAATCTTAATTAATCACATTAATTAATTAACTCTTTAATTAATTATCTTTTAATTAATTACCTTAATTAGTTAACCTTTAATTAATCACATAAATAAATCGATCACCTTAATTAATAAATCTTTAAGTAATTAAACAATTAATTCTTTTAAAAACATTGGGTAATTATCCTTTTATCATTTGATTAATCAACTTTAATCAATTATTAATTACTTTTAATTAAGTAATTATCTTTAAGTAATTAATTGCCTTTAATTACTTTCATTAATAAATCATTAACTTCTTAAGATCATAAAAGACAAAACATTTTATCTTAATTAATTACTTATACTATCATTTAAACCTTGTTTGAAAATCTTGTAAGTAATTATTATTAACCACTTAACTTAAACCTTTAAGTTAAATTAAGGATTAAAACACTTCATCCTTTAATTATTTACTTGATCACAATATTAAGTTTATTTAAAATAAACTTTCAAAAACAAAGGTTATATATATATATATATTAAAAACTCTTTTAAACTTAGTTAATTTTAAAAATATTTTAAAACCTTTAATTAATTTCTAACTTAAATAAAACAAGTTTTATTTAAAAAGAATTGATTAGGAAATTATTTTAAACTTAATTAAATTTAAATTTTGAAAAACTTGTTTTATTTTAAAAAAAAACTGTTTTCAGTCACAAACCCAAGCAACCCCTCGAGATGAACCCGAGCTCAACTCCGAGCTACACATCCACTTCAATTCCTTCGAGACAATCATGTTTCAACTTCGAGCTGTGACTCGAGCCACCTTCGTCTTCCCAAACCTAATGAACAACAGCAGTTACAACCATGCACACGTGCATGTGCACGATGACTCTGACCACCTTCGGTCACCCACGCCACCTCCCTTAAGTCGACAATGATCTAGATGAGTCTCCCAAACACCCAGATCGATGCAATCGATGGCAAAACGAAAACGAGCTCCTAGTTCCAAAAAATGGAACCAACTTGATCGGAAAAAACATCAACCACCGACGATCTCGACCCCGAGAACCCTCGCCGACCTCACCAAAACTTCGTCACGTCGCCACGCTTCTAACCCCCCTAGCGTGACCCTCTCCGGTGCTCCCCTGCCGTTGCACGACCCATGTTTTCAACATCGACCAAATCAAGTCGATAAACCCTAAATTTGCCTCGTCATGCCACCACGGTGGCCTATAAATCATGCCACCATTTTTCCTAGACTCCTCGACCAACAAACTATCTACATCAACGACCACAAATCTCTCATAACCACCCGATCGCCAGAAATCACCTCAAAATCCAATTTCAGATCAACTTCGATTTCTCCTCCAACTTCAACCCTAAAATCTAGAAATTACTTTTAAAAATCATAGTTTTAAAAGACGAATCAGATCATACTAGTGAAAAATTAAATTATGGAAGTCGAATTTTCTGATATATTAGTCCTTACTGTAAAATTCAATATTATCAGAGGGATACTTAGTAATTTCATTTGAAATTATTTTTAAAAATTGTCTTACATTCATGTAAACATATTCTCTTAAGGCATCATAACCTATAATGTTTTAAATGAAGAGAATTTGAATTTCCTTTAGGGGAGATGAGACTGTAAAACTAAACAGGGACATGTTGCTTGGAACACAAACATGCACACACTCATTTGTGTGTATATATACATAAACATACATGTAACAGCCATACAAACAATCTTCATAACACTCTTCATATCATTCATCACATCCAACATGTTATAAACATATTAAGGTTTTTAAGAGTGATGTTTGCTCACATGGAATGTAAACAGAGAGACAGGTTTCAATGCTTCAACCTGGAACTTGATTTGGGTCTGAGAACTTGATTAGGTTGAGTTTGAACTAAATCCAAACATTTACTTTTCTTCCATTTTTGAGATGATGTTGAACTTTTATTTGATCTTGCATGTTTGAATTTAAATGCTTTCTGATTTTATTTTAGCTTCAAGTTGAAATGTTTTTGATTTATAGCTTTGATGCTTTCCTATTTTGGGTTTGAACTGAAGATGATCTGAGTTTAGTTTTTCAGGTTTGATCTGGTTTTGGTTTCTTTTGATCTATGGTTTTGATTTAGGATTCCATTTTCTTTTGAAAGACAAGAAGAAGATTGGGAAGTGAAGAAAAGAGTGAAACCAGATTTAAAAACTTTGATATTCATTTACATTACAATTTTAAAACATATTTTTTGCCACTTGTTCATTAAGCTTACACATGTAATATGCATGTTTTAATTTTTGTACACTTGTTAATACATATTCTTATTGTTTTACAAATGTTAAAAATATTGAATTTATGTTTAAGTCTTTATTTTAAACTAATTTATAAATTGTGTTTTAAACCCTTGTTTAAATTAAGTATTTATGTCTTAATAAATTATGTAATATGTATTATGTTTTTATATTTTTAATTTTATATTAGTTTCAAAGTTTTTATTAATGATGTTCTTTAAATATACAAAATATTTATTACAAGTAAAATTTTAAAAGAATAACAATAAACCTTTTATAAATCATATTTAATTTTAAAAGATATGTATACATATGTATATATATTTTTAAAGCTTTTATCCATTTTTGAATATGATTTTAATTCTAATTACACATTAATAAACAATCATATATTATATTTTAGTTTCAAATATAAAGTTTTCTTTAAATCCAATTTATCAATAAGATATTTATCTTTGAATTTCAAACCAAAATTATATTTATATTCAATCTCATATATATACATACACATATATATGAATAAGCAAACAAATCTTTTATTTAATTTGAAAAATTCAAATTAATTCACAAATTAACCCAAAAATTTACATTAATTTTCAATTTAAATTTGGCTTAAAAACAGGATCGTTACAGTAGCAGGAGAGGGAGGGAAGAAGATTTAAATAGGGGTAATTAATTTAAATTCGCAATTAGTGGTTTATTATGTAATTAATTAATTTAATAAAATTGAAATCTTAGAAATGCAATAACTCTCTCATACAAGGTCCAATCGAGATGTGAATTTTTTGCGTTACACTCGTAATAATGAAAGCTTCAGAATGGAATGGGTTTGGATGAATTTGGAGCTTGTAGAAATTTCAGTTAAATTCAAACGTTGTTTGATTTTAGTCGGAACTGAAATGCTTCGGCGATAACTGGAATTTTAGTGAGTTTAGCTCACCATTTTGGTTTATCAATAAGATATATAATGGATATATTTTACTGTTTGTGTTTGGTTAAAATTATTGGTTGTATGCTTGCATGTTTTAATAGGTTGATTGTTTGGTTTTTAAGAATTAATGATTTTAAAAATGGTATGTATCGATCTTCCTTTCTTACACCTAAAGATGACACTTAATACGTCCTCGTTATTCATGTGCCGATCATTTAAATGTCCAAAAGATAAGCCCTTCTGGGTAAAAGAAAGAAAATGGAAGAATAGAATCTCATAAAATATGATGAGTAATATATAATATACACAAGATCATTACAAAATGAATCATCTTTTTTATATACAACATCAGAGTACACTATCCTATTATCTGCCTAGAAAATTATCACAGCCCATCCTTACAATTACTGATATAAATATTTATATATACAAAAACAAACATCAAGGATAACTAATAGCGGAAGAATATAAGATACGTGAGTACGTCTTGGAGAATCCATCCGGTCTCCTAAAAGCTCCAACAGATCAAACTAAATTTAGAAAATATGCCCAGGCTGACACAAGCATTATAAGAAAATAATGTCCAGATCCGTCTGGTAAAACCCCCATGAGAATCTTAAATCATAAGAATTTTATTTATTATAACTTGTAAAATACTTTAAAATCAAAGGTATCTCGTAAGATACGCCCATAAACATGGATGGGTTTTTACCTTACGATAACCAGAACATTTTCTATACAAAATCTAATGATATTATAATAATGTCTAAGGTACAAATACATATTAATCATAGTCGAAATTGGTACATTATTAAATTACAACACAATAGGTATACAGTCAAGTCTGAAGACACTTATTGGAGAATCGATTCCAACTACGAAAGGGTATGAGCCTACCCGCCGAATCCGTACACCTTGAAATAAAATATACGGGAGGCAACAACGCATTGCACCTCTGCTACTCAGAACCGGCCCTGCCCCTTACTGGATAGCATCGAATATGATCACCCCTCAGTTTCGATCGAACAACCATAATGGGCCTCAAAGCATACATAAAGATATCGATAGTATATCTTAGGATGATCATACCATAACGGTAGCGACCTACATAGCCCTGCCGCATGTCACTGCTTTAGTCATTTTCCCGGTTGATGAGGTTTGAGGCTATGATTACCCTTTTATATAGCAGCCGTCTTGGAATGCTAGCACTGCTCTCCAGGAAGCAATGCAGTGTCAACATTCATCCATACAAGTTCGTTCTAAGTCTGAACGATATCGAAGGCACTCCTTCTACTACATCCATTTTGGAATCACCCTCACAATTAGTAGCAAGTAGCCCTTGTACTTCAACAGCTCTATTCTTCAATCTTCTTCAAGATATCTTAAGTTCGAAATGCTTGAGTTGGATCGAAGTGGTTTTGGGATAATTTATACTTCTCTGATCCTGCTCTCTTCGAAACAACTTTCGATAGTTCAGGTAAACTCAAACCTGGTTTTTTTGGAAATAATTAGACAATACATAGGAGCAGAGATCACCTCCAACTGTTTAAGTGAACGGATCTCCCTATCATTTGTCTTAGGGGAATAAAACGAGATTTATATGCATAGTACGACATCATCGAAGTTGACCGTGCGATATAATTCACGTGTTTCTCCTAGATATTTTCAGTGGTCTAGATTTGATAGTCGGTTATTTAACTATCAAATAAAAAAACAATAACAAATTTAGAGATTTAATTACCCATAGCAACCACTAAGCCTCAAACTAGATCTTTCATTTATTACAATCTTTTCAAAAGTGTTTATCAAAAACGTATATACTTATCTTACTGACATAAATATACTCATAAAACATTTGTGAAAGTTTTCTCATTTCCAAATCATATCAAAGGATCAAAACAAAATGTTATTTAAATTAGACATTGTTTGCGCAAAAAATGGGCAAACACCCTAAAGTCATACGATTTAGTTGATTATATGTGGTTCTTAGCGATTTGGGTGATTTATGCAAATATGTAAAAAGCAGGGACTAAACTGTAAAAGACACACAGATTTATAGTGGTTTTGACAGAACGTGCCTACATCCACTTTATATGTTATTCTCCTCTTTCTCCTCAGATTACAAGTACAAAGCTTTGTATACAAGTATATGAAAGTTGTTTGAAAGTTCCTTCCGTGCTTGAGCTCTCAAACTTGTCTGCCATTGTTGTACCCCTGCCCCTCTATTTATAGAGTAAGGCTGGGGGCAGGGGTCCTGGATGTATATAGCTGCTGGTGGGCCTGGGCTGAAGCAATCTAGACTGGCGATGTTGGTTCGGTATCCACTTGGTCCGGTAGTGGTTGGAGTGAGTTGGTTCGGCATGGCTTGGGTGGAGAGTTGGTTCGGTGGGACGTTGGTCCGGCAGTGGCTAAGTGGAGTTTGGTCCGGTGATGGAGGAGAGGGGATCTGGTTCGGTGATGGAGGAGAGGGGATCTGGTTCGGTAGTGGTGTGGAGATGGAGTTGGACCGGTGGTCTCCTTCTCCTGGATCGGTGGTAGGGATGGAGCTTGGTTCGGTAGTGGAGTTGGGAATGCCGAATGGACTTCGGCATTGGGAATGCCGAATGAGATCTCGTTTCATACTGCCGAATGGACTCTCGCATTGTTTCACCGAATGAACTTTTATATTTGAACCTTGAGTGAAATCCTAGACTTATATACGCTTGCTGGCTGCTTCTTCTTGGTTCGGTCGTGGTGGAAATGCACACAACATTGATATTCCAGTTTTGACCAAAAATGGGATAACACTTTGCCCCCCAAAACATGCCTTGCGATAGGAAGGCGTGTTTTGTAATGCCATGAGCTGGATGTTCATATCCTGTTGATGTCCTTGCGGTAGGAAGGCGTGTTTTGTAATGCCCTGAGCTGGATGTTCATATCCTGTTGATGTCCTTGCGGTAGGAAGGCGTGTTTTGTAATGCCATGAGCTGGATGTTCATATCCTATTGACAACCTATAAAGAGCTTGATATTTTATATGGCCCCAAATGACGACCGTTCGGGATCGAGCTATTTGGGATGAAGCGCAGTCGTTCATGGTCAAGCGCCTAACTTCAAATGACGACCGTTCGCGATCGAGTCATTTGAGGTGAAGTGCGACCGTTCGCGGTCAAGCGTCTAAATCCATGCGACGATCGTTCGAGATCGAGTCATTTGCGGTGGAATGTGATCGTTCACGGTCAAGCGCTTTACTTCAAATGACGACCGTTCGGGATCGAGCCATTCGAGGTAAAGTGTGACCGAGCCCGGTCAGAGGGCGGACCTCAAATGGCGACCGTTCGCGATCAAGCCACTTGGGGTGAAATGTGACCGTTCACGGCCGGTGCCGTTCGCGGCAAAAGATGAAATTGGACCGTTCGCGGTCAAGCGCCTTACTTCGGATGACGATCGTTCGAGATCGAGCCATTCGTGGTAATGTGCGACTGTTGGCGGTCAGGGGGTGGACCTCAAATGGCGACCTTTCGCGATCGAGCCATTTGTGGCGAGATGAGTTGTGCCGTTCGAGGCGAGTTTGTGACTGTTCGAAGTCGGGTGCCGTTCGAGCCGAATTGTGACCGTTCGAGGTCGGGTGCCGTTCGAGGCGAGTTGTCATCGTTCGCGATCGGGTGCCATTCGAGGCGAATTGTGACTGTTCGAAGTCGGGTGCCGTTCGAGGCGAATTGTGACTGTTCGAAGTCGGGTGCCGTTCGAGGCGAATGAGTGTGCCTGGGGGGGGGGGGGGGGCTTAATAATATCAGTGCCGGAGTTATTGTTTGGGGGAGTTTCCGAATCAAAGACTTCGGCAGTTCGCTGCCATGCAAGAGGTGCTCGTGGACCGTTCGCGATCCACGGGCATACAAGTAATTTTTCCATAGAATTGTAAATGTTAAAGCAATAATCATATGAATCTTACAGCAGAAATGTCCAAACAGGAAGAATTTAAATGTTCAAATCAAAATCAAAGCAAAAGGCAGAATGAAGATGTCAAAGCGTAAACTCTTACTATAACGTGGCTGGTAGTCATTCAGAGCATGCCTATGGATCGTGCGCGATCGCTCACATGTGTAAATGATTTAACCGTGTTAGCGAGAGGTTTACAACTTGTTCATCGTTATTTTAATCAAGCAATCAATGGATAGTCAAACGGTGCCCCGATCCAGGGTCACCTCTAGCCGATGTAGACGGTGGTCGCTCTGGCTCCACTGCTGAAGTTCGCCTCCTCACGTACTGAAGGAGCATACCGTTCCTGATATGCCCTTCCACCTCGTCCTTCAAATGCCTACAATCATTAGTGTTATGACCGTTTAATTCATGGAATACACAAAACTTATCTGATTTTCTTTCGTCAGAGGTTGGATCCCTTCGCATTGGTCTACGATACAGAACCTGCCCCTTGGTATCCTGATAAATTCGTTCCAGACTCTCATTCAGCTCTGTGTGAGTGATGAATCGCGGCTCCCTCCTTTGCCGCTTTGACCTGTCATCATTATCCTCAGCCTTTCTCTTTCCTTTGCTAGTCTCCTCACCCTTTCCAAGTGGGTTTCCGCTCTTGATTGCGTAAACGTCATCTTCTTCCTCTCTTTCTGCACTGGCATCTTCCAAACGCAGAAACTTTTCAGCCTCATGATAGAACTCTCCCAGATTCATAGGCGGGTCCTTGGTTAATGAATTCTTGAACTCTGTACTATCAGCTATTCCAGATACAGCCGCCATCATGACCATAGATGGATCTGGTCGATCCACAGATGCTGCCGCCGCATTAAATCGCGTTAGAAAGCTCCTCAAAGTCTCTCTAGTTTTCTGCTTCAAGGTTGCCAAAGTCATCACATTCTTGGGTCTCGCAATATGAACCCTGAATTGCCTCATGAATCTCTCAGTTAAATCTTCCCACGTTCCTATGGAGCCGCTCTCCAGTTGCCTAAACCATAACGCTGCAATGTCCGTCAAATACAGTGGAAAGCACCGGGCCATGATCTCCTGTGATGCCCCCAGCACTTCCATGTGCCTCATATACTTAGTAAGATGGACCGCAGGGTCTGTCCTCCCATCGTACATCTCTACTGATGGTAGCTTGAATTCTGGTGGGTTCCTAGCCATCCTAATTGCAGAAGAAAAAGGACACCTGTTTACATCTTCCAAGTCTTTGTTTACCAAACCGCCTCTCATAGCTCTTCTAACCATCTCCGCCAATCTGTCATCGTCTCCGAGATGCAATCTTCGTTCATCACTTTCAACTTGCCCCCCGAGTTCACGAGGGAACTCTGAGATCTACCCCCTTGACTGAGCGTTCACTCCTCTATTGCCACCAGGTTGTTCGGATGCCCCCGTCTCTCTTCCCGGGATCGGATTAACATGCTCTGCGTGTGTGCGCCCTAGCTCTGGTGCTATGCCAGATGGTCCTGCTCCGTTCTGAACTCCAGTTGCTCCTTGGTTTTGTGCTCCAAGTTGCCCAATTTGCTGAAGCAAGTTCTGGATCATCTCTTCTTGTCTTCTCATCATAGCCTCCATCTCATCCCTGGTGACGAAGGCTGACGCTTGGTTTGCTCCTGAGGAAGCCTCTTGACTCCCTTCCTGTTGACTCTGCTCTGGCCTTGGCCTTCTGCTTGATTGTCTCGCCATGACTCTTCCAATCTGAATCTCTAAACTCTCAAATTCAACTTCCAAGCGGTAGGTCCTTGAGTTCAACTCTCAATGAAAGCACCAAAATGTTTGCGCAAAAAATGGGCAAACACCCCAAAGTCGTACGATTTAGTTGATTATATGTGGTTCTTAGCGATTTGGGTGATTTATGCAAATATGTAAAAAGCAGGGACTAAACTGTAAAAGACACACAGATTTATAGTGGTTCGGACAGAACGTGCCTACATCCACTTTATATGTTATTCTCCTCTTTCTCCTCAGATTACAAGTACAAAGCTTTGTATACAAGTATATGAAAGTTGTTTGAAAGTTCCTTCCGTGCTTGAGCTCTCAAACTTGTCCGCCATTGTTGTACCCCTGACCCTATATTTATAGAGTGAGGCTGGGGGCAGAGGTCCTGGATGTATATAGCTGCTGGTGGGCCTGGGCTGAAGCAATCTGGACTGGCGATGTTGGTTCGGTATCCACTTGGTCCGGTAGTGGTTGGAGTGAGTTGGTTCGGCATGGCTTGGGTGGAGAGTTGGTTCGGTGGGACGTTGGTCCGGCAGTGGCTAAGTGGAGTTTGGTCCGGTGATGGAGGAGAGGGGATCTGGTTCGGTGATGGAGGAGAGGGGATCTGGTTCGGTAGTGGTGTGGAGATGGAGTTGGACCGGTGGTCTCCTTCTCCTGGATCGGTGGTAGGGATGGAGCTTGGTTCGGCAGTGGAGTTGGGAATGCCGAATGGACTTCGGCATTGGGAATGCCGAATGAGATCTCGTTTCATATTGCCGAATGGACTCTCGCATTGTTTCACCGAATGAACTTTTATATTTGAACCTTGAGTGAAATCCTAGACTTATATACGCTTGCTGGCTGCTTCTTCTTGGTTCGGTCGTGGTGGAAATGCACACAACATTGATATTCTAGTTTTGACCAAAAATAGGATAACAGACATAAAGATAACCTCAAACAATATTCCTTCGGTGTTAAGCGTGAAACGAATGTCCATACCGCCAGAATTAAGAAGGTCAGTTAAAGGAAATCAAATTTCAAATTATTTTACAATTTTTTTTCAATAAATCCTTTTAAAAAAATCTCTTTTGTGTATGAAATCTTCTTTATTTAAATTCCAAAAACCATTTACTAAACTCTTTATAAATCACCAAGTTAAGTTTACAAAACTCTTTTATAAATATTAAACCATTTATATCTCTTTATAAATCTCCAAATTATTTATAAAACTTCCTTAATAAGTATCCCAAAATAATTTATAAAACTTTCTTATAAATATTCCTTATTTAAAACAATGCTCCTTTAATAAAATCATTTAATAATGTCCTTTTGATAAACAAACGGTTATTTAGAACACCTTTACTAAAATCATCACTTAACTTGAAAACATTACTAAAATTATGATTGACCTTAAAAATCAAAAAGTAGCTTAGTGACAACAATGGTTCTCATTTAACTGAGTTTATTTTTCAAGTTAAAATATAGGTATTTACATGACAAGAATATATGTAAAAGTGAATCAGCCAATAACAATCAATCATATAAGTAAATGTCCAAGTTAGCAAAATAGCAGGCGGGGATTTTTTCTACTAAACACACGTCTAAGTTAATATAACAGCAGAATGTGACGACGTGGGTTTTCGGACCAGTAAAAATCATCGAAAAACCCGTCCGTTCTAAAACTACTAATGAAAACTACTAACTTAATACACAATATTTGATAAATATTTAACATTACTAAATGTATATGATACAATTTCAATTATATAACTTATTAGAGTAATTAATTTATTTATTCTATAAAGTGCGCATACCGAACTCATACGCAATACATCTACCGTTGCAAACTTTAATGAAAGAGAAAGCAATATCCTTACCTGCAAACTCCATAAACAATGCAAATGCAGAATAAAATAGTAAGGGGGAAAGATACAACAACACAAGATAAACAACAAACAATAACAGATAAACAGAAAAATGGATATATTATTTTAGTGGCTGCATCACTACCACTTGTGACTAGCTACGTACCCCTATCTAATTGAGTACCCAATTAGATACAGGATCAAGCCAACATAGTTCTTCTACCATTAATAGGACTCATGGAGCCTGCGACGCAACAACGAATATGCAATTCCCAAACTACCTAGCATATATCATGCAAATGTAGGTTCCAAATCTATCCACTTAGCTTAATCTTCACATTTAGATTTCCAAATTTAATTATCTTTACGAAAATTATCTCTTTGGACTTTATTCCCAAATTCTTATTTCAAAACTTTTGAAATATGTATAAGTCTATATGTTATATTCAAACTAGTCTTTTACTTCGGGATCAGAAAAAAAATCACCTTTCTGAAATGATATCATTATACAAACATACAAAACTATATGCTACTTGATTGGGAGATTTCTAGCCATAACAAGGCAACTTGGTCCTAGCCTTTCGAAAATAAATATAGATATGTATATCTCTCTACAACGAGAGCGGACTATACTGAGGCTATAGAACATATGCACCTCCCTTGCCCACTTTTTAGTTATGGGTTATCCGAATCATCGTTAACATAACAAATCACTTTATATCTCGAAGTTGAAAATCATTTACACTAATAATTACAAATACTTAAAATCTATAACAATTTCTATTTCCAAATCCTTTAAAAAATCATTTTAAAACCATCGGGTTTAGCTCTCGTAAATCTTTCCATTTTATAAAACATTGTTATAAAACCATTATTTATATAAATCTCTTTTATTACATAATCGCTTCAAAATATTTATTCTCTAATATTTCTATTTTCTTTTAAAAGAAACCATTTCATTGAAAGATAAAATATCCTTTATTTCCCAAATTCTAATAATTATCTTTTATTATAATTCCTGCTTAACCAATATTTTTATCGAACAGCATATAGTCAAATGGTGGAATTCTAATCACAAGGTGTTTGTATTTAATCATTCTAAATTTGTTGTCTACTCAGCCCATGCATATAAGAAGGTAAACTACTCATAAACTGAAGCCTAATTCAAACAATAAATCAATGAAATAAATAATACAATAAATGATAATCAATGCTTCATTCTATAAAATATTTATAACAATTTATTTTATCTTGGGTTAAAACGATTTGATATTTATTTGGAGCATCTCAGCTTTCTCTTTGACATATTCCATCCCTTGCCCAAGTCTCCTTTGGTATCATAGACGGAACACATGTACTAGTCATTTCCGCATACCCCATTAATTATTTAACTTCTAAATTTTAAAATACTTCATTAACCATCCATATAGTCAAAAAAGGAAATAAAATCATTGTTTTAGCAAACAAAGCAAACAAGCATTCAATAAGGGTTTTCAAACAACACTTAACACTTAAATTTCCTTTAACTTAGCAGCGATTTTAATGAACTTAAAGAAAGAAATAACTCACTTTGGATTCCACTCCGTCAAACTTTAAGGCAAGGAACTCCAGATCTAAACCATACTTCCTACCAGTTTTGCTAACTTTGTCACTATGGATTTGACTACAGCTTCGCTACAATTTCCCAAAACTTCTTGAAATCTGGCTATAGCTCCGCAATCCTAGAAGTTGAGATGAAAAGAGGTGGAGATGGCTCTACGGTGGGCATGGCCTTTGGTGGATGGATCTTATTAGCTTAAGCTTGACTTAAGTGGCATATTTTTCTCATCGATTATTTTTGTCATAACTTTGTTACGCTTTTGAAATTTTTAAGAGAGGCATGGAAGTCATTAAAGAGTGAAGAAGAGCTTGAAAATGGAGAAGAAAAATGTGAAAGAGTGAGAAAGTGTGTTGGTATTTATAGGAAAAATTTGGATTAAAATAATATTTTATAAAAAGACCAAAATACCCTTTACTTATACTTTAAGCAAACTAATTTTTTCAACACTCAACATCACATTTCAAATCATTACTTTATGTCTTTTTCACTTAAGTATTAAGTATAGAATATAATAATTATGTTTGTTTGATTTAATGTTTACTTTTTGATTTTTATAACACTTTTTATTTTTTTATGCTTGCTTTTTGTTATTTATATTGTAGAATTTTCTAAGTACGTTTAGTAAAAGTAAACTTGATTAATGAATTAATTAATACTTATACTATTTGAATATATGTTCATATATAAGAAAATAACAGTGCAACACGTTACAACAACTTATATTGAACAAAACTTTGATTTTCGACAAAACGTTTTACGGGCATATTTTGACGTTTTAGTTAAAATATTTATTTCTATAAACCAAATTTAAAAATAAATTTGTATAATGTTATTTAAAAAATAAAAACACTAATAAATTAATTAAAATAATTTATTTAATCATTGAAACTTACTTTTCTGAAATCACGATTTTTTCACTTTTGTCGATATAAGCAATTATTCCTATTTTTATTAATTTCTCTTTGCAAATCCGATCTAATATTATTCAAATTATAAAATATTTTATATTTTATATTTAAAATCACCTTAAATAGCATATTTTAAAGTGGTCAAATTATGGACCGTTACTTAGAATGAGTTTTTATTTTGCCTAATAGATGTTAACAAATTCTACTTGGTGAACTATGGTAGAACAGTGATTTATTCCAAACAGATATCAAATACAAGTTAATTAGCAGAATGGTGATTTATTCTACTAAACAGATGTCAAATACAAGTCAGTTAGCAAAATGATGTTTTATTTTGCTAAACAGATGTCATTGGGTTTCATATTCAATTAGGTTCACCTAAGGATAGTCCACAAAGAAATCCCTTGGATTAAAAAATTTCGTTAAAAGAAAGTTGCCTCTTGAAAACACAATCAATCTTTATAAATAAGATGGTATAAACTTCTAAAACTTTTATTTAATAATTAATTAACATTTAAACTTTACTTCAAATGATTATTCCTTCAATTAGTAACTAAACCATAATTAACTATTAAATAATTGATAAAATAATAGTTATCCTTTACATAAATAATTAAATAATAGTTATCCTTTACATAAATAATTAAATAATATTAAATATTTAAATAAATATTCTAACCATAATTAATCTCTAACTAATTATTAAATAATAATTTAAAACTTCATTAAATAATAATTTAAATCTTAATTATGTCTTTAATTTAATCTTAACCTAACTAATAAGTAGTTAAATAATTAAAACCTTTTATTATAAATAATTAATTAAAAATTAGTCTTTAATAAATAATAATTAATCCTTAAATAATAAATTAAAAATATAACTAACCTTTTATTAATTAAATAATTAAAATTAACTTACTTAGTTAATACTTAAATACTAACTACCTTATTAACTAATGATTAAGTACTAATTGCCTTATTAAATTAATTAATTAATTAATCGTAAAAAAGTTTAATTAAATAATAATTACTTTTATTACTTATAATATGTTTCGAAAACATTTTTGAAAAATATATTTAAGTGAAAACACTTTTAATTGGGATAAAGAGTTCGTCTTACGAACAACATTTATAGCGACTATCGCTATATGACCCATAATTTTAAAACTTGATTTATGTACTAAATCACTTCCAAAAACTCTATCATTTTGTGTTAACTTACTTTTATTACTAAGAAACTTTTTTAGAAAAAAATTAAAGTTTTTGAAACTTAATGAAAACAGTTCTAAAAATAAGTAAGGAAAACAAGTTTTTGAAAATCAAATGATTTCGATGTCGCAACTATGATTCCAAATACTAACTTTTCACTTTACATATAACCTAATACTCAAGTGATAAATTTTAGCATATACAATACAAACACAACACATATACATGTCATGGCTTACATAGCCTGGCAAAGAACATAACTTTACATCCATACACACATTTCAACTTTGATCTCTAAGTCGAACCAAACATCACATCAACCTATATGTAAACATTTTAATCAAACTCTATATACAAACCATCAACAATGATTTTATTATCAAAATAAGCATCTTATTTAAAGTTAGAACTTTAAATGAATTCGTGAGCTATATTCATCCAAAAGATACCAAACTACTTCGAACTTCCACTAGAACCTATCTATGACCTAGCTCCATGCTATATGCTTTGAAAATAAAGATTTGGTGGCCTTATGATGGCTTCATGGTTCGACCAAGGTATGGTGCACATGGCCCAAAGGTGGTGGAGCTCGGCCTTGAAAGGTGGAAGGACGTCGGATTATCATCGAACTGACAAAAATCAACTTGAAAATGGGTCATTTCGTACTGAATTTCGAACAAGTTACTCACGAAATTTGAAATAGTTGTCAAAGGGAAAGTTATTCGAAATTATTTTCTTTATAATTTAAAAAAAGAATCGCACAATTTGGATCAGTATTTAGAGAGATATAGTAAAAAGAAGAAGAGGTATTTTTGGACTTGAAAATCTGGGTCCAAAAATTCTCTGCAAAGAAATGAGATTTGGACATGGTTAAGCTCAAAATTTGAGGAAGTGGTACATATAAAAGCTGTAGCCACTGAAATTTGCTATGGTTTGAAAATACAAAGATCTCCATTTGGATAGTATATTAGAAAGATATGGTAGAAGGAAGAGAAGAAAAAATTGAAGAAATGGAAGGGATATTTATAAGCAAAAAACAAAGTAAATTACCTTAATAACCTTGGTCCTTTACCCTCCACCTCCTCTTACCACATCACCATGCCACCTCACCTTTATATAGCTCAGCCCATAAGATTGTCCCCCTTCCCCTTTCTTAGCCAACATGTTTTAGTTCCTAAGTACTAATGTTGCGCCTAATGTACTTATGTCCTCTTAAGGCATCTTTTATTATAAAATTACATAATAAGTCACATATATGTATATATACACACTAAGTATATATACAATTACATGATTTTACTTATTTGCAAATGAATGTGAATACAAACTTATTTACAAATGTGTATATCAGTGAGAAAAAAGTGTTCACAATGTTTCCTATAACTTTTAGCAGACGAAAAGTCGAAAATTTGAAAAACAAATTTTGGTCACATTTTCGATTTTTCTTCGAACTATATTTTTCGGTACAAATTTAAAAAAAATATTTCACCACCATTATTCAATATTTAAAAGAGTTTTGTTTTGATTATAAAATCTATGATTTGAATATTTAAAATTAGTTAAATATTCGCAAATCAAAGCATGAAATTCTGGGTCGTTACATGGTCAATATATAAAATCATTTATAGGGAATTTATCTGTCGTGCAGGGAATTTGTAGAGGGATCCAATCGGATTCCTCGCCACTATTGATCTAATTTCTATTAAATAAATCGTTGAATTGTTGAATATCAAGAATTAATTGTTGACCCTATTGGTTATAACATAGTTATATGTTCAACTTAACCCTTATAGTGATAAAAATCAATAACAACATTAGTTAAGTGCGTAGTGCAATTGGCCTCGATTTAGTATTTTGACAATACTATTAATTTCCATTTGGGTTGAAATTGGTTTTGATTTGGTAAATAATTTTAAATCTAACCTTGGAGTTTTTTTAGAATATTTTTATTTGAACGGATTTTAAACTTCTCTATTTTATCTCAACCTTTTTATTTATCTTTTCTACATCATCTAGAAATGTTTTAAATTTTTTTAACTATCATTTAATAACGATTTAAAGTTTTATAACTATATTTAATAGTAATTAAGAGTTGTTTGTTTTATTTAATAATATTTTAAAAATATTTATTAATATTTTAATATTGTGAAAAGTTATTTATTTAAATAATTGAGATTGTTTGAAGATAATAATTATTATTAATAATATTTTGGAAGTTAATTATTTTTTATAATAAGGTTTTTGAAGATTAATTATTAATTATTATATTAATAATGGTTGAAATTATTAATTATTATATTTTGAAGTTATTATTATACTAATAATATTTTGAAGTAAATTAATTATTTCAATAAATATTTTCTAAAGGAAATTATTTGTGTTATTAATGTTGATAAAAAGCTAATTTGTTATTTATTTATGATGATTAAAGTTAATTAATTTACTTGATTAATTGTAGTTATAAATAATAAATTGATTTATAAAGGAATTTCATTTAATAAAGAGTTTATAAATGAAAATTAGAGTTTTGTATTTATAAATGATTTTTATAAATACTTTGTAAAGAACTTTTATAAAGGGATTTTAGAAAATATTTTTATAAAGTAATTTTAGAAGTGATTTTTATAAAGGAGTTCAATAAAGTATAAAGTTTTATAAATGGGTTTATAGATTTATAAAATTTTTTATGGATCGATGGAATAGCTTTATAAGTGTTTTAGAAATTAATAAAAATAGTTTTATCAATTATTTTAGAAATCCATGAAAGAGTTTTATAAATGGATCTATAGATTTATAAAAAAAGGATTTATAAATGGTTTAAAGATTTGTAAAGGAGTTTTATAATATTTTTGAGTCATATAAAAAGTTTAAAATAAATTGTTTATAATAAGGAATTTTATAAATTGGGTAGAGATCTTGAAAATTTGGAAAGAAGTTCATAAATAATCTTAGATATTTATAAATAGACTTGGAGATTTGTAAAAAAGTTTCATAAATAGGTTGGGAATTTGTAAAAGTGACTTTTAGGGATTTATTAAAAAAAGGATTTGTAAAAGTAATTTTATAAGAATGAAATAAGATTAGATTTCTCAAATTGATCTTCTTAATTTTTGTAGTATGGACGTTAGTTTCATGCTTAACACTGAAGGAATATCGTTTGTGTTTATCTTTATCTCTATTTCTTTTAAAACAGTATTTGTTAAATCCTTTTGAAAAGATTTTGAAATAAGAAATATTTCATAATGTTTGTGAATATACTTATACCGTTGAGATAAGTATATGAATACATTTTCTAAGTAGTGTAACGTTTTTGTGAATATACTTATACCATTGAGATAAGTATATGGATATTTTTTAAATAATTAAAGGAGTAAAAATGTTTTGTGGGTATTCCTTTGTAAAAGTATTTTGATATAAGTATTTACAAGGTGATTTTATTCAATGAAAGGATTAATTAAAGGGGTTAGTGGTTGCTTATATGCTTAACCAATATTGATTTTTCTTATGGAATTAAATCCCTGATATGATTGTTGTTTATTTGATAGTTAAATAATCGACTATCAAACTTGGTCGTTTTTAAATTATCATTGTCGGTTTGGAGGGACCGAGATCAGATATATTATCCGAAAACCACTTCGAACCTACATAAGCATTCAAATTGGACTATCTTGAAGATGATTGAAGATGGAGCTTTTAAAGTGCAAGGGCTACTTGCTGCTAATCCTGAGAGTGATTCTAAAAATGGATGCAGTGGAGGCAGTACCTTCGGTTCATTTAGATCCTAAACAAACTTGTGTGGATGAATGATGGCATTGCATTTCTGCTTGGAGGGTAGTGTTAGCATTCCAAGTGGAATTGCAATCTAAAAGGTAAAACGTAACCTCAAGCCTCACACCTGGTAAATGACTAAAGCGGGGACATGCGGCAGAACTAAGTGGCTCGCTCTCATTAGAGTATGATCATCCAATATCTAATGTCGATATTTATGTAAACTTCAGGGCCAATTATGGTTGTTTATCAACTATAGGGTGATCATATTCGACGCTATCCAGTAAGGGGTAGGGCATGTCCTGAGTAGTAGAGGTGCAACGTGTTTTAGCCTCCCGTACATTTCATCTAGAGGTGTACATATTCGTTGGGTAGACCCTTACCCTTTCACGATGGGAATCCATTTTCCAATACAGGCCTTTCGACTTGATTGTATACCTATTATGCTGGAATTTGATTAATGTAACAATTTTAGCTATGCTTCAATATTTATTTAGAACTCTAGACATTATTATAGTATCAGAGGATTTCCTATAGAAATGTTTTGGTTATCGTAAGGTAAAAACCCATCAGTGTTTATGTGATGTGTTAATGAGATAACTTTATTTTAAAAAGATTTTTATAACATTATAATTCAATTGTGGTGTGTTTTCTCATGCTGGTTTACAGACTGATTCAAGTGTTATTTTATTATAATGCTCGGGTTAGATCGAGCATATTTACAGATTCAATTAGATACTTGGAGCTTCAGAAGACGAGCTGGGTGCCTCCAAGTCATACTCATGTATATTCTATTTTCCACTGTATATTATTAGTTGTAATTATTAGTATTTGTGAGGACTGGTTGTTAGAACTATCCAGGTTGATGATTAGTTGATTAGTGTACTCTGGCTGATGTATGTAAATTACTCTTTTCTTTTTAAAGATCCATTCATATTATATGTTACTCGTTACGATGTGGGATTCTGTTCTGTCTTTTTTTCTTTTTTCCCAACAATCTGTCTTTCCGACGCTTAGATTTTCGGCACATGAATACCATGAATGTATTAGTGTCGACTTCTAAGTTTCGAAACTCTAGGTCACTACACAGGCCTTGTGGTGGAACCAAAGGCTTCTCATCCATCTCCCATGGATAGGTGTTAGAAATAGGTCCAGTGGTGGGATTAAAAACTTTATTGAACGTCACTCTTTGGATGGTTACTTTGTTTAGGCCTTGTGGTAGGATCAAAGGCTTCTCATCCATCTCCCTTTGATGACTGCTTTAACTAGGCCTGCGGTAGGATTAATGGCTTAATTGACAATCACTCTTTGGATGGTTACTTTGGCTAGGCCTTGCGGTAGGACCAAAGGCTTTTGGTCTTTCTTTTCATTTCACTCAAAGTCCGCTTTAAAACAGGGCCTTAATTACTGACTTTATTTCTTATTATTTCAGACTTCATATGGCATTTTTCCTAATTCTTTGAAAACCCATATTTGGCAAATTCTTGTAACTCTCCCTTCCTTACATAATATTCAGTTTTCCATTGCAAAGCTTTATAATCATTAATATGGTGCTTGCTTGCTCTATGATAGTGGCAATATTATCCTCCTTTATGTTTTTCTTCTCTTCTTGAGATTTTCTTAGAAATCTAATAATTCAATCTTTCCCTTGTGAGAAAAATACTCTTTCTTGACAAATACAAAAGGGAGTGACAATTTTGATCTTTGGTCCCGTAGTTTTGTGATTCGCTTTGATGCCTTTTTCATGGATTCACAATTACTTTATGGTTCTCATCCAATCTCCTTTCGTTGTTCAAGAAATTCTTCCTTTTAGATAAGAGTCAAATTAACAACATCTTTCCATTTTCAAGCAAACTTATCAAAGTCATAGTTTAGTTTTGTCTCAAAAACTATTCCTTGATCTTGAGATCAGATGCTTCATCTAGCTTAAGCAAGCATATATTTTCTAGTTTAATAGTATCTTTATGTCTTCGGTTTGGTTTCTCTCTACTCAACTTGTTTTCTAAGACAAAGATTGGCTATTTCCCTATATGAAATGGATCTAAACTCTAGCTATTTAGGCAATATCGTACAATACTCTTCTTTTTTTCTAAAGTTTGAAGGGCTAAGTTCCTTAGATATATCTTTCGTTCCTTGATGAGCCGTAGAACACTTCATAAATGGTTTAGAATAATCAAATATGGCACTAATGATCCTTGAGACTTCACTACCATGATCAAAACTTGAAGGATACATGTTAAGTTTTGAAAGAAGGGATGACCCTTTGTTCAACTCTCAATGATAGCCACTAAATGTTAAGCTAAATTTTAAGCCTTATGCAAAGTCAAGTATTCAGAATAGAAGAGAGAAAGATCCACAGTTCGTGCACTTAGTCGAAGAATTGAATACGCTAATCTCTATGCAAATCAAATTAGTTAGTATTGGGTTCAATATGCAAAACATAAGTCTCTTGTCACATATGCAAGTCATAAGTCATTATTTCTATGCGTAGATCACAAATCATTATTCACATATGCAGTCAAATGTTCGAAGAGAATGAACATGCAAATCAACCAAAGTACAAGTCCTAGATTACAAGACTTTGATTTCAATTTGACCTAGTAGCCATTTAAATCTCAATTCTAAGCTTTTCTTATACATTTGAGAAAACTAGAAAATGAGGAAGAAGATCGTTTAGAATTGAGCCCATTCTTAATTAGGGGTGCATGTCTATTTATCAAAGACTAGGACCATCAGATTCATGACATGTGGAATCTGGTTAAAATGGATGAACATGATTTACTGATGTGGCGCATGTTCGAAGTTACATATGACATACCCTACCATTTGAATAATGATGACATGGCAGTGATGATCCAATTAAATCTTGCAACATAACTAGTAGGATATTATTTTCATATGGATTAATCACCATGCGGTAGCACAATTGTATCAACATTCGGTGGCTCAATTTGCCATCATTCGATAGCTTCATGTTATCACCCTTCGGTAACTTGATTCGTCACCATGCGATAGCTTCAATTTATCACCCTTTGATAACTTTTTGATTATCATTCAACAACTTCAAGTTACCACACTTTGGGAGCTTTTTTGATCATCATTCGATAGCTTTAAGTCATCATCCTTCGATGGCACTAAGATTCACCATTCGACAGTTCATAGTCATCAACCTTCAATAGCTCTTTGGCTTCCTACTTGATAGCTTTAGGATATCAACCATCAATGGCTCTTAGGTTCACCATTCGATAGTTCATGGATATCGACTTTCAATAGCTCTTAGACTCACCACTCGATAGCTTCAGCATATTAACCTTCGATGGCTATCAGGTTCACCATCCTATAGCTTATAGATATCAACTTATGATGCCTCCTAGACTCCCCAGTACTCGATAACTTCAGGATATCAACCTTCTATGGTTCTTAGACTCACCATTCGATAGCTTCAGGATATCAACCTTCGATGGCTCTCGGGTTCACCATTCGATAGTTCATGGATATCAACTTTCGACAACCAGCCTTTTCCTTTGTCTCCCATCTCTCAATAGTTCCAACATTCTCATTTTGGGAGGTCTCTATTTTAACCTACAACTAGTATATTTTGGGTATAATATGGGGGATGTCTGGTACAAATAAAACAAAAAAGTATATTGTTATTTTAAACAAGATGCTATGTAAGCATTAACGTATTCGTATATATATATATATATATATATATATATATATATATATATATATATAAAATCAAATTACATGATTGCCAGTGTGACATACTTGTTAACATTATAAATCAATACATCGGTCATCAAAATCATCAAAAAGAAATGTCCAGATACATCAATCATTTGAATACATCACAAATAAATCATGCGCATGACATATTAAACTCAATCACAGGAAAACTAATCAAAATAAGTATGAATTTTCCATACATTGTACTGATTTTCTAATTTGAACCAAAAAAACAAGGTATTCAAGATAAAATGTTGAAAAAAGTGTAAAACAAAAAAGCATGAGCCACTTGAATATCCATGTCAATATTATCTCTATGATTAATGATATATGTTTGTAACCGAGTAAGTGTGACTACCCCAAAAGCTACATCTCCCTGTACTTGATCTAATAAACAACTCACAAAAAAGACCCATAATCATGATTGACCGATACCATCCTATGATCAAACTATCCACACTCGATACTAGGAACCATATAATATCCAATGTTGTTCATCGTACCTTAAAATTCAAATAATAAAATGCAAATTTATTTTTCCACTATGTCTATGTTGGAGCCTCCACTAAACACTAGTTATTGTGTACATAACATGTAATATAGTTAAACCTACTAGAAGATAATGCGTGTAATATAGTCCTCACAATATTTGGTAGTGTAGTAAAATACCGATCTATGCACATATACCAACAACCATGAATTATGGTTGTCTTATACAATAAATTTTAAAAAAAATTATTACAAGGTTAGTTGAGGTAGAATGATATTTTTATATCGTTGTCTATCCACTGAGATGGATAAAAATGTATTAGTGTCACTACCAAACCCGAATCGAGAATAACCAAATGATAGATCATACATAATATAAAGAGCATGCATAACCAATATGTAACTACTCCTATTTTTAAGCTGCTCTGAATATTTTCGTAGACAGAATTTTTATAAACGGACTTTTTGGGACTCAAAATTATTCCATTGGGTTTGGATGGTCCAAGCGAGCTAGAATGAGTATAAGCATTGATAAATTTCGACCGAATGTTTGGTAATTAGAAGTCGAGTTTGATTAGTAATACCATGCGACTCGAAAGGTAAACTTTCATATCTGGTGGAATCAGGTCCCAAAAATAGTTCCATCGAGTTCAGAATAAAGGTTTTTGGCTAGGAATGCCAGTGAGCACGGTTCATTTGGAGTTCAGAATAAAGCGTTTGAATGGGTGACATCTTAAAGATGATGTTTTCGAAGACGGAGTTCTTTGAATCCTAAGGGCTACTTGCTACTAATCCCAATGGTGATTCCAAAATGGATGTAGTAGAAGTAGTGCCTTCGGTGTCATTCAGACCCAGAACGAACTTGTATAGATGAATGCTGGCATTGTATTTCTGCCTTGAGGGTAGTGTTAGCATTCCTACTGGGAATTGCTAGGAGGAATAAAGTAATTGTTACCTCACATGCCTCACACTTGGTAAATGACTAAAGTAAGGACATGCGGCAAGGCTATGTGGGTCGCTCCTATTAGGGTATGATCATCGCTTAATCTAGAATGATATCTATGATTTTATGTGTGCTTTGAGCCAGGTATGGTCATTTGGTCGCAACCAAGGGTGATTATATTCGATGCTATCTAGTAAGAGGTAAGGGCGATCCTAAGTAGCTGAGGTGTAATGTATTGTAGCCTTTAGTACATTTTATCTAGAGGTGTACAATTCGGTGGGTAGACCCTTACCCTTTCATAATTGGAATCCATTTTCCAATACGAGCCTTCAGAATTGATTACATATCCATAATGCTAGAATTTAATTAACGTACCAATTTTGACTATGATTCAATATTTATATTAACCCTAAACATTATTATAATATCAGAGGATTTCCTATAGAAATGTTTTGGTTATTAGTAAGGTAAAAACCAATCTGTATTTTTGTGCGACATGGTCTTACGAGATACCTTTATTTTTAAAAGGGTTTTATTAATATAAAAATCAATATTATTTGATAAAGTTTTCTCATGCTGGTTTACCAAACTGATCCAAGCGTTATTTTCTTATAATGCTCAAGTCAGCTGAGGTATGTTTTAGATTTAGTTTTGGATGATTTGGAGCTTCAGATGACGAGCTGGATGCCGCGAGACATATTCACGTATTTGTAACGACCTACCTTTTTGACCCCTAAGAAGGACACTTAACATATCCTCGGTGTTCTTGTACCATTGCCTAAGCATCGGAAAGATGAATCATCGTGGGGTAAACTAAAGAATAGAATAAGGCAGAATACAAAAAATTCACAACAGAATGGTTACATATAATACAAAATGATATAGCACAAAAGGTTACTCCATACATGGAGCTATCTGAGTTAAAAAAAAGTGCTACATCTAATAGATTTGTAGCTATAATTCTGAGTAATCATTTTTGGATATAAAGTACATCTTCATAATCATACAGGGGAAATAAATAACTTGATAACTAACAAGACGCCTGCCCGATCATCGTCTTCAAAGAGCTCCAAAGAGAAACAACTCGGATCATACAGTATGTCTGGTATGAGTAAAACTCTTAAACAAAAGAGAATGTATTTAACAATAATACATCGAACCACGGCGCTAATGTGGAATGGATTTTCTCCCACATAAATAACAACTAAACATAAGAATGGAAAAGAATAAATAGGAAACAAATCCAACCGTAGATGATGGGGAAAAAATAGTATAAAGATCTAGACTTGAAAGAATGGAAATAGTTTGAAAAGAATCCAAACTGGACAGAATGGATGAAATAAGATAACAATCAAAACTTGATAGAATGGACAAAACCTATAATTAGCAGCATAAAGAGTGGTTGACTCTTCCCGTTGCAATTACAGAAAAACAATTTGAAGGTTCGAATCAAATAAGGAAAGGAAAATTTTCCAACAAATGACTAGGAAGATGCACCACCCTTGAAATATACCTCTAGTAATATACTTCCAAAAAGCTCATATACTTCGTGACGCTCCTCAGACAATACCAAACCGGACCCCGCCGAACTTTATCGAGTATACGAATATTTCACATCTAATAGTGCTACCAAATCCAAATCTAGATGAGATGTGGAAGTACCTTAACGGGGCAACCCTACATAGCTTGGCTTCCTCTCGCATTTTAGATTTAGTCATTTCCAACATAGGATAACAAAGCTCAACGGAGCCACACATCATCTTGAAAACAAAATAATAAAGAAGCTGAAGTAATCGATAACTAAGAAACCAACAATTGAGGATATAAATCGATCGATCATGGAAATTAATTCTTCTATACTGACCACCACTCATCAAATTCAAACTTGTACTCTTTTTTGGTTAATAATAATACCAGACAAGTCAAGGTAATGTTACCTCAAAGTCATGTCTCACGATTATTCATAACTTTCGAAATAGCACCAAGTCTACTTCTTCGATGTTTAGTGCTAATTATACAAATAAATCATTTCCTTATAAGCGAACCACTTTATGGAAATTAATTCATTTCCATAAACGAATCAAACATTTTCTTCATTTTCTTTTATAAACCCGAATTCATGCTTGGCTTCACATTACAAGTATTAACTTTAAAACACTTTGTTAAAAGAGTTTATTAACTATGAATCATCATTATAAAAAGGGTTAAATAACTTATACACTTCCGTATGATATTGATTAACTAACTTTAAAAGTTCATTAATTCAGTTGATGAATTTACTTCAGTACCTTTAATCCAAAAGAAGTTAATCACTTTTAAACACCATTAATTTAAATTAAAAATTAATTATAACTAAACAAAATACATAAATAATTTATTATCATTAATTAAAATGCATAACAAATTCAAACCATCCTTGTTGCTTTGATAAATTTACTTTGAAACTTCATTAATTAAGTTAATAAATTAACTTCAAATGCCTTTGATTGAAAATGGTAAATCACCTATAAATCACCATTAATTCAGTGGAGTATTAAAATTAAATATAAATAATTAAATTAACAAAAAAATAATTAAATCTCATTATTTAAAAATGATTTATTAATTATAAACATCAATAAAGGAGAGGTTAATTAAAGTTATAACAAGGTTACTAACTCTATAAATCATTTATTACAAAGATTTATTAACTTAAATACATCATTAGCAAATTGATTAATTAAATTTAATCCAAAATTATTGAGAAATTAATTATCCTTAAACATCATTTCATAAAATAATTAATTAAATTAAACCTTCATTAACCAAGTAATTAGTTAAATATAAAGCATATCATTAACTAAGTAATTAGTTAACTTTAATCCTTATTAGTTAAATTAAATACTCATTTTTAAAATGGTTAATTGCCTTTGCAAAAATCATTAGTCAAAATCTTGCTTAACTTGTAAAACAATTCTAAGCACGAAGATGAAACAAATGGTTTCTAAAAAAGGGTGATTTTTCAAAAGTGCTGATATTGCGACTATCGCTATACGGTTGGTTCGGAAAGCAAGTTCAAGGCATTAACGGTAACGACCCACCTTTTTAAATATAAATCGATAATAAACCACACATGTCAACTTAAACCATTCGAAAGGGAGGATTGTTAATTGGGTAAATTAAGAAAAGTAAGAAAAGAAGAAGAAAACCAACGTAGAATCTCACAGCGGAACGATAAAATATAATAATCAAATAAACAGTTCATGCAGCTGTTCGTATTATACAATTGATTATACTCAATACAACATTTATTAGAGTTATACACACACACACACATACATCAGAGATACTTAAGTAATGCAGCAGACAACATGATACAGGAATACCAATAGTAATAATAATACCAAATCTTCGTCTTTATCCTCTAGATTAAATCTTCAATAAGCAGAAAAACTCAAAACTGACCCGAGTGTAATGAAAAGAACAAAACATTCGAGCCAGGACTAAAATATCATTATGTAAGTCAGATCAATATCGCATATAACATGAGGGTAACGGCGTCAGAGATGTTTACGGGATTTCACGTCTCCTATCCAGTGTATAACATGTGTGCAATAACTCAAGAGATATTATAGGATCTTCCATCTCTTAAGGATCCGTCAAAATATTTATATGTAGTAGAATATGCTATATATAATATCTAATCGGTAAAATAAATATATTTCTTAGCGCTAAGGCTTTAAATTAATCCCCCTTAACGTGTTTTTAAGCATTGTCGAACAGTTTGCGTATAAAACACCAGTTAAACGGTCGGTGGATAGGGATGTGCCACGATACGACAACACTAAACCAAAATCGTATTGGTCTTGTATAAGGATAAAAGTATGAAAAGGCACGTGAGGCAATGCCCAATGTAGGATACTACCAGTTCGGGTCGTAAGGCTGGTGGTAATGCATTATAGCCATGACCGCGCACCTCGTCCATCCATCCCAATTCGAGTCTAAGGGAGGGTATCCCAACCAAGGTGCACCAATCGAAACCAACAACAAGAGTAATAATATGGAACGAGTCTAAGAAAATCGAAGAATGGATATCCGCTCAGGGTAATTAGCCCACTTGGCCCTGTTAAGTCGTCATGTTTTAGTCATTTCAAACTGGCACAAGTGCCGGAGTCTATCCATCATCATTCTCTTTCTTCAAATCCAGCAATCGCCATCAAATCCAACAACTTCATTTTGGAGTATCCTCCACATACATAGTTGTTAAAGTAGTTCCGGTATCGACAAAGAGTATGCCCATATCTGGCCCCGGTCTCTTTTACACCCAAACATCGTTTTACACACTGGTTGGTACTTTTACATTTTGAAAACAGTTCATACTTGATATCAAAATATCATATTCGCTTCGAAACCAAATCTATTTCGAAATCGTCATATTTTCTAAAAATATACTATTTCAGTTAAAAACTAATTTCACCTTAATATCTCAATTTTGATTCCAAAATTGTTTCGAATTTCAATTTTGGGTAATAACTTCATTTAACCCAATTCATATTTAAATTCATGATTTAAAATAAACATTCCATCCTTCACCAGTTTGAAATTTTTGGAAAATAGTTTGAACAGTTTAAAATAGTTTAAATTATTTAAAATAGTTTGAATAGTTTTAAATAGTTTAAAAAATTAAAATAGTTAAAAAAATTTTATATGGTTAAATTAGTTAAAAATAGTTTGAATGGTTAAAATAGTTAAAAATATTTTAAATATTAAAATGGTTTATATAGTAAAATAATTTAGAAAACCAAAATAATTTAAATATTTAAAGAATATAAATTTTAAATAGTTCATTCTAAAATAATTTACTTGAAAATAGTTTCAAAGTCAAACCAATCAAATTCCACTTCTCAATTCGAATTAACTTCGATTCAAGTTTATATTCAAATCAATTTCAATTTGATCTCAATTCCAATTAATTCAATTCAATTCAATTCCAATTTTAATTAATTTCAATTCAATTCTCAAATTCTTAAATCATTTCAATTTATATAAATTTGAGTTCGATTTTCAAAATATCGATTTAAGTCACTTAAATTAAATTTAACTTCAATACTAAATTTAAAATCTAATTTTCAAATATAATTAAATTCCAAGCTCAATTTCGAAATATTATTTTATATCACTTTTACTTAGTAATATTAAAAGTTAAAATAAAAGTTCAATGTTTTAAAAACAAATCAATTTATGAAATTTAATCATATTTCGATTTTAACTTCAAAATCTCAACTTTACTTAGTTAACAATTTCTTCTAACCAAAAATTTATTTCAACCTTCTAAATTCGAATTCGTTATCAATTCGATTTCTATAAATTAATTTTATTTCTTTTAAATCAAAACCATTTAAATGATCAAATCAAAGATTTTAAAATCATTTAATTTAACTAATCCGGTGTCCATATATAATTTTCTATCCTATGGCCAAGTGATCAGTTATTTCAATTTAATTTTAGGGATGGATATATATCATTTCAATCAAAATCACAATGTCATAGGTAAATATCAATTCAACCTATTTCTTAATTTATTTGAAATAATTCAATTTATAGTTATATACACTATAAATAATATATAGGGTGATAACAGGATATATATATATATATATATATATATATATATATATATATCAACAAATAAACATCCAAACATCCAAATATCAACCAATTTCCATCCATCACAATCAATCATACAAACATACAATATAATTTACAACAGTTTCATAGTTGTTAATATTGGGTAATTTACCGGAAATTCAATTTTAATTCCAAATTTAACTATCAATTTAATTTATAATGTTTAATTCAAATGACAATCAAATTTATCAAAATAACCAACAAATTCATATCACTTCATAAATTCAAATTTAACCAACACAAAAATATTCTAGTAAGTTATGAGCATTATAAAACACTCACCTTGAGTTTTTAATTTCAAATCAAATCAAACGACGTTCGATTTGACCTAAAATTTTAACTAGCTCCAGTGAACTCCAATCCAACTCCATCGTTTAGTGCTCGTCACCATGATTCCACGCCGCTTGTTTCATCCAATTTCGACCTCGTATGGCCAAGATATACAATTTATAAGTTTTCATGAATTTAAAAATATATAATTAACTACAAAATCCTTTTTTTATACAACCTACTTATCATGGCCTTCGATCCCTAGAAAGAGATCTGGACCGCCAATTCTATTTCTTCTTCATCCATATGTGCGACCTCTAGGAGATACACACGCGAAAGAACCCAACTATGTCGTTCTTCAATTGATCGCAGCTCCTTCCTCTATCATCTAGCACTAGATCCAGGACCACAAATTGAAGCTCTATGCGAGTACTAGCTTCGGCCACAACCTAGATGAACTTAGCCTCTCCTATGCATGGAAAAACATGCATGAACAGGTGATGAACAGGGCTCAATTTTTCCACCAATCGACGATGATAACTCGAATTCCCCGTTGGATTTTGAGATCTCACTACGCTCTTCATTTTTCTAGTTGAATGTTTCTCATATAGATCGATGGATTTGGTGTAATTTAAGGTGGAAGGTTGAAGAATATTGACCATTAAATCCTTTAGTGGAGGCATGGCTATCTTACTAGGGTTTACTGTGTATATATACGTGTATAACCTTATTATTTTAATATTATTTTCAACTTTTTTCGGACAAACGAAGTGTGCCGCCAGCATGCCGCCAAGTGTTTATAATGTTTTACCATTATTCTGAACATAATGGAACATATTTCGAGGCCTAATTCTATCGTATGAGGAAGATAGCTTTTTGAAACCAATTAAAATATTAAATTTTCAATATTTAGTTTCAACTCATTTATATTCCGTACGACCAAACAATAATTCCAAATGCTACGAAATTTGAAATCCGATAATAATACACTATTACGGATCTAATGGAACTAGTTTTGTCGAAATCCGAGACTGTGCACCAGATCGCTATTTTAACGTCTCGATTACAATATAAAAATTCCAATTTATAATTATTCACTTTTAAATCCAATTTTAAATGTTAACAATCTTCATTGTTGTTTAAATAAAAATCAAATTAACTTCACATCAATTTTAATCATATTAAATTCCGAGTTCAATTGTTCAAATAATTTTCAACATTGAATTTAAACAATTTAATTGTTAATGTTCAATAAATTTCAGTACTAGATTTTAAATGAATTTTAGTTATCAATAAATTGCTTTATTTACATCTAATAAATTTAACATTTATTATTTAATCCAACTATTGATTGTAAACACATCCAATACACAACATTACCTTTCAATACTTATTATTACTTAGATCTTCGAAATTAGTTTAGATCAAAATTTTATTCAAGTTCATATCCAATAACTTGCATTCAAAATCATTAAATTTTATTTTAACCATTTTTACTTAATAATGACATTAAATTTAATAATTTAAAATAGCTAAAAATATGGGTCATTACATTAACATTACTACCAAAAATCACATAGCAAGGGTACGAACATATGTACATTGTGCTTTACAATAATACAACATATATCAAACATTTGCTAACAATATTATTAACTTTAGCCATTAACTTTTCGTATTACTTATCACATGCAAGCAAACTTCCAAACGCAACAACTTTTTGCAACATGAACCAAACCAACTACTAAACCATCTCGACACATATACAACAAGCATTCATAGGTCAATAATATAAGCATTAAAATAGTTTAAAACTTTGGTTATAAGGATGGAGTTTTACTCACCTAAGCACCTACTAACTTTACCAAATTGCGGTGAATCACTACAACATCTTGCACTAACTTCAACAACATCTCTCTTCACTTGAACTTGGACCTTTTAGTCCCTAACTGAGCTATTTGGGTTTAGCCTTGGGCTGTTATGGGTCAGCCAACTTGATTTTGGGGTTTATAGGCTTTTTTTGGAGAGTATTGGTATTAGAAGTGTAATGGAGTGGTTTAAGCTAGTTTTAAAAGTGTTTTGAACTAATTTTCCATTTAGGAAACTAACTAGGAAGCCATGGAAGCTCTCTCTCAAACTCTTAAGAATTTTAGAAGTGGAAATGAAGAAGTTAAAAAGTAAAGTAGGAAGCATGAAGAGGTTGGAGTATATATAGGCATAGGAAGTGCAAAATTACCAAAATACCCCAAAGGACATAACCTCCGCTCACAATGCGCCTCATGTCTCCCCTCCCTCACCTTGTACACGTTGATCACCAACTCCTATATCCCTAAAACATGTTAGTTCCATTATGTTTGTACTTAGGTATGGTTTTGAGATATGACATGAGATATGATAAGATATATATATACACACACACATATATATATATATACATATATATATATACAAATACATATATATATATATATATATATCTGTGTGTGTGCGTATTCACATTCTTATAAACTAATGCATAAATGGTTACATCAATTGTTAATTTAAACTAAGCATGATTATTTAGCACTAATAAATTAATTATCTTATCATGACATGTGCATATATGTGTGACATATGTACGCAAACGTACACAACATTTTTTGACGACTATACGATTTCGAAAAGTCGTAATTTCGAAAAACAATTTCCTGCCACATTTTCTATTTTTATTTAAACTAACTATTTTAATAAACATATTTTGAAAATAATTTTGACATCATTAATTAATATTTAAAATATGTTTATTTTGTTATTAAAATTATTTAAATATTTAAAAATGATTTAAATATCCAAATATAAACTGATTAATTTATGGGTCGTTACACTCTTCCCCCTTAAATGATTTTCATCCCCGAAATTATTACGAAATGGAAGAAGTAATTATCAACCTAAGGAGAAAATCAATTTACTTACTTGGTTTTCAGTAAATATGATTAATTATATTTTCCTTAGTTATATTATTTCTATCATAAACACATGCAATATAAACACTATAACCACCATATGCAATCAGGTAACATTATGCAACCAAATGAAATGTAACAAACATATGCAACTAAATACAGAGAATATTCTATAATAAATGTTATGCACCCAATATTTTCAAAATATAGAACTAAAAGCTCGGGATTTATATTCAAAAATTTATTTTCGAATTTCTTGAAAGAGAAGTAGATCAAAAACCAAGATCAAAATGTCAAGAAGGGTGTCCTCCTAATAAATCATGCTAAACTCTAGAATCAAAACAATATAGAGCTTCCAGTGGTATTCTGGTTCCTCCTAAAAAAACAACTAAAGCAAACAATCTATTTATTTCTCAAATTTTCCCAAAAATCACTTTTCAAAACCACCATGATTTAGGTCCTATCAAAAACCTTGGTCTATAAATTTTAACTCTATAAACTATGGTGTATAAGATCACCCAAGTAATCAATTCAGTCAAACCAATCATAACCCATAAAGGAAAAATATAATAATTAACATTACTTAAAATGTCAAATGACCAATAAACAAATCTTAACTTAGGTTTAAAACTTTATTGATTACCTAAGAATATAAATAATTTCCTATGTGTACCATTTTGCCCATCAACCTTGGGTTATTGCTTAAAGGATTACCTATGCTCCTTTAGACAAAATTGAAAGTCACTTTCTAAAATTATTGGTTTCTTAATTATACCAATATTTCTAAATCAGTTTAGTATGCATTTAGAATTTTATTCAATACCAAAATTGTTTTCGAATTGCTTCATAATTTTCCCTTAAGATAAAAATATTTTATAAAGTATTTTCTTTATAGAACATCAAATAATAAATTATTCCACTTTATTTACTTATATAATAATCTTTTATATCCTAAGGGTGCATACATATACAAATTTTATTTTACTTTTCTTAATTTAGGTGAAGATCTAATCAAAATTTGGGTCTTTTAAAACTGAGTCAACCTCTCGACCTCTTTAACTCTGACCTCTTTAACTTAGATTGTTAAATTGGATGATGTTTATGGGTTGACCCAAAAAAATAAATAGTTTACACTACTTACATATTTTTAAAAAAAGCTATGGTTTTAATAAAATAATGTCTATTAAAATTTTCCTACCTTTTTACCTTAAGGGGTTATAATGAATGATGTTTATGGACTGACCCCACAACATCAATTAGTTTACACTGCGTTGATGTTAAAAAAACCTATGGTTTTGATAAAACAATGTTATCAAAACCTTCTTATCCAATCTAACCCATCTAAATCGGTGTTAAATTATCCCATATATTATTTCACGGTAAAAATATTCATCAAAACAACCTCTTATCAAAAATACTTTTTTATTTGGAAATCAATGCCCTTTAAGGGAACTTAAAAATTATATACCCAATTTTTTTTCTAATTTGAAAAATCATCTTTGAAAACATCTCCATATTTTTCTTTATAAGATAACTTCAAATAATTTATTTATTTACAAAAACTCACTTTGAGTTCGTTCTGATTCGAACTCATTTCGATCAAACAATGATAAAGAGAATAATTTACTAAGTACTCCACAACGTACGCCTAAACTAACATATGTTCTCCACTTAGAAGATTATTCAGATTACCACAAAACTAATCGAAAGGTTTCCCCCTTCCTCGAATTATCCCAAAGAAAATGCATTCCATTTAAAATTTCTTCCAAAATATTTATTCTTATAAATATTTCCAATAATACCACCATTACTTTTCCCAAAATCTTTTAAAATTATTTTAAACAATTCCAGGATATAAATTTTGCAAAAACTCATTAAAATGTTCTTTTAAAAGACAAATTTATAATACTAAGTGTACTAAAACAAGGGTAAAAAACACTAGTCATTTTAAACCATAAAACCAAAGCAAATTACACTAAGCTTTATTTTTAAACAATTACTTTTAAAGGAATTTCTCATCTACAAACATAATTTATAAATTTAAAACAATATTAATCGTCCTGGGGGATGATTTATAAAATTCTTTTGAAAAATTTATAACCATTTGAATTTTCTCAAAGAAAATAAATCAAATTTAAAATCATTTATTAGATTTAAAATAACAATGATTGTCCCAAAATATAATTAATCACATTATAATCTCTTTTATAAATCTAAAACAATCTTAATTATTTTGAAAAAAAATTAATCAAACTTATAAAATGATTAATTATATTTCAAATATCATTAATTAAAATGATTTAGTTATACTCAAACATCATTAATTAAGATGATTAACAAAATTTCAAAATACTATTATTTAAAACAATTAATTAAATTTAACCAATCATTAATTAAAATGATTAAGTAAAGTTCAATTTCAATAATTAAATTAATCTAATTAAATTAAAATGTCATTAATCAAATAGATTAATTAATTTTAAACATCATTAATTAAAATGATCATTAATTTAAAATGTCATTATTTAAAATTATTAATTAAACATAAAACATCATTAGTTAAAAATGATTAACTAAATATAAAACAAAATTAGTTAAAGTGATTAATTAATTAAAAATATCATTGACCAAAATGATTAATGAATTTTAAACATCCATTTTTGTGAAAACACACACACAAGGGTTTAGGGGATGATATTTAATAAATGACAGTATAGCGAAAATTGTTGTAATGACACTTAAATAGTTTAAATGGAATATCTAGATGAATTTCAATTAAACAATCAATCATACAAATCTAACTTATCATCTAATCAATCAACAATAGTTTATGGAATGACCTATATGATATAGTAAATTTTGAATGTGAGTTAAACTCATATTTAAATAACTCTCCTTTATTGTAACTAATTTTTTTCATATATTTATCCTCTAAATGTATTATCCTATCAGTCAGATTATATTAAACAACTTTTTATTAAAAGTGTATTCTTGGCTTAACACTGTTAAAAGATAATTTTCAACTTAACACTTTCACCGAACATCTTATAGTCAAACTGTAAAACTGATCACAAGGTATTGATTCTCAAGGTTCCCTAATTTTTACTTACCTAACCTATACCTTACTATGGAAAACTTCTTGTGAACTAATTCAACAACAGTTAATGCTCGAACTAGACAAGCGTAACCAAACAAATCTAAAATGGTAATAATAAAATATTATCGTTTTCTAATAATCAACACATCAATATAGCTATATTAATTTATGAATATCGCCCTTTTATATATATAAAATATATTTGTAAGTAAAGTTATTTTATTTACCATTTTAAAACAATACTATATTGGTATGCCTATTCAAGTGTTTAGGAATCTCTATCGATAACGTTGATCATACGCATCGAACAGAATTTATATACCGTACAACGAATTAAAGAACACAATATAAACATTTTTATAATACTAAAAAATATGCACTCAATATATATGTTTGTACTCTCAGATTTATCCTAGGACATTACTAATCCTATGCTTAGAGAGTTTTACCTCATGAGGGCTTAGGGGTTTGCTAAACCTAAGCTCTGATACCAACTGTAGCGACCCACCTTTTTTGACCCTATGGAACGACACTTAAAACATACTCAGTGTTCGTGTGTCGTTGGCCATGCATCAGAAATATGAATTGTCATGGGGTAAAATAAAGAATATAACAAGACAGAAAAGAAAAACCTCACAACAGAATGGTTACATATAATACAAAATGATATAGCAAAATGGTTACTTCTTACATAGAGATATCTGAGTTAAACAAAAGTACTAGATCTAATAGATTTGTAGCTATGCATTCTGAGTCGTAATTTTTGGATACAAAATACATCTTCATAATCATACAGTGGAAAGAAATAACTAGATAACTAAGAAGTTTTGTGCTCGATCATCGTCTTCAAAGAGCTCCAAAGAGAAACCTACTGCTCCTGGACTACTCAAATGTAATTGAGTAAGCGAGAGTTTAGGGAAAATAAATAACTCGGGTTAGATAATAAGCCCGGTATGAGTAAAACTCTGAAACAAAAGGGGATGTATTTAACATAAATATATAGGACCGCGCGCTAACGCGAAACGGGTTTTCACCCACATAAACAACAACCAAACATAAGAATGAAAAATAATAAATAGGAAACAAATCCAAACATAGATAATGGGAAAAATAGTATAAATATCTAGACTTGAAAGAATGGAAATAGTCTGAACAAAATCCAAACTGGACAGAATGGATGAAACAAGATAACATTCAAAACTTGATAGAATGGAGAAACCTTATAATTAGCAGCATGAAGAGTGGTTGACTCTTCTCGTTGCAATTATGGAAAAACAATTCGAAGGTTAAAATCAAATAAGGAAAGAATTTTTTTCCATCAAATGACTAGGAAGGTGGACGACCCTTGAAGTATACCTCTAGTAATATACTTCCGAGAAGCTCATGTACTCCGTGGCACTTCTTGGACAATAGCAAGTTGGACCCCACCAAACCTTACCCAGTATCCGAATATTTCACATCTAATAGCACCACCGAATCCAAATCTAGATGAGATGTGAAAGTACCCTAATAGGAGCAACGCTACATAGCTTGGCATCCTTTTGCGCTTTGGATTTAGTCATCCGACAAAGGATAACAAAGCTCAATGGAGCCACACATCGTCTTAGAATGACGATAGTAAAGAAGCTGAAGTAACCGATAGCTGAGAAACTAAATATCGAGGATATAAAACAATCGTTTATGGAAATTAAGTCTTATATACTTACCACCACTCATCGAATTTAAACCTGTACGATTTCTTGGTTAAAAAATAATACCGGACAAGTCAAGGTAGTGTTATCTCAAAGTCATGTCTCACGACTATTCTTAACATTCGAAATAGTGTCAAGTCCACTTCTTCGATATTTAGTGCTAATTATACAAATGAATCGTTTCCATATAAGTGAACCTCTTTACGGAAATTACTTCATTTCCATAAACGAATCAAACATTTTCTTTTAAAAATCCAAATTCATGCTTGGCTTCACATTACTAGTATTAACTTTAAATCATTTTGTTAAAAGAGTTTAGTAACTTTGACACATCATTATAAAAAGGATTAAATAAATTAAACACATTCTTATGATATTGATTAACTAACTTTAAAAGTTCATTTATTCAGTTGATGAATTTACTTTAGTAGCCTTTAATCCAAAATAAGTCAATCACTTTTAAACACCATTAATTTAAATTAAAAATTAATTATAATGAATTAAATTAAATAAATAAATAATTTATTATCATTAATTGAAATGAATAGCAAAGTCAAACCATCCTTGTTGATAAATTTACTTTGAAACTTCATTAATTAAGTTGATAAATTAACTTCAATATCCTTTGAATGAAAAGAGTAATTTAAAAGGGTAAATCGCCTTTGAAACATCATTAATTCAATTGATTAAAAATTTAAATATAAATAAATAAATAATAAAATATCATTATTTTACAATTATTTAATAATTATAAACATCATTAAAGGAGAAATTAATTAAAGTTAAAACAAGGTTATTCACTTAAAAATCATTTATTATAAAGATTTATTAACTTAAAAACATCATAAGCAAATTGATTAATTAAATTTAATCCATCATTATCGAGTGATTAATTATCCTCAAACATCATTACATAAAATGGTTAATTAAATTAAACCTTCATTAACCAAGTAATTAGTTAAATCCAAAACACATCATTAACTTAGTAATTTGTTAACTTTAATCCTTATTAATTAAATTAAATAATCATGATTAAAATGGTTAATTTCCTTTGCAAATATCATTAGTCAAAACTTGCTTAACTTGTAAAATAATTCCAAGTACGAAAATGAAACCAAATGGTTCCGAAAAAATGTGATTTTTCGAAAGTGCCACTATAGCAACTATCATGATACGAGCAGTTCAGAAAATAAGTTCTAGGCATTAACATTACTACCAAAAATTACATAGTAACATTATGAGCATATATACATGTGGTTTATAATAATACAACATTTATCAAATGTTTACTAGCAATATAGTTAACTTTAGCCACTAACTTTTCATATCGCTGACTACATGCAAACTAACTTCCAAATGCGACAACTTTTTGCAACATGAACCAAACTAACTATCAAACCATCACTACACATATACAACCAGCATTCATAGGTCAATAATATGAGCATTAACATAGTTTAAAAACTTTGGTTGTAAGGATGGAGTTTTACTCACCTAAGCACCTACTAACTTTATCGAATTACGATGAATCACCGCAACATTTTGCATCAGCTTCAACGACACCTCTCTTTACTTGAACTTGGACTTTTTTGTCTCTAAATGGGCTATTTATGTACGATCATGGGCTGTTATGGGCTTGGCCAACTTGAATTTGGGGTTTATAGGCTTTATTTCGGAGAGTATTGGTATTAGAAGTGCAGTGGGGTGATTTAAGCTAGTTTTAATGTCTTTTGAGCTAGTTTTCTATTTAGGAAATTAATTAGAAAGCCATGTAAGCTCTCTCTCAAGCTCTTAGGAATTTTAGAAGTGGAAATGAAGAAGTTAGAATGTAAAATAGGAAATATGAAGAGATTGGAGTATATATAAACATAAAAAGTGAAAAATTACAAATATACCCCAAAAGGACGTAACCTCCACTCAAAATGTGCCACATGTCCCCCTCACCTAGCACACGTTGGTCACTCCCTCCCATGCCCTAAAACATGCTAGCTCTATGATGTGTGTACTTTGGTATGGTTTTGAGGTATGACATAAGATATGATAAGATATATATATATATATATATATATATATATATATATATATATAGACACACAATCTTACAAACTAATGCATAAATGGTCACATCAAGTATTAATTAAACTAAGCATGATTATTTAGAACTAACACAATAATTATCCTATAATGGAATGTGCATATATGTGTGCAGCACAAATGTGCATAATGTTTTCTGATGGCTTTTCGATGCCGAAAAGTCGTAACTACGAAAAAACAATTTCCAGCCACATTTTCAGTTTTTATTTAAATGACTATTTTAGTAAACATATTTTGAAAATGAATTTAACATCATTTATTAATATTTAAAGGATTTATATTTTCTTATTAAAATCCATTATTTAAATGTTTATAAATGATTTAAATATTCAAATGTAAACTGATTAATTTACGGGCCATTGCATTATCTTTTTATTTCCACTGCATTTTCTGTTTGTTGTATCTATCAGCAATTACAAAGACAGGCTGATGATAGATTGGTATCTTTGATTGATGTGTGTGTGTGTGTGTGTGTGGATTATAGTTTCATTTTTGAAGACCATTGTGTATATTATAGATTACTCAGTACGATGTGAGATTATATTCAGGCATTTATTTTCGTTCACTCCAACAATCTGTCTTTCGACACTTGGATGTTCGACACGTGAATATCGTGAATGTGTTAGTGTCAATGTCTAAGGGTTGAAAAATGTGGTTTGTTACTAAATATGCTTGTTGTACTGAATTTGGTTAAACAACATCAGGATCACTCAAAATATGCATTACATGCTTTCCATTATAGTTAGACGCAGCGGCATTTTAATTATTTATTTTTAGTACGACTACCAATTTGGTGAAGGTATAACGAACTAAACGAGACTTTAACCATATGGTGTAGGTGCCCAAAACTTAGAACTATTAAACAAAAAATATCAATTTTTTCTTTTTTAATAGGTATCTTTAATTGGGCTTTGGTACCCAAATTTTAGACGCTTGTCAAACAACTATCAAAGATTAAATGTTTGTCTAACCAATGTCTAATTTTTTATTTTTTTAAATTTCTTTTTAAAACTTGAAATTTTGATAGGTTTAGCTGTTAGAGATGATAACGAAACAAGGCTTGTTAGTGCATTTATTAAGAGCTACAAGAATGTACTTGCATTTTTTTCAACTAAAGTAGCAGTAATGTAGCAAACAAAAACTGACTAAATACACCGTTCATGAACTATAGTTATAAGTGGACAGTATTTTCTAATAAACAAAAATTTGTAGCTTTATTTTTATCTTCAACTCTTAAGGGTCCGTTCTTGGATATTCCAAACGTTACAACGTTGTGTTTTTTACATCCCACGTAAAGTTTTATAATTTGACATAAGAGTAAATTTAAATGTTTGAAGGGAGCATTTAGTAGTTTTAATTTCGCGAGTTTTAAAGAAATGTAAGTCTTAAACTAGGACCCAAGCTCTTTTTCACCTAGTTTAAATTTTTAGATCGCCACTATAAAAGGTTCTCCAATCTTTTCCATAAACACAACAAAAATTCCTCTTGCTCAGTTTAATGACTACTACCTTATGCTCTTGCTAAAGCAAAAAAAGAGGAAGAATGGTTGATTATTGAAAAAACATTTTGGGATGCTTGTTATTTACTACATACTATGAGGGATTATGACAGTCAAAATGATATTTAGCAACAGTATAAACTTACCTTGAAGGAAAATAGGATATGTTCTATTCAATCACAACGTTGATCCATATAAGAGATAATCTTTTGAGACCGTACATATATTTCTAGTAGTTGCTTATTTTGGATGGTGTAGGATGGGATTCAGAATGAATTTGTCACTAATCATACTAAGTTTTGGGATATGGTAGTAAAAAGTAAAATTAGCTTTATTCCCACATTTAGAGAAACATCGATTGAATGATAGTTTTCTATTATCTTCTTTTGCGTCACTAGACACAAGTGGAATGTCCATTTAATGACTTAACACAGTTCAAGTTCATACTTTCACCACATCTTATAAGTATGAGGTAGTAGAGAATTTTGTCCATCGAGAGATACTTCTGGACCATTAAGAGCGACAAGGGCACTAATGAATCCATGGAAGGGATTCTTCATTCAAAAATTGAAGAGTTAGCTGATATTACTTTTACTTTAGAGCCCAAGCTTAGTATGTAACCAACGACTTCACTAGTAGCTATTTTCCTAGATGGAAAGTTAAACGTCTTATTGAGTCTTCTCTTGCTATGCCTGCTAATGCTCCTATAACTTTTGGTTCTTCCAGTTTTTATCAGATAATGTCGTTTATGCATACCGATCAATACAAGGATGCCCTTGATTATTTGTGACGGTTTCACATAGCATATTGTTTGATGATGTTTATCTATCCTAATGAACTAGAACCTTTTTATGATGAAGTTGCACTATAGTGGGGAGATATTTGAACAGTTTTTCGACATTCTTCTTGAGGAATACCATACGTAATTTGGGGATTGATATGTACCTTTCTATTAGGCTTTATGGAGTATTTTCTTATTCTTATGTGCTGAAAAACTGCTATTTAAGATAACTATAGTAATAAATGTTCATTTTATTGCACAAATCTCTATTACTACTATCAGTTTTATTAATTATTTTTTAGCCATAATAATTATCTAATAATGGGGTCTACAAATAACTAATCTATTGAATAATAGTAAAGTAGAAGAATTTCTAGCTTTCTTATTGATCCTAAGAGTTTTCTCTCTTGTCATTAGTTCTCTCTATATATTCATTTTCAGGTCCTTTAATTTACCACTTTGCACTTATTTTACTAATCCTTTGCCATCGTTTTACATTTTGTTACGTATATTTAAAGGTTTATGCAATCATTTACAAATAGTTCATCGATAACCTCGTAATATTTAATATTTGAATCCATTATCCATATATTTAGGCAATTACTTATTTCAAAATTTAAACTATTTAAGTAGATTCAGTTAACTAGTATATATTACTATTTCTAATAAATACTAAAGAATTAGAATTTCAATATATATACCATTATAATACCAACCAAAATGCTAAATTAATTTTTCATTCAACTAGGATAATATAATTTATAATTCATTTAGCTCAGTAAATTCATGGTACATCGTATTAAAATTTCACTTTTAACTTCAAATATCTACATAAAATTATCAGAATTACTAAACAAATTCAGGTCGCTTTTTTCTAATATTTTACATTTCATTCCATATATTAAATCAATTATGCAATCTAAAATTTAAACTAGTTGGATAAATCCAATTAACATTTATTCATTGATGCATCTACTAAGTAATGAAAATATGAAAATTTGAACATATACACAATATTCATATTAATAAAATGGTAAGATTACTTTTCATTAAAGTAAAGATACATAAGTCACATAATATATAGTAAACACATAAACAATAATAACAAAATTTAACTTGAAATTCATTCATCTTAATTAATTCATTATATAGCACATTGAAAAATTATGTTTTTTACTTTAAATATCTACGTAGAATCATTTATAGAAACCCCTTTGTTTCCCTTCTATTATTTTTCATTTAAATCCATGTATTAGAATCAATTACATACTCTTTAAACTATTAATAAAAGTTTAGTAAACCACTTTTCATTTATTTATCTCATAGTCATAAGAACAAAATTTTAGTATTTATACCTCATTCTTATTAGTACATTCATATTAGCAATAACAATATAAAGATTCATTCAGATGTATAAATACATCAATCACATAATGAAAATTATATACATAAATAATAATTACAAATTTAATTTATAGTTCATTTGTATCAAAATCTTTACCATGCATTGCATGTAACAACTCATATTTTGGGTCTTCAAATTTGAATATTTAATTTATTTAAACATTCGTATTTGAAATAAAATTATGATAAAATATTAATTTCAAACCGAGTCTTGATTTACAATGACGTATTTTTAATTTAAGTTTTAAAAAAATTCCAAAATTTTTAGTTAAGGAAATAAGTAAATTTTCGTTTTTCGTATTTTACGGAAACGTTGGCATTTTGGAACTTCAAAGAATTTTATAATTTGCCTATTTTTTGTGATTGTGTAACAATTTCATACGCAATCGTAATTTACTTTCTGTTAGTCGCGGTTCGTAATCAGATGCGATCTAGTATGGTGCGGTACTGGAATTTAATTTTTAAATCAAATAAATATGCATAGCACACTGTCCCCTTCCTCTCAACCACCATCTTGTTTCTTTGCTTTTGCTTTCCCTTGTTCTTAAGCCGACTTTTTGTTGCCTTGCATTTAAGTGATCGTGCCCTCTTGATGTTGAAATAAGTTGGCTTATGTATATATACATATGTACTCAGTGATCTCCCAAGCTTTGTAACAACCCGCATATTTTACGATTAAATATTTAAATATTTTATTTTAATATTTTATCGTTTGTCGGATTTTAGTCCAAAAAGTTACATTTTGCATACGGTCAAATTAGGACTCGGAACCACTTCCATTGAGTTCAAAACACCGTTTGCGATCTTATTGAGTATAAACTTTGATATGTTTGGACTTAGTGGAATTTTGTCACTTTTTCACTTTGGGATTTGGGTTTGGTTTAGCCCATTAGCCTAAACTATTTACTCTATCTCAACCCCCTTCCCTTCACATTTTCTAACACTCAAGCTTTATCAAAAATGGAGGAAGGAATGAGAAATTAAAACTCCAAACTCAATTTCGTTTGCAAATCCAACATCTAACTCCAAATTCAAAGAGAAGTCATTGATTCTTCCATTGATTTCAAGCTTCTTCTTCATTGATTTTGTGTAAAGGTGAGATTTTTATCTCACATCTTTGTCTATAACTTTCTTTGATTGTTAGGTATGAATTCCTAACACTTATTCACGTGCATTAGCTATTGATTTAGATTGAATTGGTGAAAATCCCAATTTTTAGTGTTTTGGGTTCAAATCTTTAAAAATCCCAACTTCGATGTTTGAACACGTTTTTGGTGATGCATCGAGGAGCCAATACGACCGGGTAGCCTATGGGCATAATCCCCTAGAGTCCATCCTCGCTCGGTTGCAAATTGGGAGAGTTTTTGCACTTCAAACCCCTAGGTCGCTCGGCCTGCACATGAAGGATTCTCGGCCTGCACAATAGGTCGGCCTGCACATTAGGTCGCTCCCCTATAGGTCGCGCCGTGCTAGGTCGTTGCTCGGCCTTGTCTCCTTTAGGTCGGCCTGCATTTAGGTCGTTCCCCCCCATAGGTCGCTTGCACCATAGGTCGTTGCTCGGCCTTGTTTATCCTTTAAGTCGTTAGGTCGTTGCTTGGCCTTGTTTACCCTTTAGGTCGTTAGGTCGTTCGGCCTTAGTCGTTAGGTCGCTCGGCCTTGTTTAGTCGTTAGGTCGCTCGGCTTTCCCCCTTAGGTCGTAACTCCCTAGGTCGCTCGGCCTGTTTTCTGGTTAGGTCGCGCGCTCGGCCATTAAGTCGCTCTACCGCTTAGGTCGCTCGACCATGATAAGCCGCGCCTGCATTATGTTGCAACCCCTTAGGTCGCTCACCACCTTAAGTCGCTCTGCACATTAGGTCGCACCATTCCTTAGGTCGCTCACCCCTGCACTTATGCCGCTACCCCTTCGGTCGTTTGCACTGTTGAGTCGCACCATTCCTTAGGTCGCTCGCCCCTGCACTTATGCCATTACCTCTTAGGTCGCTCATCTGCTTGGTTGCGCCGTGTCGAATAGCAGGGGTATTTCCACTTTGATGAATTTGGAATCGAATTCTTTGGATTTCGTTCACGTCTTCGTATGTGAATTTTTGTGATTGATCGTTTCTACGATCATTTTTGTGATTTGTCATTTTAAAAATATACAAACCTTTACCTCACTCGTACGAGAAATCTAATTAAACGGCTTCGTAAAACAAATGGTATGAAACACTTGTGTTTACTTCGTCGGTTAATTCTTGGACTTGTTCGATTGAATCTCTTGTGACAATTTTCGAGTGGAGATCTACAATTTGTTCGTAAATATTTAAGTTAAGCTAGTGGTTATGGGACATGAAGCTAAGCTTATATATTTACTAGCTTACTGTAATTGACACTTCTTGATGATCTTTGATGATCATTTTTGTGATTTAGACTAGCAAATGTGCGATGTCTCTTTGTCTACGAGGGAGACTAAACCCCGTTTCTGTGGAGCTTCGGCTCAATTTGGTGGGGTAGCGACCCATGGTCTTCGAGCCGTTTTGTGGAGCTTTGGCTCAAAATTAATGGTTAGCAACCATGGAATAGCATTCCATTTTGTGATACACGTGTTGGTGAGTTTTCATGCTCCCGTTTTGTGATAGGCCTCCCCCTTTTTTTGTGATTTTTGGATTTCCATTGATGATTTCTAGAATTTGTGTTTTCACCAATTTCCGTAATTTTCATTGATAAGTTTTATCAATATTTATGCATTGGTGAATTTGTGTGTCATTAACTTTTGTGATTGGCATTGATATTATTGTCAATATTTATGGTTTGGTGATTATAAATAGAGAGTATGACATTCTTTTTGATCTTTGAGAAGATTCTCGTGATATTGATTAATCCCTAGTTGATTTTCAATTACATACTTGTTACAGTATGGCTTTATGGTTATCATATGTTTACGTCATATCTCTTATTCTATATCATTTTATCTGATATTTATAGCTGGACTGATCCGTTTATTATTTTCTTATTAAATAATACTCGGGTCAGACCGAGATGTTACAGGTGCTTCTGCTTGACTTCACATCTGGGATTATCACCCTGACTTTTGGCTAACTACTTAGATTACTAGTTCTTGTTGTATACACTTGAGATATAGACTCATAGATGTATCCATATTCTTTTGTCTAGCACTTGTAGCTATTCTTTCGTGACACTGTGGATCTTGTTTGACCACTACTCTGATGTACACTTTTATGTGTTATATATTCATATCTATTTCCGCTTTTGTGATATGGATGTCTGTGACTAATTTGTGTTATGTTTATTTCTATATTTGTTTCCGAAGAATATATATAGCCACTGGGTAGTAGCTTTGAGTTTGTATCGGTATGTCGGATTTCCTCCTGAAACTAGATGCTTGTTGTACTATCTGACATATCGGTGTTCGCACAAAGCAATTACACAGATGGTCGCTCCTCAACAGCCTTATCCTCCGTGCTAGTTGACGGCATTACCCCGTAGTGTCCTTGGCTAGCGTGGGTATAGAGGTGGGGCGTCACAAGCTTCTTCTTCATCCTCTTTGGAAAAGAAAGAAAAGGAAAAACTACTCCTTGTAAACTTTGAAATGTCCAACTTCCTTTTCAAAATCAATTTCTTTCAAACCAATTTGAATTAGCACTTGCTACCAACTAGAGAGTTGTGAGTTTTAGGATCTATTTTAAAAATAGTTTCGAAAATTTTCTTCGAGTAATCGGAGAGATATCTATAAATAACCGCAAATGGTTGAAAAAACGAATGTTTCCAACGACCACGAATCGTCGAACGAAGGGCATTGTCAGGACTGCCTTGGCAAATCATTATTTTTAGTGATCATCTCATGGTTTTTAGTGACTCTTTTTGCCGGGGAGGAGGACTTGATCATTTTGGGTTAAAAAATAATTTCCAGCGAACCGGTGGTCGAGGGTTCGATCGGAGGTTTCGGGGAGGAGCCTGGAGATGAGGTGGAGGTCTCGACCGTGGCCGATTTTTTATTTAAGCATTGGATTGTAGTGGATTGATTGGTTTAGGGTTTTGGTTGGCTATTTTGAGGTTGCTTGGGTTTTCGTATGGTGTAATAGGAGGAGGTGATCAAATGGGATCGTGGTTGGCTGAAAGGAAGCGGCGGCGACGGGTGTCACGATAGCATAGGTGGCAAGATCAATTGTGGACCGAGGCGCTGGCGGTTGGGGATGTTCGAACTAGAGCGCAACTTCGATTTGGCATCTGGTTGTCGAATTGGGAAAGGGGAACCTAGAGCGGTGTTGGTAGTGTCATCATGGCGAGGGGGTGGATGGGCGTTGTGGGCGGTCGTGGATCGTCGTTAGGGGATCAGAATTGTTTGTGCACGTGCACCTGACATGCACAGTTTGGGTTCAAGGAAGATCGAATGGAGCCTTGGAAGGAAGAAGAGGCTCTATTGTGTGGATGTAGGGTTGGGTAGCGGGTATGCATAAGGATGTGGGCTTGGGTCGAAACCATTTAAGGTGAGAAATTCTTTGTTTCAAGTATTTTTTTGAATAATATTAACATGTGAAAAACTTTGGAGTGCCAAAGCGTATTTGTTTTAAATCTAAGTAATACATGGATTTTTGTGTGGTACACGTATAAACGAGTATAATGTTTTAGTGTAACTGGTTGATAGTTCCGGACAAGTATAAATTTATGACGTATTTAAACGGACATGATTTAAATCATGTTATTTTAATAATAACGTCGATTAAAATTTATATACCTAAAATATTAATGTTTGTTTGGCCATATAAATTACTGTTGATTTAAAGTGGATCGAATATGGTAATTGGACATTGGTTTAGCGGAATAAAACACCATTCTGCAAATTAAATTAACTTGGCAATTAATTAGCAAAATAAATCCTTGTTCTATTATTTTATAGTTTTGCACAATTGTTTATATATCGTAAATTGATATCCCCTTTTGAATAAGTGATACATTAACGAGTGATGGTTAAGCGTTGAATTTATTTTCTTAGTCGTGGATTATGTAAACATCTATTATTAACTTGAAAGGTTAATTGAACAATATGTTAACTTATTTAAGTACCATTGTGATCGTTAAGCCACCTCCAATTTTAAAAATTAAAAAACTAGTTTGAAAGATATTTTAAAAATAATTATAATTTAATAATAAGATTTTAAAAAGTAATAATTATTTATTGATAATGTTTTAAAGGTAATTAATAATTGTTTTTATAATGATTTAAGTTAATTATTTTATTAATATGATTAGTAAAGGTTATTTCTTAAATATTGTTTAAGAACGTTTATTTATTATTTTAAAGTTATTTAAATTATATTTAAATTAATTATTTAAAATGATTATCTATACTTTTATTTTTAATTAAAGTTAATTAATTATATTGATTTAAGTTCTTTAATTATATTTAAAAGATAATTAAGTTTCATATTAATATTAGTTTAAGGTTAATTAATTATTGTCTTAGTAATGTTTTAAAGTAATTAATTATTATCCCAATATTGTTTTGAAGTTAACTTATTAATACAATAATAGTGTCTTAAAATTAATTTAATATATTATTAATGAGATTTTAAAGTTAATATTTTAAATGAGATTTAAATTGAATGAAATAGAAAGATGTTTAAATAATAAATTGTTATTTAAAGTTCTTTTAAATGTCTTATGGCTTATCAAGAGGACTTTATGGACTTGAAGAGTCTATTAAATAAGTTATTTAAATATAGGAATGGTTTTATAAATGTTTTGAATATTTATAAAAGGATTTATAAATAAGTTTTAAAGATCTAAAAAGGTTTTGGGAAGAAATGGTTGACCATTGTGGCGTAATTCGAGGGATAGGGATTGCCTATAGTTTACTATGGATTCGTTGAGATAGCGCCGTAACCATTGTGTAAGCTAGGATCCATAGTCTATATTGAATGGTACTTTCCATATCTATTTTTAAGAGTTTTCGAGTTTGTAAGTTTCTGAAAGTTAAATGGTTTGTGAATATGCTTATACCATTGGGATAAGTATATGGTTATATTATCCAAGTATAAAAAATATAGTGGTTTTTGAATATACTTATCCTGTTAAGACAAGTATATGAAAGTGATTTCCAAGTATTTGAAATATGATTTAAAATTAATGGAAGATTAATTTAAGAGGCTTAGTGATTTCCGTGGGAAACTGTAATTTTTGTTTTAAATATTTATTATTTGATAGTTAAATAACCGACTATCAAATCTTCGCCTAAATATGTAATCCTTCTTAATTTTGGTGGTACAGAAATATTCCCTACTTAACACTTAAGAATTTTAACTTTGGAAATATTTAGAGGAAACGTAAGGATTATATGGTACAGTTACCATCAGTGGTGCTACTTGTACGTATAAACTCCTTTTGTTCTTCTAGGACAAATGATAAGGAGATCCGTCCTCTTAAACAGTTAGGGGGTGATCCTCCCTCTTAAGTATTATCTGAATATTTCCTAAAGAACCAGTATTGAGCATCCCAGAAATCGACGTTTTGATTTTGTGGAGCACCCGGGAAATGGAATACTGTATTCGTAAGAGATGACTCGAACCGTGACCACTCCGAATACCAATGCGATTTAAAAGAGGAGTTTCATGATATATTGAGATGTTGGGATCTATGTGTGATTTCGAGACCCGTTAGTGTATTAAAATCCATATGGGATTCCGTGATCTTTTTGGTGGTGGTGTGTGAGTTGGAACGCCGGACGTAGTCTCATTAGCGATAATGACTTAAACCAGAGATATGAGGCATGGCTAGTAGGTTTGGCAAATGCATAGGGTGTAGTCAGCTCCATTTAAATGTTACCTACAATTGTTATGCATGCATGGGGCGATGCACTCGGTCATAACGAGACCATCTATGTTTTTTCTATGGTACATTAATAGGGATGTATGTTGCTTCGGAAGGATATCTATGATCCTTGGGCAGGAGGACCGTTCCTCGAAGTACTGAGGGCACCTCCATAGAAATCCTACACAATTATCGAACGTGCCTTGTCGGTTTTCAATTACATATCCAGTATTATTGTGATGTACACTCACGAGCATCACCGCTACTTGATTATTATTGTTTTCGCCTTAGACATTATTATAATATCACTGGATTTTCTATCGTAAGGTAAAAACCTGTCCGTGTTTATGTGCGGCATGGTCTTAGAAGATGCCTTTGATCTTAAGGATTTTACAGGTTAAAATAAATAAAATTTCTTGTGATTTGAGTTCTCATGTTGGTTTTACCAGACTGACTCGGGCGTTGTTTTCCTATAAAGTACTGCTCAGACTGAGCATATTTTTAGATTTAGTTGGATATTTTGAAGCTTCAGGAGATAAGCTGGAGACCCAGAGACGTATTCGCGCACATGGTTATTTTGTCGTTGCATTCATTGTTGTATTTATCAGCAATTGTGAGGATTCGTTGTTATGACTGTCCATGCTGAATAGGTTAGCATACTCTAATTGATGTCGCATATACATATACTACAGTTTTGTTTATGTGCAAAGATTTGTTATATATTACAGATTTTTCCTTCTACTGTAAGATTCTGTATTGTTTAGTTCCTTCTTGTCTTCTTTCTTATTTATTATTTTTCTAACTATCCCCCTTTCCATTCAATTTTGGTTGGACATGTGTGGTTTATTGTCACGTCGTTATAGGTAGTATCAGAGCTTAGGTTGAGCGAACATCTAGGCTTGTCGGGGTTGACTCATTTGGGATAGGGTAAGTGAGACCCTAGAATGAGTTTGAGAGTGTATGTGTGTATATTTAAGAGTGTGTATTTGTTAATGGTATAAAAATATTTTATATTGCGTTGTTTGATCATTAAGTGGCTTAAGACTTTTGTTCGATGCATTTGGCCAACGTTATCGATAGGAATTTCTTAAACACTCGAACAAGACCAACTGACACAATATTGATTAAAAATGGGTAAGTGAAATAATTTTACCTAGAAATATATTTATATATATAAAAAGAAATTTTTTCATAGAAAATTTAATATAGTTATTCTTGGTTGTGTTTGGTGATAGGAAATGTTAATATTCCATCATTCTTATCTAGGATTTGATCCGTTATGCTCGCCCAGTTCAGAGCATTGACTATTATCCGTTCATCTATCTGGAATCTTCTTTTTGAAACCTAGATTGGGTAGATAGGAATTTTAGGAACATTGAAACGAACACTTTATGAATTAAGTTTCACGATTTTAATATAAGGCGTTCATTTATAACGTTGAGTTAAAATTTGATTTCTAAATGGTTGTTTATTTAAAAAGGAAATTGGGATATTTTGAAAAAAATATTTGGAAATGTTGAATATAAAAGTTAGTTATTTTAAGTTGAGGTTTTACAGGAGTTTATTAAAGAAAACTCAAATACTTTTAAAATAATTTCTTGAAAATGATTTATATAAGGAAGCTAGAATATTTTTGAAATAAATACTTAAGAAATGATTTCCTTTAAAAGAAAATATTTTATAAATTTGATTTATACAAATATGTCATATAAATAAAAGGAATTTGAGAGTTTAAATCTTGATGAATTTGGTTAAATAGTTTTCATGCTTTACAAGTTAATAATAGTAATTGAATATGTTCTTGGAATAAAATCATTTCTAAGTGGGCAATATGCTACCATTAGAATCTCGCTATATAATTGTTTAGATAAAACAACTTTGATTTGATTCCAAAAGTATGGTTTGATTTAGTATAAAGTAAAAATGTATATTATTATTTCAAATGAATATGGAGAAAGGAAATAATAATTTTATTTAAGATAGCTTTGGATCTTAAAGGGGTTTTTGGTGTATCAATATTTTGAAAATAACTTGCTTAGAAATATATTAAAATCTAAATATATTTAGAAAGGAACTTTATAGAAAAATGGGTATTCCATTGGACATGGTTTAGGGAACGAGTCCCGATTTGTTTTGTGATGATCAGACTAATATTCTAAGTGACGATCAGATGTTTGCTTAGGCGAACGATATTGTGCACTTAGTAAATAATTCTCTTAGTCATTGTACGGTTTTTACGAGTTCGAATCTGGATGAATACAAAGTAAGTTGCAAATTGATAGTTAATAAAAATTATTTATTTGGAAATACATTTGGTATGGTTTCAAAAAGGGAATTTTGAAAATTAAAAAATTATTTTTAAGCTAACTAGTTCGAGTGGCTCGAAAATAATAAAAAATGGGTAAGAGACACGTTCGGATGGTAAACGTCTCTCTTGAGTATTATCCTTCTTGTAAGGAGCATATGATTCTGTTTGGTACTACCCACTTCCTTGGTATAATTTTGGGGTTACTCGGACTACATATGTATATATATGGATTAATATATATATATATATATATATATATATATATATATATATAATATCATTTCAAAAGATTTTGAAATAAGTATCCAAGTATTTGGCTCTTAAGTTTCCAAAATATATGGTATTGTTTCAAAAAGTTTTTGAATATAAAAACCAGGTGTTTTAAATGCTTAAGCGAATTAAAAATAAAAGTTTAAATTTAATTGTTGGGTATACCTTGGTAATGTGGTAGAGTGTTTTATAAGTTTTACATATCGAATGGAGTTATACGAAAAAAAATTCAAATTTTTTTTAATGGAATAGAATCGGTATTGGCATAACTAATTAAATAAGTACATAGAATGGATGTAGATCATTTCTTCTCCATATAGTTGATCTAACATTCGAGTACAAGGCTTTGAGGTGTTGCACACCATTCTAAATAAGGATCTGTTACTCAATTTTTGACGACGAACAATTGATGAGGATTTTTGGGTATGGAAGCAAAGTTTTCTATCATAGTTTATAGCTATGTAAGGAGAACTGATGTTCGTAATCAAGGATTCTGATCAGGATCCACACTAGTAAATCGGGTGAACGATACTGGTTTGGAAATGGAGTAATGTATTCGATTAGTGATCTAATCAAATTATGTATACCCAAACCATGTTTAGAGGTAGATTTACCTGAAAACACCCTAGCATTTCTTTCAGCCCAAATCAGGCGTAAAAATCTTTTTAAAATTTTCAAGAGTAGCATAGATCTTACAATTCTTCATCTGGTGGCTTTAAATATAGTATACCATTCGATCCTGGAGTCCAAACTAGGAGAGTGCAAGTTACAGTGTCTAAGAAGGCATCTCCAGATGAAGAATGTGAACCTGCAATTAAAGAATAAATACTCCATGTTTTCAACAGTATGACCACACAGAACACAAGATGATTGATCAATCAATCCTATTGCATAGAGTTTATCATGAGGTTGGAGACAACCACTTATAACTCTTCATAGCAACGGGTTATGACTAGGAGAACAATTCATGATCCAAACTCTTGAATGCCATGGGAAGAGGCCATATTCATTATAGGAGCTAAGCACCTTATTAACTCTTTTAATATAGTGAGCACCATCACCCCATGAGGTAGAAGAATCAGACAGATGGAAGATTTTCGTACCAAACACATCCCAAGCAGTCTTGACAATGTAGGAACTAGAGTAAGGCAGGGAAATTCTGTCTTCATTTAAGTAATTGCTCACTTTTCCTTCTTCAGGAATACCAGTTAAACATCTCAAGTTAAAGGGAATAATATTTGCAAGAATAACACCATTCCCAGTCCATGGATCATTCCAAAAAGATATCAGGTCACTGTTCTTCATAGTATACTGAAACATGGGTAGAAAACATTGCCTCAATTTCAACATATTCCTCCAAGTACTACTACAGCCAGATGGGATTTGCATAGTCCAAAAGTGACTCTTTTTAAGAAGGTGTTTCCTAAACCAAACAGCCCACATATTAGGATCCTGCCTCATCAATTTTTCTATGTGGGAGGAGTGAGCAGCCACATTCCATTGTTTGATATTCATAACTCTAAGACCACCATTTTCCTGAGGACAACACTAATTTGAAGGATATACGGATAAGCTTCCTGGAGAAAGGATTGCCATGCCATAAAAAGTGGTTCAACGCAGAGTTAATCTTAGAAATTAGTTTAGAAGGAAGGATGAGGATTCTGGCATAGTACAAGCACATGGCAGAAGCAATAGACTTAACAATAACAAGTCTACCAACAATTAATAGTTTAGAGACTGGTCATGAAGAAAGTTTTACAGTTATTTTTCAAACATGGGGAGACATTGGGAGGATTTGACTTCAGTGGTAAGAAGAGGAGCTCCTAGATAAGTTTCATCATGATCAAAAGGGGCGGGACTTGACAGAGAAGACAAGGAATTTTTAATATCCTCGGATACTCCAGCAATTAATATTTTTGATTTATTTGAGTTAATATTCAAGCCCGTCGGGTAGGAAAAACTATGAAGAACATCAAAGGCGGTGGAGACAGATTTGGCATTTGGCTTAGTGAACAACATGAGGTCATCAGCAAATAGAAGAGAAGATATTGAAGGATTTCTACACATAGGGTGATAGTCCATCAGTTTATTTTCTATAGCATTGTTGAGAATTGTAGAAAAGAATTCCATAACACAAATAAAAAGGTAGGGGGATATAGGATCCCCTTGCCATAGCCCATGAGTCCCCTTAAAGTAGCCAAATATCGATCCATTAAGACTCAAAGAGTAATTAACAATGGATATGCAAGTATATATCCAAGCTAGGAATGTTTAGGGAAAATGCTTGTAGTGCAGAATGTAAATGATGGCTTTCCACTACATAGTGTCAAAAGCTTTTTTAAGGTCAAGCTTCATAGCACATCCATGAGAAATATGTTGCCTATTGTAGCCCCTTAGTGACTCAGTTGTCAGAAAAATGTTATCAGTAATGTCTCCACTTGGTAAAAATGTAGTTTGATTTGCAGATATTACAGTGGAAAGAGCATTTTTCATTCTAGCAGCTAATTTTTTGCAATGCATTTATAGATGACATTACAACAAGTTGTATGTCTAAATTGAGTGACTGAGTTTGGTTGTTGGACCTTAGGAGTCAAAGCAATTTTGGTAGCATTAATGGCAGTAAGCATTTGACTGTGTTTGAAGAAATTTTTTTACTGCCTTATTAACATCAGGCCATATAATGTGCCAACTGACTTTAAAAAAATGAGCATTGAAGCCATCAGGAACAGGGGAACTATCGGAGTTCATTCCAAATATGGATTGTTTAATTTCCTCATCATTAACCTCTTTAACTAAATCCAGTCTATCAGTATCAGTAATACCAGGTAGACTATAGTTTGAAAATTAAAGCATGGGAGGATCATCAGAATTGTTATTAGCAAGCAAACTTGTGTAATACTACAAAAAAGCATTTTGAATAGGATCCATGGATGAGCATAAAGTACCATCCTTATCAAGAATGGTAGAAATGATAGAAGAAGCATTTTTTATTTTCAAAGAGCTACGAAAGCAAGCAGAATTCCTATCACCATGCATCTACCATTGAATTTTTTATTTCTGTCTCTGCATTTTAATTTCTTCAACCAATGCTTTAGCAACCTCTTCACATAGTCTATGTTCTTCAGATAATAGGGAGACATATGTAGGATTGGAGTGCAGAGAAGTTTGAATTGATTGTAGCTTAGTTCTAAAGTCATCTGACATCTTGGAACCCCTACCATAAGTGTTGAAAGCCCATCATTTTAGCCTACCTTTGAGCAACCTTAATTTGCACTGCAAAATAGACATAGGATTGCCAAAAAAATTGCATTTCCAACTGTCAACAACAAGATTAAAAAAAATCAAGGTGGTCAGACCAGTTATTAAAAAGTGAAGAAGAGGAATGTCTGTTCACAGCAACATGGCCCTAGTCAAGGGTTATGGGAGAGTGATCAGAGAGAGTGGGTTTAGGGACATGGTAGATAAGGTTCGACCATTGGGATAAGGAGGTTATGTTAGAGAATGCTTTGTGCAGTCTACAGTAGGTTCTTACCCAGTTTTTCTGTTGTTGTTCCAAGTGAAGAAACAACCATCAGACTGAATGAGGGAGAGAAAATATAGAGTTATTCAAAGGTCTGGTATGTTGTATTGATAAGGGAGCTCCTCCACATTTATCCTGAGAAGATTGCATGCAGTTCCAATCCCCAACACAGATCCATGGAGCATTTGAAGGAAGAAGAGAGGGAAGTTGATCAAGTAAGAGTTGCCTATGAGCTTTATTATTTTCAGCATAGATAGAAGTTAAGATGAAAGACTGGTTAGAGGGAAGATGAATGATTTTTGAGTGTATGAATTGCCTATGAACAAGAATAGGTTCAACAGAGAAGATTGAGGGGGTTCCAAAGGACAAGCAGCCTACCAAAAGGAGCTTGTGCTAAATTACGGAGAATATCCCATGATTTGTTAATCAAGGCTGTTGCAGCATGGGTAGTGGCATAGTTGAGTTTAGTTTCAGCTAAAATTAACATTTGAAGACTACTTGATCGAAGAAGGTTTTTGGTTTCAATTTGTTTTGCTAGGGAATTTGCACCTTTGATATTCCAAAAGCCAGTTTTGTCAATGGTGTGGATCATTAAGATAAAGAGAGGTAGACCTGGTTCTGACTCCAAGAGATTGAGTGTCAAATGATGGAGAGGCAAAATTAATTTATTCAAATGAAAATTCAGTTCCACTATCCAGATCATCATAAGTAGAAAGAACTGCATTTTTCTTTGCTTTGCCTCCTTTTTACAAAGAGAAGGGCTCAGTGATAGCAGTTGAAGGATTTGCAAGCAAGGGAAGATTTTCTGGGGAAGGGCCACTGAAGAATAAGAGGAAGGAGGAACTGGATCTGAAGGATGATCAGCCAGTGGATTGGTGGAATTAAGTGGCATTGTAGAGCCAGAGAGGTTATTTGAAATATTTGAGATTGTAAGAGGAGTGTGCATGACAGCGTGCATGACTGTAGAAGGATTGGGAAGAGTGTGCATGTCTGTGTGCATGACCATGCACTTGTTAGTAGTTGAATGGTAAGTATCCTGTTTAGGGGGGAAGTTATGATGCCCATAAGGATTTTCGCTGGCTTCATTTCCGAGGAAGTGTCATCATCTAGACTGAGCAGTGGTGCAAAAGAGTTTGATGTATATGGAGCATCTGTGATAGGAAAGATGTTTGGATTTGTTGTATCAACAGTAATGGCGATGGGAATTGCCTATTCATTTTTCTTGTTAACTAGACTAGTTGCATGTTTGGAAAAGGCATCATTCTTCCCTTTTGAGTTGGTTAAAATGCCAACAGGCTGATCAATAACAAAACTATGACCAAAATTGGAGTTCTTCCCTTCATCTAATGAATCCTGCTCTACTAATTCTTTAAGATTCACCACATTTTCAATTTCATTAATATTCATGTTCACTTCCCTGTCTTCTACTACTTCGGGCTCCATCATACAAAAACCCAAGCCATCAGCATTGCCTCTCCCTTTTCCATTCAAGCTTTCAACCTCTTCCTTTTCCTTGTTGTTTATTGTTGTCTTTGACTTAATCTAGATTTTTTAACTGTTTTCCTCTTTCTTTTAACTTTTATGAAATTTCCTTTGGCATTCTCAACCTTTTTAACATTTTTATCTACATTCTTAAACTTCATTTCATCCTTACCATCTTCATCAATCTGGTTATTCATCTCCACTCCCACAGCATCAGAATCAAAATTTGTTTACCTCACAGTGCTTTGTAGAGTGACCAAAGACCCTATAATGAGTGTAGATTAGTGGAGTCTATGAGTATTCCACTATAACATTGGGACAGTTGTCATCACCAACCGCTAAGAAACTTGGAAGTTCTTTGTCAAGCTTAACTTCAATCAAACACTTAGCATACTCAAACCTCTTTATTTTTTTAGTGTTTTCATCAAGAAAAACCAATTTCCCCAGGTGATATGCCAGTCAGTTGATGCCAAGAAGGGTCCATGACATTAAAGGGATCCTGCATAGGTGCACCCTGACAGGCACACTCTTGACTCCAGACTGGGCTGAACCAAATCTAGGGTTCTAGCTTTTTATTATGAATATGTGGCCTTTGATGAAAATAGGATCTCGCTGTTGAATTACTTTCTTGTCTTTAGGGAATGAGAATTTAAAATAAAAGTTCTTTTTGTCAGAGAACATATCATATGTACCTTTAAGTTTCCATATTTTGTCAATGTGAGATTTTACTGCCATATAGTTGATCGTGCCATCAAGGAAAAACCCAACTAGATAATCAGACCATGCTTTAACACCTTCACTAACTACATCAGATGGAGGATAAAGTGGTTTTCCCACATAGTTAATGTCAAAGTGGACAAGGGACTAGTGGCCGGCATTCCTAGGTTTACTAGAAAATAGGGAGGACCATTGTTGGAGAGAAGGAGGAGCATACATGGATGGAAGAGGGAAGTGAATGGAGGGGAAGGGAAGGATTGGAAAGCAATGGAAGAAGAAGAGGGGAGAGGAGGAAATGGGTCCGGTGGGGTAGGACGTGGAACAGGGGAGGGTGGTTGAAGGGACGGAGAGATGGTAGAAAGGACGGACTGAGAAGGGGGAAGGACAATGGATGGAACAATGACAGGAGATAGCAAAAGGATGGCGATGGGATCCGGTATGGGGGGAGGCCATGAACAGACATTGGAAAAAAGATGATTTTGAGTTATTGAAAAACGTTGGCATTTTGAAACTTCATACAATTTAATAACTTGTCTATTTTTTTGTGATCATGTAACATTATTATACATGATCATAATTTACTTTCTGTTAATCGCGGTTCATAATTAGATGCGAATTAGTGTGGTGGGATACTGGAATTTAATTTAAAATCAAATAAATATGCATAGTACATTGCCTCCTTCTCTCAGCTACCATCTCGTTTCTTTGCTTTTGCTTTCCCTTGTCCTTAAGTCGAATTTCTGTTGGCTTGCATCTAAGTGATCATACCCTCTTGATGTTGAAATAGGTTAGATTATGTACATATATATGTACTCAGTGATCTCCCTGGCTTCTTCTTCATACTCTTTGAAAATGAAAGAAAAGGAAAAACAACTCCCTGTAAACTTTGAAATGTCCAACCCTCCTTTTCAAAAATCAATTTCTTTCAAACCAATTTGAATTAACACTTGCCGTCAACTAGGGAGTTGTGAGTTTTAGGGTCTAGTTTATTTTAAAAATAGTTTTGGAAATTTTCGTATAGTGTTCGGGGAGATATCCACAAATAATAGAAAATGGTCGAGAATACGACCGTTTTAGACGATAGTGAATCATCGAACGACGGGCATAGTAATGACCGCCTTGGTGAATCATGATTTTTAGTGGTCGACTCATGGTTTTTAGTGGCTCTTTTTATCGGGGAGGAGGAGTTGATCATTTTGGGTTAAAAAATTATTTCTGGCGACCGTGGTCGAGGTGTCGGGGAGGAGCCTGGGGAAGAGGCGGAGGTCATGACCGTGGCTGGTTTTTGATTTGAGCTTTGGATTGTCATGGATTGATCGGTTCAAGGTTTTGGTTGGCTATTTTGAAGAGCCTCGGGTTTTCAGATGGTGCGGCAGAAGGAAGTGATTAAGTGGGATTGTGGTTGTCTGGAAGGAAGCAGTGTCGGTGGGGGTCAGATAGCATAGGCGGCGAAAGCTAATGTGGATCGAGGAGGCAGCAGTTAGGGATGTTCGAACTAGAGCCAACTTCGGTTTAGGGTCTGGTTTTCCAAATTGGAAGGGTGGAACCTGGGAAGTTATTGGTAATGTCAGCATGCGAAGGGGTGGATGGGTTTTTGTGGGCGGTCGTGGATTGTCGCTATGGGGTCGGTGTTGTTTGTGCATGGGCACCTGAGATGCACAGTTTGGGTTCAAGGAAGATCGCTTGGAGCTTTGGGAGGAAGAACAGACTCTGTTGTGCAGATGTAGGGCTGGGTAACGGGTTTGTATAAGGATATCGGCTTGGGCCGAAACCATTTAAGGTAAGAAATTCTTTGTTTTAAATATAAATCAAGTAATATTAACATGTGAAAAACTTTTAAGTGCCAAAACATGTCCGTTTTAAATCCGATTAATACATGGATTTTTGCTTCGTACTCGTATGAACAAGTACAACGTTTTAGTGTAACTGGTTGATAGTTTTGGACAAGTACAAATTTGTGACATATTTAAACCGACATGATTTAAATCATGTTATTTTAATAATAACATCGAATAAATTTTATATACCTTGAATATTGATGTTTAATTGGCCAAATAAATTACTACTGATTTAAACCGGCTCGAATATGGTAATTAGACATAGGTTTGGCGGAATAAACCACCGTTCCGCTAATTAAATTAATTTAGAAATTAATTAGTAGAATAAATCCCCGTTCTACTATTTTATAGTTTTGGACATTTGATTATATATCGTAAATAATTATTCAATAAGTGATATACTAACCAGTGATGATTATGTGTTGGATTTATTTACATAGTCATGGATTATGTAAATATCTGTTATTAACTTGAAAGGTTAATTGAACAATATGGTAACTTATTTAAGTACGATGGTGATCGTTAAGCCTCCTTCAATTTCTAAAATTAAAAATCCGGCTTGAAAGTTTTTTTAAAAATAATAGTTATTTCATAATAAGATTTTAAAAAGTAATAATTATTTATTAATAATGTTTTAAAGGTAGTTAATAATTGTTTTTAATTATGATTTAAGTTAATTATTTTATTAATGTGATTAGTAAAGGTTATTTCTTAAATATTGTTTAAGAATGTTTATTTATTATTTTAAAGTAATTTAGTTATGGTTTAAAAATGTTTTAATTATATTTTAATTAATTATTTAAAATGATTATCTATACTTTAATTTCTAATTAAAGTTAATTAATTATATTGATTTAAGTTATTTAATTATATTTAAAGGAAAATTAAGTTTCATATTAATATTAGTTTAAGGTTAATTAATTACTGTTTTAATAACATTTTAAAGTTAATTAATTATTATCTTAATATTGTTTTGAAGTTAACTTATTAATACAATAATATCGTTTTAAAACTAATTTGATATATTATTAGTGAGATTTTAAAGTTATTATTTTAAATGAGATTTAAACTGAATGAAATAGAAGGATATTTGAATAATAACTTATTATTTAAAGTTCTTCTAAACGACTTATGGTTTATCAAGAGGACTTTATGGACTTGAAGAGTCTATTAAATAAGTTGTTTAAATAGAGGAAGGGTTTTATAAATAGTTTGTATATTTATAAGAGGATTTATAAATGAATTTTAAAGATCTGAAAAGGAGAAGTTTAGTGAACGGGGTTTGAAATTCATTAAGAATGTTTTATAATGGGATTGGAGATTTATAAGGAAACTTTATAAATAGATTTGGTAATATTTATAAAATAAAAGGATTTTGGGAGGAAATGGTTGATCTTTGTGGCGTAATTCGAGGGGCAAGGATTGTCTATAGTTTACTATGGATTTGCTAGGATAGCGACGTAACAATTGTGTAAGCTACGATCCATAGTCGATATTGAACGGTACTTTCCATATCCATTTTTAAGAGTTTTCAAGTTTCTAATTTTTTGAAAGTTAAATGGTTTGTGAATATACTTATACCATTGAGATTAGTATATGGTTATATTGTCTAAATATCAAAATTATAGTGGTTTATAAATATACTTATCTTGTTAAGATAAGTATACGGAAGTGATTCTACATATTTGAAATATGATTTTAAATTAATGGAAGATGATTAAAAGGCTTAGTGATATTCGAGGGAAATTGTAATCATTGCTTTGAATGTTGTTTATTTGATAGATAAACAACTGACCATCAAATCTTTGCCTAAATATGCAATCTTCTTAATTTTGATGGTACGGAAATATTCCCTACTTAACACCGAAGGATTTTAACTCCGGAAATATCTAGTGGAAACATGGGGATTATATTGTATAGTTACCATCGTTGGTGCTATATTATACGAATAAATTAGTTTTGTTCTTCTAGGACAAATGATAAGGAAACTCGTCTACTTAAACAGTTACGGGGTGATTCCCGCTCTTATGTATTGGCTAAATATTTCCCAAAGAACCGATATTGAGCATTCTGAAAATCGACATTTTGGTTTGGTGGAGCACCCAGGAAAGAGAAGAGTGCACTCATAAGAGATGACTCGACCCCGCGACCACTTCGAAAACCATATACCGTTTTATGGAGGAGTTTCGTGATATATTGAGATGTTGGGATCTATATGTGATTCCGAGACACGTTAGGGTATTGGAATCCATATGGGATTTCGTGATCTATTTAGTGGCGGTGTGTCTTCCGAAATGCCGGACATAGCCTCATCAGCAGGAGTGAAAAAAACCAGAGGTAGGTGGCATGGCCCATAGAGTTGGCAAACCCATAGGGTGTAGTCGGCTCCACCTAGACATTACCTACAGTTGCTATGCATGCTTGGGTATTAGAGAGACCGACTATATTTTCCTATGGTACATCACTAGGGATGTATGCTGCTTCAGAAGGATATCTTTGATCCTCGTGTAGGAGGACCGTTCCTTGAAGTACTAAGGGCACCTCCATGGAAATCCTACATAATTATCGAACGTGGCTTATCGGTTTTCGATTATATATGTAGTATTGTTATGATGTACACCCAAGAGCATCACAACTGCTTGATTATTATTATTTTCGCCTTAGACATTATTATAATATCACTGGATTTTCGGATATAAAGGCTTTGGTTTTCGTAAGGTAAAAAACCGTCCGTGTTTATGTGCAGCGTGGTATTACGAGATGCCTTTGATTTTAAAGAATTTTACAAGTTAAAATAAATATAATTCCTTTTGATTTGAGTTATCATGTTGTTTTTACCAGACTGTCCCGGACATTGTTTTCCTATAATGCTCGGGTCAAACCGAGCATATTTCCAGGTTTAGTTGGATATTTTGGAGCTTCAAAAGATGAGCTGGAGGCCCAGAGACGTATTCACGTACATGGTTATTTTTTAGTTGCATTCATTGTTGTATTTATTAGTAATTGTGAGGACAGGTTGTTATAACTGTTTGTACTGATTAGGTTAGTATACTCTGATTAATATCTGTACATACATATATTACAGTTTTGTTTTTGTGTAAAGATTTGTTACATATTATAGATTATTCGTTCCGTTGTGAGATTCTATGTTGTTTAGTTCATTCTATCTTCTTTCTTCTTTCTTTTTCCTAATTATCCGCCTTTCCGTTCAATTTGGGTTAGACATGTGTGGTTTATTGTCAATTTAAACTGCACAGAAAAGTGGATCGTTACATTGCATTATAAAATTCTATATTTTAACAACAAGTACCTGCATTTTCGAAATTTCTATAGTTATTTCCATAACCCTCCTCAATATCTATGTAGTACAATTAAGTCAATATATTTTAATTAGTTAAGTAATCTTGAATTTAGATTATTCGAATAAATCAATTAATAAATACTCATTGATTCATCTTATAAACCATAAAATTTGATGGATTCAATATGTATACCAAATTCATATCTACAAAAGTGGTAAAATTCCCTTTTGTATTAAAATATAAAGATATATAAATTATATAACATAAATAATATGCATAAATAATATTATCAAATTTAATAAATTATTTATTTATCTCAATAAACTTATCGGACATTGCATTGTGAATTTTTTTAGCTTCAATTACCTACATTCTAACATTTCTATAATTATTTACCACACTCTATCCCTTTAGTTCTTTCCTATTTTTTATATATAAATCCAGATTTCAAAATTATTTACGAAATCTCAAATTTAAACTATTTAAATAATCTTAGTAAATAATTACTCTAATTTTCAATTAAATCCAAAGTAAATGACAATACAGACACATAGAAAAGCATACATACATACATACATATATAACATATACACATGCTAGTGCGGACATGTGCTACACACATGGGATTCATCATATAATTTATCTAATAATGCATTTTATATATTTATTTATTATATGAATGTAAAAGTTTACGTTCATAGAATGTAATTGTTCTGTTTTATTTTTCGCATACACTATTGATAAACTTTCGGTGGTGAAGCTTCTTTAGTAATCCAGTAGTGCATAAAGTATGAGTTCATATTTTTGGAGAAAAATGACTCTATACATAGATAGAAAGCCTCATTTATCTGTTATTTCTAACAAGGTAAGCACTACATTACTATTAATTTTCAATTGTAAGCGATATCATTTGTTTATTGTATGCTTAATATATAAATTTTTATATGCATGTAGTTTGTTATGATAATAATGTTCTAAGTTTCGAATAGAGAAACTATGCTCAAAGTGGAAGAGTGTTTCAAATTGGTTCAAATAAATAACACTCTACTATTTGCATTATTTCATTTTTTTGACATCTCACGATACTAACTAAAGTACTAAAACATCATGACAAAACTTTGAAACTGTATTTTATTGACATATATAGTGTAATATGCAAATTAAATGTAAAATACATCATGCGATCAATCTTTTGGAACAAAAAAATTCTATTAAATCAAATGTTCTTGTAAATTTAAAACTAAATAATGTATCAATAAGCATAATTCAAAGTAAACTAATACCAATATAATATATACTTGTATATACACATATATATACTTTGGATGATATTTCATTGAACGTAACAATTAGATCAAATGGTGTAAAGAAATCCATTCAATGATAGGAACAACTGAAATTTATTGTTATTATTATTTGAATAAATTGTTATAAATGGTTATATAACAATGTAGAACAACGTATTTTTTAAAATCGAAACATAAGTATGTAACGAAATAACAAGTACTAAAATGGATGTATATGTGGTTTGTAGTAAAATAACGATTTTATAAAATGCAAGAAATAAATAAAGTTAATTCATTCTATTGTAAACCAAAATCCATAAAAGCCATGATTTACTCAAAGATAAAATTTACCTTTTTCTAGGAAAAATGAAGCAAAAATTGCATTCCAATAATGCACATAAGTACCTATGCTATTTTTTTTTTGAAAATTCTTTATAACAATCAACTGAGTGGTAACATCGGGTATACATCTAATCCTTATTACCTATGTCTACATTCAAACATATTTTAAATTTGAAGTAGACACTTAGGTTGATAATTTTTCACTTTCATCTTGTTTCTTTTATGTAATCAACCTACATTCATTTATGCTCTTGACATAATACAGTGACTTCTAATATTGACTATAAGTTTTTACTGGAGATCCAATCGGACATTAGACATGCCATTTTTCTTGAGTATCAATCCAACATCATTATGAATGATTCTAACATTTTTTCTCTGTACATTAAAACATCCACATGGAACTGTATTTATAATCTACTGATTTTTTAGTAGTGTAAGATGAAAACTATAATCATTTTCCATAATATATATAATATATAATTTCGTTCTTCAAGCTTAAACAAATATGTGAAACATGATATTTCCCCTAAAAGCATAAAACATATTACCGTAATAATATTTCAGTTTTTTTTGTTCAAGATAATTATCTACAAACATATATTTTTCATTTATTTTATCCATTTGCTACATTTGTTAAAGAAAATAAAAGTAGTTGTTAAGAACAAGTTATGAATTCCTACTTCAATATTTCTCTATAGTAAAGATGCATTTGTTAAAGTTACAAAACAATATACATTACATACTCTTTTATAGAGTTAAAACTTATAATGCCTCTAAAAAGTTTCTAATAAAAGTACTTAATTAATAATAATTCGTAACGACCAAAATTTAACCGCATTGATTTGCAAATATTTAATAAATTTTAAATATTAGAATAATAGGTTTTATAGTTTAGATATAAAATTTTTAAGTAATAACAAATCTTGGTAAAATAGATTTGCAACAACCCAAGATTTTGCCACTTTGAAATAGGCTATTTAAATATATATTTTTATAATCAATAAATGTATTTTTATTAACAAATAGGCCTATTTTAATTATTTAATAATGATGATAAAATACTTTTCAAAATTTGTTTATTAATATTGATAGTTCAAATAAAAATAGAAAATGTGACCAAAGAATGTTTTCAAAATTTCGACTTTTCGACACCCGAAAGTCGTCGAGAACGTTGTGCACACTGGTTGCTTCATGCACACATATATATGATAGGATTTGTGATAATTAAACACTCTTGTTTTTATACTAACATATGTTTACTTAAGCATAAAAGTGGATGTGATAAATTATGCTATAAAAGGCATATATATACATATAAACACACTTATATATACAAATGCCATGTAAAACCTTAAGTGTAACGACCCGCAAATTTACACTTGGATAAATTATGTTTATTTATAAATATTTAAATATGGGTTTAAAGTAAGAAATAATCATGTTTTAAGTGGTAAATATTAATAGTTATTTTGTTTGAAAAAAAATATTTGCAGACAAATTACTGAGGTAAAATATGGATAATTTGTAAATATCGTCCTAGGAAAAATATCAATAAAATTGCTTTTAAACAATAAGGATTATGCATAGCTCTGGATTCGTATATTAATATATGTATTCAAATAAATATTATGAAATAAAATAATTTATTTTTATTTTTTGAAAATAAAATGTATTTATGACATCGATAGTTGATATCATCGGTTTAATGTATTTCTTCGAGAATTCAAGTTAAGTTTAAATAATAAATAAATAGGGTTTTATTTACAAATAAACCTATTATAGTTATTTAATAATGATGGTAAAATAGATTTTAAAATTTGTATACCAAAATAGATGGTTCATAGAAAAATGTAAAATGTGACGGAAGAACGTTTTCCTAAATTTCGACTTTTCGACACCCGAAAGTTGTCGAGAACGTTGCTTGCCTTTATGCACTATATGTAGATATATATAAAAGATAATTAACCATATAATAATATACATAATTATGTGTTATCTTATGTCAATTATGTTTAGCAAGTGATGTGACAAGACATGGTTTTAAAATAATAACTCACATATATACTAAATCATATCATTATCTCTTGTCATTTCCTTAAGTACCATCATCATTACCCATCATGGCTTATTGGATGTGACTAGAGAGAAGGGAGATGTGACATATGAAGGGAAGGAAGGTGGCGATGTAACATGTCAAAATAATGACATGTTATGATATTTTAAACTAAGGATAAAATAATAATTTCCCTACTTTTATTCATCTATAAATACACACCCTTACATACACATTTTTATTTACAATCCAACTTTATTCTTTTCTAAGCCTTCTTCTCTAAAAATTCCATGGCTTCCATGGTTCAAAAAATTTGGCATTTTGTGTTGTAATTGCTTCCATACCTTTTATACTTCTTATACTTTCATTTCAACATCCTCTCTTCCAAAAACCAAAGCCATCACTACTCTACAAAGCTCTATCCATGACAAATCACCTCTAGCCAAACCTATTCTAAGGCCTTAGCCCCTTAAAAGTTTTAAATTTTTAAGCTAGAGTCGAGCGTAGAGGCTTTACCGAGTTATAGTCGAAGTTCGGGCGAAGTTATTTAGCATAAAGGTGAGTAAAACTACTTTGTCTTTGAAAAGTTTTTGAGTTTATTATGATGTGTTATTGTGCTGATAATATGATGAGAAAATTGAATGGTTGTATGTTGGTCGATGGTGATTTGATGGATGTTTGCGTTTGGTGTTGAATTTATGATATGAATGTGATCCTGTCGAGTTAGTAAACATATAACCTTATTTTATATATGTGTTTCATTGTGATGTTAAAAGTATGGTTGTATGGATGTATGGTCGTGATTTAAGAACCAAAGTATGTTGAATTGAAATAAAGTTAACAACTTTGTGTGTTGCATTGGACGTGAGATCCGATCCGAAATTAAAACTAGGTTTCCTTGTTTTAAAGTTTGGATATTATTCCAAAGTTTCTATCTTTGTTTCTAAGTCTCAAAAACTTTAAAAGTTATGTTTCTAAACATGAAATAGGAAAGAATAAGCAAGTGTTTCCGCTTAAAGTATGTTTAAGCGAACCGCGCTCATAGCGATAGTCGTTGTGGAAGTGGTTCAACAAAATTTCCTATTTTCTTTTTAAAACGTTTTCTTTTGAAATAGTTTTGCAAAAGTTTTCCAAACTCAATTAGTAACATAAAAAGAGATTAAGTTTAGTTAAATTAATATTTTATTACTTAATAAAATAATTAAAGGGAATTAGCACTTAATTAGTAATTAAGTAAGTAATTAGAGTTTAAGTAACACTTTAAGGAAGATTAATGACTAATTATTTATTAATAAGGTTTTAAGTAGTGATTAATGAAGTTAAGAAGTAATTTAATAATTAATTATTATATAATTAAGTTAATTAGTTAACTTATAATTATGTTTAATTAATTTAATTAGTTATTTAATTATTATTTAATCAAGTGATTGTTTAATTAATTTTTAATTAATTAGGATTTAATTAATAATGAATTGTTTAAACCTTAACTAAGATACGTAAGGAAGTTAATTAGGACTTAACCAAGTTCATTAAGTTAATTAAAGTTTAATTATGAATTAATCTTGATTTAATTAATATATAATTAGGGTTTAAGCTAATTAAATATATTTTAATCTTTTCAAAACTAATTTTAAATTTAATTGATATGTTTTAAATCAATCTTCATTTCAAGTTAAGTAATTTTAAATCAAAAGATCTCTCGTTTGGTCCATTAATAGCAAAATGAATTAAAGTAGTAATTATAAAGCGTTGATACGTTTTATGGGTGTAAGTGACTTGTGTTTAGCACAATTGTTGAATATCGGTAACGTGGTATACAAAAGGAAGTTAATTTCAATAAACAGGCCTTGGTAGCTTAAGCATATAGAGTATATTACATTTTTCACCAATAATGGATGTACCTATATTCAAAGCTTGGGCATCTGCCTATGATTGATTTTGTGTTATGTGTGAATCCCTTATATATCTGATGTTTGGCAGATTCTATGATATAACTTAGATAAGTTAAACCATAATTTAATCATCCATTATAGTCGTTGAGCCTCCGTTTGGTTTTGTAAAGTAAATATTTCATTTTATTTTGAAATGGTCTTTAAAGCTATTCTATTTTGAACAAGATATCTGAAGAAGGATTTGAAAATTGGTTTGAAAAGTTTTATAAATAATTTTGGGGTATTCATTAAAGGGAGTTATAGAAATGGGTTTTAATATTTATACAAATTTTTTATAAATGAATTTGAATGTCTATAAAGGGAAGTTTTTGCAAGGTTTGAAAGCTTATAAAGAAGTCACATAACTGGGTTAGAATAATTATAAAGAGTTTATAAATGAGTATGGAGGTTGATAAATGTTTTATAAATGGGTTTGGGTTAAAGCAAAATGGATTTGATGGATAAAGAAAATTTATAAAAGAATTTATTTAAGATAAATAAAACGGGAATTTGAGGTTTGGGTTTCTCGAGGTTGACCTTTTAAAAATGGTGGTATGGGATATCCTTTCCACACTTTACACCAAAGGAATAGTGCTTAGATTTATCCTTTTCTCCAATTTAAATAATGTAGTTAAATCCATTTTGGAGATTTGGTAATGGAAAATCTTACAAATACTTTGTGAATATACTTATGTGAGAAAGAAAAATATATGAATGTTTTTGAAAGAGATTTGTTAAACAAAGATATATTTTGAGGCTTAGTGGTTTCTATGGATAAATAAATCTCAAATAGAATTGGTTGTTGTTTGTTTATTTGATAGTTTAATAACTGACTATCAAGTTTGGCCCAATTTGACTTAGGAAGTATGAATGTAAATTCGAGTTCCCCGATGAGGACTCGAGTACTTACTTCCAAAAGAACCAGAATTAACGGTTGTTGGTACGGAGACACCGGGATCAGATTTATTTATCTGAAAACCACTCCAAACCAACATGTACATTCGAGTGGAAGACATCTTGATGATGATTGAAGATGGTGCTCTTTGAAGTACAAGGCTACTACTACTACTAGTCTTGAGGGTGATTCCAAAATGGATGTAGTAGAGTTAATGCCTTCGGTTTCGTTCAGACCCAAAACGAACTTGTATGGACGAATGCTGGCATTGTATTGACGCTTGGAGGGAGTTGTTAGCATTCCAAGATGGATTGCTATTTGGACAGATAAAGCGTTGCCCTAAGCCTCACAACCGGAAGGAATTGCAAAATCAGGACATGCAGCAGAGCTATGTGGTTAGCTACCACTAGGAGCGGTCACCCCATTCTAGATGTCCCTTTCAGAGTTTGTTTTTTGCACAAACACCATGGTAGTATATGGCCTGGGTGTCAATGGGGTGAGGTAATTCGGCCTACCGTGTTAAAGGAGCAGCCGGCTCTATGTTAGCATCAGTGCATTTTCTAAAGGTGTATCATCGAAAGGTAGTCCCTTACCTTGCCATTGTTGGGAACCGATCTCCAATACGTGCCTTATGGTTTTGATTGTAGAGCCTAGTATGTTAGAACGTGAGATGCAAGCATTTCAGCTATTTTATCTATCTACTTTAAACCTAGATAGTATGATAACATTACTCAATTTTGATATAAAATGCTTTGGTTATTGTATGTTAAAAACTCATCCGTTTTTATGTGCGGTGTGGTCCTACGAGATACCCTTTGTTTGAAAAGTTTTCAAATGTAGAAATCAGTATGGTTATTGCTTGTTATCGAGTTTTACTCATGCTGGTTTACCAGACTGACCCGGGCATTATTCCATGTAATGCTCGGGTCAGACCGAACATGTTTTCCTAGGTTTAGCTAGATACTTTGGGGTTGGAAAGGATATAGATGGTCAAGACGTATTCACATATATTTTTCTTCCATTGTATTATAGCGTCTATATGTTTGTCAATGTAAGGACATGTTTCTATAACTTTCCAAATTTAGAATAAGTCTAGTGTGCTCTGATGTTGTATATATGAATAAAGATGTTTCCTTTTTGTAAAGATCATTGTTGTATAATATATTATTTTCTGCATTGTGAGACTCTGCGTTGTTTAGTTTTCTTCTATCTTCTACCATCTTCTTTCACCCTAATAGATTGGTATTTCCGGCACCTGAATGTTCGGTAGATGATACAGTAGGCATATTAGTGTCAAATTTCGAGGGTCAAAAATCTGGTTCATTACATTAAGTATCCTACAACATAGCCCAGGAGGGGGTAACATGTAAATATGTGGGAGAGGGGAGGTATGGGTGCATGCATGTAGTATTTTATTAAGTCGCTTTACATATTTTAAAATTTTTCTATGCCTATAAATACCCTCTTTCACTCTTACATCCTCTACTTTGTTTTCGTTTACATTCTCATGTCAAAACTCTCTTCTTATCTTCATGTATTTCAATGGCTTCCATCTCCAAATTCCTAAGAGAAAGGACAAAGAGAATAGTGTAAAATATAGCTAAACTACTCCATTTCACTTCCAAATCCGTTCTCTACTAAACAAAACCCATGTCTAACAAAAACCACCAAGGCCGACACTTGTTCTAGCCATGACCAAGCTAAATTGGTCCAAGCCCGAGCCATTTAGACTTCCAAGGGTCCACATCTTTGTGGAGCTAGGAGCAAGTGAGCTAGGTCGAGAGCAAGTTCAGTTTGATTTAGTGAAAGTTTGATGAGTAAAGTACATGTTTTAAAACTCAAGCTACTAACTTTTTAAAGATGTAATGTTAATGAGTTAAATTATTACTTAAGTATGGTAATATTATACGTTGTGTATGCTGCATATATGTTGATTTGGTGTTAATTATTTATGCCGCAGTTTGAGTAGGCGATGAAGAATATAACTTGAATATTGGAAAAGGTTAGTTAGTATTATGAAGTATTACTTTGTTATGATGTTTCTATAATGTTATGATGTGATATTATGTTGAAATGTTTTATTTTTTTATATGTGGGTTCATGACACAAAGACAACGATTCGCTACCAAAAGTGATGTAAAATCTGTTTTTTATCGAAGGTTTGATTTTTGTTTCAAAGCGAAATGTTTTAAGTTTAAAATTTTGATTTTGGTTTCAAAAGTTTATCTTCATGTTTTAAAGAAGACAAGAGTTCAAGATTGAGGTCTTTAAAAGTTAGAAACTAAATATTTCAAGTTTTGAAAATTACGGGTCTCTATAGCGATAATCGTTATACGCGTAGTTCGCAAAAACCAAACTATTTCCAAATCCGAAACTTGTTTCCACTTAAAAACTATTTGAAACGTGTTTTATAACTTTATAAGTTTAAAAGTGTGAGAATAGAGTTTTTAAATTAACATGCCTGAAAACCAAGTTTTGGAAGTCACGGATCCGCATAGCGATAGTCGCTATACGCGTAGTTCGGAAAATCTAACTATTTTTTTAATCTGAACTTGTTTTAACTTAGAAAACTTTTTGGAAATGTTTTCTAACTTTAATTAAGTAATTAGAGAACAATTATTTAATTTTTTGTTAATTTAATGACTATTTAATCGATTAATTAATTAATTAATAAAGGTAATTAGTACTTAATCATTAATAATGGTTTTTTAAACTTAAATGTTAATCAATTAAGTTAATCGTGATTTATTTCTTAATTAAGGTTAGTTGTTATTTGATTTTTAATTAAGGTTTATTAATTATTAAATAATTAATAATTACTTATTATTTTAAAAAAGGTTTTTATTTAATTAATATTTGATTAAAGTTAATTATATTTTATTAATGTTTAATTACCTTTAATTAGAGTTTAATTACTCCTAATAAGGATTTGATTCTCATTTACAAGGGTTTTAATTTATTGTAAAATTGCTTCGAGTTTAAGTAATCAGTTTTGTTTCAAACTGTTTTTGTTTCAAGTTTATTTTAAATCAAGGGATTTGTGTCTCACTTACCCTTAAGTACACCCATTTTTAGCAGAACAAAACAACATTCGACTATTACAATTAACTTGGATATTTACTTAAGTTGATTTATTGTTATGTGTTGATCCCTTATTTACCTTTGGTTCTGTGATGCCATGTTAAATTTGATAAGTAAAATCAAATTAAAAGCATCATTGTGGTCATTAAGCCTCCATTTGATTTGGTAAGGGTAAATATTTGATTTTCTTTTTAAAATGGTTTCAAAGTTAGTGCATTTGGATAAGATATTAAAAGAATGATTTGATAAATGGTTTTACTAAATATGTTTTAACTAATGGGAATGGTTTTCCATGTTATAAAAAAGAAAGTTTATAAGAGTTTCATAATTGAATTTGGAAATTTATAGGGTGTTTTGGGTAATTGGATTTGAGTTTTTAAGCAAAGAAGATTTCACAAATAAGGAAGATTTATAAAATGGATTTGGTTTTTAAAGGAAGCTAATTTGACTCAAGGTTATTTAAGAAGTTTTTTAAACAGGAAAGGTTTATAAAAAAGTTTATAATGATTTTGGGGTACATATAAAAGAATTTTTAGAAAATGATTTGGATATTCTAAAGGAAGTTTATAAAAAAGTTTGGATATTTATAAGAAGTTTATATAAAAAGTTTGAATATCTATAAAAAGCAATTTATATAAATGATTTTGAATATTTATAAAAGGTTTTGTAAATTAATATGGGAGTTTTGAAAGCATTTTGAAATGGATTTGGATTTCAAGTAAAAGAGATTTCATGAGTGAAATAGATTTGATTAAAAAGGATTTATCGAAAGAACTATAAAAACAATTTGAGATTTAGGTGTCTCTAAACCGACCTTTTAAAAATGATGGTATGGAGCATCTATTATACACTTAACACCTGAAAGTTGTCGGGAAAGTTGTGCACACTTGGTGCATTACACACACATATATGGTAGGATTTATGATAATAAAACATTCTTGTTTATATACTAACATATATTTAATTAAGCATAAAAGTGGATGTGACAAATTATGTTATAAATGGCATATATATAGACATATAAACATACTTATATACATACACACACACACACAAATGCCATGCCATGCCTTAAGTACCCTACAACATAGCCTAGGAGGGGGGAACGTGTATATGTCAAGGTGAGGGGAGGTATATGTGCATGCATGGATGTATGTATTATTTTATTAAGCCACTTTACATATTTTAGTAAATTCCTACACCTATAAATACTCCTCTCATTCCTACATCCTCTTCTTTGTTTTCATTTACATTCTTATGACAAAACCCTCTTCTTATCTTTATGTATTTCAATGCTTCCATCTCCAAATTCCTAAGAGAAAAGATAGTGAAAGTAGTGTAAAAATAAAACTGAACTTTCCATTTCACTTCTAAATACATTCTCTGCTAAACAAAACCCATATCCACAAAAAATCACCAAGGCCAAGCCTTGTTCTTGCCATGGACGAGCCAAATTGGTCCAAGGTCGAGCCCATTTAGACTTCCAAGGATCCACGTCTTCACTTTGTGGAGCAGGAGCAAGTGAGCTTAGTCGAGAGCAAGTTTAGTTTGATTTATTAAAAGTTTGGTGAGTAAAGTTCATGTTTTGAAACTCAGGTTACTAACTTTTTAAAGTTGTAAGATTTATGAGTTAAATTGTTGCTTGAGTATGTGGTAATTTTATATGTTGTGTATGCATGCATGTATGTTGATTTGGTGTTAATTGTTTATGTCGAAGTTTGAGTAGGCGATAAAGAATATAACTTGAATATTAGAAAATGTTAGTTAGTATTATGAAGTAATACTTTGTTTATGATGGTGCTATAATATTAAGATGTGATATTATGTTGGAATGTTGTATTTGTTGTATGTGGGTTCATGCCAAAAACATATAGCCACTAACCAAAAGAGACGTAGAAATCCATTTTTTTCGAAAGTTTGATATTTGTTTTAAAGCGAAATGCTTTAAGTTTAAAACTTTGATTTTGGTCTCAAAATTTTATCTTTATGTTTTAAAGAAGACAAAAGTTCAAGGTTGAAGTTTTTAAAAGTCAGAAACTCAAAATTTCAAGTTTTGAAACTTACGGGTCCGTATAGTGATAGTCGCAATACGCGTAGTTCGCAAAAACTAAACTATTTCCAAATCCAAAATTTTCTTCCACCTAGAAACCTTTTTAAAGGTGTTTTCCAACTTTATTACAAAATTTAAAGGGAAAGAATAGAATTTTGAAGTTAATTTGCTCGAAAACAAAGTTTTGAAAATTACCTGTCGATATAGCGATAGTCGTTATACGCGCTGTCTGTAAAATCTAACTATTTTTCTAATCTAAACTTGTTCTAACTTAGAAATCTTTTTAGAAATGTTTTCTAAATTTAATTAAGTCATTAGAGAACAATTATTTAACTGATTAATTATTTATTTATTTAATGATTATTTAATTAATTAATAAAGTAATTAGTACTTAATCATTAGTTAATAATGGTTTTTTAAACTTAAATGTTAATCAGTTAAGTTAATCATGATTTGTTACTTAATTAAGGTTAATTATTATTTAATTTTTAATAAAGGATTAATTAATTATTATTTAATTAATTATTATTTTAAAAAAGGGTTTTATTTAATTAATCTTTGGTTAATATGTTTTAATAAGGTTTAATTAAGTTTTAATTACCTTTAATTAGAGTTTAATTACTATTAACAAGGATTTGATTCTCATTTTCAAGGTTTTAATTTATTTCAAAAAATGTTTGAGTTTAAGTAATCGGTTTTGTTTTAAACTATTTTCGTTTCAAATTTGTTTTAAATCAAGGGATTTTTGCGTCAATTACCCTTAAGTAAACCTATATGATTAGGAAAACTAAATGACATCTATTAGCAGAACAAAACACCATTCTGCTATTACAATTAACTTGGACATTTACTTAATTTGATTAATTGCGATGTGTTGACTCCTTATTTACCTTGGTTCTGTGATGCCATGCTAAACTGGATATGTAAAATTAAATTAAAAGCACCATTATGGTTATTAGGCCTCCATTTGATTTTGTAAGGGTAAATATTTCATTTTCATTTTGAAATGGTTTCAACTTTAGCGCATTTGAACAAGATATTTAAAGAATGATTTGATAAATGGTTTTACTAAAAATAACTAACGGGAATGGTTTTTCAAGTTATAAAAAGAAGTTTTATAAAGAGTTTTATAAATGATTTTGGAAATTAAAAGGCTGTTTTGGGTAAATGGATTTTAGTTTTTAAGTAAAGAAGATTACATAAATAAGGGAGAACTATAACATGGATATGCTTATTAAAGAAAGCTAATTAGACTTAAGGTTATTTAAGAAGTTATTTAAACAAGAAAGGTTTATAATGAAGTTTTATAAATGATTTTGGGGTACTATAAAAGAATTTTTAGAAATGATTTGGATATTCATAAAGAGAGTTTATAAAAATATTTGGATATTTATATGAAATTTATATAAAAAGTTTAGATATCTATAAAAGAAATTTATGTAAATGATTTTGAATATTTATAAAAGGATTTTATAAATGAATGTGGGATTTGGAAAGCATTTTAAAACGGATTTGGATTTTAAGTAAAATAGATTTCATGAATGAAATAGATTTGATTAAAAAGGATTTATCGAAAGAAGTATAAAAAGAATTTTAGATCTAGGTTTCTCTAAACTGACCTTTTAAAAATGGTGGTATGGAATACCCCTTCCACACTTAATACTGAGGAAATAGTGTTTAAGGTTGTTATTACCTCCAACCTAAACAACATTTTTTTTAATTTTTTTAACATGATTTGGAAGTACGAAGTTATTCGCAAATGCTTTGTATATATACTAATGTCAGAGAGATAAGTATATGATGTTATAGACAAATGTTTTGAAAAGAAATTTATTAAATACAGATTTATTTTGAGGCTTAGTTGTTGCTATGGATAAATAAATCTCAAATGGAATTGGTTGTTGTTTGTTTACTCGATAGTTAAATAGACGACTATCAAATATGGACCCAAAATGTAACTTTGGAAATATCTAGGAGAAACACGTGAGTTATATGATATAGTCATCTCTGATGATGTTGTACTATGCGTATAAAACTTGTTTCATTCTTTTAGGACAAATGATAAGGAAATCCGTCCACTAATGGCCATGAGGTGATCTCTGCTCTTTTTTTGACTATTTATTTCCTAAAGAACTAGGGTTGAGTTTACCAAAAACTATCGAATGTTGGTTCAAAGAGACCGGGATCAGATATGTTATCCGAAAACCACTTCGATCCAACTCAAGGGTTTCAAAGTGAAGACAACTTGAAGATTGTAAAATTGAAGATGGTGCTCTTTGAAGTGCAAGGGTTGCTTGTTACTAATCCTGAGGGTGACACTAAAATGGATGTTTTAGAGGTAGTGCCTTCATTTTGTTTATATCCTGAACAACTTATATAGACGAATGCCGGCATTGCATTGCTGCTTGGAGGTTAGTGTTGGCATTCCAAGTAGAAAGTGCTATATAAAAGGTAAAACGTAGCCTCAAGCCTCATCAGTAGGGAATGACTAAAACAAGGGAGATGCAGTAGGGCTAAGCGGGTCACTTCCAATTAGGGTATGATCATCCCTATCTAGAGTCGATATTATCTCTCATTTGTATGCTTTGGGACCCATTAACCAATGGGTCATCATATTTGGTACTATCCAATAAGGGTAGGCTAGTTCTCTGTTGACAGGGGATCTCGGCGGGGTCCTTGGTGTTATTTTATCTAGAGATGCACTATGACGGATGGTACCCAGTACCCTATCATTGTATGGAATCTATTCTCCAATAAGCAACGGACTTAGTTGTGCCCATCTATGCTGAAATGTGAGATGCAAGCATTTCGGCTACATCCCTATTTTATTTGAAACCATAGATATTATTATAATATCACTATACTCTATATACAAATGTTTTGGGTATCATAAGGTAAAAACTCATCCTATATTTATGTGCGGCGTGGTCTTATGAGATCCCTTTGATTTAATGGTTTTTATAAAGTTAAAGACTTATGCTTTACTCACACCATACCCCTGTTTGACCCTGAGTTTATTTTTCCTTTTTCCTAAACTCTTGGGTGCTTAAATTTGAATGGGCAGCCAACTCGTTCAGATTTTTTCCGCAGATTTATTTGGAGAAGCATAGAGTAGGTGGCTTCATTGATAGTTAGTTATTTTTTCTTGTTTCCGATGGATTATTTGTATATTGTATCAGTTAGGTAGGGATAGAATGTAATAATTGTCCTAGGGTAGAATTTGTATTAGTATGATTCTGATGTAACATTTTTCAAATGACTTTGTAATATATTATATTCAGTTATATATATATATATATATATATATATATATATATTGTTCCATTGCGTTGTGAGATTCTGTGTTGTTTAGTTTCTTCTCTTCTATCTTTTCTTTCACCCTTGATTTTCTCTCTTTCGGACGACTAAATGATAGGCACACAAATACCTAAGATGTATTAAGTGTCGTCTTTGATAGTAAGAAGAGCGGACCTTTACAGAGTTAACTGGGTAAAAATTAGTTCTCTAACTGATTAACTTTATTGAGAATTAATGTGCAGCTGATTCTTCACCTAAATTTAATTTCAATAAAGATAACTAATCTAATTACTACTCTATAATGGAATTAATATAAATTTCATAACTTTTATCAATTGCTTGAAAATAATATTCAACATGATCCTTCCTAATTGAAGTTTGTTTACTTATAGACATTGCTAGTTTGTAGGCATATTCGTTGTATGCATGTAAATAAATAAGCAAGAAAATTTATTTCATAATATATATATATATATAATATGACATATATGTTCAAAAATAATACATATACATGAATATTGAAAGAAATTAAAAGAATTATCCACACACACATTATTACAATAAGTATTCTTTTGCTAGCCATATGAAGTGTTCAAATCATTGAGAAAATAATTCTAGCGAGGTTCATATTTATGTCTAAATTTGTAATATAAAATTTGAAATGTGTCATCTTTCGTAATATTAATTATCAACTAAACTAAAAAAATAAACACATTAAGTGAATCTTGCATATTACTTAATAAATTAAATAAAAATTAAAAAAACCAAACTAAACATATATTTCGATAGTTTAAAAATTATTGTAAAATATAACAGATTATAATTAGATATTTGTGTATTTTAAGAAAAAGCATCTCTTGCATAAAAAAAATTTAGTTTATAAACTGTTACCAAATCCTAGGATGACTAAAGTGTTTAGAAAACTCCGCTTATTATTCAATATATATAAATATATGAATAGACGCTGTGTAAGAATGAAGATATATTTAATTTCATATGGAACTTAGAGTGAAAGTAAATTTTGAGAAAGACGTTTACTAATTTTAATTTGAAATTTAAATTAATCGAACTCTATTTGTCATACATGTTTTCTAGTTGTATTAATCATTTATTTTCAATTCCCATTCTTTAGTTTCAAGTGCATATAACAATTTCGTATTTCGACATAATGCAATTTATACTTTTTCTTCAACATTTTGATTGCTTTAGGTATCATATTGTATTAATGATGTAACATACCAAATTTTTATTAATTTAAATTTGGTTATTGTTGAACTTTTATAATATAATTCGAAAAGTTTCAAAATAAATAAATAATAAGTGATAATTTAAATGAATATAAAATTTCAAATTTCTTTTGAGTATAAAATTTGAAATGCTAAAAATAAAATCATTTGAATCTAAATTTTATACATATATGTGAATATATATATATATATATATATATGTACATATGTGGGTAAATTTGTATTTGTATATTGAATTTGATTTTTAATTTGAATTTAAATTTTAAAATAAATGCTTTAGTAAAATAATTTGCATTTATATACATATCTATGTGATTTATTTAATATGTATATAATTTCAAAAACATTCTCCTTTTAATAATGTGTATCAGTATAAAGCTAATATTTTTAATAAAAAATGAAAGTTTAAATACAAATTAAATAGTGTAAAATATTATGTTATAAAAATTAATTACAAGTGTCAAGTTGGCAAGGACTATAGAGACAAGTGTAATTCATGAGGAGAAAATTTAAACAAGTGTCATTTGCATCATTTCCATTTTCTTAGGAACATTTATAGAAAAGGAAATAAGTCATTTATCTTCTTACTCTTACTTTTTATTCATTTCAAAAGAAAAAAATTCTATGCAATCTTTACACCAGAAAAGAAAAGAAAAAAATCATCAAGAACAAACACAATTTCCTCAACTTTGAAATCAAGAAAACAACTTTCCAGAAGAAAAAAAAATCTGTAGCAAGCTTTCCACTCAATATCTTACGCCAAAAGTCAAGGATAATTCAAATCTTCAACAAATACTACAGAATCAAACAGTAGAATTTCAAGGATTAAAGAGAAACAGGAATCAATTTAAAAAAAGAAGAAGGAATTAGCAGACACAAGATTAAAGTGCAGGCCATAGATTTTTCTTCCCTCTGTTTCAACCAAAAAAAAACTGTAAGTGAATTTTTTTTAATTTGTTGTTAAAATATTAAGTAAGTAAATACATCAAAGATTTAAACAAGTTTACACAAAATTTGTCGCAGCTAACAAATTCAAATCAAGCTAAGAAGAAAAAAAACGACAGTCCCAGGTTGGATTTTCAAATAGGAAACTATCTCTGCTAAGTTTTTACAGGTGAGTAAATCTTTCAAGAACTTGATTTTGATCTATTGTCTAAATACATGATGTAAGCAAGTTGAATATGGTTTGCATGCAACAAAAAAAAAATCTGTGAATGAGCTACGCATTTTGCCTGTGCCTGTTAGTTCAGGTTTGGATCATCTCTGTTACAGGTTACAGGGATTTAAAGGAAATTTTGATTTGGATTTAAAACAAATTAAAGTTTAAGTAAGACATTTTTTCATATTTTAATTTAATTAATTTTGTTACATTACTTTAGAAAATCAATTATTAAATGTAATTAAGAATGATGATTAAGTTAAATGTAATTAGGATAACCTGTCGAATGACTCTGCACTGAGTTGCTCCGGTATAGAGATCTCCAGATGTGATGGGGAGTCCGATCAAGATTGTGGATGCCCGGATTGCAAGGGCTTCTTCGGAAGTGCCTTTGATTCTGTTCGAACCTGGAACAGACTTGTATGGTTGTATGTCTGACATTACAAACTGAGATATAAAGCTGATTTCTTTCAAATACATATCTGTTGGTGGCGGAGAATTTATTCTCTTAGCTTAACACCCTTCTTTGAGACGTACGAGCTCAGAGGTTATGTAGTTGAAGGTTATTAGTGACATACTCCCAATTTGGTTGTGTGGCATGCTGAGTGCTGCTGATCATTTGTTGATCGAAGCATGGCTTTGTGAAAAAGCGTAGCTTTATGGACAAGACTTCGTCAAACCTCACAACCCGGTTATGATCGAAACAGGAATCGTAGCAGCAAGGTTATTTGAGGGCAGCGCCCCCTGAGGGTATGTCCATTTCCTTCTGGATTATGAGTGGTATATCATGGTATGGAGCCCAGATACTTACTTTATGGTTGCTGCAAACTTATTGCTTTGTGGTTTCGGTTGATAAGCGCTTCAGATAAAGGTTGGTAACGATCGAGTAGTGGCATACTCGTGTCAGTTGTTACCTAGTCACAAAGGTAACTCGGCCTTGTGTAGTAGAGATCCGGTTAGGTTCTCGGGGACGTCCCTCCAGAGGCGTTCCATTTTATATGGGAAGTTCCTTTGCCCGACCATTTGTTGGAAATCCAATCATCCAATACGAGCCCTTTGCGGTTTTAGTTGTAGAACCTGCCATTTAACATGGTAGCTATAGTAGGCATACTATAATGGTATGTATGCTGGCTAGGATTAATATTATACTTTCGAAAATGTTTTCACACTATGCACTAGTAATAATATTTAAAGTGTTTTCTCGTATTAAGCATTTTTGACTGTCATAGGGAGAAATCTCCTCCAAGTTTGCGCTTGCATTGTGTGTGTGGTGGGAGGCCTTATGGCAGTTTCATTTTCAAAAAGCATTGCGAATTTCTTTCAAATTCTTTTGTTTGCTTTTGATAAAAATAAACTGCTTTTATTTCAAACAACTGTTTTGTTTACTCATACCAGTCCCATGGCTGACCCGAAGTTTATTGTTCCTTTCCTAAACTCTGGGTGCCTATAATTTTCCACACGGGCAGCCTAGAAGCAGGTTATCCTTGTTTTGAATCTAGCTTGGATTTTGAAGTCTTTTGGAAGTTTTCGGATTCTGGAAGCTTTGGATTTGGAAATCTTTTGAAGTGTTGGAGTTTTTGTAGACCTTGTCGAAGTTGAAGTATGTTGGAAACTCATTGAAGTTCTGTTGTCCTATTATGGTTGTATCATATTTGTATTACTCTGTTATTTGGGATGTTGTTGTATGGGATATTGTACCATTTTGTTCCTATGTTGATATATGATACTCATTTTGTTTCCGCTGTTATATTCATCTAATGTTGTTATAAGCTCCATCCGAACTGAAATTCGACGTTTGAATCTCCGGCAGTCGAATACAAGTGAGATATTTGATGTCGATTTTTGAACGCTGAATTTCGGGTCGTGACAAATGAGCTTCTATATTGATTTGTGACAATAAACTATGAGAAAATCATCCCTTCTTGAAGTGTGATATTAGTGGATATATGTGAGACTACGTTTCAATATTTTGGGAACTTATGCTTAAGTCTATTCATAATTATATGCTAAATATTATTTCACTAAATTGATATATACTATATAGTTTATTATATATAAGTTCATTCTTTAAACATTTTCATTCATATTGGGAATTGTTAATGGAAAAAAGATTTCGATAAAAGGGAGAAAAACTGCATTGTTTGATTGGATAATTTTGATAGTGAAATAATATAATCATTTAATTCTTCCCTTACAAAATTAATATCAAAATACCATATTAATTGTTTCATGTTTATATTTCTTCACTTATCTTTCACATACTTTTATACTTCTTCAAAACTTTTTAAATTTCATCCTTAAAATACTGAAACTATAATCCCCAATTTGAGTAATTACTAAAATTTAAGATTATAAATGGTTACACATATTTTCAATCTCTATTATCTAATCTTCATCGAAAGTTAAATCTCCTCCTATTTAAAGCTTTAGTATTATTGTTTCAGTTAGTGAAATTTGAAATTAAAGGACATTATGATGATTGATGTTTGAGTACTATTTGGAATGTTAAAATATGAACAGTATTTTTTTTGTTCCAAATTAAATAAAGAATCAATTACATATTAATTCTTGAATTGGTTCCCTTTAATAGTTAATCGGAAGTTTACATGTTTTCTTTTTAACTTATTTAGTTATTAATATTACAAGGAAAGAGTCACAGGTCCCTGTTTTGGATGTTGTTATAAGAAAAGTCCCTGTAGATATGAATATGTAAATTTAGTCCATATTTTTTTAAAAATAAAAAACGCAAGGTATTTTGCATTTTTCTGACAGAAAATGCAAGCTAACTTGCAACTTTTTGACTATGAATTTTTATTTCTGCAAATTTTGAAAATTTTAAAACTTTTAAAAATTTTGAAAAGCGCAAGTTAACCTGCGCTTTTTATCAGAAAAGGACAACCTAGTTTGCGCTTTATTTTGCAAGAAAAGAGCCGCAGCTCCCTTCTTTTTAATGTTGTTATAGGAAAAGTCCCTATAGAAATGAATATGTAAATTTGGTCCCTATTTTTTAAAAATAAAAACACAAGGTGCTTTGCATTTTTCTGATAGAAAATGCAAAGTAACTTGCAATTTCTAATTTTGGAACTTTTTTCAAAGTTTTGAACATTTTTGAAATTTTCAAAATTTTGAAAAGCACAAGCTAGTTTGCACTTTCTTATTTTGAAACTATTTTTGAAATTTTTGAAATTTTTGAAAAGCGCAAGGTAACCTGTGCTTTCTATTAGGAAAGCACAAGGTAACTTGTGCTTTCTATTAGGAAAGCGCAAGCTAATTTGCGCTTTCAAATTTTGAAAAATTTTAGAAATTTTCAAAATTTTCAAATGTTTAAAAAGCGCAAGCCAACTTGCGCTTTCTGATTTAGAAAAAATAGGGAGCTAATTTACGTACTCATTTCTACAAGGACTTTTTCTATAACAACAACAGAAATATGGACCTTTCATGCAAAGCCACTTTATTTTGAAATTTTTGAAAATTTTAATTTTTTTGAAAAATGCAAGTTAACTTGCGCTTTCTGATTTATAATTTTCGTAATTTTTGAAAAGCGCAAGTTAACTTGCAATTTTTATCAGGGAAGCGCAAGCTAGTTTGCGCTTTTTGATTTTTTTTTTAAATTTTGAAATTTTCAAAAAAATTTAAATTTTTGAAAAGCACAAGTTAACTTGCAATTTCTATAAGGAAAGCGCAAGATAGTTTGTGCTTTCTGATTTAGAAAAATAAGGACTTAATTTACATACTCATTATTATAGAGACTTTTCTTACAACAACATCAAAAATAGGGACCTTCAAGTGCAAAGCCCCTATTAATATTATTAATGATTTTACCTAAGATCTACTAATGAATGAATATTATATTTTTCATCCTTAGTATTCAATTAAATATTTGTAGTTGAATTTATAAAAAATGCTAATTAATACCTATTACACATGTGCTTTAATAAATTAGAAACTTGGAAAAAAATGAAGGCTATTTCTAGTATTTTTAATATCGAATGAAGTTGAAAGTAAGAATTTTAGAAACTTTAAACAAATGCATATATTATATTATAGTAAATTTAGTCATCACCATGATTATACAAGGAAATAAACAAATGACGAAAGATTCATTTTAGTGTATAGATAATTCGATATTATATAAAAGCTTTATCTATAAATAATTATATAGTAGGAACCATAAATATATATTTACTACTATAAGCGACTAAAAGTTGACGTAAATTATGATAGATATATTTGTTATTTTAGGTTTTAGTTCGAACTAAGTAGAGAATTAATCATACATAATTTCAAATTATTTCCTTTTGATTTTATTTCAAGATATTTATTCATGGGCTAATTCTTGAATTAGTTCCCTTTGATGTCGATTAATTGAATTAATGACCACCAATAGACATATTCATATAGTTATAATCAAATAACCATACTAACGACAAAAAAATACATCATATTTGTTTCTAAAATTAACAGCCAAACCAAAAAATAAATATGTTACCTAAGTAACTGAATTCTGCATTTACTCTAGTTAGTTTACCAAAAATACATTTTCAACCTAATATTTATTTTTGAAACTAAAAGTATAAAAACCCAATATCATTATTTGTTGAAACTAAAATGGATGTGCAATAAGGGTTTCACTAACTTTATAACTTTAGTACCCAGTATATCATTTAAGTTTATGGATCATGTAGCAAGTTATGCAAACTAATAATTATATATATATAGTTCTCATTGCGTCATTTGTACTATATTAGCTTTACAAATATCTTGAATTGCCAACCATGCTTCTTTCATATTTCATGATTCCAACTGCCTAAACATGTTCCTAATATGTCAAAAATTATGCAAATGGTGAAACAACACCATGAGTGTCACCGGTAAATATGCAAAATATATTAAAGCCTGGATTTGATAGAGATGGTCAATATAAGTTTTTGTAAAAGGTCACTTTAGATTTTATAACAAAATATTAAACATATCAATAACCGAATGTTTAAAAACAATTATTCAAAAAAACCTCTAACCTAATTTCAGAATCGCGCAATATAGCTAGGTCAAAAGTGCTATTTTTCTTTAAAATACCATCAAATTATTATTTGATGTTCTTTACTTCATGTATAATATTTTTGCACAAATTTTTTTCTTATATAATTATATGGTCAAACTTAGAAAAGGATAAATGTCACCTCCAAGTGGTTATTTAAATATGGAGTTGATACTTACGAAACAGTGAACCATATATTCCTAACAAAATAAATGAATTAAACAAAATGCAAGATCGCACTAAACAAAAATAGCCAAATGAAAGTCAATTATTGTGCAAAACTTGAGTATAAAATAAAATTTTCAACTTTTTCTTATAACCGATTTTACCAACCAATAGGAGATTCTGTGTTATCCACATATCTATAAGACCAATAACTTTTTGAATGACAAATGAAGATAACTATATTCATAATTTTGCAGACCGAAAATTCAATCTAAAATTAAAACAAAAACTACAAATTCAACATCAAACTAACTGAAAAGATAAATAATAAATAAGGCCCAACCATTTAATCAAGCTCTATCAAAACAGTAAGCCACGTTTTTTCTTTGGAGGTCTTCAAGTTAATTTTCCATTAAATCTCTAACATTAAAACCAGTTGGTAAAAAAATCACTACAAACTACGAATAAAATCATATATAATTCTAGATGAATAAAAGTGAAAACCTATTGATGAATTCAATCAAATTCTAGTTAGAACATTTAAAAAGATTGACTAAAAACAGTTTGAAGTTTTATTTAATTTGTTCTACTCCTGGAATAGAATTTTTTTTATCATACCATAAATTAGAAACTAGAAAAAGGGGGAAAGACAATATGTTTGGAAAATGAATTAGAAATGAAAGAATTAGAAGATGATAAATGCTTTAGACATAAGTAAATAATGAAATAATGAATGCATGATTGTAGTTCATTGAAATAAGAATACAAAAATGCAGACTAGACTTTTGTATAATTATATAACGTAATGGAATAGATAAATAGAAAGTTCAAGCATGAATGATATCATTATATATTCTGTAGGCATTAATGGTATCATTGATACTTATGATATACAATAATAGAATTATAAATAAGTTCAGGTTCTCTAACACAATATACAACATTTAAATACAAAAGGTTTGTACAACACTTAGTTAAAATTGAACTTCTAATAAAATTTTAAAGTTGGCTAGATCAAGATTGTTACATTTTCTTCAAAACACTATACAAAAATTTATTATTTTAATATTATTGCACTTTAGGTATAATATTTTCTATCCAAATTTCTTATATAATTATATAGGTTGGAGTTTGAAAAGGATAAACATTACCTCTAATAGATTACTCAAAACCGGAGTTGATATCCATGTAGAAAGTACCAATTGTTCCCTATAGAATAAATGAACTAAATAAAAAGAAAAAATCATACAAAATAATAAAAATCAAATAAAAGTTAATTATTATACAATACTTGAGAATTAAACAAATGTTTCAACTTTACCTGTAATAGATTTTACTAATCAAGAGGAGATTTTGTGTTATTCGCATATTTATAAAATTAGTAACTTTCTACATAACAAATGAAGAGAACTACATTCATAATAATCTTAAAAACTAAAGAGATGACCTCAAATTAGAAATTAGAACAAACCTTCAAATTCAACATCAAATTAAATGAAAAAATAAATAATAATAATAAAAAACCAAACCTTTTAATCAACCTTGACCGAACCGGTAAGCTATTTAATTTTTGGAGGCTTTCGGATTATTTTTCCATAAAGACTACAACATTGTAAGCAATTAGTAGAAAAATAATCATTGCAAAATATGAATATAATCATAAATAGTTTGGATGGACAAAAAGTGAGAAACAACCGCAATTTCAATAAAATTCTAGTTAGCTTAGAATATTTAATTAGATTGACTAAAAATACTTTTGATATAATTTTTAATCTTTTTTAGATTGGGAATATAATTATTATTGAATCATAGCATACGTATGAAACTGGAAAAGAGAAAGAAAAAATATTGTGAGAAAGTGAAATGGAAATGAAAAGATTAAAAGATGATAAATGTTTAAGATATGCATAAAAAAATGAAATAATAAATGCATGATTGTTGTACATGTAAATTGTTAATTCTCTAGATACTGATTTTGATGACAACAACCATATAAATATCACTACTAATGTACCTTCGAGTGGAGAAGTTATTTCAGATATATTATTGAGACATTTACAGAGATAAACAAGAACTTAGCGAAAGAAAATGGATTATATATGAAGGTTAACTGGAGCAATAGAAGAACGAAAATGATTGAAGACGAATGCTAGAAGGACGAAGGTGTTTGAAGTAATAAGTAGCTGGTTGAGTTTTAGAATTCCTTCTTAAAGAGCCCATGGGAATTATAGTTGCAGATCATCAACCATTGACCTTCCGAATCATAAAAAATTCACAAATATTATGTATTTTGAAATCTAAAAATTTGCAACACTTATTGGTGTTGCTTTTCTGTTTGAAAAATGCATATATGTCGACATGTGTCTTGTTGGTCAGTTTTTTAAATTTTAAATCAAGGTATTTTCCTACCACCTCTTCACCAAAAGACATGTCTCCTTAACCACTACTTAAAGCCTTTGGAAGACAAATTTTCCAATCAATTCTCTCCTCTTTCGCACACTCTTTCTCTTCCATACTACTGTAAGAACATCCCATTGTATACTCTTCCATTCTACTTGCAAATCGATATTATTCCCACCAATTCTTCACTGATTTGCAAACCACATAATATCAGAGAGTTTCTACTTTAATTCATATCATTCTTTCTCTGATTTAATCCTATTTCTCAAAGAATTCAAAAATATATTGCAACTAGAGGTCTATAGGATTATTGTATCGAATTTGCAAGAATCTATATTGAAGATACGACTACTTGCCATACTCTATTGTTGTTTGTAAAGAGAAGAAGGTGTTCTTATTACCTATGAATTGAAGTGGGTGTTCTTGTAGCCCAATAAATGAAGAGAATGTATCTTATAGCCCATGAAATCAAGATTGTGATGATGTTATTACCATCCTTGGAAAGCAAGTGATTAAAGAAGAATTTTACATGGTGTAGTGTAGGATTGGATGGAGGATTGGTTAATCCGAACCTGTACAAAAATCTTTGGTGTTATTTACTTTACTGCATTTTACTTTATTACTTACTTATTCTTTGATTTCTTGTTTCTATTTGGAATTAGAGTAGATAAATTTTAAATTCATAAGTAGTTAATATACACTTCGCCCTCTCTAGTTTTTAAGTAGCCTTAAGATCAATTCCACATTATTTTATAGAAAGCCCAATTTCAAACATCTAGTACAGAGCACTTGTTTTCAAAAATTCATAACTTGGTTTTTTAAAAGTATAAATGACCAATGACACTTTTAACACTTTTTTAGAAGGGCAATCTACTTCTAAACCCTCTCTATTTGATGGTAGTAATTATGCATATCGGGCTTGTAGGATGAAATTTTATTTGCAGTCTAATGGTTTAGATATTTGGAACATTACCCAAATAGAGTACACTGAGCCCAAGTGAACTATTCACAATGGACACTAGACCAAAGACACACGCACTCAGTAACTCAAAGGCCATAAACATTTTGTTTTGCACCTTAGAAAGAAACAAATTTAATCGAGTGTCTATTTGTAGGTCCGCATATGAATGAAACCAATGAGTCTATTTCTGATAAAGTATTCTAGTAGAGGACACTAGTAAAGTAAAACAAACTAAGATATCTATGCTAACTAACCAATTTTAAGCTTTACAAATGAAACCAATGAGTCTATTTCTGATATGTATTCTAGATTTTAGGATATAATGCATGCATTAATATCATTAGGAAAGAAAATTACGGAAGAAGATAAAGTCGGAAAGATCTTTAATTCGCTTTCGAATGAATGGGACAGAAGACTTTGGCAATCGAAGAAGCCAATTATATTAGTACTATGAAGATAGATGATTTTGCTAGTAATCTAATGCCCTGTGAAGTAAAGTTGCAGGTTAGAAAAGAGAATCAAGCAAATGAAAAGAAACCACTATCAATGCTACGAATGACAATGATAAACCAGATAATGATGCTGATGATGATGGTATCGAGTTTATGACTATGAGTTCAAGACATGAAATATTGGAAAAACGAACAAACTTCGAATAATTAACAACAATAATTCTAGAAACAGAAATGCTGTTAAATGTTTCAAAAGTGACAAACTCGATCATTTGAAAAGAGACTGTCACAACCTGAAGAAATCAAAGTACTCTTTGAACACTTTCAATAAGAAGAGAAAATAGCTTTCAACACAACATGGAATGATTCAGATACATCATAAAGCGATAGCTATTCAGAAATAGAAGATGCTAACATGCGTTTCATGCCAAAGGATAACCAGGTATAGAATTTTAATACAGAAATTATGAATGTCTTAAATGATATGTACGAGGGATATAAAACTCTTAGGAAAGAGTACAAGAATAGTTTAGAAAAGATAGATAGATTAAAAATGTTTATGAAATGTTAACTGGAGGAAAAAATGTCTAGAAGATGAAATTGAAAGACTAAATGGACATAATGATAAAAAGAATTTAACACTTGAAAGTTTTGAAAAACTGAATAGTGAAAATGAATCCTTAAAATAAATAAAAAATCAACGAAGTCAGAGATCACTGATCTGAATGACAAAATAGCATCTCTAAACAATGGTATTCTTAACTATAATAAGGAAATTGATCGAAGGAAAACTGGTGTTAGTAAATTTAACAGAGGGAAGGATAATCTAGAAAACTTATTAACCCACTAATAATAAACATGGACTTGGATACACTGCTAAAGCCAAATCAAAGAAAAATAGTACTCGATGTAGTAAATTTGTAAAGGCAACCGAGTTCAAACCAAAACCTAAGAAACTAAAGTTCAAATCTCTAAACAAGTTCATTAATTTATGGTTTCCTAAAAGGTATGGCAATAATGAGAAAGAAAAATATGTTGATAATTTTATTAATAATATTCATTTATCCAATGATTATATTTTGAAAGGGCATTCAAACTCTTCATAGGTTTGGCTTCCTAAAAATTAACCACATGGATCCAAAAATAAAATAGGACATCAGTGCGTGTATTATATATTTTTAGGTACCAAACAATGGATAACGGATAGCAGATGTTCAAAGCATATAATCCATATATACCGAGCAAGATTAAATACAAAGATGGGGAGTTGGATATAATTCAAAAGGATACTGGCATCGGCAAAGTCAGTAACTCTAAAAACAATTAATATTTTCAATATTGTACTTCTTGCTTTATATTGATTTTGATTCCTCTTATACGTTCTAGTTATATACATCTCATATACCTGTATCTACAAATCTATCATATTGTCTAGTTGTGCCAAACAATTCTTTTTCATGCTTTTTGTTGATGGAAAAGGAGGAGAAAATGTATAAATATATTAGGCAAAATTATAATAAATTTAGGGGGAGTCAAATATAAAATATTATATTTTCTCTCAATTGTAAGGCTGTTATCATAAAAAAGAGGAGATTGTTAATAACCTAGGTATTGATTTTGATAACAACAGCCTTATAAATATTACTAATAATGTGTCTTTGAGTTGTCCAGTTATTTCAAATATGTTATTAAGACATTTATATAAATAAACAAGAACTCAATGGAAGAAAATAGATTATACATAAAGGTTAATAAGAGCAATGGAAGAACAAAACTAATTGAAGAAGAATGTTGAAAGCATAGAGGTTTTTGAAGTGATGAGTAGTTGGTTGAGTCTTAAAATTCCATTTTAAAGACCCCGTGATAATTATACTTGAAAATCATCAACCATTGACCTCAACCGAATTATAAAAAATCCATAAATATTTAGTATTTTGAAATCTAAAAATTTGGAATGCTTATTGGTGTTGTTGTTCTCTTTAAAAAATTCCTATATGTAGACATATGCCTCATTAGTCAATATTTTAAATTTCAAATCTGGGGATTTTCCAACCACCTCTTCACCAAAAGACATGTCTCTTCAACCATTATTTAAAGCCTTTGGAAAATGAATTTTCCAATCAATTCTCTCCTATTTCTCATACTCTTTCTCTTCCATACTTTTGTAAGAAAATTACATTGCATACTCTTCCATTCTCCTTGCAAAACGGTACTATTTCAATATAATTCTTCATCAATTTGCAAACCACACAATATCAGAGAGTTTTTACTTGAATTCATTTCATTCTCTCTTTAATTTCACCATATTCCTCAAAGAATTCAAAGATATATTGCTACTGGAGGTCTATAGTATCATTGTATCCAGTATGCAAGAATCTATATCGTAGATGTGATAACTTGCCATACTCTATTGTTGTTTGTAAGGAGAAGAAGGTGTTCTCATAGCCTGTGAAATCAAGAGAGTGTTCTTGTAGCATGATAAATCAAGTGGGTGTATCTTGTAGCCCGTGAAATCAAGATTGTAAAGATGTTCTTGCCATCTGTGGAAAACAAGCGATTATTGTGAAAATATGCATGGTGCAATACAGGACTGGATGTAGGATTGGTTAATCTGAACCCGTATAAAAATACGTGGTGTTATTTACTTTACCGCATTTTACTTTATTACTTATTTATTCTTTGGAGGTGGAGCCTTGGCGCAATGGTTAGGTCACCTGCATGGTGATCTAGGCTCCCAAGTGCGATTTTGGAAATAGCTATAAAGACCCGTCTCTTCAACTTTCGAAAATCGACACTAATACATCCTTGGTATTCACGTGCTACAAATCCAAGTGCTGAAGGGGCGGTTCTTTAAAGGTAAGAAAGAAAAATTGATAGAACAAAATCTTACACGAATGGAATAACATATAATATTTCAATATATAATCTTTACAATGGAGATTTAAATATATTTATCAGAGTCTATCCTAAGCTCAACCTGGACAGTTATAAATGCCATCCTCACAATTGCTGAAAACAACAAAACGCAAATGTAGTGGGGATGGAAATGGGTAACTATCTATAGGAAATATTCAGCTCAAAACTCCATCCAATTACTCCAAGTCAAACCTGAATTACTTGGCTGCTTGGGAAAATTAGGGCACCCAGAGTTTAAAGGAAAAGAAAACAAACTTTGAGTCATGAGACTGATATAAGAAACTCAAAATATGGATGTTGAAAACAAAGCATATCTTATATGACCATGCCGCACATAAACACGGAGTAGTTTTTACTTTATGATAACAAAAACATTTGCTATGCAAAATACGGGGAAATTATTTTTAAGGGGCCTGCTATTTAGACACAAATTGGTGACATAAATGGTGACACAAAAGATCTTGACCATTGAATCTTTTTGTTTTTATATGAAAGGTGGAATTCAGTGGGCAAACTAACGGTAGAGATCCATTATGTCACCAATTGTGTCATAAAATTGTGATTAAATAGACTTTCCCTATTTATAATGACATTCTTTTTAAAAAAATTGCAAGTAATCTTATGAATCTTATCCAAAATCGTAATCATTATTAGATTCTGGATTGTTAGGCTCTACAAACAAGTCTGAAAGCATTTATTGGAAAATGGGTTCCATGCAATGACAAGGTAAGGGACTACCTTCCATACAGTATATCTCTAAAGGGATGTATCGAGGATACACAAACAGTCTTCTACATCTGGCAAGATCAATCTATCCCTTTTTGGCACTCACACATGGCTTAGATAGAAATCGAATATGTCATCACCCCGGTCATAACTGATCTATTTGAGAGCTCTCTTAGCATACACAACATAGTCGACATATATAAAGTAATCTAGCAGGGTGATGATCTTACCCTAATGGTTGTGAACCACTTAGCCTTATGGCGTACCCTGTTTAATCCATTACCAGGTGATGAGGCCTGAGGTAAAGATTAACTTTCACATAACACATTCCACTTTGAATGCCACGTTACCAATTTATAATTACACAACTGATTTCTACAAATGCATAACTCTTGAGCTAGTAGGTCTCAAGAAAGGGTGTTAAGCTAAGAGAAGTTGCCTTATTCGCTACCAAACAGATGATACGTCTACAGAGATCAATCAAAGTGATTAGAAATGCAACGTCAGACATTCATCCGTACAAGTTATTCAGGAATAGGACAAACCGAAGGAACTTTCGTACCGCATCCTCTCGGGAATAATCCATAGGATTAGTAGTGAGTAGCCCTTGTATCGATTATCAAATGAAGATACTACTGCGACATATATATGATATGGTAAATATCCCCTGAGGGTCAGTGACAAAAACAGCCCTTTATTTCATTACTTATCATTCCATATCTTCTCTTCGAATAGGTAAATTTGTTCGAAGTGGTTTTCGGATAAGAATCACTCAAACTCGACCCAGATTCCTTCGAACTAATCATCGATAAAAATTGTTTAGTGAATAGGGAATTATTATTTGATTGATTTATTTCTTAATATCTTCTAGAGATATATATCTTTAAAACATTTCCTTCCAGTATATACGGAATCATTAAACCTCTCTTATCAAATCCTTTGATTATCTTAAAACCATCTTACATCTTGGAGTAATTCCAAATCATTTCATCCTTTACTTAGGAAAATAATTCCAAATCATTTATTTAAATCTTAACAAAATATTTCTTATTTTTAAAACATAATTTTTTAACATTTTTGAAACCATGTTATCTAAGATGGTAAATCCAAATTAGTTAGTATTCGAGTAAAACGGATTCAATGAAATTTTACTAATTTTACTTGACATCAATTTTTGTATTCCACCTTTACTATCCGTCGAATAGTGGTGAAATCGCCTTTTAAATTCTCAGAGATAGAATGGGTTCCCTCCTTGGATTTTATTGCCAAGTATAAGAAGATTATCTATATTCAATCCAAGTTGTTTAAAATTAGAAAATTAAATCTTTTATACTTGTCATTTTCAACATTTCGACCTTATCTATTCCTCGTCCAAAAAAGGCCAGGTGAGCCAGGGCACTGGTTGCTCCTTAACATCTCCTTAGTTCAAGCACCTCAAACTCGGATTTCACGAATAGAAAAATCCAGTCTACTCGTTGGCTTTTGATACGAAGATTAAATCACTTGATTTTTAACATCTTTTCTTTAAATCATTTATTTAAACTCTTTTAAATAAATTTTAAAACTTTCAGATTATCTTTAAAACACTTAATTATCCATTTAAAAATACTTAGAGAAGATTTGAAAAAGAATTGTTAAGTTTAAAACTATATTTCAAAAGTTATTAAAAATTGCTGCAAAAAGTGCTACGAATAGTGCTTTAAAAGCTTATTTGATAAAAAAACTTGGCCATCGTTTAAAAGTCCAATTTTTTAAATTAAATATCTTTTAAAACATTTTAAAATATTTATATAGTTTATTCCATATTTCTAAAGAATTTAAAATATCATTTATAAATAATTTGTCACTTTGGTTTTCGAACTGCCAAAGCGAGACTATTTCGAAAACTTGATTTGCTCATATTTCAAAATCTACTGAATGAAATCTTGATCCTTTTTTTTTCTTTGAAACTATGATTATAAGAGTTTGAAAAATTCTTATTACAAAGAATTCCGACTTCGAATCCATCGTTTAAATGGATTTAACTTTCTATGGAGCGTCATCGCGAACTACCGCTACGCGACGCGCCTATTTTAACTCATTATCTAATTTCTTTTCAAACTTCATTGAAACGCTTTTAAATGTTTATAAAACATTTACAAATCGTTTTAAACCATTTTCAAGAGGTTTAACAATCTCATGTAGACCATTTCATTCATTAAAGGAAAGTGATTTCCTTTGTGATTTTCGACGTGTATTAAATATGACTTGTTAATACAATCAAATAATTATACCATCATCACCCAAACATGATAAACAATCACAATAAGCAACCATAGTCAAACATATATCATGCAATATATAGTAGATATAAATCGAGTTCTCACCATAATAACCAATACTTCCTACCAACATTCAACAAATCAATGCTTCACTAAACATCTCCTAAACACCCAATGCTCACAGCCATGTACCTTCGCCCCACCTTTGCTCTCGGCCTAACCTCCTCTCCCTTCCTAATCATGCTTTCTATGATGTATTAGGCTCAACACTAGAGTTTAGAAGAGATTGGAGAAAAGTTAGTTAACTTTTGAAAAAGTTAAAAAGTAATCAGTGGATTAGTGCTTAAGCACTTCCACTATTTATAACCCTCCTACTTTTTCTTAAATTTTAAGAAAGATGAGAGACTTCCATGGAAGCTATTAAAGAGAATTTAGAAATATCAAGAATGAAGAAGAATAAGAAGAAGAAGTGAAAGGTCTGTGAAAATGAGAAGGTATGCATGTGTATTTATATGATTTCCACCAGGTAAAGCCTTCTCCACATCCTCCATCCCCCACATCATACATGCATCACCCTCCATGTCACCGTACACGTTAGCCCCTTTCCCATGTGCTTCCATGTGCAATCTCATGTTTGTGCGTCCTTGGTGTGTAAGAGTTGACTTAAGAAGCTTAAAGGTTAAGGAAACTAAAAATCTTTGAATTTTCTTTTATATATATATCTGTGTGTGTATACATTTATTTGTTCATGTGCATGTTTCAAAGTGTACATGTGTATGTGTGTGTGTATATATATATATATATATATATATATATATATATATATATGTACATGACATATAAACAAGGTTGCAATGAATTTTGAACAACTTCCGTTCATTAAACCGTTAAAAATCGAAAAACCGATCCTCGATCACATTTTCACTTATAAACTAAATTACATATAAATGTAAAAAAAATTGAAAATAAATATCATTATTAATTAATTAAAATGACCATATTTGATTTAGAAAACCATATAAATTAATATTAAACAATTGTTTACAAAAATCGCTATTATATTAACAAAGCGATATCAATTTTTCTTATATTTTCAAATCAAATATATATCTTTATAAAATTATTATAAATTATTTATTATCACTTTATAACTAGTTCAAATTAATTATTATCATTTAGAAACAATTATTTGAATAATTTGAATAATTATTAAATCATTAAACCTCAATTTAATTTCATAAATCAATTATTACATATATGGGCATCACTGATGATGTCATATATACATTTAATTTCTAAAAATAAAATAATTAATTTTATTTCATATTCTTATTAAATTATAAAAATAAGTGTATATATCCAGCTCTGTATGGGACGTTTTACAATTATAGAATTGTTTATCGATAAAACGATTTTCGGCTATTTTATTAGTAAATCTTTCCAAAGGAAATATTTTTGCGAACATTTTTCCAAAATAAGTCCATTATCATTATTTATCACTTAAAACTTGATTATTTATGAAAAGTGATCTATATTTGAATATTTAAAATAATTTAAATATCTTTAGTTAAAAAATCAAATTATGAGTCATTACAACAACCTCTTCGCAATGCGAGGGAAAGGATGTGTACATCATCGACCTCCCTAGAGCCCACTATCATGTGAAAGCCTCATGCACTGGGTTCTACTTTTACTTATTCTCTGATTACTTATGTCTGCAATTAGAGTAGACAAAGTTTTAAATTCATAAACAAGTAGTTAATATACACTTCACCATCTCTAGTGCTTAAAAAGCCTTAAGATCCATTCCACGTTGTTTTACAGAAAGCCTAATTTCTAACATAAATAATAATATAAACAATTAAAAAATTAACTTTTATATATAACGTAATAGCTGAAAGTTCGGGCGTTAATGAAATCATTATGTATTATATAGGCATTAATGGTATCATTAATACTTGGGACTATAGTAATAGAATTATAAATAAGTTTCAGTGGTGTAACACAATATAAAAAATTTAAATAAAAATAGGTTAATAAAATACTTATTTAGAACTAAACTTCTAACAAAATTCTAAAGTTGTCTACCATAGCTAAATCACAAGTATTACATTTTCTTCAAAATGCTATATAAAAATTTATTGTTTTATTGTTTTTTCACTTCATATATAATATTTTCTACCAAAAATTATTTTCTTATATAATTATGTAGGATATAATTGGAAAAGAATGAAAGTTACCTCTAATAGATTATTCAAAACTGGAGTTGATATCTATGCAGCAAGAACTAATTGTTCTCTATGAAATAAATGAATTAAGCAAAATGCAAAATCACACTAAATTAAAAAAATCAAATGACAGCCAATTATTATACAAAACTTGATAATAAAGTTTTTAATTTTACCTGTAATAGATTTTGCTAATCAATAGGAGATTTTATGCTATCCAAGTATTAATAAAATTAGTAACTTACTGCAAGACAAATGAGCAGAACTATATTGAATCTTACAAACTAAAAACATAACCTAGGCTAACCCCTTCCCTCTACTTCTGTCCCCGAAACGAAAGAGTCACTCTGCCGGGCCAGTATATTAATTGGGAATCCAACCAGAATCTAAGCGACTAGTTGACTGTTGAGAGGTAGTGAAGCTGGACGAATGAAGGTGCGGAGCGATGAAGAGTAGCTCGCACAATGGGTAGGGGTGAAGTACGCAATTTTCTTTTTGAGAAATGCAACATTAGATCAATTGAAAAGAGAAATACTAAGAAATTTCTAACCTTTTAATCAAGCTCGACCGAACCAGTAAGCTAAGTTTTTTTGGAGGTCTTTATATTATTTTTCCATAAAAACAGTGACATTGAAACCAATTTGTAGGAAAACAATCGTTGCAAAATATGAATAATTTAATAAATAATTCAAGATTAATATGAAGTGAAAAACCATTGATGAATTCAATCAAATTCTAGGTAGATTAAAAAAATTAAGGAGATTGAGTAAAAATTGTTTGAAAATAATTTTTATTTTGATTTAGACTGAGAATAGAATTGTTTTTGAATTATAGCACATACATGAAACCGAAGAGGGGGAAAAGACGATATTGAGAAAATAAAATGAAAGTGCTAGAAATGGAAGCTAATAAAAGTCTGAGATGTATGTTGGTGTTTCATTTAAGATGTCTAGTAAGAACATAATTTATAAAACATTAATGAGTCCATTGTTGTTTCTTTCAATAAATAATGGTAATAGAAAACATAATGAAAATGTATGAAATTGTTAAATCACTAGGACACATGGCAACACATAAGATTTTTTAAGGAATCTGGAAATGAAGAGTCATGTAGATCTATACTCACCTTTCATATATATATATATATATATATATATATATATATACATATATATCAACAAAAAATAGTAAAATTATTTTTTTCATTCAACCACAAAGATATATAGCCACCTAACATAAATTTTGTATATAAAAAATAATGACAAATTTAATTTCTAAATTAGTTATAATTCTTTACAAAACTATTCTCAATTCTTTACTCTTGTTTACCTTTAAGTCCACATATTTAAACTTATTACGTAAATTTAAATTTAACCTATTCAAATAATTTAGTTAAATAATATTTGTTAATTTATCTAATAAATCATTCAATAAAAAATGATAAAAAATATTTTTATAAAGATATACAAGCTACGTAATATATATTAAACATAACCAATAGTAAAATAATAATTTATTATTCATTTATTTCACTGAATTAACAAATTATACATAACTAGTAATACAAAAGTCATGGTTTTGACATAAATACATATACACTAAATTTTAGGATATTACTATGTGTGAAACGCACACGTGTAGAGTTGGCACACATTTTATTGTAATAAAAGAAATTTCCAATTTCACGTGCCTACCAACTCATATTTATACACCACTTCTCCAAGTTATTTAGTGATGTGAGACTATTCTATTCCAAACCATCGTTTCTTTTTCTACATGAGAGACAACCACTAACACATGGAATACTTATAGTTTTCGATTCAATGGAAAAACTATAAATGGATAGATACGAAATTGAATAGAAGTATGAAGCTTGAAATAATAGATTTGAGCTCTTATTTAATTGTAGTAGTAGAATTTATTTCAACATTTAGACATTGCATACGCATAGAAAATAATCAAATATTTTGAAATTTGATGGGTGGGAACAAAAAAATTAAAGTTGTAGGAGTTGTGTTGTGGATGAGGCCACTGCTTTGAAAGCAAATTTCGGTATAACTATAGTGCAATCGATAATTTTCGTCCACTCACCAAGGTTAACACAATGGTCCTTTGAACTTGTGCACTCAAGGTCGAAAGATTTGAAGCTTCGTAGAAGTAACTATCCATAAGATTTAAGTATTTTTAAAAAATAGATTTAATTTTAGCTGAAATCATAATGAGAGAAGATGAAGAAGATAATTTATTTACTATAGATTGTGTGTTCCTCTTTTCAAAGAAGAGAATACTAATAACGTAAAATTGTTATTTTTGTCTTGAGCTTATTAATCTCAATAAATAAGCATTCCATAAATAAAAACGTCATTAATATAGAATGTAAAAGGTCAAGCAATGAAACGACTTTGATTTTGGTTGTAATTATCCAACAATCCCCTACCACTTAAAACAAAAATCAAAGAAGATGAATGAAAATAACATGGTAAGAAAAAAGTTTCATGCGTAAGTACCATTGTCTTTCAATTGAATTGATACATAATGAAGTGTGTTCAAAAATTGATCTAAGTAGTAAATTTCTCCTTGAAATTCAAAGATTTGGATTAAGATTTCACAATATATACTACACTTTCAATTTCTACAAACTTTGCGATGAATATGCACTTTTAATGGCTATGCACCAACATTGTGAACTCATGAGTGCTCTGGAGAGATTAAGCCTCTCATAGAAGGAATCTCACTATCACACCCAAGTAGATGAGCCTATCAAGTGCTCTAATCTAGCACCACAACTATGGCTATTGACTAATTAAGAGCAAAAAGCTCAACCTCAAAAAAAAATAAACATAATTCATTAAGTGCATCTCTAAAGCACCACCGATACTGGGTATAAACTAGAGCATTGTTAATGACACTTCAAAAATGGTTAAGGGAGGGTTTTATTTTTTTTCAAGTTTTATTAAAGGGGGTACAAATAAAGGTACCCCCATAATAAATTAATATAATATTATCAAATTACTCTTTAAACCCTAGTTCTAACTATAGTAATCTCTTCTTCCTCCTTAATCAAAATCATTAGTCTAAAATCACGAAGAAATTAAACGTTAATGAAATTTCTTTAGAAGAGAAAGAAAACAATATGATTTTGACTCAAGAAAGTGAATGGTACATTGAATTTGATTAACCAAACAATTAAGAGCTAATTTTTTTATTTTAATTAGGGTTTAACGTGTACTTGTCGTTTTAAGATTTATATTCGTAATTGGGTGTGTACTTACCGATTTTAGAGTTGAAATTCAATTTGTTGATGTCAAAATTAGCAAACTATTGATCCCTCTCGATTTCGGAACGTACAGGCCAAAATAAAGGAAAATGTTCGGCATTCCGGTGTCGAGTTTACGAAATACAAGGTGAAAATAACAATTGATGCCACATTGCCAATAATATTGAATAAGTTCGGTGGGCTTTTGCTGAATATTTATAGTTGCCTCAATTTTTTTTGAGATTTTGATTTTTTTCGTAATAGATACCCCAACATGATTGGACGAATGAAGTGGATAATTGCAAAGTACTGGAAAATGATGAAAACGATTATTGCGCTGAATCAAATGAAGTGGACAATTGTAATGAATCATAAACCGATGGTGGTACTAACGACCAAAATGTGGAAGTCACTACGTCGCCCTTCGATTACTCGATTTAACGTCTCATTTCAATACTTATGTGGTACAATAAAATATTTAAATATATGTTCAATTTTTTTTTGTTTTGATGTGTGTTACTAATTTATAATGCAGTTGTTCGAATCGAAGGAAAGTGTACGAGATTGGTGCATGGAGCGTGGGATAAGTCTAAATTGCATTGTTCTGACTAAAAGAACAAGAATGAGAAATGTGATATGCAATGGAAAAGGATCTTGGATGGTCGTTGTTTGTGAAAGAAGCGAAGAGTAAGTTGACCATAAAGCAAAGACTTATGTTCCAAAAACAAAAAAAATGGCGAAGGTTAGGAAGTAGAAAATATGGATGTCCATTTGAGTTAAGCGCTCGTTGTACAAATGATGGAAGATGGGTATTGAGTGTGAAGAATGGACGCCACAATCACATGCTTACTAATGTATTAACAGGGCATCCGTATGTGGCGAGGCTTAAAGATCATGAAGTTAAGACCGTTGAAAAACAATGACAAATAATGGTGTTAGGCCTCGAAATATTTAACTGCTACTAAAATTGACAGCCCGAACAACTAGTCAACCATACGAAATGTTTATAATGCAAAAGTTAAGCTTAAACTACATAAAACGGAAGGTAGATCGATTAGGCAGCAGTTTAGAAAAATGGCTTCTTGACGCAGCGGATATTTCAAAACAAACTTCAATTTATGAAATGTAGCAATCGGTGATTTGAATGCATTGCCCAAATCCGTTGATCCAAAGATGCCGGATTCTAGCTATCTTCGTCTCGTTGATCGCGCACGATACCGAGAAATAAAGATCTACGATTCTTCGACGTTGATCAAGCGCACTTGATTCCGTGAATCGGCTTCACAAACGTAGATTCGAGCGCACTCGAATGACGTAGGTGGAGATAGGAGATTTCACTCGACTACCAATTAGAGAAGAAAGCACAAAGCAATCAATAAGAAATTTTATTCAATATTCAACTCTCCTACAAATGAACAACTCACGCGTATTTATAGTGTTTTGCCCTGACCCTTAAGTCGGCAACCGACCTATGACTTAGCTAACTCGGCACCGGCTTAACACTCAGCAACTCAACCGACTCACTACCATTCATACAATACAGCGGCTCAACATGTCTCGTGAACGACTCATCACTTCACAGTCCATACGGCTCATGACTTAGGAAAAAATACAAACAGTACAACACTTACGACTTAAAAATGCCACGACTCAACAGAACAACACACGACTCAAAACAATTACATTACAACATGACTCATCAATTGACCGACTCAACACCAGTGTTTACCTAGCAGCTCGTAATACAACATATACGACTCAACATAGGTCGTGAACGACTCACGACTCAACTAAGGGCCGACTCAAGACCCACACGACTCAAGCATCCAAGTTCCTTGCGGCATGCTTCTTCGATTGACTTCGCTAGGTCGTGCTCCACTTCCTTCGACTCAAGGCCTTCAATAGATCGTAAACGACTTATATTCCTAAACGACTCAAACGTAGCCTTCTTCACACGGCTTAAGGTTACTCCACTAACTCGCCACTTCCCTTTACGCGATTCCTTAGGTCGGAAACTTCTTCTGTTAAGTCGGAAACAACTTAAGGCCTTAACGTTAGGTCGTGAATATCCCTTGTTAAGTCGTGAGCGACTTATAACCCCCGAGCGACTTAAGAACAAAGCCAATTCCAATCGACTCAAAGGCTTTGAACAATTTAAACATATCGATTCCGTAGTTTGTACTGCATCACTTCTAGTCATCATTACATAGTTCACCATACAGTTGATGGTACAACCAATGAAGTTTTCGATTTATTCTTTAGTCATCCTAGGTGTGTTGTTCTTACGCAATGTTTTCATTAAATATTGTTATTGTATTGCACGTTCAAAATAAATAGATATAAGTTACCGTTTTTTCATATGGTGTCGCAAACATCAATAGGGGCATCTTTTACTATGGCACTTGCTTTTAACAGTCGTTAGACTACGGATTCCTATACATGGATGCTTGATTGTGTTAGAAAGTGTTATAGAGATAAAGTAATTCAAAATGTTATCATCATAGATGCCAAAATTGCTCTTACGAATGCAGTAGCTATAGTGTTTCCATCGGCACATCGTAATCTATGCGCATAACATATTTCAAAGAATGTTCAAGAAAATTGTAAACCAATTTTATGAAAAATATACGTGTTTGGATTGGGGATAAAGAGGTAGTATTGGAGGATGAGGAAGGAAAAAAGGAGTATGAACTATTTTGGGATGGTTGGATTAATGTGATTAACTCATTGTTCGAAGAAGTGTACCATCCGAACTTATAATTATTTCATGATGCATGGGTCACGAAACAGAAAAAATCTCTCACATATGTAATGAAAAATTGGCTTAGCAAGTACAAGGAAATCTTTGTTTTGGCTTGGACCAACAAAATAAAACACTATGATAATGTGTCTACTAGTATAGTTGAAAGTGCATACCATCGTTTGAAATTGTATTTCGATTCAGTTGCAGGTAGCTTTGTGCAATGTTGGGCTAGTGCACATCTTTGTTGTGAGAATGAATTAGTTGCAATCGAACATGCATTTGAAATGAGTACATCTAGGACAATGCATAGATTTCAAAGTGAGCCAATGTTTAGAGAACTTTTGGAATTGTATCTCACAAAGCACTAGATTTACTAGTACATGAATTAGGTAACATTTCAAACGTCGGCTTGACTATCAACAATTGTGGTTGTGTTTTATGGAAAATTAATGGACTGCCATATGCACATATGCTAGCAGACTTTAGACATTCATAAGGTTTCGTACCTTTAAACGTAATAGATTCTTATTGGAAGCAATTATCTTGCACTCCTCCTACATTGCATCGTTTAACTCTTGTTTTGATGACTTGCTCGAAATAAAAGCATTGAAAAGTAGGTATGATGAATTGCCTGATAATGTGAGACTTATTATACAACAAGATTTGAAATTGTTAGCATTCTCTCAGACAACCACTATTTTAGAACCCCTGGTAGCAACTATTAAAATGGGTAGACCATCTAAAAAAGAGAAGTCAACTAAACAAGAGCCGTCTTATTTTGAACATGTTGAAGCATCATTGTCGTGTAGCTTAAATCTTTCTTTGGTTGGTCGTTGCTTAAAGAAGCTTGGCATCAAAAGTAAGGCATGTGAGAACAATCAAGTCGACGATGAATATTTGTTGCAAATGCCCAAATGTATGAGACCCTACATAGTGGTATAGAGGATATGCCTAGTGATGGTAATTGCGGTTATTGGGTTATGGTTAATCAATTGAATCTCCATAATCAAAGACCAGATAATCCTTGTAAGTTTGTATGTGAGTCTATGGTTGACAATTTAGTGCTACATTCTGCAATGTATAAAAGAATGTGGGATGAATGTGGTTATGAAGAAATGAAGACAAGGATACAGTGCACGAATGCAGTTGAGTTTAGTGAATGGATGTAGATGCCAGAATCAGGATTTATTAGCTGAAACATTTGGCAGTATGGTTTTTTTGTTAAGCAAGCATATAAGCTGTACTTTTGTTCCCACAACAGTATGTGCGACCATGTTAAACCATGAAAGGATGGTAGTTATGGGGCATGTGAACAGCTCTCATTTTATTGGTATTAAACTTAGTTCTGATTCTCCTTTGCCGCCTATACCTCACTTTTCGTATTTTCAACAGTTTTATAATATTAACGTGGAAGATTGGATCAGACCGTATATGGAAAGAGTGATAAATACTTAGCTTCTTCAGAAGACCATGATGATGAAGGTAGTGTAGTTAAAGTAGAGTAGACTTATTACTTTGTTTGAATTAATTTAATTGCTTAGCTTATATGGATTGTTCTGACTTTAAGATATATGTTTGAGTTAACAAGCATTAATTTTGCTTTATAAAATTTATTTGAATATGTTGTTTTATTTATGTTGTGGTTGTTAGAAGTTGATAAAACTTGGTTGAATATGGATGTAATATGAAATATGGAATGTAATATGAAAACTTGGTTGAATTTGTTGTTTTTAATTACGTCGTAGTTGTTAGAATTTGAGCACAAATGCAATATTATGATTTGGAAGCAATAAACAAGTTGGCAGTATGAAAGCAATAAACAAAAGTAGGTTCGATGACACGACTCCGAATAAAAATGCAAAAAACGATGAGACATTGCTGTTTTATATTAATAAAACTCCATTTCTATTGATATGATGATTCAGCGCCGACTACATAATTTTTTTTGACCAAACGCAACTTTCTCGAGAGTTTGGAAACAATACGATAGTTGGCTTCCGAATTTGTAAACTTAATTTGACAAAATGGTGTCATATATGATCTATGGACGGTTAACATCTAATACTATGGTCAATTCGATAAGCCACCATCGACTGAAATATTTAATTTCGACCTCGCATTATCGTTCCTGAGAGTTCATCACATATATGATGTAGATTCATCGTTTTAATTTCCAAAAGTCGATAATAGCTTGTCGTTCTTGCTACAAGTAAGTGCATGTTGTTTAGGAAAGCAATTTCAACATCATTCCATCGATATTTTTCCTTTTGTTCTTTTTCCTGTTGTCATTGCTGCTACTAAGAACTATAACAATTCGATGGCTACTTGTCGATTGCAGTGTAAAGTTTTGACCTACATACGCCAATCCCAAGAGTTTTGCCTACTTTCAAAAAATCAGCATCATTTTCGTCCCTTTTTTTCGACAACAGGTTGTCGTTCCTGCTACTGCATGGTGATTTAGCACATCTTTTCGACACTATTTATTTGAGGTTAATTTTTTTTTGACCTACTTATGTCGTTACTGCTACTTACCAGAATTATATGCCATATAATTATCAGTTAAACCATATAACCACCATATTAATACCTTCCCTATACCGTATCTAAATACATGAATACCATATCAAAGAATATCAACACCATGTCAATATCTTCTTTATACCATATCAAACTACATGAATATCATATCAAAGTATATCAACACCATATCAATGACTTCTCCGTACCATATCAAACTACATAAATACCATATCAAACACCATATCAATACCATATAGGACCACATGAATACCATATCAAACCACATGATTACCATAATATTACCACACCAAACAATATCAAGACCATATGAAACTATAACAAACCATATCAAACAACAACAATATGACAAGTATACGTACCACAAAACATCGATACCATAGTTATTAACATAAAAGTCAGAATACACGAGTTCAAACAGTAACGTCTTTTTTGTTCCTGCTTTTCTTCGTCTTTGATCTTTCAACTTGTTCGCCTTCTACTTCTTGTACGTTCACTTGTTCACCAAAAATATCAAGTGGTTTATCTTCGTCAATGCGTTCTATTCTTTAGAGCACTTGCACCATTGACTTGCTAGGAGCACAAGACTTAATGAAGTTTGCAGTATGTCGAAGTCTCCGTTTCTGCAGATTAAAAAAAATTCAAAGGAATGATCAAAGAAACCGTAAGCCAACAATAAATTAAATAAAAGTAGGCACTTACTATGCGGACAGCAGCTGAATTATTTTCGCTAACTTGCATTGGCTCCGTAAATCATGCTCATGGATTGGTAACAATAGCTAGTGAAACAGATAGATACCACTGCATGTACGTTGGATCGCATTCCCCAGGCTGTGTGACACGAGTTGATGTTAGACTTTGATTCAGAAGATGGTTTCGCCACTCGCTCCAGCTGAAATCTCCTAAATTTGAATATGCTGCCTTGTATGATTTTTTCGACGACTTCATTTTTTCCTCTCCAAAGCCAAAATCGTTACAGATACTGGGTGAACATAGCCAAACTGACGAAGGATTCATTGTGGAAGATACAACTCCATTGCTTCAAAACACACAATTGGTCCATTATACAAGGTGCACTATTGAAATGGGTAGTGATCTCTCATACCCTTCAAACACTCCCAAACAACATCAGTAACTTGAAGGTCATCTAATTTCTCTCCGAGAGTCACAAAATCATAAGAAAAGTTAGTGCTCGTTTCCATAGCAAAGTAAAAGGCTGACCTAGGATCTCCAAGCTGTGCATGTGCATTTCAATTGTGTCGCCTTAACACCGGGAAATGCTCAAATATCCAAACCTAGAAAAGAATTATCAATTATATACACAAACATTGCAAGTAATTTTATTTTTATAAATTGATTCAAACCTGAAGCAAAGTCATGCAACCAGCAATTTGACGTGCACCTTTTCTTGTGCCCTATGCTAAATTATGAAACAACCAACTCAAGCACAATATGCCCCAAGAATAAGTGTTCATTTGCCTTAACACCTGTAGACATTGCAAAAATGAACCTAGATCTTGTTTCCAGATTTATCACCACAAACTAGCACACCAAAAGTATATAGTAAATAGGCAATTGCACATTGCCATTTGCGCTCCATAGTATCAGAATCTTGACTGCCAGAAAATGTTGTTCTCAACCATTCCAGATGCACTTTTTTCTCACCTCCCAACAATTTGTCAGCCGCTTATTCTTGATGCCAGGACACTTATCTAACAACTCATAAACATCATCATCACTTACTCCCCTTGATCCTCCAAGTGGTCCCGTAACCGCTTTTCCTTCGATGGGAAGACCAGTGATGTGAAACACTTCATATATACATATTGTCATCTTCCCAAACGGAAGATGAAAAGTGTTGGTTTCTAGATAGAATCACTCAATAAATGCGTTGATCATTACCCCATCAACTTTGTCATGCACATGTTTTATTATATTAAAGAATCCTGATTCGACTACCGCATCCTTAACAAAATCACACCCGTTTCTTAAATCCCACCGTCTATGAGTCCCTACATGACCGTGAGGTTAATAATTCTTGCTTCTTCCTTTGGTGCCTAAATTACCAAAACAATATTCAAAACCTATATTTATATTGTCTAAAATTAAGTATGCTATTCCATATGGATTCAATATTCAAAACATATACTTATATTACCTACATATATTGTCTACAATTAAATAAGCTATTCCATATGGATTCAATATTCAAAACATATACTTATATTGTCCACAGTTAAATATGATATTCACAACAAAAAAAGAACAATGAACATATTGACGTACCAAAGAATTCCATATGGTAGAAGCCATAAGATCTTTAAACGCAAAAAATAACGTTGATTGTTCTTCACTTTCCGTCGATTGACTTGGTTGTGCCATCAATTGTTTTTCTTTCTTTTTCCTCTTCAATTGTTGTATCTCTGTATCGGTCTCCTCTTCAACCTCCTTTTCAACCTCTTCTACTTGATCCTAACCCTGTTTGATTGCTTTAACAATGTGATCCTCTTGCCTACCTTCCTCCTCACTTGAACTGTTGTTTACATTGCTAGTGCCCTCGTCATATCAATAGCCTCGTCAATAATTTTGCTCATTCGCTCCAATTCTAATCTCTTGCGATTTGAAGCAGTTTGAGGAATGTGGGTGGTTGAAGATGAATTTGAAGATTTTTTGCTGTAAAAACAAAAAATTATTCATTAATATATGTTTAAAATCCAACAATAGACGTATAAAAAAAATGATGAAAATCAGCAATGAACATGTGATTATGTGTTGAATCGACAATAATATATCAAAAAAATTAGAAATTTTGACCATTCATCATCAAACTGCATTCAAATACTTTGTTAGTTTAAATCGATAGTGAAATATCAACCAAAATCCGAAATTTCGACCATCAATCATCGAATGGCATTCAAGCAATTTATTGGTTCAAATTTGACAATTCAACGTCGAAAAAATATAACAATTTCGACCACCTTCAATGAATTGCATTAAAACACTAAGCTTGTTGAGAACCCGACATCACAAAACCAAAAAAAAAAAAATCGACAATCATAAATCAAATTGCATCAAAACACTAAGCTTGTTGAAATTTGTCACTACAACATCGAAAATATATAATTAATTCGTCTAACTACCACTGAATAACCCCAAAATGATATTATAAAGCCAAAAGAATAAAAGTTTTGATTTATTATCACCGAATAACTACAAACACCTAAACCCTAACATATAAACCTTTCATCTACAAATTGAAATCCCAAATCGCGAAGCAAGAATTGGTTATTAGTGACCACTCACCTTGCCAATACCTTCTCAATTAGCTTTTGGTCTGGGTTTTTGGATCGAGCGCAATTTGCGTGCGATTCATTGTAGAAAACTTTCGAAAATCTTGAAGTTCGAAAAGAGAAGAACGAATGATGGAAAGATTCGGTTAGGGTTAGAGCAGTAGGGTTAAAATTATGGAGGGGGAGGGCAGAATATGAAATCTTTGTTTTACTTTATAATACAAGTGTCCTCCCTACAGTTGTTTATTTCTAAGTGGAGTGAGAATAAATAGAACCCCCTTAACCATTTTTGGAGTGTCATTAACAATGCTTATAAATTATATATGAGTAATAAGGCATTGCCTTAAATAATTTAATGAAATCCATCAAGTGCGTCTTAAAAGCACCATCAATTTTGGTTATGGATTTGTAAAAAGCAAATAGGCTTAGATTAAGATAACTCAATGTATCCATCAACTGCATCTCAAAAGCACCACCAAAAACTGGCTATGAAATATACAAAGCAAAGAAGCTCAAACTCGTAACAAATAATAGAATCCATTAAGTGCGTCTTAAAAGCACCATCACAAAACTAGTTATGGATTATATAAAAGCAAAAAAGTTCAAACTCATATCAAGTAGAAGAACTCATTAAGTGCATCCCAAAAGCACAAACAAAAACTGGTTATACATTATAAAAGCAATTAAGCTCAAACTCATACAAAACTATAGAATTCATCAAGTGCATTCAAATGCACCACCAAAAGCTGGTCATAGATTATATAAAAGTAAGGAAGCTCAAACTCTTATCAAGTAGTTGAATCTATCAAGTGTACCTCAAAAGCACCGCCAAAAGTTGATTAAGGATAAGATAATAGCAAAGAAGCTTAAATTATATAAAATAGAAAAATTCATCATGTGATTTCAAAAGCACTACTAAAGTTTATCTTATAAGCACTACAAAAAATTGGTTATGGATTATGTAAAAAAAAAATCTCTAACTTGTATCAAATAGAAGAATCCATCAAGTGCATCTCAAAATCACCACCAAAAATAGGTTATGGATTATATAAAAAGCAAAGAAGCTTCAAATCATATCAAATAGAAAAATCCATCAAGTGCACCTCAAAAGCACCACCAAAAATTGATTATGGATTATATAAAAGCAAGTGAGCTTAAAAATCATATTAAATAGACAAATTCATCAAGTGCATTTTGAAAACACCACTACAGAATGGATACAGTGTATATAAAAGCAGTCAAACTCATAAACACAAAAATAGAAGAGAAAGAGCAACCATGTTGCACTTCTAGACCACTTATGAGCATCCATCACATTTTCCCAAATCTAGGCTCTAGGCCTATTCTTCATGAAGATTCAAAGACTAATTTCCTTTGAAAATAATTTGAAATGGGGATCCATTAAGTTCCCTTTAATCTTATTCATTTTGATGAATTCACTCATTTTACCAATTTGTTAATTGTTTTAGCTCCGAAATAGATGTGTATTCTCTTTCGATTATAAATTCTTATAGAAATTCCAATTTCATCGCTAGGTTATAAGTGAATCTTCCCATAACATAATTAATTATATTTTTAATAATTCAAGAGAAACACATCGCTTCCTTCAACTTTAACATATTTACTCGGTCTGATATTCTCCTTAAGCTCTATATTAGGATCAAAGAGAGATTACACATGCTTTGTATCAAAACAATCAAGCCATTTTATGTTTTTCTTTTCTTGTATGGTCAAAATGATTTATGGGGAGACCCTTTGTTAATTGCCTCATTTTCGTTGCTAATGTCACATCTCCCTCCTAATCATTCATCTTAATTTGTAATTTTTGATCTCATTTACAACATTTAAGTTTATACTAAAAAGTTGCATGTATTCAATATAAAGAAATGAATCTATATGAAACATTTTAACTCATAATCAAAGAACACACATTCAAAGTTCTCGGGTAAATTATTGGTTGATTATTCTTCTTCTCCTTCCAATTTTAAAGAAAAATGAAAAAGACTAGACATGCAATTTTCCCTTACACCCCCACATTTTTAGAAATTTCAAGCTTGCGAAACTATTCCATGGTTCATAAGAAGTTTTATCTAGTTTTTTATGAAAAATCCTTGCCATTTAATAATCCAAGAAAATTAGCTTCCCTGGCATGATACTTTCCTTAGGGTCACAAATGGACCATAATAAATATTTTTTATATATTCGGAAATCATATGAACATGACTGCTTACAAGTATGAATATCTCATTTTAAATTATTTTATATTATACTTAAACAAACCTTATTCCCTTTGAATTGTAAATATTCTTCATAAATATATATCTCCTTGTATTAAATATCCATCTTTTTATTGTATTTCAAGGACAAAAAAAACCTCATAGCTTGCAGCTATTTGTGTACATAATACCATCATTATATTGTAATGCGTATCTCATTTCATTAATTTTTTCGCTTTTAATAAATTTATTTACGTCCACAAAGTGAATATTTCAAGTTCTTTATGTTTAGATTGTATTTTCAAATACATATACGCATAAGAAACATGGATGAGCTTAATATTCAAATAACAATCAAATTCCGAAATATACTCATCACTTTGAGGTGATTACATTCTTTCTTCTTTGGATGAAAATTTTCATAACCAATATAAGAATTAGATATTTATAATTTCTCCATTCTCATAAGTGACTTAGTATAAAACATTGATATATTTAACATATCATTTTCACTATAAAACCTTATAAACAAACAACCTCTTAAGTTTAACATTAAAATACATAATAGTCTTTTTGCAAAATACATAATAATCATTCTCATAATCGACTTAGGCTTATGATGACCTTGACAATATAAAAACTCATAATCTTTATATTTAATATAATTAGATTCATGTTCTTTTCCTAATAAATCCAAATAAATAAATCAATAAACATAAAATCTCTCATTAGTTAGTTAAATTTTTTCCATAATGATTTGTCAATCAAATTCACTTTTCATTCAAACTTTAAATAAAGCAATAAATGTTCTTAATTTGCTTCCATAAATAAATCATAAATAGATTATATGATTTAACCATTCAAAAACCATGCTTTTAATGCTCATAAATTCTTACTTAAAAGAATTAAAGCAAATCAATATTTTTATCATTTGCTTATATGTTATTTACTCATTTTCATACTTGCAACTAATGCCGAACTTATATGTTAACTCCATATAATAAATAGATGATTATCCTTTTATTTTCAACTCTTAAATATAATAAAAATAATTCATTTGTATAGTCGGATACTTAAATTTTGTTATCAGAAAAATAATAATTAATGCTTACTTTTTAAATGAATTGTTTTATTAACAACGTTATATTTACAAGCACTTACAATCTATAATGTTGTCTTAACTCCTTTTAAAAGTGGAAGGATGAAATTTATATTTTCTATCAAGAGTTTCATTAGTTCATAATTATAAAAGGTTTTGTACTGTTATTTCTTCATTAAATGCTTACGTTTCAAATTGATGGTCTATATTGGAATGTTTATAAATGACATGTCTTCAATTTTGATAAATCTACAAAACATGTCTCAAATCAAATTATATGATAAATTCATATCAATCCAAACTCATGGCCATTACATTACAAGAGAGAATAGTTACTTCGACGGCTATTTGCCATCGGAGGCTGTCGATAGTCGTCGGTAACCATAGAATATAGCATCAAAATATCAACCGTCGAGCAACTCCTCGTCCACTAATTTTCGACGTCTCCATCAACAACTTTTCAATGACCTTCGTCAGACAATTCGATGGCTTTCATCGCCTCATGGAGTACACACGCCAACTATGGAAGGTATCATGCTTTGGCCAATGAATGTCACCAGTTGTCGAAAACTTAGAACACGTAAGCCATCGTTAGCCGTTGAAAACATGGAACTTTTTTTAATTTCAGTCCCTATCTATGCCTCAAACAACACATATATAACAATATATACCGCAATACAATTTCACATATACAAATCATATATATTAAGCTCAAACCACACATATCACATATATCACAAAATATATCACATTAATAATAAAAATCAACAATATATACAATAAACCAACCTCAAACATCCATCGATATATCATAAAACTCAAACATCCTCACAACATCAAACTCAACTATCTCAAAATGTTTCAGACATCACATCAAATCAAACTTAACCATCACAAAGCGTACATAACTCTCGTACCGCCTTACAACATCAAAGTGCATATATATACAACATCTTAACATAAAAATAAAATCATACCTCCTCATCATCTCCTCCAGATCCCTATGATGAAGGAAATCTACCATGTTGTTGCATATACGCAACAAGCACTCATCCAACATCCGGTACATCTCCGCATTCCAAAGCATGTCTTGATCCTCAATATTACCAATTCGAGCTCTCAATTCTACAATCTCATGATCGTCCTGAGCTCTTCTATAGCTAGCTTGCCTTTGTCTAGCCTATAACATTTTTCACCAATGCAACGACCCATATTTTTCGGTATTTAAAAGTATTAAATTTAATAAGATTTTAGAATTTAATATTGGAGAAATTAAAATTTATAATTTATTAATGAGAAAATAACTAGAATGTAATTTAATAATGTCGATTTAATTTAATTGATAACAATTTTAATGTAATTTCAATCAATTGAAATTATTATAAAGTTAATTTGGCTATAATTGTAAATAAGAAATAAATTAAATATTGGATTTAATACTAAAATTATATGTTATAAATTAGAATAGGTTTATTAAGGAATATGAAATCAATTAATTAGTATGTGAATCTATTAGCTTTGTTTGTAAATAATAAACATAGAAATGTGTTTGAATTATTAACGGGTAATAATTGTTTAATTATCATTTCATTATTTAATCTATTGAAATTAATTTGGAAATCAATGTGAATTAATATAATTAAATATTACAATTAATATGAGTTAAGATGAAATTATAGAACATGAATGTAATAAAAATGTAAACTTATGTTAGTTATATTCATAAGATGATATTGATTCAATAATAAGAGTGTAAATTGAAATAAAAGAATTTATTGGACTTCAACATGTAATTAACTGTAATTTTATTACAATTGTAATTGAATGCTGAAATTTGTGCAAAAGATACATTTCGATTTAACATGGAAAAATTCATTTTAAAAGATTATAAATTCCTGGTTAATCTATGTTATCCCATTTTTTGGACAAAACTGGAATATCAATGTTGAGCGCGTCTCCACCACGATCGAGCTAAGAAGAAACAACCAGCAAGCGTACAAAAGTCAAGGGTTTCACTCAAGATCCAGGTTAAAGCTCATTCGGCAAAGCAGGGCTGGAATCCATTCGGCCATTGGAAGTAAGGCCTCATTCGGCACTCAGAGCACATAGGTTCATCCGGCGTCCCCACCACATCTGTCCATTCGGCACCGAACCAGACCTCACCACCTCCATGCCGAACCAGTCCAACGCCATCAATATCGAATAAACTTCATAGCCGAACCAGCCACACTCCCACGTACTACCGAATGAACTCCACCGAATCACCACCACCGGACCAACTCCACCGGTCCAATACCACATCTCCATGCACTACCGGTCCAAGCAATCACCGAACCAACCTCCTTCTCCAACAACGACCGAACCAAGCCCCGCCGAACCAGAGTTTCCAGTCCAGATTGCTTCAGCCCAGGCCCACCAGCAGCTATAAACATCCAAGACCCCTGCCCCCTGCCTCACTCTATAAATAGAGGGGCAGGGGTACAACAATGAGGACAATTTTTGGAGACAAGTTTGAGAGCTCAAGCCTGGAAGGAACTCTCAAACAACTTTAGATACTTGTAATCAAAGCTTTGTACTTGTAATCTGAAGAAAAAAGGAGAATAACATATAAAGTGGATGTAGGCACGTTCTGGCCGAACCACTATAAATCTGTGTGTCTTTTACAGTTTAGTCCCTGCTTTTTATATATTTGCATAAATCACCCAAATCACTTAAAACAACATAAAATCAACCAACTCATACGACTATGGGTGTTTGCGGCCATTTTTTACGCAAACATTTTGGTGCTTTCACTGAGAGGAACCAGCTCCCGCTACATCGGATAGAAGTTGAATTTGAAAATCTAAGAATTCAGATCTGAGAGTTATGACGAGACAAACAAGTAGAAGGCAAAGGCCAGAGAGAAGTGAAAACCCAGGAAGTCAAGAGGCTTCCTCAGGAGGAAATCAAGCGTCAGCCTTCATCACTAGGGAGGAGATGGAGGCCATGATGAGAAGACAAGAAGAGATGATCCAGAACTTACTTCAACAAATTGGGCAAATTGGAGCACAAATCCAAGGAGCAACTGGAGTTCAGAATGGAGCAGAACCATCTGGCGCAGCACCAGAGCTAGGGGGCAACCCCCAAGCAGCAGACGACTATCAATCAGGCGTCGATCCCGCATGGGGGCACCACACTTGGAGCCAGTTAATCCAATCACAGAGAGTGAGATAGAGGCCTCTGAGCAACCAGGTAAGGAATGAACTCCCAGCCAGGGGGCAGGTAAAATTCCCTCATGAACACGGGGGCAGGTCGGAAACGATGAACAAGTCGCAAAACTCTCACTAGCACGGTTAAATCATTTACACATGCGAGCGATCGCGCACGATCCATAGGCATGCTCTGAATGACTATAGACCGCACCATAGTAAGAGTTTACACTTTGACATCCTCGTCTTGCTCCTGCTTTGACTTTGATTTGAACGTTCCTACTGTGGAACTCGTATGACTATTGCTTTAACATTTACAATTCCATGGAAAAATTATTTACTTGTATGCCCGTTGGATCGCGAACGGTCCACGAGCACCTATTGCATGGCAACGAACTGCCGAAGTCTTTGATTCGAAAAATTCCCCCAAACATTGACTCCAACACTGATAATATTAAGTCCCCCCCGGGCACACTCATTCGCCTCGAACGGCACCCGACTTCGAACAGTCACAATTCGCCTCGAACGGCACCCGACTTCGAACAGTCACAAATCGCCTCGAACGGCACCCGATCGCGAACGATCACAACTCGCCTCGAACGGCACAACTCGCCTCGAACGGCACAACTCACCTTACCTCAAATGGCTCGATCGCGAACGGTCGTCATTTGAGGTCCGCCACCTGATCATTGACTGCTACACATTACCTCAAATGGTTTGATCGCGAACGGTCGTCATTTGAGGACCGCCACTTGACCGCGCACTGTCGCACTTTACCTCGAATGACTCGATCCCGAACGGTCGTCATTTGAAGTTGAGCGCTTGACCTTGAACGGCCGCATTTCACCACAGATTACTCGATCCCGAACGATCGACACATGGATTTATGCATCTGACCGGACACTGTCGCACCTTACCTCGAATGACTCGATCGCGAACGGTCGTCATTTGAAGTTGGGCGCTTGACCTTGAACGGTCGTATTTCACCACAGATGACTCGATCCCGAACGATCGACACACGGATTTACGCGCTTGACCGCGCAGGGTCGCACTTTCCCTCGAATGACTCGATCGCGAACGGTCGTCATTTGAAGTTAGGCGCTTGACCATGAACGGCCGCGCTCCATCCCAAATAGCTCGATCTCGAACGATCGTCATTTGGGGCCATATAAAATATCAAGCTCTTTTCAGGTTGTCAACAGGATACGAACATCCAGCTCATGGCATTGCAAAACACGCCTTCCTACCGCGAGGACATCAACAGGATACGAACATCCAGCTCATGGCATTGCAAAACACGCCTTCCTACCGCAAGGACATCAACAGGATACGGACATCCAGCTCATGGCATTACAAAACACGCCTTCCTACCGCAAGGCATATTTTGGGGGGCAAAGTGTTATCCCATTTTTTGGACAAAACTGGAATATCAATGTTGAGCGCGTCTCCACCACGATCGAGCTAAGAAGAAACAACCAGCAAGCGTACAAAAGTCAAGGGTTTCACTCAAGATCCAGGTTAAAGCTCATTCGGCAAAGCAGGGCTGGAATCCATTCGGCCATTGGAAGTAAGGCCTCATTCGGCACTCAGAGCACATAGGTTCATCCGGCGTCCCCACCACATCTGTCCATTCGGCACCGAACCAGACCTCACCACCTCCATGCCGAACCAGTCCAACGCCATCAATATCGAATAAACTTCATAGCCGAACCAGCCACACTCCCACGTACTACCGAATGAACTCCACCGAATCACCACCACCGGACCAACTCCACCGGTCCAATACCACATCTCCATGCACTACCGGTCCAAGCAATCACCGAACCAACCTCCTTCTCCAACAACGACCGAACCAAGCCCCGCCGAACCAGAGTTTCCAGTCCAGATTGCTTCAGCCCAGGCCCACCAGCAGCTATAAACATCCAAGACCCCTGCCCCCTGCCTCACTCTATAAATAGAGGGGCAGGGGTACAACAATGAGGACAATTTTTGGAGACAAGTTTGAGAGCTCAAGCCTGGAAGGAACTCTCAAACAACTTTAGATACTTGTAATCAAAGCTTTGTACTTGTAATCTGAAGAAAAAAGGAGAATAACATATAAAGTGGATGTAGGCACGTTCTGGCCGAACCACTATAAATCTGTGTGTCTTTTACAGTTTAGTCCCTGCTTTTTATATATTTGCATAAATCACCCAAATCACTTAAAACAACATAAAATCAACCAACTCATACGACTATGGGTGTTTGCGGCCATTTTTTACGCAAACAATCTAGGATGACGAAATTGTTAACTTTAAAATTTGAATTTAAAAGCGATTAAACTAATTTAGTAATAATTTATTTAAATAACGTGAAAATTAGCCAATTTGGCCACTATCTCAGATTTCAATGAAACTAGTTTCATTAGATCCATAATAGTGAATTATTGTAGGATTTCAAGTTTCGTGGCGATCGGACTTATCATTTGATCGAATGAACTCAAACGCGTAAAAATCAATTAAAGGAATTTAAATGAATATAATCTGATTTCAAAAGCTAACTTCTGTACAGTGGAATTGGGGCTTGAAACTAGTTCCATTAAGTTTAAAATTATCGAAAACCTATATTTCGATATATGGAATGACTTACTTTCATTTCGGAAACGAAACGGGCTTTTCGGGTTCGCGTAATCGTTTTGACCCAATTCGATATGTTTATTCATTTTTATCTATCTTTATCCATATAAATAGATATTGTTTCTCTAAACCTAGAAGCCTTTCATTTTATTTCTGTGCGTACTTCTATTTCTTGCCCGTTCCTCCTTCTCAAATGTTAGAGCATCAAAACCCTAATTCCTAAAATTCAATTTCAAATCAAAATCAAATCCCAATATTCAAACTCATCAAACTATGTCATATAATATATCACTGGAGAGCTCTCCAAGAGCACAACTGTAACGATCCCAGTTTTAAAGACGAATTTAAATTTCTAATTTTATTAAATTTTTGGGTTAAATTATAGATTTGTTTGACTTTTTCAATTTTGATAAGATACGTATACTTATTTATTTTATAAATTGGATTTGAGACTTATTATAAAATGTAATTGAATTGGATTAGAAATAAAATGTTTAAAGAGACTACTTATCAATATAGAATATAAGTGTATAGAATAAAATATTTGTTATAAATTTAATACTTAAGTTTGAAATATAATTATAAGATAAGCTACAAAATATCAAGTAAACAAATAAAAGAAAATTTACATACAAATGAAAATCTAAGCACATATAAAATGTAAACTAGGAAACAAAGTAACCAAAGTAAAACAAGAAAGTAAGCATTTAAATGAATCAAAACAGCACTTATATATATATATATATATATATATATAATCAAATCTAAATATGCAGTAAGTATCAAACAAGTACGGATGATCATTAAATGCATATACTGTCTAGCATGGATAAAGATCCTACTAGCCGTAATCAAAGCATGAGCATGGCATGCTGCAAATAAATGAAAGTGTTACTTACATACTTTCATTAAATGATTTCAAACATGCCTATACACAAAGTACAAAGCTAGTATAAAATAATTAAATAAAAAAGAAAGATGCTCAGTGCTGTCTAAAAAAAAACTGCACGTCTCTTTATATATATGAGTTGCCTCCAATTTGTTCAAAACCTTTTACTGAAGAATGAAAGAAAAATAGAAAAGAAAAAAAAAACTACAACCTGAAAACTAAAGTAGATCAACAACTATCATCATCTACAAACTCAAAATCATTCAACTTAAAAAGAAGCAGAATAGGTTAAAGGCAGCTCAAACATACAGCCTTCAAACAAAAAAAAGTTTCCTCTGTTCAAAAATCTTGTTTCCAGGTGAGCAAATTTTCTTTAAAACTCAATCTCCTATTTTAATTGTGTTTAAGTGATGATGAATGAGATGGAAAAAAAATTGTAGCTTGTTTGAATGCATATTTATGTGATGTATGGCTGTATGCATATGCCACTGTAACATACAGGCTCTAAAAACAACTTCACAAAGAAAATCATTTTCTCTGATTCTACTTATTAGTAGGACTTGGTGTTAAAATGGTTTGATAAGGTACATATTCATGATTTAAAAAGATTCATTTAAGTTAAATTAACTTGTTAATAACCCTGGGAATCTTGTTTTACAATCAATATACACCATCATGTTGAAATTTGAATATGATAAATTGTTGATTCACTTATATAATCTGAATCTACCTTCAAAAATCAGATTTTTAAAAAAAGAATGGGATTTTTTAGTTAAGAATTTTATTAGCAATTCGTAGTCGAACTGGAAATGCTTTTTGATCGAGTTCTGGTACCTGAAGAAATTTCGAATGGTAAAATTTGGCATGAGGCAAGCACGGCCATCAATGGTTCCAGGAAAAATAAAACAAAATTTTTTTGTTGCAAGAATTGAGGGGATGAGAGCACTTTAGGGTTTAAGTGTTCAAACTTGTCGACTACCTTCGTGAGGCAATTGGGAAATCTGGGGGGGGATCGGAGGCCATCGCGACTAGGGTGAACGATGCGTGGATGGAAGGAGGTGCTGTGGTCAGAAGGGCGTTGTCTCCGGTAACGTCACGTGATGAGACGAGGCGTTTGGGTTTGGGTGTGTTCGAGTGCAATTCGAACGAATGGGTGAAATTTGATTTTGGGTTTTGTTGCTTTGAATCGAGTTTGATTTCGAGTATATGGGTAGTTTGAGACTTGCCGCCAACGAAGGAGTTCGCCAGAGTGGCGTCGCCGCCGTGTGCACGTGCACCCACGTAGGCGTGTATCAGCTGCAATGCGAATGTTTTGGGGGGATGAAGCTTATCGGGTTGTTTCTCGAGTAGGAGGGTTGGCCGCTTCGAGTTCGTACTCGTGTATGCAAGTATATTTCCTATTGCTATAGTTTGAAAATGAAGTAAACTAAGACTCTAAACTGGAAAATAAAAAGAGGAAGAAGAAGTATATGTGAGGGAGAGAGTTGCTTCGGGGAAATGCAAGGGAATCTCGAGTGTTTACTCGAGAAAAATCTGGGTAATCTCAGGTTTTTTGTTCAACTGGAATATTATGTTGTAAAGGTGTGAAGTTGAACAACTTGTTTTCTACAAGTTTTAAACACCGTAACTTAATAAAGATTTCAACAGTTAAAGTCAAAGAATTTAAACAAGTTTTCATTATTTTAGTTAATGCTTCAACAAAGTTTTTAACATCTAATCATTATTTTTAATAAAGTAATTAAGTTAAGTATGAAATTGATTAACATTTAAAGTTGTAGTTAATATTAAATTGATTTTCAAAGTTTAAAGAAGATTTCTTTGAAATTGTTAATTAGTGAATAATTAATATTAAGTAATTATTTTAGGAAGTAATTAAGAATAATTTCATTTTAATTATAATTAGAGTTTGAATTAATTAATGTTTAAATGATAAGTAAATTGTAATTAACCACTCAAGTTAATTAATTAAGGAATTTAATTAAGAACTAATAATTGATTAACTAAGTAGTTAATGGCAAATAAATTAATAATTAAAGTTATTAATTTATAGTTAAAGAATAGTTAATCAAGGTTAAATAAATTGATTATGAAGTAATTAATTTAATAGAGTGAATAAAGGAATTAAGTAATTAAGACTTAATGATTGATTAAGAATTTATTGGTTAATTAACTAATGTGAAATGAAGTATGTAATTAATTGATAATGAATTAACGATTGATTATACAGGGCTAAGTAATTAATTCCTAAGAAATTATTTTTAATTGAATTTATCACAATAAGAATTAAAGATGATTACTTATGGATTATGTGGGATATCTGATTTGTTGTAAAATGAATTGATATTTTTGTTTTGAAATTGTGATGTGTGAGATTTGATTTACCCTGTGCTGGATTATGATTGGTGATTTTATTCTGTAAACCCCTGACCTATATACGACATTTGAATTTCGATGCGACAGGGAATCGGATTCCAGTTGGTTATCCGAAACCCACATCGAATTGTAATGATGAATCTTCGTGATTGATAAATTTATTTTATCTGTGAAACTGTGAATGAAGATAAGCGTTATTTGTTATACCGCTTATCGATATTGATATCTTTGTGATGATTGATGTTGTGCACTATTGTGTAAAATCCTTGGACCACACTATACACACACAAATATGGATTTAACGTGGAAATCAGTTAAGTCACATATTTTTAAATAAGTTTTGAAATCGAATTTTTAAATTCAAATAGTTTTGGAAATAAATTAAGTTTAATATGAAGAGCTTTTGAAAAGGTGTTTTAAGAATAAAAAGTTACTTTGAATAACTTAATAAAGGTTTGAAATCTGAATAAATTGAATTCAATATCTGAAATTGAATTCTATATTCAGTATTTATGATTTAAAAAAGGACTTTACAAGTTATAGGGGTTCAAACCATTTTTAAAGCGTTATTTTGGGAATTTGAATTAACTCAAAGTTTTTAACTTGTATAAATGGAATCGGGGTTTTTCCAAAATAAAACTATTGTTTCTAAATGATAAAAAGCTTTCATATGAGGAATGAATTTCAAATTGTATTTAAGGGATTTCAAGTTTGAATTGAAAATGATTTTCCAAGTTATGAATGAATCTTTGGAAACAAGTTTTGAAAGCTATGAGATAAATCTTTGATTTAAAGATTTAAATGAGTTAATCCAATTGAAACGGAAATTGTTTTGAAATCCGTAAATGAATCTTTGTGAAACTAAGTGAACTTTGTGAAATAAATCTTTTTGTTTAAAAGATTTGAAATGGTAATTGGTTTAAACCATTTGAAAGAAAGTTTGGAATTATTAAGTTGTGACTTAATTGAAATCCTGTATCCATATGTTTTAAATGTTGCGCTTACTATTCGGGTTAGCCGGGAAAGGACCTTTGGGTCGTATAACCCATTCCGAATATGTGATACGTCGTTATGGATAGCATTTGAAGACCGGTGGTGAAGACCGGGTATTTGCGATAACGATAGGATGACCTATCGATTGTCTCTGCACCGAGTAGCTACGGTATAGAGATTCCCTAAGTGATGGGAAGTTCGATCGGGATTGTGAATACCCAGATTGCAAGGGCTTCTTTGGAAGTGCCTTCGGTTCTGTTCGAACCCAGAACAGACTTGAGTGGATTGTATGTCTGACATTACAAGTTGAGATATAAAGCTGATTTCTTTCAAATATATTTCTGTTGGTGGCGGAGAATTTATTCTCTTAGCTTAACACCCTTCTCTGAGACGTACGAGCTCAGAGGTTATGTAGTTGAAGGTTATTAATGACATACTCCCAAATTGGTAATGTGGCATGCTGAGTGTTGCTGTGAAATGACCATTGTTTGATCATTCGTGATATGATCATTTGTTTGATCATTTATCTTTGTGATCATTTCTATGATCATTTGTTGACCCAAAGCACAGCTTTTGTATAAAGCGTGGCTTTGTGGACGAGACTTCGTCGAGCCTCACAAACCGGTAATGGTCGAAACAGTAATTGTGCGGCAAGGTTTTCAGGGATAGCTTCCCTAGGGTATGACCATTCCTTCTGGAAAAGGGTAGTATCATGGAATGGAGCCCAGATACTTACTCATGTGGACACACTATATTATTTACTGTGTGATGTTGTTGGTTAGAGAGCACTTGTTTAAAGGTCCCAAAGGACCGGGAGTGGCATATCTGAGGTTTTGTATATTCCCCGGGAAGTGGGGTAGCCGGCCTTGCTTGGCAGAGATCCAGTTGGGTTCTCGGGGCGTCCTTCCAGAGGCGTTTCCATGTGGCGATGGGAAGTTCCTTGGCCTGACCATTTGTTGGAAATCCATTCTTCAAATACGTGCCTTGTACGGTATTAGTTGTATTACCTGCCATCTACTTATGGTGGCGCCCCACTGTTTGGATGGTAGCTATAGTAGGCATAGTTCGAAATGTCTATGTTGGCTAAGATTTATATCTTTACTTTCGAAATGATTTTTCATACACTATGCACTAGTAATAATATCAAATGTTTCTTTTTAATGCGTATCAAGCATCTTTGACTATCATAAGGAGAAATCTCCTCCGATTCTGCGTTTGCATTGTGTGTGTGTGCGGGAGGCCTTATGGTAGTCTCATTTCTAAAAAGCATTACGAATTGATTTTAAAATATTTCGTTGTCTGTTTTTAAAGATAAACTGTTTTTGTTTGCTCACACCAGTCCCACGACTGATCCAGAGTTTATTGTTTATTTCCTAAACTCTGGGTGCTCAAATTTTTTTCTACACGGGCAGTCTAGAGTTTGGTTTTTCAGATAATTAGATTCAGTGGATTACCTGGAGCTAGTTCGGTTTTGGATATGGACGAGACTTACTTAGCTTGGTGCAAATCTTGATGGTGGATCGAGCTAGGATTTTTGGAGCTTTGTCTTTGGAGCTCTTTGGATCAGAGTTGCAGTATTATATTCTAAGAAGACTTATTTCATATTGTATCATGTTCCGCTGTATTCTATGTTGTATATTCTCTGATGTTGATGATTATCATTGTATCAAATTGATGTATCAGATATTGTATTCATGTTATATCAGTGATATCATCTTTTATTTACGCTATGTTATTTATCATTTAATGGTGTTGCAAGCTCCCGCGAAACGAATTTGATGTTGTTTGTCGGACATCGAGTTCAGGTCGTGACAGGTTGGTATCAGAGCTGAAGGTTGAGTAAGAACTTTAGCTACGGAGTGTAACACCTTAGATGGCTCATTAGAGATAGGGTGAAGTATACCCTAGAATGAGTACAGCCAGTGGAACCAAAACCCAAATTTCTTAATCTATTCTTTTTATCTGTTGTTATTATCTAAGATATTTCGTCCGAATGCCTAAATCAGATTTCTTACTATTTACAGATAGTAAGAATGAGTTGAAGAAGAGGACGAAATAGGAGACAGGAAAGTACTACTTTAGCTGGTCAAAACCCTACAACGACAGATATTCCTATTCAATCTCAATTGAATTTGGCTGATTTATATCAAAAGTTTTCTAGACTTGGTGAAAGCCATTCACTGGCAAAGAAACCGTTATCGAAGCACAAGCATGGATTCGATCGTGTGAAAAGATTTTCAAAGGACTAAAATTAGAAGATGATCAGATGCGACTGATAGCTTCTTGACAACTCCAGGAAGAGGCTTTAGTTTGGTGGGAAACTGTTACCGTGGACGAGTTGGCAGATGAATTTACTTGGAGTCGTTTCAAGGAAGTGTTTGAGCAGCGATATATGTCGTCTGCTGGTATCTCTAGAGTGTACCAGGAGTTTATGGATTTAGAGCAAGGAAGTTTATTGTTTGAAGAATATTTAAACAAATTTATTGAATTATCTCGATTTGGTCCAGAATTGGTGAATACACCGTTAAAGAAGAATGAAAAGTTTATTCGGGGAATGAATAAGGAGTTTCAGGAAAGGATGACTACTCACGTAAAGTAATCTTTTTCTGAATTAATTGATATGGGCTATAGATACGATACACTGGAAAAGCAAAAAGATCCGAAGGGGAATGTAGATGCAAGTAATCTGAATTGGAGAAAAAGGAAGTTTGGCGGAAAGAAATCGAGGAAAGGTAAAGGAAAGAAGAGTATACAGAAGAAAAGAAGGATGTTACTTGTCTCAGTTGTTTGGAAAAAGGTCACTACTTGGATAAATGCAAGAATGATTGGAAGCCAGGAATGAGAGAGCCATTTATGAGGCCAGATCAGGAATCTACGGGATGCTAAAAATGCCGCAAGCCAGGACATAGGATCAACAATTGTCCAGCCAAGAAGCAAACTTTAGTAAAGAAAGAGTATGCAATTAGAGACGATTCTTCAACCTCAACAAACTGATTTAGGAAAAGAAATTTTATAAGGTAATCTTCTCGTTTACGATTAAATTGTTCGAATTTTGTTCGACACTAGAACTATCCTTAGTTGTATTTCTCAGCAAATCGTAAATGAATTAAATGTTGAATCTGAAATCGTAATCGAATCTATTTCTATCATTTTCCATTGGGTTTCGATATATTTTACGAACGGTTAGTTATCCATTCGAACTAACCAATACCCATGTATACTTCGTAGATCAGATAACCCAATTGTTTCGTGATTGATTGAGTTTGTTCTCACATCTATTGTTGATATTCTGATTTGGTAAGCCAAATGCAGAATAAATATCCAGTTTGATCTGGAAAGATATTTCTCTATCTTCCATCTATCTTTGTTATCTCTCTCTGGCGAATTTCAAGGACGAAATTCCTTTTAAGGGGGGAAGTCTGTAACGATCCCAGTTTTAAAGACGAATTTTAATTTCTAATTTTATTAAATTTTTGGGTTAAATTATAGATTTGTTTGACTTTTTCAATTTTGAAAAGATATGTATACTTATTTATTTTATAAATTGGATTTGAGACTTATTATAAAATGTAATTGAATTGGATTAGAAATAAAATGTTTAAAGAGACTACTTATCAATATAGAATATAAGTGTATAGAATAAAATATGTGTTATAAATTTAATACTTAAGTTTGAAATATAATTATAAGATAAACTACAAAATATCAAGTAAACAAATAAAAGAAAATTTACATACAAATGAAAATCTAAGCATATATAAAATGTAAACTAGGAAACAAAGTAACCAAAGTAAAACAAGAAAGTAAGTATTTAAATGAATCAAAACAGCACTTACATATATATATATATATAAAAAAAATCAAATCTAAATATGCAGTAAGTATCAAACAAGTATGGATGATCATTAAATGCATATACTGTCTAGCATGGATAAAGATCCTACTAGCCGTAATCAAAGAATGAGCACGGCATGCTGCAAATAAATGAAAGTGTTACTTACATACTTTCATTAAATGATTTCAAACATGCCTATACACAAAGTACAAAGCTAGTATAAAATAATTATACAAAAGAAAGATACTCAGTGCTGTCTAAAAAAAAACTGCACATCTCTTTATATATATGAGTTGCCTCCAATTTGTTCAAAACCTTTTACTGAAGAAAGAAAGAAAAATAGAAAAGAAAAAAAACTACAACCTGAAAACTAAACTAGATCAACAACTATCATCCTCTACAAACTCAAAATCATTCAACTTAAAAGGAAGCAGAACAGGTTAAAGGCAGCTCAAACATACAGCCTTCAAACAAAAAAAAGTTTCCTCTGTTCAAAAATCTTGTTTCCAGGTGAGCAAATTTACTTTAAAATTCAATCTCCTATTTTAATTGTGTTTAAGTGATGATGAATGAGATGGAAAAAAATTGTAGCTTGTTTGAATGCATATTTATGTGATGTATGGCTGTATGCATATGCCACTGTAACATACAGGATCTAAAAACAACTTCAAAAAGAAAATCATTTTCTCTGATTCTACTTATTAGTAGGACTTGGTGTTAAAATGGTTTGATATGGTACATATTCATGATTTAAAAAGATTCATTTAAGTTAAATTAACTTGTTAATAACCCCGGGAATCTTGTTTTACAGTCAATATACATCATCATGTTGAAATTTGAATATGATAAATTGTTGATTCACTTATATAATCTGAATCTACCTTCAAAAATCAGATTTTTAAAACAAGAATGGGATTTTTTAGTTAAGAATTTTATTAGCAATTCGTAGTCGAACTGGAAATGCTTTTTGATCGAGTTCTGGTGCTTGAAGAAATTTCGAATGGTAAAATTTGGCATGAGGCAAGCACGGCCATCAATGGTTCTAGGAAAAATAAAACAAAATTTTGTTGTTGCAAGAATTGAGGGGACGAGAGCACTTTAGGGTTTAAGTGTTCAAACTTGTCGACTACCTTCGCGAGGCAATTGGGAACGCAACTAGGGTGAACGATGCGTGGATGGTATAGGTGCTGTGGTCAGAAGGGCGTTGTCTCCGGTGACGTCACGTGATGGGACGAGGCATTTGGGTTTGGGTGTGTTCAAGTGAAATTTGAACGAATGGGTGAAATTTGATTTTGGGTTTTGTTGCGTTGAATCGAGTTTGATTTCGAGTATATGGGTAGTTTGAGACTTGCCGCCGATGAAGGAGTTCTCCAGAGTGGCGTCGCCGCCGTGTGCACGTGCACCCACGTAGGCATGTATCAGCTGCAGTGCGAATGTTTTGGGGAGATGAAGCTTATCGGGTTGATTCTCGAGTAGGAGGGTTGGCCGCTTCGAGTTCGTACTCGTGTATGCAAGTATATTTCCTGTTGCTATAGTTTGAAAATGAAGTAAACTAAGACTCTAAACTGGAAAATAAAAAGAGGAAGAAGAAGTATATGTGAGGGAGAGAGTTGCTTCGGGGAAATGCAAGGGAATCTCGAGTGTTTACTCGAGAAAAATCTGGGTAATCTCGGGTTTTTTGTTAAACTGGAATATTATGTTGTAAAGGTGTGAAGTTGAACAACTTGTTTTCTACAAGTTTTAAACACCGTAACTTAATAAAGATTTCAACAGTTAAAGTCAAAGAATTTAAAAAAATTTCATTATTTTAGTTAATGCTTCAACAAAGTTTTTAACATCTAATTATTATTTTTAATAAAGTAATTAAGTTAAGTATGAAATTGATTAACATTTAAAGTTGTAGTTAATATTAAATTGATTTTCAAAGTTTAAAGAAGATTTCTTTGAAATTGTTAATTAGTGAATAATTAATATTAAGTAATTATTTTAGGAAGTAATTAAGAATAATTTCATTTTAATTATAATTAAAGATTGAATTAATTAATGTTTAAATGATAAGTAAATTGTAATTAACCACTCAAGTTAATTAATTAAGGAATTTAATTAAGAACTAATAATTGATTAACTAAGTAGTTAATGGCAAATAAATTAATAATTAAAGTTATTAATTTATAGTTAAAGAATAGTTAATCAAGGTTAAATAAATTGATTATGAAGTAATTAATTTAATAGAGTGAATAAAGGAATTAAGTAATTAAGACTTAATGATTGATTAAGAATTTATTGGTTAATTAACTAATGTGAAATGAAGTATGTAATTAATTGATAATGAATTAACGATTGATTATACAGGGCTATGTAATTAATTCCCAAGAAATTATTTTTAATTGAATTTATCACAATAAGAATTAAAGATGATTACTTATGGATTATGTAGGATATCTGATTTGTTGTAAAATGAATTGATATTTCTGTTTTGAAATTGTGATGTGTGAGATTTGATTTACCCTGTGCTGGATTATGATTGGTGATTTTATTCTGTAAACCCTTGACTTGTATACGACATTTGAATTTCGATGCGACAGGGAATCGGATTCCAGTTGGTTATCCGAAACCCACATCGAATTGTAATGATGAATCTTCGTGATTGATAAATTTATTTTATCTGTGAAACTGTGAATGAAGATAAGCGTTATTGGTTATACCGCTTATCGATATTGATATATTTGTGATGATTGATGTTGTGCACTATTGTGCAAAATCCTTGGACCACACTATACACACACAAATATGGATTTCACGTGGAAATCAGATAAGTCACAGATTTTTAAATAAGTTTTGAAATTGAATTTTTAAATTCAAATAGTTTTGGAAATAAATTAAGTTTAATATGAAAAGCTTTTGAAAAGGTGTTTTAAGAATAAAAAGTTACTTTGAATAACTTAATAAAGGTTTGAAATCTGAATAATTTGAATTCAATATCTGAAATTGAATTCTATATTCAGTATTTATGATTTAAAAAAGGACTTTACAAGTTATAGGAGTTCAAACCGTTTTTAAAGCGTTATTTTGGGAATTTGAATTAACTCAAAGTTTTTAACTTGTATAAATGGAATCGGGGTTTTTCCAAAATAAAACCATTGTTTCTAAATGATAAAAAGCTTTCATATGAGGAATGAATTTCAAATTGTATTTAAGGGATTTCAAGTTTGAATTGAAAATGATTTTCCAAGTTATGAATGAATCTTTGGAAACAAGTTTTGAAAGCTATGAGATAAATCTTTGATTTAAAGATTTAAATGAGTAAATCCAATTGAAACGGAAATTGTTTTGAAATCCGTAAATGAATCTTTGTGAAACTGAGTGAACTTTGTGAAATAAATCTTTTTGTTTAAGAGATTTGAAATTGTAATTGGTTTTAACCATTTGAAAGAAAGTTTGAAATTATTAAGTTGTGACTTAATTGAAATCCTGTATCCATATGTTTTAAATGTTGCGCTCACTATTCGGGTTAGCCGGGAAAGGACCTTTGGGTCGTATAACCACTTCCGAATATGTGATACGTCGTTATGGATAGCATTTGAAGATCGGTGGTGAAGACCGGGTATTTGCGAGAACGATAGGATGACCTATCGATTGTCTCTGCACTGAGTAGCTACGGTATAGAGATTCCCTAAGTGATGGGAAGCTCGATCGGGATTGTGAATACCCAGATTGCAAGGGCTTCTTTGGAAGTGCCTTCGGTTCTGTTCGAACCCAGAACAGACTTGAATGGATTGTATGTCTGACATTACAAGTTGAGATATAAAGCTGATTTCTTTCAAATATATTTCTGTTGGTGGCGGAGAATTTATTCTCTTGGCTTAACACCCTTCTCTGAGACGTACGAGCTCAGAGGTTATGTAGTTGAAGGTTATTAATGATATACTCCCAAATTGGTAATGTGGCATGCTGAGTGTTGCTGTGAAATGACCATTGTTTGATCATTCGTGATATGATCATTTGTTTGATCATTTATCTTTGTGATCATTTCTATGATCATTTGTTGACCCAAAGCACAGCTTTCGTATAAAGCGTGGCTTTGTGGACGAGACTTCGTCGAGCCTCACAAACCGGTAATGGTCGAAACAGGAATTGTGCGGCAAGGTTTTCAGGGATAGCTTCCCTAGGGTATGACCATTCCTTCTGGAAAAGGGTAGTATCATGGAATGGAGCCCAGATACTTACTCATGTGGACACACTATATTATTTACTGTGTGATGTTGTTGGTTAGAGAGCTCTCGTTTAAAGGTCCCAAAGGACCGGGAGTGGCATATATGAGGTTTTTTATATTCCCCGGGAAGGGGGTAGCCGGCCTTGTTTGGCAGAGATCCAGTTGGGTTCTCGGGGCGTCCTTCCAGAGGCGTTTCCATGTGGCGATGGGAAGTTCCTTGGCCTGACCATTTGTTAGAAATCCATTCTTCAAATACGTGCCTTGTACGGTATTAGTTGTATTACCTGCCATCTACTTATGGTGGCGCCCCACTGTTTGGATGGTAGCTATAGTAGGCATAGTTCGAAATGTCTATGTTGGCTAAGATTTATATATTTACTTTCGAAATGATTTTTCATACACTATGCACTAGTAATAATATCAAATGTTTCTTTTTAATGTGTATCAAGCATATTTGACTATCATAAGGAGAAATCTCCTCCGATTCTGCGTTTGCATTGTGTGTGTGTGTGTGTGCGGGAGGCCTTATGGTAGTCTTATTTCTAAAAAGCGTTACGAATTGATTTTAAAATATTTCGTTGTCTGTTTTTAAAGATAAACTATTTTTGTTTGCTCACACCAGTCCCACGACTGATCCAGAGTTTATTGTTTATTTCCTAAACTCTGGGTGCTCAACTTTTTTTCTACACGGGCAGTCTAGAGTTTGGTTTTTCAGATAATTAGATTTAGTGGATTATCTAGAGCTAGTTCGGTTTTGGATATGGACGAGACTTACTTAGATTGGTGCAAATCTTGATGGTGGATCGAGCTAGGATTTTTGGAGCTTTGTCTTTGGAGCTTTTTGGATCAGAGTTGCAGTATTATATTCTGAGAAGACTTATTTCATATTGTATCGTGTTCCGCTGTATTCTATGTTGTATATTCTCTGATGTTGATGATTATCATTGTATCAAATTGATGTATCAGATATTGTATTCATGTTATATCAGTGATATCATCTTTTATTTCCGCTGTGTTATTTATCATTTAATAGTGTTGCAAGCTCCCGCGAAACGAATTTGATGTTGTTTGTCGGACATCGAGTTCGGGTCGTGACAACAACCTATTGCTGCAATTCGTTTTTGCAATCGAATCATGGTTTGGCCAGAAATCATTGATTTAGTCTCGGATGTTGAAGCTAAGGGTTTGCTATTCGATGGTGGATCTTCGTCGATAGGACGATCGAGGGTGACCAGTGGGCATAGGTTGTTGAGCATCCATGTGGTTCTTGGGTGTCGATGGTGTACGAATCGCCAGAAATTGGCCATGATAGCATCTCGATGGTGGAGTTTATGGTGGTGAGGCGACGACGTCGTGGGTGGTCGCAAGACTAGGGCGGAGGCGGATTGACATGGCCGAGGCAACGGTGAGGTTTGATCGATGGATGGTGATCAGAATTAGGCGCGGCGGCGATGAGAAGGGCTGGCCGCTGTTGAATGAACGAGCTCGACAACGCGTGGGTTAGGATTTTAGGGGTACGTGAAATTACAGTTTTTCCCATATTTATTTATTTAAATTTAAATTTTGATCTTCTAACTCACATAACTTTTTGATACAAGCTCCGATTGACGCGCGGTTTGATCCGTTGGATTCGTATCAAAATTCTACATATTATGGAATTGTTTGGCTGCATTCTGAGACTGTTAGATTTTTGGGCCTAATTTTGATTTTAATTCGATTGAAAATCAAAGGTGAGTGATTTAACCCATGCACAATTACTAAATCATCCTATGTTAGTCAAATTAAATTTATGATGTGATTAGAAATTTATTGATTGTTGTATGTTATTAAATTGTCATTTAAATTTAATTTGAATTTATATTGAATTTAATTTCCATTTTAAATTAATATTGGAATTTAAATTGTTTGTTAAATACCTGATTTACAACCAGTTAATTGTTGTGATTTATTGGTTGATTGAATGATGATTGTGACAGATGCTTAATTATTGACATTTTGAATGATTTGATGTTATGTTTATCTAGATGTGGTTATTACACTGCAAGTTCCCTTAGTTATTGTTTGAAAAATCACTATGGGTTGAAATGATACATACCTGAATGGTCTTATATATTAGGGAAAAATTATTATGGGTTGAAATGGTAAACTCGAGCGATATTTACGAGTTTTGAATTTTTCTTGGGATTGCGGGTTGAAATGATATATACTCGTAAATTTAAATTTATTACGGGTTGGAATGATATATATCTGTATCACTTGGCTATAGGGTAGAAAATTATATACGGACATCGGATTAGTTAAATTAAATTACTTTTAAATCCTTAATTTTTGAATCCAGTCAAATGATATTATGAAAAAAAATTAGATTTATATGAACTGAATTATTTTCAAAATCCATGCTTTTAAAATGTTGAGATTGAATTTGGTATAAATGAATTGTTTAAAGAATTTGATTTAAAATCTTAAAGTTGAAATTTTAAATATAAATAAAATTTATTAAAACTGAGTTATTATAAATGTTTGAATATTTAAACTTGGAAACCTATTGAATTTGAAGTGGTTTAAATTTATAGTTCAAACATGGATTTGAAATCGATATAAATTGAAATGGTTCAATCAGAATTTGAATTGAAACCTTTAGCCTTTTGAATTGAAATCGTTGAACCGAGATTGATTTAAATTGAATTTTTGGAACTAAAGTTGATTTGAATTGATTTGTGAAATAAAAAGAAACAATTCTAGTTTGAACTATTTTTGATATAAACTCTTTTAATATACAAACTCTTTTAACATAAAAACTATTTTTCTCATATACACCATTTTAATATATTAATAATTTTGAATACATTAACAGTTTTAATATATAACCTATTTTAGTATATAAACTATTTCTAATATATAAACTATGTTAATCTATAACCTATTTTTAAAATATTAACTTTTTAATATATATTATTTTAAATTTATAAACAACTTTTAATATATGTATTAATATCTATACTATTTTTAATGTATAACTATTCCAATATATAAACCACTTTCAATATTCGAACTGTTTAAAGTTTAAATTATTATGATTTAGATTTAATTGATTTAAATGTGGATATTTGATATGATGGTTTAAACTATTTCATGGTTTTGATTTTTGAAAATGAATATGATTTAAAGTGAATAATGATTTTGAAAGTGATATGGTTTAAAGTGAATAATGATTTAAAGTGAATATGATTTCGAAAGTGATATGACTTTAGAGTGAATATTATTTCAGAACTGATATGATTTTGAAGTGAATATGTTATTTTGGTATCAATTATGAATCGGTTTTGGGAATGTAAAAGAACTAACCGATGTGAAGTAAGTATTTAATTGTTAAAGAGACCAGGATCGGATATTGTCATACTCTCTGCCAATACCGAAAACTATATTAACAACTGTGCACGTGGTGGAGAATCCATAATGAAGTAGGATGGTTTGCCAAACGCTATTGTATGAGGTATGAACGCAACTTTGACCCCCTCAGGTCAGCTTGATATGACTAAACATGAGCTATACCGGACCAAGTGAGGTCGCTCCTCTGATCAAGCATATTTCTTCGATACCATATTTGTTACTTTATGATTGATTTGTTGGCCACCCTCGATTTGACTATAGGAGTGTGTTTCGAGGTGAGCTGTAGTAGCTGTTATACGTTACTACCAGTTCGGGAGTGCAAATGGTAGAATCCAATCCTGGCATTGCCTCGCGTGCCTTGTCATATGCCTTATCGAGCCCATTATGAGCTTGGCTTATGTCGTGCACTATGGAGTGCCCTTCAATAAACCTCCAGTTTACGGAGGAATTACGGTACTATATAGACTACGACATTTATAAAAATGTTTTAAGGGGGAAATGGGTAAGGCCATAACGCTATTTTAATACTTTTCTTTACTATAGACATATTATAATAGCATATCGTATTACATATGTAGATAGTTTAACGTATCCTTAGGAGATGGAATCCCGAACATCCCTTAAGTCATTGCACGCACGTTAGACACTAGATAGGAGATGTAAAATCCTAGAAACATATCTGAAGCCGTTACACTCATATTTACTTATTTTGATTTAACTTACATAAGATCTTTTAGTTCTGACTCGAGTGTTTTGTCTTTTCATTACGCTCGGGTTAGCCTGAGCTTTTCAGTGTTGAAGATTTTATTTCTGGAGGACGAATACAGAGATTTGTATGCTATTTATTATATATATTCCACTGCATCATACTGTTCTGCTGCATAATTTATTTATTCCTGTTGTATGTATAACTCTGATTATATTGTAAAGTGTAATCAAATGTTATTTGTAAAACAGCTTCATGAAATGTTTATTTGATTATTATATTTTATTATTCCGTTGTGAAATTCTATGTTTTATTTTCCTTCTTTTCTTTTATTTACTTATTTACCCCATTAATAATCCTCCTTTTTGAATGGTTTGAGTTGACATGTGTGGTTTATTGTCAATTTAAACCGTCCAAAAAGGTGGATCGTTACAACCAAAGTATATGAGTTTCACACAGTGTGATTAATAAAATCAATATGTTGCTATTCATATATTATACATAAACATTACATCTTGGTTCCCAAAACCATAGCACCGATTCCGCATTGACGGTTTCATGATAGCGTTATATTGAAGATTCATAATTTTTAACATATTATATTGAGTGATATCAACTTATGGAATAACAAATTTCGTTTGAAATACCCTTGTGATTCAAATGTCAAACATACCTGAAATCCTTATATACGTACATTTACGTATGTATTTACTCCTTAAGTCTAGTTAGGGTTTCTTATTTTTCCACCTTTCATTTATACATTCGTATTATATGAATTTTATCATAATATAACTTTTATGTTTCTTTTTTTTTTTGGAAAAGTTATAACTTTTATATTTCATTTGACTTATATAATAGTCTTATGTATAATATTACACTATTAAATCTTATTTAATTTATTTTAGTTAGTTAACATTTCAATTAATTTTATAGTATCTTAATATAACATTTGAATATTTATTATGTACTATATCCTTTATAGTATAACACATATATCATATATATGTGTATATCATTTAATTAATTAACCTTTTAATTAATTTATTTAATTAAACAATTTTTTAGTTAAATTATATTAATTTCAAAACTGATTTCATATATACGTACATGTAAACTTATGTTATTTTAACATTTTAAAATAACATAACATATATCATAATATATAATAAATGTATATATTTATTAATTAAATAACTTATTTAATTAGTGTATTTTATTGATCTTATTTATAAATTTTAAAAAAAATTAAATTAATTTATATTAATTTCAAAATTTTAATTTTTTATTATATTATAACTTTTATATATGTATATCTTATTTTAAAATTTAACTTTAAAATTTAAAATCTTATATTTTAATTTTCAAACAATTTTGAAAATTAGCCCAAGGCCTAATTCAGATTTTGCTATTTCTATAGGGAAAACCTTTGGGCTCATATATTTGTTCAGGTCTGGCTGTCAGCCAGGTAGGGCAGAGTACTTGATTACCCCAACTCAATCCTTCAACGCTACCTTTTTAGACATCCTACTATATGGGCTGTGAGCTTAATAGATAACCATAACATGATTAATTTAGACCACAAAGGTTATTGGGCTTTGATACCATTGTTGGAGCTGGGCCAGCTAGTAGCGGAAGTAATGGATGAATTTCAAAACAAATTCCATTTTGGATCTTTATTGGATAGATGAAGTCTAATTTATCTAGAACATTTCTAGATTTATTTTGAATAAAATCATTATTTCATTTAAGTTTATAAAATGATTTTATATTATGTGACTAATGTTATATATTATATATATACATGTACAACACACACACACACATATATATGTAAGTGCATGCGTAGTATAACAACCTGTGCAAGGTATAACATGCCCGCATATAAGTGTTGGGATCTACACTACAACAGATAAGTTAGCTCATCTAATATACATGTATACCAAATATATATTTATATACTTTAATTTATATAATAGAATATTGCAATATATATGGATATATATATAAACTATACTTTATTTTAAATAATTTTATAAATACAGTTATATATATAATTATATAAATATGTTTAAAACATTTATAAAACTAATTTTTTTTTGCAAAGCCGAAAGTAATACATACATATATACATTTATATAATTATTTTAGTTAAATATATTAAATACATATATTCAAATATATACATATACATATATATATATATACATATATTCAAATATATATATATATATAACGTGAGGTGAGGAGTTCGATTCTTGTCAACAATGGCCTCCCTCATATGAGGTGAGGAGTTCGATTCTTGTCAACAATGGCCTCCCTTATATGAGGTGAGGAGTTCGAATCCTGTCAGCTGCTTCAAGCCAACTGAAAGGTCTGGCTTACTTGGAGGGTGGTTGTGGCGGGCCGGCCGTGTTCTCCCAGGTTTGTTGTTCAGAGTTGCAATGTCGGCGGTGATGGAATAAGTTTCCCTGGTTGCAAATATATATATATATATATATATGCAAATACCATAATTTATATTTAAAATTTTGGAAAAAACCGAGTGATGTTTTATTATTAAACATTTAAAATCTAATTTTATAATTTTAAATCTTTTTTTATTCCACTAGCATTTAAAATTTAAATTAATACAATTTTTTTACTTTATGCCACTCACATCATGGGTGTGTATATATCATAATTCTTTTCCTTTTAAATAAGGGTACATAATTATACAACCAATCTAATTATGATAATATATTTATATAATAGAATCGTCACCTAACTAACAATATAATACACATGATATAAATAATATACATACACTAATATTCATAAATACTATTTACACCAAAAGTTGGCACAAACACCCAATAGATTATATGTAGATAAATAAGTAAAGAAATCAAAATTCAAACAAAGGAAACAAGCGAAAAACAAATAAAAAACAATGACAAACAGAATTAGAGTGATTTGGCATTGAATGCCTACATTCACTTTGATGAAATAGTTTAATTAATCACTTTAATTTCTAAGTACAAAACGGATTAGATCAAAATCCGTGAATACAACGGAGTATAGAGAAAACAACAGCCTAAAAATCCATAAAATGAAAAATGATTCGGTATTTATAGGGTAGATGACCTATTATCTTCCTGAAAATTCATCGGTAGAATCTCCATATGTGTACGAGGTCGCCTAAAAAATTTTGAGGCCCAATTCCCAAAAGGGATCGATCGGAGCCGATCGGTCTAGGTGACCACTAGGGGCTATGCGATCCCTCTTATAGGTCTGTTTTGATGTTAGCTTCGTGCTTCTAAAGTTTATTTACATAGTCGCCTTTACATTTTTAGAGATATCAATCGATTCCCGTTGAGGTGAACTGTTGGCTCAAAATATTTATAGCCATAGTGACCTGATCCAACCCCCGCCTAAGGGAAATGATAGGTAACGGTCCCTTGCCCAAGGAACGCACTAATCCGTACTTAGAATGTTCCATAGAGTCTATCACTTAGTTTCTCTTGATCGTTACTTCATATCATTGTCTGTGTTTGATCTCTGGACTCCATAATCTCCTTTATGGGCGCTTGCTTTATCTAGCATCGAGTCTAACTTGACCGGTTAGTCCGGGTATAGCCGGGTCAAAAGACCGGATAACACTTGCTTCCCAAAGTACGTCTTGTTTTGAACATGACGTGCTTTGCATCGAAGTAAGTTAGAGTCGTTGTGAAAGATTCCATTCAGTTTCTTGAATAGTCATTACCCTTCCATTGAATTGTCTTTCTAAAGAGTCGTATCTCTCTCCATTTGCTGCGATGCTTGGTCGACATTAGTCAGTATAAATCTGGAGTGTAATCCTCAGTCTTTGTCTATGCTTAATTCCATTGAGCTTGCTGGTCAAGTTAGTAGGCCTTGACTATCAACAGTGACTTCTTTTTGGAGAAATCCAGGTGATAATTCAATTTCTATCGATTCGAGAAATCGAATGTTGGGTATGTACACATGCATGGTTTTTCACATACATATTTTATTATTGGCTTCTGAATACCTTCACATGTTTATGGGTCATTGCTAATTCTTCGTAATCCAAACATAATTGATTGGTATTTCCCTATATATATATATATATATATATATATATATATATATATATAGCATCGGTACGGGATCAGTATAAAACCCCAAGGTGGGGGATTGGACCCGATCCCTCTATGCATTTCGACTTAGCCAATTCGCAACTATGTGTAGATGGGCTAGTTTTACTATATATAAGCGAAATACTTAGTTTCTCCCACTTCACTTGATTCACTTGATCTGCAACAAAAATGATCCCCTTAATTTCTTCATATCCGCCATTATGAAACTCGTGCTCAAGGCTATCACTTCATCATCCAAATCCATTATCGATTTGAATCTCCCTCTCCTCCTAGAGTTCTCGTCGTTGTCTTTGTATGCATCCAACATCTAATGGTAATCGATTCAATCCTCCAATTCAATTTGAACCCAAACCCATATTTGTTTGGGAAAGCTTTCTTTTTTCATCGACTTGATCCACGTTGTCGTATAAAGGTGATTTTTAGGACATAAATCGAGGCAAGGTGATATTGATTTGTATTTCACGAGTGATTTGTGATAGGATTGGATTCATCGGGATTTGTCATGGCATGGTGGAGTGTTAAATGACGTTTGGATCGGCGTTGACGTGGGGAATACAAAGTGATGGGAATGGTGATGGCTGAAATGGAGTAGTGAAGTCCAGGGGATCAGTTGTAGGCATGCGATCATTTGCAGTGATAAGGATGGATCGGTATTATTGATGGAGATGAAGTGGATGGATCGGTATTATTGATGGAGATGAAGTGGACGGATCGGTCAAATTGTGGGGAGAAGGAAGTGGAATGATGGAATTTAGGCGATCAGTTGGTGATAGGGATCGGTTTAAGCGTACGGAGTCCAAAATGTCCTAAAGCATCGCTGCCTATGTGAGGGATCAGGTATAATCCCTTTACCTAGGGAGACTCGAGCGATTTTCAATCTTGTTTGAGCACACTTGAACTTTAGAACCTGGTTACACGAACTTGTATGCATGAATGAACTCGAACCCTTCCTTAGGGGCATCAGCATGGGAAACAAACTTGTACATGAATACTTGCATCTTCAATGTTGGACTTGAACTTGAATACTTGCACTCGGATGCTTGCGCATTTAGCCATATAAACGTACTTGGACATTTCAAACAAATACTTGAACTTGTAAATGAATACAAATGCCTGTATAGACTTGAATGCTCATACATACTTGAATGCAAATATCGGACTTCAACATGCCGATGACTAATCCCAGAGCTTAGATGTGATCCACAACCGTCGACTTGAAAGCCGGTTGGGATGGTCAGCGATGATGGTTACAGTGGTCGAATCCTTGAGTCTCGTCATAACTGTCGTTTTAATTCTGAACTGTTTATTTCTATACAGCACGACACTGCACCACACTGCACTAGTATTCACTTTACATGGGGGGACAGGTTTATTTTCTCTAGCAATGACTATCTGCTAAGCTTGATAGCTATAGGTTCCATAAGCTCGAAGCATTTAGCTGCTATAGGTACTGAACAAACTACTTCTCACGATAATCCTAACACTGAGTCAAGTTCTGCAACAATATCCGCTTGAAACTCTCCAGACCATTAATCTGAACGACTCGAAAGTTCTCAATAGCTGCCAGAAATTCCTTTGAATGTAGAAGCAGAAATCGAGCCATCACCTGATACTTTAGTTGATGCCATATTTTTAAATGATCTGGAGGATTCCGTGGCTTCAAGAGTCGATGAGGCCTCTCTTTGTGAACTGTGCATTAAGCGTAGGAATCTGTACGAGAACGTGTAAGTCCCATCTTGTAATGATAGGGCTCACTTACCCCCGAAGGGGTATACTTCATGCAACAGGTTTATGTGCTGGACAGGTAACATTCCTCCTTTCAACCTATTCATTCGAAAAATATTACATTATTTAAGATTGGCACCGCTCTGCTGCATCCAAACAGCTACGCGTTTCTGCACTGCGCGTATATGATATTCCTACAATTCTTATATCGTGAGCCGATTCCAGTGGACATCATATTCATTTACAATGTCAAGCGGCAAAAAGGAGTCAGTCACTAACTGCCAAGTCATAACTGCACTTGTAACAAACTGAGCGCTTTTAAGAATTAATGGTTCTATGTGCGCAGCCCACCTAGTTATGCAATATGGTGGCTAGAAGGACGTAAATGCTGCTTCAAATTTAATTATAAGTGCTTTTATTCAATTTGTATCGTGAACTAAGCAGTTTTTATCGAACATTTCAGGTTGCCATCCATTTCCCACCGGCGACACGTACTTGGAGGCGGTTTTAGGGCTCAAAATATACCTGTGGCGGATACGGACATCGGATCTCTTCTTACGGATGAACGCCTTTTTATCTTCGGCTTGCTAGAAGAAGACCGCAGCACAGAGCTGGCAAGAAACGCCAAGGAGGAAGTTGTAGAAAGAAGAGACACCATTGGATAGGGAGGGACGAAGTTGATCCTTTGTACCTTCAGTTGAAGGAGCTCGGGATGTCATCGAAGAAGGTGAAGTAAGGGGAGATGCTAATGAGCCAGGTCATAACAATGTGAGCTCAAGTCATGTGCCCACGGTCGAACATCCCAAGACCAACAGCTCCCCGCCTTAGAAAAGAGAAGAAGAAAAAGGCTCGTTTATTGGCTTCATAAAGGGTTGGGCTCCAAGAAATCCAAGCAACCTCCTCTACTAAAGTTCAATCTAGCTATCCCCCTCTAGAAATATACTTGAGGGGCTGTCGGACATCCCAATTCTAAATTATTTTAGGCATTATGATTTCGCCTTTTTATGCCTTAAGGGCTCCAAATCTTCTATTCGATTCGACATTGACGTTCCTCCAACTAGCATGGGAGAGATTACTCCAACTAGCAATGCACCATTAACTGGCCCACTCGGGGGACACTAGGACACTCACTATCATCTGCATTGCGCCACATGACACTTATCCACCTTCAGCTCCAGTGATTCTTATGTACTTTCATTTTGCAGGATCGATGGGACGCACCTGCAACTATGATTGCTTGAGGAGATCAACATACCCCTTACTGTCTTATATTGGGCCCAGTTAAGGTCTGGACCCTGGTCGAGATACAGAAGGTCATGAAGTAAGAGAAGACCGATACTGAAGCCACCATTCAAAAGACTTGTCGTCCATGCCTAAGTCAAAATCTCAGTCTTCTCATCACAAGGGTACCGGTCAATACCCTACTATATATAGTAGTAGCAAGTCTCTGCCTCATGCTCCCAATTCGGATGTTGCACCCGAAAAACATTCGAGTTCTTCCAACGTCCATCGATCTTTGGAGCACCAATCTAAAGTAATGGATCTTGATACTTCATCTCACAAGCATGAAAAATGAGCTCTCTCAGCCCCGACTACTCCACTGCTGTTGAGATGATGATCTTGAGGCAATCCACGACAAAGCCGTCATTGAGCGCTTGGAAGAGGAGGTCAAGCAGCTGGGCACAAAGTTGGTCATTGCCGTGGGAAAAGCCAACGAGTCTTATGAAGCAGTCGAGTGTTTAATGAAAGTGAACCAAGATGAATTGGACACTACCGTTCATCGTAATAGTACTTCAGCCCTTAAAAGAGCATCTTATAGATGGAGAAAGACGCGCTGAAAAATGACAATAATTCCTTGGCCCTTTGTATTAAACAGCTTGAGGAGGAATTTGAGGAAAAAAATCAAGAGAAACTTATGGTTCAGCTGGAGTCTCAATGATAATACGAGGAGATCGTCGAGGCTCATGAAACTAAAATAGTGGCTGACAGACAACTTGTGTAGATAGAGACCCTCACACTAGTACAAAAAGTGCATATTGCTTCGCCTCATTTGCATCAGTTGAAGTAAAAACTGATGCAAATAGAACTATTTGCATCAGTTCTATCTTAATAACCGATGCAATTGGTATGTGAAAAGCAATAGGTAATAAAAAATCAAATTTGCATCAGTTGTCAACAACAACCGATGCAATTGGTACGTGCAAATAGTTTTAGTCGCATCGGTTTTAAATTCAACCGATGCAAGTACATTAGTTTGCATTCATTTTTCATGGTTTGCTACTTCACTTTCATTTTTCCCTCCCCTTAACTTTTCGTTTCCCGCCTTTCATTTATCCCTCCACTTCCCCCGTTAAGAAGAAAACAAAAGCAAATTATGTTTGTTCAATTGAACGACTTCAAATCAAATTCGACTGTGAATTTTAACTTCAAACCAAATTAGCTGTTCCTCCCAAATCGAATCCTCAAAAAAAATTTGATAAAAATTGCTGCGTTTGTTTGTGAAGGCAGGATGATGTGATGGAAAGTGTTTGTGCTTCCCAAAACCCACCGCTTAATTCTTCAATTCAGGTTTTCTGCTGCTGCCTCTTCCTGTTATTCCTTTGTTTATTTATTTTTATGTTTTTTTATTGCTGCTGAATAGAGATAGCGTCGCTGAACGAAATCTCGTTTGATTTTGTGTCAATTCGATGTTTGAATTGAAATCGCGATTCAGTATTGAACTTCAAAAATCATTACCTCTAGAAAGTAAAATGATTCAAAAGTAGGTGTAGAAGGACTGACAAATAAACTGAGCACTATCAAAGTCAGTGGCACAAAAGAAGAACCACCTGCTGCTTCTGTGGATGGAACTTTTCTCCAAAATCTGACTTCTTCAGATCTTTACAAAAATACCAAGGTTTAATTAACTGCATTCTTTTATTACTCAATATTAAGCCATTGAATCCCGTTATTTCAATATATATCTGCAAGTACATGTTTTCAGGTTAGAGATATATCAGGGTCGTTTAGATGGGCGTCGTTTCTCACCTTGCAGAGTTCGGATTCGTTTCTAACAATGCTTTTGCTGCTTTCAAAGTACAGAATGAAAAGCCTTCTTGTGGTTGATCTTGGTGAGGGCAAAATAGAGAATATAATTACACAGTCTGCTGTTGTTCATATGCTTGAAGAGTGTGTTGGGTTGCATTGGTTTGGAGATTGGGGCACCAAAAAGCTATTTGAACTTGGACTTCCTATTAATAATAAACTTGTCAAGGTCAACCTTCTGTTACGCTTTTTCTTTCCTTCAATAATTTTACTTTAAACCGCAAAAGTTAGCTGACATTGAGATACCATCTTTTTGACCTCAGATTCCATTGTCACTTTCTTTGTAGTCTATGTTTATACTTTCATTTTTGCTGTCTTTGTTCCCAATAAAGCACAAATTTTGGTAAATATCGTAACATCTTCCTTAAAATGAAGATTAACAACTATTGCCTTCAACCAAACAAATATTATTATACCGAGCTTGCAAAATACACTTTAACTTTGGTCCTAAAGTACGTACTATAATTTATATTTATACTAGAATAAATGCTAAACCATAAACTACGTACAGGTGAGGGATGATGAATCAGTTCTAAAAGCCTTTCAGCTGATGCGCAAAAGAAGGGGATTAGAATTGGTATAGTGTGCACGATGGTTGCTTTAACGGTACATTTGCGTAGTAGTTCTTTTTTACCTTTAGTTCATGACTGTTTTTCCTAAACCACATCGAGTTTACATTATGAATCATCTTTTGATATATAGACTTTAGGTTGACATTACATCTCAACGCTCTAAAATAACCTTGTTGTTTCATACAATTTACAAGCAAAATGACACAACGTAACATTCACCATCCATTTACATGGACATGTCTAAATTATGTAACCTGGTGTATATTCGTTACTTATAACTTATAAGTCATAGCAGTCATTAGTCAAACACAAAAAAAAACTTATTTGAACTTAAAAGTGAACTTATATCGAAATCCTTTTGCTTATAACCATTTAATCTGATCTACTTAAAAATTGATATTTAGATCTCCTTTTAAGAAGATTTAAAATAAGTGTTACGAAGCACTCTTATACTAATAATAATGATCTAAATTTGAATTACAAATCGGATTATAGTGACTTTTGTATGAAAATGCTGCTTCCTACCTGGAAAATGACTTTTTTGACTTGAAGTAAGAGTTAAAGGTAGAGGTAGTTGGTTGGATAATTTACAATTTTGATAAAGCTTAGTTATAACAAATGAAATAAGTCTATGACTAATTAACTAGGTATCTTATTTCACCTTCTTATAAACTGTTTCCAAACGTTCAATTCCAAACAAGTAATTTAAAAATTACTTGTGTACCTACAAGCAGCTTCCAAACATACAGTTATGAGTTACGCCTTATCAATTTCTAAGCAACTTGTTTCTCCTTATAAACTGTTACAAACATTCAACAAATAAATAATTTATAAGCTGTTTCCACTACTTGTAACCAGTGTTGAACATGCTCGCGATGTAAAATATCTGATTTCTTCTTCTTCTTTGGAATACTAAAACAACTTCATTTGGGTTAATTTCCCCCTTTTCTAGGTATTGTACTAAATTCAACAACTTGCACATCTTGTAAAAGAAGAAAAAACCACAAATTGTTTACCGTAACAATTCATAATCTTTGTTTTAAAGTTTTTTATTTACTTAATCATGGCATTTGTAACTAGAACAAGGTATGCCTCTCTTCGTAAGTTAATAATGCTGTAATTTAATTCCATTTTGTGCAGAATTTTGACATGATGTCAATTATTGAAACTTTAAGTGGATATGCATCCAAAGAGATCAGTAAGTTGTTAAAAGATTTTGATAATTTCACCATTCAGTTGACCACTCAAGGTGGGTCTCTAAGGCAGGTAAGGAATTGTTTTTGAAAAATTCATCATTCTGCAATAGTTCATAACTCTGTAACCAAAGTGCTTATTCAGATATTAACATTCGTGTTTATTGATGATACATATATAGGTTGTTTTAGCAGCACAGTCATTTTGCTTCAGTGGACAAGTTATTGGGCATAAACATTTCGAGGTAATAACAATCATATCCATAATTTTCTACCTGTATAACATGTTAGTTTGTTGTATGTGATAATAAATTCATTAGAGAGAGCTAGTAATAACAGTCATTTTGCTTACAGTGAAGGCAAGGTGGCGGTGTTTGTATAGAGAGAGGAAGAGGTGAAGCACTGATGATGGTCACAGTATGGTGAACTGAAGTGATGTGAACTAAATTGGTGGTTGAAGTGGTGACTGGTGTGGACTGTTTGATGTCTGTAGATATATTTTTATGAGCAGTGATGAAGCAGGGGGATGCCTGTGCAGTGATGAAGGTAGTATGATTGAAGTGGAGAGTTGTGTGACAGTAAGGAGGAACTGTGATGAAGGTATATATAATTTTGTCTTTGTGTCTAATCTTCCAGTAAATATAATATGCATTCGATTTTTTCATCCTAACTGGAGGTTTTGGTTAACAAAAGTTTTTGAAGTACCAACAAATTTCCAAGTTTCTGTGGTTATTGTAAGAAGAAGAAAAATCTGTTCTTCTTATCTGTTGGAAAGAGAATATCATAACTTGCTGATTAATTACGTCTCATATCAACAAATCATATTACATGGTCATGTATTGGGTGTTTAATTCGATAGCTAATTCCAGTAAATTTTGTTTAATTTATATAATTAACTTTTCATTTTAACTATATTTCATGTGTACTAGTGTATAAATCAAACAAGCATCATTTTGGATTTGAATTATGCAGTTTCTTCTGCTCTTCCAATAATGGTGGGAGATAAGTTGGTACATACTGAGATTCTACAGCACATATGCTAGGCATTTCTGCTGCTGCTACTGTTTGAATCAGAACCAATATACACCTCAAATAAAAAAGCTAAGGATCCATTGCCAAGCTTCACATCAATGCTGGAAGGAGATAACAAGTACTTAAATTTGATTTAGCTTTGACCCATTTGACCTTACAGATTTTGACCCAACTGCCGATTTTCTGAACACCAATCTGCCTGGAACAGGCCTTCGTGCTCATGATTCCTTGGTTCTTAAAACAAGTTCTGATTTCGTTGTTCTAGATGCCAATGCAAATGGTACTGTGCTACTTGCTTGATATTAGTTCTTTTACCCAGTTCTTTTACTAGTACAATATAATGAGTGTTTATTACAGAAATTTGAAGTTTTTATCATTTTCTGATTATTACCATGTTGCTAGGTGCCCTGCACAAACAAGGGCGAAATTAAAGGCAGCCTGCCCATATTGTCTTGGCAACTGCAACTGCAACTGCACAAAATAACAGATAAGAAGGAATTATTCATTTTAAAGTAAGTCAATGTGCGAAATTATACTTAAATTCATTGAAGTTTTTTCTAATATTCATTATAAATTGGTTGAGGCGCAGTTCGTAGTTATGCCAAGATTAAACGATGTTAGAAATATTTATAAATAAAAAAAGACCATTTACAAAATGATTCCCATAAACGATGACAAGATTCGAGTTAAAGGTAAGACTTTATTAATGTGTTTCAATTTCAAATCAAATCATATTAATGTTCTTTTAAATACTTTGTTGATTGATTCTGTTTATGTGTAATGTTTCTAATTAGGATAGAATGTTGAATTTAAAAATAAATAAATTATTTTTGTTAAAATTGCAAGAGATTATTTATTTACTGTTGATAAATATTGTTCCACTGGTCTTTGTTAAGCAATGCTTCTTGCGTGAATATTGAAGATTCAAGTTGATACTGTTTATTTTATCAATAATGCAAGATAATGCCCCCATCATCATATAATTAAACATCTCTGTTAAAGCCAAAATGACCTGCTTACCAAATTTAACAAACAAAAATTAGAGATTAGTTAGCATACACAGGAGTTCGCAAATGTTTCAGGCAAAAGAGAACGTAGTAGTTCACTGAAATTCATCAAAGGAAGAGCTAATGGTCTATATTTGTTGTGTTTCATCCTGTGCTTGTATTTTGGGTTTAAATAGAATTTTCCATTTATATTACCACTGTTTTTAATAAATACTCTAAATTCCCTAGTCAGTTTTTGCTTGTTGTATTGTTGTTTGAAAATTTGAAGTTTTAAACAAAATATTAATTCAGTTGTTGCTTCTTCAGTAGACCGAATATTTGATAGTTATAATACATCTGGTTATCACACTCTTTTAAGTTCTGACTGATAAAGAAATGGATATTTTAATATTGGAGCAGGAAGTTTGAGAAGAATGTGAAGAAGAACAGGCCTAGATAGAGCTAGAGCTGCTGCATATATTGATAAAGTTTAATCGGCAATAAAAGTGGAGTCAGTAACATGATTGTTTGACAGTGGAAAGTGAAGGAGAATTCTTTGTGACGAGTGGATGTTGAGGTGGATAAGTAATGGAGTGTAGAAGTGTACATGCAGGTCGGAGGAAATGTACGATAGTAGTGGTAGTGATGACTGGTGATGTAGTGGGTAGTGTTGATGAACTGGTGACTGGTTTGTGGAGTTTGTGTGGTTGCAAAAGTGGGCAGAAAGGAGGATGATGGATGTATGGACCAAGGATGTAAATGGGGTTTGAAGTATGCATTGGGAAGAAGTTTGTTATGGGGAGTTGTTGATGACCGTTGAACTGTTGTGGGCAGTGTAGTGCAGTGAAGATAGTGGCAAGGGAATTATGAGCGGTAGTGGATGAATGCAAATGGTTTGGTGGTTATTATGGACAGTGAGTGTATGTGTTGATGGGTTGTTGATTCTTGCAGCAGAAGTATGTTGTAGCAGTAATGTATGGTAGGGGATGGCAGGGGTGTAAGGGTTTGTTTGTGAGAATGGTGGTGGGTTATGGTTATGTGGAGTACGTTCGCAGTGGCAATGTAATAGTGGTTATGTGTAGCACTGTGGTATGTTTGTTGTTGATGGAGGACGTGGTTGGTATGTGCAGTTCGGTTGGTATGTTGCAGTAAGTTGATTTTTGTTGTTGTAGTTTATGTTGAGAAGGAAGTGACAGAGAGTAGTGAAGTGAAGGTTGCAGATGGCTTGGCGATGCTTAGTTGATGTAAGTGGACTTTGCTATTAAATCTAAGAGTACTGTATTTATTAAATCTAACAGTACTATATTTATTAAATCTGATTATGTATTAACCCGTGCACTTATGCTATTTATTAAATCTGATTATGTATTTGCCATCAAATTTAATTTTGAATGATTGTAATATTGCATGCAATAATTGTTTGTTATAATCAATAATATATATATAGTCTATTTGAGTACTGTAAAAATGGTTTCTGAGAATGGCTTTTTTGCATCTGGTATAAATAGCTGATGCAATAGAGGGATTGGTTTGCATCGGTTGTTATAAAAAATCGATACAATAGAGGGCTTAGTTTGCATCGGTTTTCAACAACAACCTATGCAACAAGTTCCTTTGTTGCATCGGTTTTCATTATAACCGATGCAACATGGGGGCTGTGTTCAAGCAACCAACCACGATATTTTGCATCAGTTGTTAATAACAACCGATGCAAAAAGGACCTTTTTGTATCGATTTCAAAACTGATGCAAAAGTGTTAAGCCTGTTGCATCGGTTGCATATGCATCGGTTGCTGAACTGATGCAAAAGGGGGGTAAACAACTGATGCAAATGGTCTGTTTTGTAGTAGTGTCAAGGAAGATTATAGGGAGGTTGATTAGATAGAAGAAAAGAACGAGCTCTATCCCCTGGTGATATATTACAATGCATGCATCCTCATGAATCACAACCTCTGCTTCCACAGAGAGAGGTATCCCGAGTCACTTATTGAGGCATGGGATCATATTGTAAATCTGAAGAAGAAGAAGTCCCTTGGTGTGCTAAAATGGATAAAGAGTAGCCCATGCATGAAATCTTGCATGATGAAGAGCCGATGAACTCAGGGTTGCTCGGCTCAGTTAACTTGGTGATCCATCGACTATAAGAAAGGGGAAAGATGGCAGTGAAGCCTCAAGATCTAGTTCCCCAGACCCTCCTACTACTCAAGTAACTAGTGCTTCAATTTCTCATGCCCTGGCAAAGGATGCGGGCTACAATCCAAATCAGCCAAGGATGCACAAATCTTTTGGGTTGTCTCCATTTTGGAAGGCAGCATTCCAGCTGCGACCGAAGGCCAATCTAGCGAAGGTGTATCTCTTAGTTTTTTGATGTTCGAGAAGGTATATATCTCGCACCCGATAGTCATGGGCTCACCCATTGGTCTTCTTGAAATCGCAGGTCCATCTACATCTGTCCATGCTCTCAATGATGATGTTACCCTAGGACAGGATGCGTTGACCACGAGGTCCACTACTACCGTCACTATATAGGTGGCTCCCATCGATCAACCTGTTAAGACTCTCAATTTGGATGCTGAAGTCATAGAGGGTTTGAATAAAGAAAAGACCGATGACCAGCAAGGGTAGATGAAATAGAGGACATCGTACTGACTCATGCCTCCAAACACACTGGTAAACTTAGCATGAAGGAGCACATTGAAAAGGAGGAGCTGGATTTGCAAGCTAAAAAGGAGAGTGCTGAAGTTGATATTACTCCGCTTCAAGTTATACTACTGGGTGGGTGTCACTCCTGAGGAGGTTGACCCATCTATATCACAAAGCAAGACTGCTTCTGCTTCTGTCTCTGAAAGTTTTTTCCTAAGAGTAGCAAGGCTAAAGAGGGTCAAAGAGAAGAGGACGAGGCAGTAACTCTAAAGAGTCCACCCTGAAGAACACCCAAAGAAGCCTAAAAAAGATCAGAAATAGCCATCGAACCAGCTTGGGTAGTGCATAGCTAGGTAGCTAGTTACTTTTTGTTGGCTGCTATTGTGCGGGTGCAGCCCCGCTTTTGGCTTTTAGTTCCAGAAATAAACTTGTACTAGTTTCCAAGTTCCATTATATAAATAAAAATCTTTTGTTTCTGTTCAACTTTTGCACGAAACTTGTTTAAATGTTCGAGCTATTACATTTTCCATTTAAGGTACTTGTAATTCATGTAGGATCGTTTTCACCCTAGAGGGAGAGTGAATATGGTGATGCTAATAATAATAAGAAATTAGTACGAATATATATATATATATGATAGTTACAGCATAGACAATAGCAGAATAATAAAAGAAGAAATAGAATAACACAGATTTACCCAGCTTCAACAAAAATCTACCTATGTGATGCCCCCAAGGTTTCTACTAGAAATTAAGTAGTCAGACGCTTACACATGTAAATTTGCGACACCTGCTAATGACTAACCTAACCAGACGCTCAAAACCTTTCCACAACTCAGCCATTGAGTTATGAATTCTCGAACTACACCGCCTTTGTTCGTAACCTAGTCAGACGACTACAAAGTTGCATGGTTTAAAAAGAAAAGGAAATTACAATTGAAAATAAAACTAAAACAAAACCCTATTTTCTAATTTAAGCCCAAAACAGTTATAATAAAGGCCGGCCCAATAAATAATTTAAAAGAGACAGTCTTCTCTTTTATTTTCTTCTGAGTAAAATGTCGGCCGATGCTTTCTTCGTTCCTTCCCCAATAATTAGGGCTTTGTGAAATTTGAAGAGCTGTTTAAAAATTCAAATCAATTGCTGGTCGTTCCATAATTGGCTTCAATGCTTCTTCGATTTGGCTCGCAGTCACTTTCAGGATTGAGTTCGACACTATGAATTTGGTATGTGATTTTTGACATATAATTTTTCTGTTGTAGTTGCTTTGGTTCAAACTCGATACAAGTTACTGATTTGGGATTTAATTTGAATCTTGGCTCTATGATTTTTGCTTGAACTCGAATGCATTTTATGTTGATGGTGTAACTGGGTTATATAGGGATGAAATCCCTAAACAATGTTCGTATAATTTGCTTTGAATTCTTCATGACTTAGCTTGGCCACTATATAATTGTAGGAACTACGATGATTGCACTGACTTGTTCGATAGTTGGTGGATTTGAAATTCTTGAGTCGATTTCGTTCTTTTCCCAGTGACTTCAGTATTTTATTTTTTGAGATAAAATCCAATTTAATCATATGTTCCATTTTTGCTGGCAATTTTAGAACTGCTATTGCATTCTCTTTGGGCTTGATAATTTCTTTTTCATACCTGCTCCTTGCTTTGTTTACACTGCTGCTTTACTATTTTGTAAACTGAACCATTCAAGCTTTGTATATTTGTCATTTTATTTAACTAGAGATGTTCTCCTTGTATTTTCTTCATTGTGCTCATTACTATTTCGAGCCATCTCATTTACCTGGTCTGGTTGCACTCCATACCTGAACTGATGTTGCTGTAGTTGCATGTACACATGTCTGAATGCTTACATTTTGGTCTGGTGAAATCTTTGCATTCTGTTGTGTGTTGTGGTCTACACTTCAGTCTACAATCTTGTTCCATATTGGTGATGACTAGTTTGTTTGTTAAAGCTTTTCACGTGTGTTTCTAAAACTATATACATGTATGCATATATATGCATATATGTGTACATGTGTAAATGACACCGGTCTCTACTCGGTTCATTTAGAGTTGTGAGTACTTTGTTGTGGCTTCATGCCTTGACTCCATTGAAGTTTGGTTGACCTTATTTCTTCTGGTTATTATAGTCTGGTTATCACTGTTTGATGCTCTTACTTGCTCTTGCATTTGTGTTCATCATGTGTTCATTTATCTGTGTATTGGGTTGTTCATTTGTGTGTTGAATGTGTGGTTTCATTTCTTTGAAACTGTCTATGGTTGGCCTTGGTTCTAGTTACATGTGCACTGCCTATATATGTATACATGTGTGTATACATATGTGTGTGTGTGTATATATATATATATATATGTATGTATGTATATGTATGTATGGTGGTTTCTTTGTGTAGCGTTCATCTCATGCTTGTGTACTGCTCCCATTGTTGTCTTGATACATACTATTTCTTTGAGTCTGAAGCTTATTGTACATATAACTAACCATGTATACATCACCTTATACATGTGCAATGAGCATGTGGACTTGTATTCAGTTGCATATGTTATTATGTATATTTTCATTTGCATTTATTTGAACTGGGTTGCCTTGATTACCCAATGCTTGATGACCTTTTCTGACTTTGTTTCACTTGACTTTACACTGGGTTTGGTTCCACATACTCTGATCTGGTCTGGATTCTTTGATGACCTTGTCTGGGCTGGTTGCTGTATTTGGTTGATTTTCCTTATGCATTTGAGTCTGTTTCCATTTGCATTCATGTTGCTTTGCACTGCACATGTTGTTTTTCATCGTGGTTTTGCGTGCGTTCATTGTATACATTTCTGGTCTGGATATCATGTGTTCTCTTCTGGCGCTTTTGTTTCACTGGTGGTTTGGGTTCATTGATGTGTTGAGCCTAATCTTCGTTGTTATGTGGTCTGGTCAGGTAATGTGATTGAGGTAGTTGTCATATTTGTTAGACCTGAGCATTTTTTTGTTTTAGTTGAAACTTCATGTGTACATTAGTTAGAGAACTGCTTTGAGTCTTTTGTACTTTCTGAACTAAATTTTGTTTGCATGCACCTGAGTTGAATCCAACTTTTGCTTGGGTTTGACCTTGTGCTCACCTATCCCTGCAACTTTATCAAGCAAGTATATCGGTGTGCATGGCCTTGTGGCATGTACAGTGATACACTGTGCATGTTATAATTTGTTCATATATAATGGATTCAAATGAAAATGATGACTAACAACTCAAATAATTGAGGCAAATAATATTTTCAAAACACACACTTAATTGTATACTACAGAAATATTTATTTTTCAATTTTACTGCATTAGTGTTTATTTTGCATATAATTCAGATGCAGGATACAAGCTGGAAACAAAGTTGAGTGAATGAGTGATATGTACTGAGGTGAACATTGTAAATTGAAATTTATGATGTAATCGAAATTGTAATGTAATTGAAATATGTATATATGTAGTGAGAGCTCAAATTTGTACTATTTGAATTTGTAATATAATATTTGTTTGAATATGAATTCTGTGTTATTTATTTTATTCATCAAATATTTATTTAATTATATGAAAAATAAAATAGTATAATAACAAATACATTTAAATGAATATATATAATATGTTTATTATCATCAAACAAAAATCATATACTAGCATATTCAACAATCTCCTCATTTTGATTATAATAAACATATTTAAGATTTTGAATTTATTATATGTATTTGTTCATTGATGAACTCTATTTGCTCCCCCCATTTGAATGCTCCCTCTTTACAACAAAGCTCCCCCTTCATGTACGCATGAAAATAAATAAAAATATGCAAATGAACCAAGATGGGAATATGCAAATAAAAAATAAAATATTTGAACTTTATTTGCCAAAATCTTAAATTTTCTCTCCCCCTTTTGTTACCAGCAAAAGAGTAATAGTGTTAGAAAAATAGAGAAATAGTGATGGACATTAGTACAACATTAATACCCAATCGAGTATAAATATTAAATTTCAATAAATAACCAAACAAAATTCATAAATACTATGTTAGGTGCATATTCCACTTTAGAGTGATAGGGGCGATGTCGTCATATAAAACCATATAATTATGTCTATTTGTGGTATATTTATATCAGGAATTTGAATATCTACTAACCATGCATAACCGTTAGGACTATTAAATGAGATTAGTAGCATTCCCAATTTTTATATATAAAAAAATGAATTTCAAGCATCATCTAACCACGCATAACCATGAGGACTTTTAAATGGGATTAGAATCAACTCATTTATTTAATAATAAATTTTGATATGTGTTACATACATGCATAACCATGAGGACTTTTAAATGAGCATGAAAGTACATAAACAAATATTCTAAATAATTCACCCATGCATAACCGTAAGGTCTTTTAAATGAGAGTGAATACTTTGGTTGTTTTTGTTGCTAATTAATTAAAAAACGAATAATTTCCTGTTTAAAATACCACATTTTGACATACTATATTGGATTTTGATGAATGATGGTCGTTAGAAATATGATAAAAATAGAGATGGTCATGGAATTTTTACCAACAAAAGTTATTATAAACCTTGTTTAAATTTTAAAGAAATTTACTAACAATACTTTCTCGAGTCATAATATATGATTAATATCGACACTCATCACTTTTTCTATCACTATCTATCTTTTTGGTAATCAGTAGGGAGTCAGATTAGTTAATGTAGTCATTTAAGATCAAATCCAAAAATAAATATAAAACCAAATTTCTAAAATGTCTAATCTGAAACGAAGTCAACAAAAACTATTTTGTAGAAGGGTTTTTTTTTTAAAATGTCTGCTAATTGAAAATCGATTAAAATGAAAATTATACGGATATTTTCTTTGTGAATGTTATGCAACTAATGAAGGTCCCTACATAAAACACATTCCATTAGTAATTTTTCTATCAACTAGACTACCAGCAAAATCTACATCTGAATACCCCTTTAAATCCCAGTTATCATAAATTGGATATCATAGACCAAACCACGAAGTTGCAACAAATACCTCACAATCATTTTACAGCTTTTAAAAATGTGATTCCTTAAGGATTTGATTGAAAACGTGTACGTAAACAACTACTGAACATAGTGTCAGATCTAGAAGCAGTAAGATAAACAAATATATCCACGTGACCTAGAGTAATCATCAAACAACAGAAGACACTATCTCTTACCACCTAAACTTTCAATATCGTTAGTCCAAATGAATCTATATAGAGATACTTATAGTTTTCTCGGCATAAAAAGATAATTGGCCAACAATTTTGCATAAATCAGAATCAGGATCAACATTTGTTTCCATTTCACATAACTGGTTGATTAAAATCAAATTATGGTGCAGATATTCAACATATAATATATCGTTCGAGATAAATGAATGTTATCTATTTTACCTTTACGATAATTTTTCGTTGTTACCCATTGTGATTCGGCCACCTTTGTACTTTGCAAAGGAACCTTGATTTGTCTCCCGTTGTGTGCCTGGAACAGCCAGAATCCAGGTAATGTTGTTGTTTCTTAGCCTGCCACCACACCTACACGAGAAAAGATTTTTACGACGTATTTTTTTTATAAGTCCACGGTTGTTAGTGATAAAAGATTTTGAAAAATATGTTTGTGTAGACCCAAGAAAATTTATATTTGTTCCTTCTGGCACCCAGATTTGTTTGACTTTAAGGGATTTTACATTTGTGTCTTTAGGAATCCAAATTGGTTTGGTTTTTGTGTGTTTGGATCTACAGCAATTGTTTTGATTGTGTCCAATGTTTCCACAAATTGTGCACTCAGATTTGACACGATTAATTTTACTTCTAACTCTTTAAGATTGAGTGTACCCAAGTCCTTGTCTAACAGTATTAACAGTTTGTTTCCCTAATAACATTTTTAGCGATCTTCCTCCTTTTGAAAATTTTCCTAAAATTGTACACAATTGTTGGATTTGTATTTTGAGAGAATCATTTTCATTCAATAATAGAGTGCACTTTTTAATAGAATTTTTTCTCCTAATATTTTCACATTCTTTCAAAATCATAATTTCATTTTTAAGTGATTTAATTTTAATTTCTAATTTTTTAGTTTCTTCTTCGAATGATGGACACTTATCACACTTAGGGCTCTTATTTCGGTAGTTTTTGACCAATTGATCAAGTTGTTTATTTAGTTCTATCAAATTATCTTTTTGTGATTCAATTTAGCATACTTTTTCCTAAGTCATTCAAAACAGCCATTTACTTCATGAAACTACATAAGTAATTCCAAATGAATAACTTTTGGTACCTCGCTTGGCTTATCATCATCATTGTCGGTTGTTTCTCCTTGAAGACATAAATTTTCTTTTTTACTCTCACTGCCAGTGCTTTTATCAACTTCATCAGTTTCATCCCAAGTAGCTGCAAAACTTCTCCGTTTTGGTTTCTTTTCTTGGATTAGTTGTTCTGAGGACAATTGGGCTTAATGTGACCAGGTTTGTTGCACTTGTGACATATAATCTCGTGCTCTTCTGGGTTGTCTAGAACTTTTACTATTCTGCTTTTCAGTTGTTGATTTAGAGCTGGATTTCCATAATTGTGATTCCACCTTTTGAATTTCTTTATTATCAGCACCATTTCTGTTGCACCATCATCATCATCATCTTCACTTTCAGTTGTTCCTTTGAAAGCTATTGATTTCTTTCGAGTATCACCTCCTTCATGTTCTTTCTTGAATTTCATTTCTAGCTCATAAGTGGTGAGATTTCCAATGATTTTTTCCGCTTTAACTTGTTTCAAATCTTTTGATTCTTGAATGGCAGTCTTTTGCTTCAAAATTTCATGGAAGGACTCTAAGGATTTTTCGGACTATTTCTAATTCTGTGTATGGTTTTTCAAGAGCTTTTGATTTGTACACGAGATTAGAAAGTGGTCCATACATCTCTTTGACATTTTCATCCTTGGCCATATCGTATTTGCTACTAAGCATGGCAAGGCGAGATTCTTTGACTTGGGAGGTTCCTTAGTGAGTCGCTTCAAGTGTGTGCCAAATTTCCTATGCAGTTAGACAATGTGAGACACGATTTAATTCAATTTGATCCAATGAACAAATAATAGAATTCATAGCCTTAGCTTTAGCATTCTGTAGTTTATTTTCAATATCTATCCATTGATCCCTTATTTTTGCAATTTCTTGATTATCAACCACTATAGTTGGTGTCATATATTCCATCTCAACAATATTCCGTGCATCTATGGTTTTCAAAAAAAAATTCATTCTGTTTTTCCAGAAAGTATATTTACCATTGAACATGGATGGTCCAACTATAGACTGACCCTCAGCAAAAGCATTATTAAAAGAAGCCATTTAACAAGTCAAATATTTTTTAAAAAAAATTGGTCTTTGAAAAATCAAATTTTTTTAAACAAAAAAATGGTTTTTGTTCCTAGCTCCGATACCACATGTAGGATCGTTTTGACCCTAGAGGGGGGTGAATAAGGTGATACTAATAATAATCAAAAATTAATGCAAAATATATGATAATTGTTGCATAGATAATAGAAGAAAAATAAAAGCAAAAATAGAACAACACAGATTTACCCAGCTTCGGCAAAAATATGCCTATGTGCTTCCTTCAAGGTTTTACTAGAAATTAAGTAGTCAGACGCTTATATACGCAAACTTGTGACACCCGCTAATGACTAACCTAATTCTACACTCATAACCCTACCACAACTCAGCCACTGAGTTGCGAATTCTCGAACTAAACCCCATAGTTCGTAACCTAGTCACATGCCTAGAAAGTTGCATGATTTAAAAAGAAAAGAAAATATCAACTGAAAATAAAACTAAAACAAAACCCTACTTTCTAATTTAAGCCCAAAACAGTTACAATAAAGGCCGGCCCAATAAATAATTTAAAAGAGACGGTCTTCTCTTTTATTTTCTTTTAAGTAAAATTGTTGGTCGATGCTTTCTTCATTCCTCCTCCAATAATTAGGGCTTTGTGAAATTTGAAGCGCCAATTAAAAATTCAAATCAATTGCTGGTCGTTCCATAATTAGCTTCAATGCTTCTTTGATTTGGCTCACGATGGCTTTAAGGATTGAGTTCGACACTTTAAATTTGGTATGTGATTTTTAACGTATAATTTCTCTATTGCAGTTGCTTTGGTTTGAACTCTATTCGAGTTACTGATTTAGGATTTAATTTGAATATTGGCTATGTGTTTTTGGCTTGAACTCGAATGCATTTTATGGTGATGATGTCACTAGGTTATATAGGGATGAAATCCTTAAATATATGTTCGTATAATTTTTTTGAATTCTTCATGACTTTGCTTGGCCATTAGAAAATTGCTTGAACTATGATGAATGCACTGACTTGTTTAATAGTTGTTGGATTTGAAATTCTTGAGTCGGTTTCATTCTTTTTCCTATGACTTCGGTATTTTAATTTTTGAGATAAAACCTGACTTAATCATATGTTCATTTCTTTGTTAGCAATTTTAGAACTGCTATTCCATTCTCTTTCGACTTGATAATTTCTTTTTTAAACCTGCTCCTTGCTTTGTATACACTGTTGCTTCACTGTTTTGTTAACTGAACCATTCAAGCTTTGTATATTTGTTATTTTATTTAACTAGAGATGTTCTCCTTGAATTGTCTTCACTATGTTCATTGCTATTTCGAGCCATCTCATTTACTTGGTCTGGTTGCACTCCATACCTGAACCAATGTTGCTGTAGTTACAAGTACACATGTCTGAATGCCTACATTTTGGTCTGGTGAAATCTTTGCATTGTGTTGTGTGTTGTGGTCGGCACTTCAATGTACAGTCATGTTTCATATTAATGATGACTAGGTTGTTTGTTAAAGCTTTTCATGTATGAGTATCTGAAACTATATACATGTATACATACATACATACATACATATATATATATATATATATGCATATATGTATACATGTGTATATGACACTGATCTATGTTGAGTTTATTTGGAGTTGTGAGCACTCTGTTGTGGCTTAAGTCCTTGACTTCATTGCAATTTGATTGACCTACTTTCCTTTGGTTATTGTAGTCTGGTTCATCACTGTTTGATGCTCTTACTTGTTCTTGTATTTGTGTTCATCATGTGTTCATTTGTGTGTATACTGGGTTGTACATATGTGTGTTGAATATGCGGTTTCATGCCTTCGAAATTGTTCTATGGTTGGCCTTGGTTCTGGTTACATGTGTACTACCTATATATGTATACATGTATATATACATATGTGTGTGTATGTCTATATATATGTGTGTATGGTGGTTTCTTTGTGTAGCCTTCATCTCATGCTTGTGTATTGCTCCCATTGTTTTCTTGATACATGCTATTTCTTTGAGTCTGGAGCTTGTTGTACATATGACCAACCATGTGTACATCACCTTATACATGTGCACTGAGCATGTGGACTTGTATTCAGTTGCATATGTAATTGCGTACATTTTCATTTGCATTTATTTGAATAGGGTTGCCTTGATGATCCATTGCTTGATGACCTTTTCTTACTTTGTTTCACTTGACTTTGCATTGGGTTTGGTTCCACATACTATGATCTGCTCTGGATTCTTTGATGACCTTGTTTGGCCTGGTTGCTAAATTTGGTTGATTTTCCTTATGCATTTGAGTCTGTTTCCATTTCCATTCATGTTGCTTTGTATTGCACATGTTATTTTGCATTATGGTTTTGCTTGTGTTCATTGTATACATTTCTGGTCCGGATATTATGTGCTTTCTTCTAGTGCTTTTGTTTCACTAGTGGTTTGGGTTCATTGATGTGTTGAGCCTGATCTTCATTGTTACATGGTCTTGTTAGGTCATGTGATTGAGGCAGCTGTCAAATTTGTTGGACCGGAGCATGTTTTGTTGTTTTGGTCGAGACTTCATGTGTACATTAGTTAGAGAACTGCTTTGAGTCTTTTGTACTTTCTGAACTAAATTTTGTTTGCATGCACCTGAGTGGAATCCAACTTTTGCTTGGGTTTGACCTTGTGCTCGCCTGTCCCTGCAAATTTATCAAGTAAGTATATCGATGTGCATGTCACAAGTTGTTCATGTATGATGGATTCAAACGAAAATGATGACGAACAACCAAATAACCGAGACAAATAAAATTTTAAAAACACACACTTCATTGTACACTGCAAAAATATTTCTTTTTCAATTTTACTGCGTCAGTGTTTATTTTGCAGATAATTCAGATGCTGGATACAAGCTGGAAACAAAGTTGAGTGTATGGGTGATATGTAGTGAGGTGAACATTGTAAATTGAAATTTATGATGTAATCGAAATTATAATGTAATTGAAATGTGTATATATGTAGTGAGAGCTCAATTTGTACTATTTGAATTTGTGTTAAAATATTTGTTTGAATATGAATTCTGTGTTATTTATTTTATTCATCAAATATTTATTTAATTATGTGAAAAATAAAATAGTACATAACAAATACATTTAAATGAATATATATTTCTATTATCATCAAACAAAAATCATATACTAGCATATTCAACAATTCATCGCTCATCGTTCAAGTTGCAATGTCATTAGGTTGCCCATTGCTTCGGTGTCGATTCGATAAATCCATCACAAGGTCTCCTTTCGGTCATGGCCTTAAGTCACATCAATCACTAGGTGCGAGCTACAATGTTATGCTATCATGATCAGCGGTTAAGTGATTATAATTCTTCCTCCAATGCTGGGTTGGTGGAATTGGTTTGTGGACGGTCGAGTCGTATCCATGATGCATTTATACTCCTCCTGTTAGGTTCAAGCCAGAGTTAGAGAATGAATAGTCAAATTTCACTCATTCATTTTTTTGATACTCTTGTATGCACTTTGGGGATTAGAGTTAGTCATTGGGTGGTCAGTCACACTTGTTTGATATTCATAATCTAGACCACACTCTGGGGACTGAAGTTGTTATGGGAAACGGTCAGATCACATTACCTTTGATTTATTCCCTTGCTCCCAAGTTTGGGGAAAAAGTCAAAAAGTGGTCGGTCGTGTCATGACCACTTTTACTTTACATTCCTCTCATCGAATCGGGAGACGGAGTTACTTAATGGATGGTCAAGTCACACCCGTTCTCAATTTTATACTCAGCCTATCGGATTGCATTCGAGATTTAATAGATGAACGGTCAAGTCACATTCAATTTATTAATTCAGTTATGGGCCTAAGTACTTGGTTAGCACAAAAATCTGGGCACTTGTCAGTTTATATCTGGCATACGTATATGCAAGTTGGTCATATATCATAACTATTATGTTATGCATAAGAAATTCACAAATATGGAGTGAACTTCAGATTTTATTGCAAATTGAAAAAGAAGCAACAGAGTCTGCCTTATTATATGGCTTTGAATTCAACTAAAAAAGAAAATTATAAATGAAATGCCATTAAATGAAATAAAACTAAGTGAAATAGCATCGTAAATGCTGGCTATTCCATGCTCTAGGGTTGAGATGCCATCGACAGTCGCTAACTTGAAAGTTCCATCTCCAAGCTTCTGATTGTTGACATATGGTCCTTCCCATCTTGAACCCATGTTTGCATGGCTATGAAAGATCTGTTTTAGGACAAGATCATTAATTTCAAAGGTCCTGATTCAGACTCTAATATTATAGTATCGGGTGACTCAGTGTTGGTGTGCAGCTGCCCTCAAGTCAACTTCTTTGCGCTTCTCATCAACCATGTCTAGAGATTCCAAAAGGAGATCTCTGTTAGTTCTGGGGTCATAGTAAGTCACCTGATGAGAAGGAATTTCAAGTTCTATAGGAATCACGGCTTCAAAGCCGTTAGTAAGATCAAATGGTGTAAAGCCAGTGGCGGGCTTATGGGTGGTTATGTATGCCTATAATGTTGACGAGAATTTAGAAACCCATTTGCCTCTAGCCTTTTCCAAACACTTCTTCAGAATGGTCTTTATGAGTTTGTTGGCAGTTTCGACCTGTCTATTGATTGAGGGTGAGCAAACTCCGCATATCTTTTCTCGATATGGTGTCGGCGATAGAAGTCTGTGTTCATCACTATCAAATTGGGTCCCGTTGTTAGTTATGATTGTTTGGGGGAGAGCAAAACGATAGATAATTTTTCAAACAACAAAATTGATTACTTTCTTCATAATTCTCATGGACAAAGGTTAAAATTCATCCCATTTAGTGAAATAGTCAATTACTGTGATGGTGTACTTCGCACCACATTTGGAAATTGGCAAGGAGCTCTTGGAATCCTTGCAAATATCTGGTGCTTGTCACATCATCTAGCATAATCAGTTGCATCTCGATTGACGGTTGGTCAATAATAACCATAGCAGAGTATTTTCTTTGCCAGAGCTTACCTCCGGTGTGATCGCCACATTCTTCTTCATGAATTTCTTAACACTCACTTGATTTCATCGTTGGCGATACACTGAAGAAAAGGGATGGAGAAACCCTTTTTGTACATGATCCCTTCTTAAAGGATGTACCACAAAGCTTTATAAAGGATCTATTGTTTTTCATTCCTCCGTTTGGGAAGGATTCCCCTTTGCAAGTAGTCTTTAATCGGGGTCTTCCATGACTCCTTCTCAGGCTCCTTCACTAAGACCCAATCAATCTCCATCTGGTCAATGCTCGGAGTGTTGAGTATTTCGACTAGAACATATGGCCATTTGTTATGCAACCCCGGAAATGGCCAGCTTGGCCAGTGAGTTGACTTTCTCATTCTATTCTCTAGGGATGTATGTAATGGTGATATTCTCAAAATCAGTTTGCAGCTTTTGGACTGGGCCGAGAGAAAGAGCAAGTCATGCTCCTTTGGCCTATTATTCTCCTCTGACTTGATCCACTACTTACTGGAAATCACAGAAAATTTGCAAAGCTTTTACTCCTAGCTCTAGCCAGTTTAAGCCCATTGATCAAGGCTTCATATTCAACTTCATTATTCATTGCAAGGAAGTCAAGTTTTAGGGCGTAGCAGATCGAGCATTCCTCAGGAGCTACCAGTATGACCCTGGTGCTAGAACACCAATCGTAGGATGCCTCATCTATGTACATCTTCCATCGGATGGTAAGTTCTCCACTACTCTCTAGAGAGTCGTTTTATGCAGCGAATTCGACTATGAAGTCTGCCAGTGCTTGCCCCTGGACGGCTCTCTGAGGGAGAAGAGTGATATTGAACTGGTTCAATTCAATGTTCCATTTAAGTAACCTTTCTAACATCTCAGGCCACTGTAGGACCTGTCCTAATGGTTGGTCGGTGAAGACATTGATGGGATTAGCTTGGAAATAAGGACAGAGCATTCTTGACGAAATCAACAGGCATTATGCGAGCATCTCCAGTTTCGAATAATTCCTTTTAGCACATGTCAATCGCTTGCTAACATAATATACCAGCCTCTAGATCTGATCCTCTTCATATAGCAGTGTGGCACTTATGGCATGTATTGACACTGCCAAGTAAATATAAAAGTTTTCATGATCCAGTGGCTTGGACAAGATATGGGGTTTCTCGAAGTGATTACCAAAGCTTGAAATGCATGAATATAATCCCGCATCCATTCAAAGTTCCTCTTCCCTCTCCTGATCAAGTCGAAGAAAGGGATGCAATTATTAGAGGCTCTGGAGATGAACCGACTCAAGATGATGACCTTCCCATTTAGGCTCTGCACCTACTTAATTGTCTCTAGTACTTGAATATCTCTGATCGCTTAAATCTTCATGGGATGGGATCCAATTCCATGAGAGTTGACGATGAAACCCAAGAATTTCCCTAATGCAACGCCAAAAGAGCATTTCAAGGAGTTAAGTTTCATTCCATATTTATGGAGAACACTGAACATCTCTGCTAAGTCATCGATGTGATCTTTTGATCGTCGTTACTTCACGAGCATATCATCTATATATATTTTCATTGATCGCCCGATCTGATCTTTGAATATCCAGTTGACCAGTCTCTGGTTAGTAGCTCTAGCGTTCTTTAGTCAAAAAGGCATCACAACATAGTAGTATAATTCCAAGTTGGTAATGAAGCTAGTGTGTTCCTGGTTTGGGACGTGCATCAGAATCTGATTGTATCCAGAGTACGTGTCCATAAATGAAAGCAATTTATGTCCAGCAGTTGAGTCTACCAGCTGATCGATCCTCAGAAGTAGAAAGCTATCTTTCGGGAATGCTTTATTCAGGTCTGATTTGTCAATGCATGTTCATCACTTTCCATTGGCTTTTCTCACAAGAACTGGATTGGATACCCATTTTCGGTAGACGGCGTCTTGGATAAACCCATTGTTTTTGGGTTTATCCTCCAACTCTTTTAGTGCAGTAGATCTTTACGGATCCATGCAACGTCATTTTTGTTTCACTAGGACATGCCTTGGGTCGATATTCAATGCATGGCTCGTAATAGTCGATGAGATCCCACACATGTCAGAATGGGTCCAAGCGAGAACATCAATATTCGCTCGATGAAAACCAGCTAATTCCTTCATCATTGTTGCATCGAGCTGTGATCCAATCTTTAAGACTCGTGACAGGTCGTCACGGCTTATCATAATGTCGATCACTAGCTTAGCGATTGTAGCCTTGGTTTCTTTGGGCTTCTCTTCTACATCTCTCGGATCTATATCTTTATAGAACTGACTGTGGTGCATGAGCCAAGGCTTGATGTGGAGAGGCTTCTTCATATCCTTTCCTTTTTCTTTCCACTAAGCGTTTCTCAACTCAGCCATATAACGGGCACGACCAATCGCTTGATCTCCATTAATAATTCCCAGGTCATTCTCTGTTAGGAATTTGAGCGTTAAGCACTAAGGGACGATAGCCGACGATAGCCGCCCTGAATTCAGCAAGGATAGGTCGGCCCAAAAAGGCATTGTACAGAGAGTTTACATCCATCACAATAAATGGCAACACCCACACTCAAATACAGTTGCCGTCTCCTAACTCCACCAATAGCTCGACATAGCCTACCGCTTTAATTGCAACACCGTTAACGCCATAAATAAGGGCTTTGCATGGTTTCAGATCTTTGGCTCCAAGTAACATCTAGTCGTATGCCTTCTTGAAAATGATATTAACAGAACTTCCATAATCAATCAGAATCTTTCTCAATAAGGCGGTGCTGAGCATAGCCGAGATCACCATTGGGTCGATCATATGGGCCTCCACCTTGTCCGCATCTCTACTATGAAATAAGATGTCATCTGTCCTAGTTTATTGCTGCTTTGCTGGAGCACCGTCCTCCGTGTTCAACCAACATTCAATGTCAACATGTCTGATAGCATTCATGTAACGCTCCATTTCATTCCATCTTTTATCGGTCGGATGTAGTCCTACAACAATGGTATTAACAACGAATCTCCCTCTTGTCCACTGAGGTTCCTCGGCACTGGGCGGAGCTTATCCTCGATTGGGGTCGGATGTCCCATGCCCGGCATGTTGCACGGCTTTAAAAAATTGTCGCAACTTTATATCTCGAATTAACTTCTTAATAACATTACGGAGGTAGTGACAATCATATGTAGTATGTCCATAATCTACAGCATTTTCCAAACGATCTTTGCTTCTCCGTCTGTTCCTTTGGAGGTAGTTTCCAGTATTACATAATGTTTTAAATCGATAGATAAATATTCTCTAGCGATGTATTCAATGACGTGAATGTATCAAACGATGGGATCCTCGGCTTCCCTCTCTCGGAATCCAGTGTCGATCGTGGTTTCTATCACCACCTTTCTTCTGCTCATTCGGTTTGTTCTGAACACTGATCTGAACTTTCCCAAAACTATCACCGGACTCCTTCACTGCCACATTACTTTGTACTACTTTGGCGCTTGTGCCTGTAATACATCTCTTCCTGGTTTGCTTTCCCTCCTCTTTTCTCAGAACTGAGCCGCCTTTGCAAAGAAACAGTCTAATGTAAAGGGGGCATTCCCGCTAACCAATCGCCAAACTTAGAATCGAAGACTACTCCCCTAGTCAATGCCATGAGTATTATATCATCATTTGGATTACTGAATTCTATTACAGCTATATTAAACCTTTCTAGAAAATCTTTTAGTGACTCCCTCGGTGCCTGGACCAAGTTAGAGAGTGACATTACATCGTTGGCGTGAGTTGTGAGTATGCGGAACTGCTCCATGAACTTCTTTGCTAACTCATCAAATGAATAGATTGACTGTGGTGTTAGCTTGGTGAAACATTTGGTTGCAACATCTTCCATAAAAATGGAAAATACCGGCACTTGACTGCATCAGTTTCTTGGGTGGAGTCCATGTGTCATTCATACTTCAAGAGATGCTACGTGGGGTCGGTTTTCCCACACAGGCAGGCATCATAAGGCATATGGAACCTCCGTGGATATTTTGCATATAGAATATTGTAGGTGAATAGAGTATGACTACTAGAGAGTCCCCAATTATCGTTGGTCAAGCCTTGACTTTCTTTCACTAGCTGTCTCACCATAGCTATTAAGTCTGTTGTCTAATGAGTTAGTGCTAGGCGGTAGTCATGTTCCACTTCGTATGAATGACCCGATTCATGCCTCGGGTAGCACCACATTACCAGCTCCTCTTACTCTTGATCCATCTCCTGAGTAGTAGTTCTATCATCGTCTCTTAACTACGGTTCAACCACATTGACCTGAGCGCCAGTGCCATGATCGATTGCAGCACCTCCAGGGTAAGCTCCTCCACCTGCAGGCCGATCGCTCCAATGATTCGAGGGCCCAGTGCCGATCCCCCTAGGGGGTTCGGTACCGATTGGTGCTGATCGACTATAGCCGATTGCCTGATTCCGTCTCGAGACAATCATCAGATGAGGAGAAGTTTTTCGATCCTGGATATGGAGTATGCTCCCTCCTTGTCTTTCCACGCTGATCTTTCAACATGTTCATCAGGTCTATGTTAGTCTGGATCTGTTGATTGAGCCGCTAACGGCTATCTAACAGTTCCTCCATCATGACTTCAAAATCAGATCTGGTGATGTATTTAGCAGGATTTTGGGCATCAAAAGCTGTTGGTTGTACATTTTGATCAACTTGTTGAACGTTGGTATGTTCATTGCCTTCAATAGCACGGGAAGTAGTAAACTATCCTCTAGCTATGGCTAATAGCTTCCTTTTAGATCTACTTTAAATCTAAGCAGTAATAGAAACTAGTTGGCAGAAATCTGTATCTATCTCATGAATATGGGAATCCATAAGTAGATGAGATCCAATCAGTCGAAGTTCAATTCTCAGTGAAAGCACCAAAATGTTTACACCAAAAGTTGGCACATACACCTAATAGATTAAATGTGGAGAAATAAATGAAAAAATCAAAATTCTAACAGAGGAAACAAGCGAAAATAAGTAAAAAACAATGACAAACAGATTTATAGTGGTTTGGCATTGAATTCCTACATCCACTTTGATGAAATAGCTTTATTAATCACTTGAATTTTTGAGTTTAAGTGGGTTCGGATCGGAATCCATGAACACAATGGAGTACTAAGAAAATAATAGTTTAAAGATCTCTAAAATGAATAATGAACTCTATATTTGTAGAGGTAGAAATCCATGTTTATATAGAGGATGAATGAAGAGAGAAGTTAAGATTAAAATCCATGTTTTTCTCTTACTCCTTCTTTCCCTCTTATCTACTCCACCCTAGCCCATCTTAGCCAACCACATGGCCACCCCCTATGTATTAATATAGCGGAATAACCACCCCTATATATGGGCTACAAACTCATTTAAAGCCCAAACAAAATATTTTGCATTTATATCTAATTTAAATGCGTATCAATATCGTATATCGATTAATATATTTATAACTAATATAAATATATTTAATAATATTTTTTCATAAAACCAAAATATATTTCATAATTAATATGTCATAAATATTAATTAATTTATAATGATTACAAATTAATTAAATTATTTGGTCAAAGGAGTTCTCAACATTTTGATCGTGTGATGGTCAAAGATTAATATCGAGCTATTCAAATATTAATGTTCATATGCCACTTAGCGAGGGTGAGACATTTTGGCTAAATTTATCACTTATTCGATTTCAATAAATTTCAATTTTACTTTATTAAACGTTATCCGGTTGTGACTATTGTTTATACCAATTCTATTCATCAAAACTATATCACTTTGGATTTATAGAATTTGGTAATGGTCAAAATTCCAGTATCATCCATATCCAAATCTATAGTCCAAACACAAAGTCCTTGGCTCAATAATAATAATTATTATTAACTGAACTACTCTGACCATAGATTTTGACTTTGAGTAGACTTCAGTTAACCGTGTTACATGCCCCGTATAATTTAAGAAATGAATCCTTACTTGAATAATGCTTCACTTCCAATACCTCCATTTGATCCAACTATAATCATTTGATGGACCTCGTGCCATGATTTGACTATAATCAAAGCAGATCATTAATATTAAAGATCAACGGTATTCTCAAATCGAGAGAATTGTGTAAATTAGCCACATCGATATTTATTGCTTGCCTTAGTAATATTAACCAACAGAAAACTATCGAGTGAGTCATTCAATAGTTATCCAATAACTATTAGGACGTAACCCATTGGTGTTCCTAGCAGTCATGAGTTATACAATACCCAACAATTGGAGAGTGTTACATACTCGTCTCAGTAGATGCATCGATATCCAGTCTCGATGTATCTTGACTAGGAACATTTAAATGATGTATTTATTATATTATGATAATTACTCATGATTACAATCATTTATAACTACTATCACAAAAACACCATTTATGGATTTTCAACTAAACATGTTTTAATTAAATATTTAATTGTTCATAACACATTATATAACAAGAAGAAAAACATCTTTATTACGAACAAGAATTGATTATAGAGTTAATTAATTTACAATAAATTATAGCGCTGCCCCTATGCCGTATCCCTAACTTTATAAGGTGAGTCCATCAAGTGCTCTACTCTAGCACCGCCACTTATGGCTATGGACTTATTAAGGGCAAAAAGCCCGACCTCACAAAATAAATAAACATAATTCATTAAGTGCATCTCAAAAGCACCATCGATACTGGCTATCAATTATATATCAATAATAAGGCATTTCCTCAAATAAATTAATGAAATTCATCAAGTGTGTCTTAAAAGCACCATCAATTTTGGTTATGGATTCAAAAAAAGCAAATAGGCTCAGACTAAGATAAATCAATACATCAATCAAGTGCATCTCAAAAGCACCACCAAAAACTGGCTAAGAAATATACAAAGCAAATATGCTCAAATTCATAACAAATAGAAGAAACCATCAAGTGCGTCTCAAAAACTAGTTATAGATTACATAAAAGAAAAGAAGCTCAATTCATATCAAATAGAAAATTCCATCAAGTGCATCTCACAGCACAAACTGGTTATATATTATAAAAGCAATGAAGCACAAGCTCGTATAAAACTCTGGAACCCATTAAGTGCATCTCAAATGCACCACCAAAAATGGTTATGGATTCTATAAAAGTAAAGAAGCTCAAACTCATATCAAGTAATAGAATCTGTCAAATGCAACTCAAAAGCACCACCAAAAGTTGATTATGGATTATAGAAAAGCAAAGAAGCTTAAAATCATATCAAATAGAAAAATTCATTAAGTGTATTCCAAATGCACCACCAAGTTTATCTTATAAGCACTACCAGAAATTGGTTATGGTATGTAAAAACATAAAGCTCAACCTCGTATCAATAGAAGAATCCATCAAGCGCGTCTCCAAAGTACTACCAAAAATTAGTTATGGATTATATAAAAGGAAAGAAGCTTCAAATCACATCAAATAGAAAAATCCATAAATGTGTTTCAACAGCACCACCAAAAATTGATTATGAATTATATAAAAGCAAGTAAACTTAAAAACCATATCATATAGGCAAATCCATCAAGTGCATTTTAAAAACACCACAAAAAATCGGTTACGAATTATATAAAAGCAGTCAAACTTATAAACACAAAATAGGAAGCGAAAGAGTAATCATGTTGCATTATTAGACTACTGAGTATTCATCCCATTTTTCGCTACTATAGGATTTGGGCCTATTCTTCTTGAAGGTTCAAAGACTTTTTTCCTTTGAAAATAAATAAAAAATGGATCCATCAAATTCTCTTTGATCCTTTCATTTTGATGAGTTCGCTCCTTCCACCAATTTGTTAATTGTTTTAGCTCTAAAATAGAAGTGTATTTTGTTTCCATTGTCATTCATATAGAAATTCCAATGTTCGTCGCTAGGTTATGAGCGTATCTTCTCACAACATAATTAATGATAATTTTAATAATTCAAGAGAAACACATCGCTTTTTTCAGTTTTAACATATTTACTAGGTAACCCCCATGGTAGTGCAGTGGTTAGGACATGTGGCGCTTACCCTAAAGGTCGAGGGTTCAATCCCCACCAACTACATATCCTTGTGATTTACCTGAAGTATGTGTTGTGGGTTTGGGGCATACTTCCTTAGAGTTTATAAGCAAAACTTGGTTCTCTAGGTCTTAAAAAAAACATATTTACTAGATTTATTATTCTTCTTAAGTTGTATATTTGAATCACAGAGAGATAACACTTTTTTTATATCAAAACAATTAAGTCATTTCATATTTTTCTTTTCTAGTATGTTTAAAATGATCTAAGGGGAAATCTTTTTCGAATTGTCTCATTTTTATGGCTAATATCACATCTCCCTCCTAAGTCATTCATCTTGATCTGAAATTCTCTACCACTTTTACCGCATTCAAGTTTGTACCAAAAAGCTGCATGTATTGGATATAAAGAAATGAATTTATGCAAAACACTTTAAATCATAATCAAAGAATACACATCCAATGTTCTTAGGTAACTTTTTAGTTGGTTCTTCTTCTTCTTCTGGTTTTAAAGAAAAACGAAGAATACCAAATGTGCAATTTTCCACTACACCCTCACATTTTTTGAAATTTCAAGCTCGATAAACTTTTTCATGGTTCATAGGGAATTTTACCTAGGTTTTTATGAAAAACCAAACCTTTTAACAATCCAAGGAAAATAGCTTCCTCAGAAAGATACTTTCCATAGGCTCATAAATGGACCAAAATAAATAGTTTTCACATACAAGAAATTCATAAATTATACGAAGATGAGTGTTTACAATGATGAATATCTCAATGACAAACAAATCTCTTAGCTTGCTTGTACAAGTGTATATTGTACCAACATTATATTGTAATTTGTAATTCATTTCATTATTTTTTTCACTTTTAATAAATATATTCATGACCACAAAGGCACAAAGTGAATATTTCAAATCCTTTCAGAATATGTTTAAATTGTATTGTCAAATACATATATACACAACAAAGATGAATGAGCTTAATATGAAAATAGTAATCAAATTCTGGAATATACCGATGCCTTTGAGATGATTACATTCTTTCTTCTTATGAACATTTTCATAACCAATATAAGAATTAAATATTCATAATTTCTCCATTCTCATGGACTTAATCTAAATTCTTGATGTATTTAATGTACCTTTTCATTATAAAACTTTGCAGCTTATACACAAACAACCTTTTAAGTTTAACATAAAAATACATAAGGATCATTTTTTCAAAATAGGCTTTGATGACATTGATATTATAAAAACTCATAATCTTTATATTTAATACCATTAGATTTATGTTCTTTTCATAATAAATCCAACTTAATAAACCAATAAACATAAAATCTCTCGTTAGTTGGTTTAATTTTTTTCTATATTGATTTGTCAATTAAATTCACTTTTCATTCAAACTTTAAATAAAGCATTAAATGCTCTTAATTTTCTTCCATAAATAAGTCATAAGCCAATTATATGATTTAACAATTCAAAACCATGCTTTTAATTCTCATAAAATTCTTAATAAATACAATTAAAACAAATTAATGTTTTTATATTTGCTTATATGTTATTTACTCATTGTGTATTTACGAGTAAAGCCCAACTAATATGTTAACTCCGTATAATACGTAGATGGTTATACTTTTATTTTCAACTCTTAAAAATAATTCATATAAATTCATTTTTAAGTCTATTCATTTGAATACTTAAATTTTATTATCAAAAGAACAATAATGAATGCTTAAGCAAGTGAAATGAATTGTTAAATCAACAATGCTATATTTACAAGTATTTATGATATGTAAGTGTTGTCTTAACTCCTTTTAAAATTGGAAGAACAAAGTTTATATTTTCTATCAAGAGTTTTATTAGTTCATAATTATAAAGTTTTCATACTATTAATTTTTCATTAAACGCTTATATTTTAAATTAATGGTCTACTTTGGATGTTTATAAATGACAATCTTCAATTTAGGTAATTTTGAATCCATAAAATGTATAATTTTACATTTTTCTCAACTCAACTTATATGATAATTCATACCAATCGTGACTCACGACCATTAAGTATAACTAGTGTCAAGTTTAATAATAAAATATACCGATTTAAATTTTGTTCTGCACCATATCTAATTCATTATTGCATTCCAAGTACATAATGCAGTAATTTAAATCAAGGACACACAATTATAGTGCTTAAGTTTGCATAAAAGATATATTTAAACATATATTCTTTGTTCTCATACATTTGTTAGAAAACTTCACCATAATCCACCTAATTGCTTTTACCATAGACTTATTTATGTTAGTAAAGATAATTTTGCACTATAGCATATCAAAATTTATGCTACTATGGTTAACATATATCATTAACCAAAGCAATTTCTTAAGACATAATACATTCTCAACAATGTCAATGATATGAAGTCGTTGTCAAAACCTAAAAGTAATTCAAACAAGAAGGTAGAAGGTAAAAGTGGAACATTGCTTAGTGTTACTTTAATATACTTCAATAGTTCTAGTAATTTGAATGTTTTAGATTCAATTGAAATTTGCACAACATCCTCGATCTTCTTCTCATTCGCTATTCATCATAACATTTTAATCTTTGCTCCAAAACAAAAATAGATAAGTACTCGTCAAAGGTGGATTTAATTTCGCTTTCAGATTCAGTTGGAAATCGATGAGTTGGCAGCCATTCCTTGTAAAAAGAAAGTGATAAGAGTTATCTCGAAGATGAGATCACTGCCTTGAAAGTGAAATTCGTCCGACTATGGGTGCAATCGATGATTACCGTCCGCTTGCCAATTTAACAAAACGACCCTTCAAACTTGTACACTCAAAGTTGTAGGATTTAGATATTCGTAAAAGTCACTACCTATAAGTTTTAAATATTTTTGAAATAATTTTAGAGCAAATTATAGAGAGAGGAAATGAAGAAGATAATTTTTGTTTACTTTATATTTTGTGTTTCTTTTCCCAAAGAAGAGAGAACTAAAAGAGAATAATAATAAACGTAAAATTGTTCCTTTTATCTTGAGTCTATCCGTTTTGATAAATAAACATTTCATAAATTAAAGCATCATTAATATAAAATGTTAAAGAATCAAGCAATGAAAAGACTTTGATTTTGGTTGTAATTATCCAACAAAATCTACGAGAGCATATTAACTTATTTGCACAACCTTAATGTAGTTCTTATATGAATAAATTGATGGTTAATTCTACTTATACACTTTATATTGCTGAGTAGCCCCTTAAATTAAAATAAAAATCAAGGACAAAATTGCCCACATGTCATTCACGATCGTTTTGCCACCCATCATACTTTCCTTCTTCTATCCCATTTATCCAACAAACGCTAAATTTAATTTTAGATAAATTCACAAATCTCATGTTTGAATTGATAGTTTTGATGATTGGTATTTCATGTTGTTTTGATTCTTTTAAATTTAAATATTTGCAGTTTGCAGAAAATGTAAAACTTGAATTATACGTTGTTGCACGATTTTGTTGTGGCGATTTTTTCGATGGTGAATTTTTTTTACGAATTTGAATTTTACTATAAATGGGTATAAAGAGAAAATTTAACAATAAGATGGGCATATTTAGTAAAAACATGGGTAGAATAGTTTTTTCAATTTTATTGGGATACTCAGCCCCTTTTTCGTTTTGTGATAAATGTTCTGTTTTGCACTTACAGCCACAAGTGCAAAAAATTATTCTATGCAATTCTGCAACGTTTAAACAGCATTATAGTTTGTAAATTAGATGCATGGATCAAAGCCTAGCAAGAAGCACATGGTAGATTAGAAGTTAGAACACGCACTGAAGAATTCCACTACCAAATCGCCAACTCGGAATTTTCAAACAAAAAAATCCCATGGCGCGTACGGACCACAAATTCCCTCACCTACTCTCTCCTAGACACTCCAAATCAGCATGCTACATAAACCCACTCACCTTCGTTCAACTCTTCACAAATCCCATTTCTTTGTACATTATCCAACTTAAATTAAAACATCTACTAAAAATCTAATATACATACAAACGTTGAATAAATGGGTAGCCTTAGCCATTCAGACAGTTTCAAGAACACACCCGCTGACATCTTCTCTCTAAACCCATTAAACCCCAGCGAGTTCCGTCGCCAAGGTCACATGGTCATCGACTTCCTGGCCGATTACTACGAAAACGTGCACACCTACCCGGTCCGCTCCCAAGTCGAGCCCGGTTACCTCAAAAAGCTCCTACCCGATTCGGCCCCGAACAACCCAGAACCGATCGAAACCATCCTATCTGACATCACAGACCACATAATCCCGGGCATGACCCACTGGCAGAGTCCGAACTACTTCGCCTACTTCCCATCCAGTGGCAGCACAGCCGGATTCCTCGGTGAGATGTTGAGCACAGGCTTCAATGCCGTCTGTTTCAACTGGATGTCATCCCCTGCCGCCACCGAGCTCGAGACCATCGTCACGGACTGGCTCGGCAAGCTCCTCAAGCTCCCCGAGCCCTTCCTCTTCTCCGGTGGCGGCGGAGGCGTTTTACAAGGTACCACCTGCGAAGCCATACTTTGCACCCTCGCAGCGCAGCGTGACAGATCGCTGGGCTTACGAACTTCCGTGCGGTGAAGACATACAAATCGGACAATTTTGGGCTCAGGGCCGAGTCCCTACGGGAGCAGGTGCAAGCGGATGTCAATGCAGGGTTGGTGCCGTTGTTTTTGTGTGCGAAGATCGGGACGACATCGTCTACGGCGGTGGATTTGCTGCCGGGGCTGTGCGAGGTGGCGAAGGAGTACGGGATGTGGGTGCACGTGGACGCGGCCTATGCGGGGGCGGCATGTATATGTCCGGAGTTCAGGGGTTTTATTGATGGGGTAGAAGGGGCAAGTTCGTTCAGTTTTAACGCGCATAAGTGGTTCTTTACGAATTTGGACTGCTGCTGTTTGTGGGTGAAGGAGCCGGAGGCATTGGTGAAGGCGCTGTCGACGAATCCGGAGTATCTGAGGAATAAGGCGACGGAGTCGAGGCAGGTGGTGGATTACAAGGATTGGCAGATAGCGTTGAGCAGGAGGTTCAGGGCAATGAAGCTCTGGATGGTGATGAGGAGCCATGGGGTTACAAACCTGAGAAGTTATCTGAGAAGTCATGTCGCCATGGCCAAGCTTTTTGAAAACCTGGTGGTGGCGGATGAGAGGTTTGAGGTGGTGGTGCCGAGAAACTTTGCAATGGTTTGCTTTAGAATGAAGGGGAAGGGAGGCGCTGCTTCTTTAGAGGAGACGAATGAGTTGAACAAGACAATGCTGGAAGCGATGAATGCTTCAGGGAGAGTTTACATGACGCATGCGGTGATCGGAGGGATTTATGTTATGAGGTTTGCGGTGGGGGCGTCTTTGACGGAGGAGAAACACGTCGTCGCTGCATGGAAGGTGATTCAGGAGTACGCCGATGAGTTTTTGGATGGCAATTCTAGTTAAAACAGGCTGTTGTTAAACAAATGTCAAATGATTGAATTGATTCTTTGTACCAGTTGGTCGTGTATTCAATTTTACAGATTTTCTTTTAATCTACACAAGCAAAGAAATGATACAAGATTACCCAAGGACGTTAAAAAAACAGCCATTAAACATTGTTTAGCTCAACTTAACGTAACTTCTGATTGTAGGCTTTTTTACACCATAAAGGTTGGTGACGCGTCCCACGTCTTCGATTTCACATTTTCAACACTGTTGTTGGATGCGTTGGATGACAACTTATTTTCATCCCAACTATATATATGCTCCACATCATTCCACCAACCTCATCTCCTCCTCTTCTTCCATCATCGTCTCTATCGTGCACACATTTCCGTCTACGCTAACAATGTCTAATTCATAATCAAATGCTGACTACGAAGATGCACTAGATATGGTCGATATAGCAACTTATTTACATATAAAAAGGAGTGGTATCGTCCAGATTCACACATCAGATTATACCAGTTTAATGAAGATGGAAGACATATTGAATATTTATTAAGAACGTTCTCAACAAAAAATTTAAATGAAAATACTTTGTTTTCTCTTATTATGCGATGGGCTGCAAAATTATGGTTTGACAATAACGGAAAGCGTTAGTATCAAAGAAACGATTGCTGCGTTTCAATACATTATAGCTGTAGCGCTCTCAAATCAATAAATGAGAGAAAGAATTCAAAGGTCACGTAGCACAATTTCAGTTTGCTTTCATGCTGTCGTAGATGATATATAATTATTCAATATAGATATTATTAAGGTATACAACCCTCAATTTAATATTGTTTCGGATCATATTAGAACTTCAAACCGCTACTACCCATACTTTTGAAACTTTGTTGGTGCTATAGATTGTACATGTAATGTCACACTTACCTACACACCAAGTAGTCCCATACATAGGTCGAAAATATTACCTAACATAGAATATCTAGCAGCATGCTCATTCGATTTACAGTTTACTTATGTCGTGACTAGTTGAAAAGGTACTATGCATGACTATAGAATATTTAATTCAATTATAACTGATAGAAACTATCTTTTCTCACCCTTCACCTAGCCAATACTATGTAGTTGATTTAGGATATTCAATTCAAATTGGCTATTTACCACCGTGTGGTAATATTAGTTATCATATTTCTCATTTTCATAAAAATAACATAAAAGATGAAATTGTTGCAGCAAGGCTGCACCGATTGATTTGCTTACATTAATTAATCTTTTTAATTACTTACATTAAGTAATTCCTTAATGCTTACATTAATTAGCTAACCCTCCATTAATTATTCTTAATTAATTACATCAAGTAACGAATCCTTAATTAAGTAATTAACTACCCTTTAATTACTCATATTAATTAAACTATAATAAACCACATTAATTAATTAAAGATAAACCTTTTATCTAAATTAATCATTAAATTTCATTTAGTAATTAATTATATATTAACCTAATATATATTACTTTAAAAGCAAATCAATCTTAAGACATTTAACTTAAAAATTAAACTTTGAAACTTTGTTAAAAACTTGTTCAAAATTTAATTTGGCTTCTAAAACATAGTCAAAATATCTTGAAATCTTGATTAAATTTACCATTGCTTTTTAAACTTTTTTCACCTTCTATGTTTGTTAAAAACTTGATTTAAACATTTACATTGTTTAAAACTTTGTTAATTATTTGCTTTAAATTTTAAAAGCATGTTGTATTTCAAACACCCGAGCCAATGTTCAGAATTCCTGAGTACAAACCCAAATATTTCTCGCATCATCTCAACTCCGAGCAAGAACCCGATCGACATCGAGTTGTGACCCGAGCAACTCATCTTCTTCCCAAACCATCACCACGAACCAAATTTCTGCACCTGTGTACGCGCACAGGGGCTTCGACCAACTCCAGTCGAACCCGCCACTTCGCCAAGTCATTGATGACTTCGCCAATGATTTCGATAACCCATATCGTCAAAATTATCAAGAAAACGAAATCGAGCTAACCGATAGAAAAACTGGAACCCAACCATCATCCAAAAATTGCCTCGACGCCGACGATCTCGACCACCTGCAACTCTGCCAGCCTGTCCAAAGCAACATCACGATCCAACGCATCGTTTTCCCCTTGGTCTTAATGTAACTTCTGATTGTAGGCTTTTTTACACCATAAAGGTCGGTGGCGTGTCCCACGTCCTCATGTTCGATTCCACTTTTTCAACACTGTTGTCGGACGCGTTGGATGCCAACCTATTTTCATTCCCAACTATATAATCAACTCTCCTCCACATCATTCCACCAACCTCATCTCCTCCTCTTCTCCCTTCTTCTCCTCTATCCTACACACTTTTCCGTCTACACTAACAATGTTTAATTCATAATCAAATTCTGACTATGAAGATGCACCAGATATGTTCGATATAGCAACGTATTTACATATAAGAAGGACCGATATCGTCTAGATTCACACGTCAGATTATACCAGTTTAATGTAGATGGAAGACATATTGAATATTCATTAAGAATGCTGTCAATAAAACTTTTAAATGAAAAGACTTTGTTTTTTCTCGTTATGTGATAGGCTGCAAAATTATGGTTTGACTATAACGGAAAGCGTTAGTATCAAAGAAACGATTGCCGCGTTTCTATACACTATAGCTGCAGCGCTCTCAAATCAATAAATGAGAGAAAGATTTCAAAGGTCACATAGCACAACTTTAGTTTGTTTTCATGCTAGATGATATATAATTATTCACCATAGGTATTATCAAGGTAGATGACCCTCAATTTAATATTGTTTCGGATCATACTAGAACTTCAAACAGCTACTACTCATACTTTAGAAACTTTGTTGGTGCTATAGACTATACACGTAATGTCACACTTGCCTACACACCAAGTAGTCTCATACATAGGTTGAAAATATAACCCTACACAGAATATCTTAGCAGCATGATCATTCGATTTACAGTTTAATTATGTTGTGGCTGGTTGAAAAGGTACTACACATGATTGTAGAATATTTAATTAAGTTATAAATGATAGAAACTCTAACTTTTCTCACCCTTCATCTAGCCAATATTATGTAGTTGATTTAGGATATTCAATTCAAATTGGCTATTTACCACCGTATCGTAATATTAGTTATCATATTCCTCATTCTCATAAAAATAACATAAGAGATGAAATTGTTGCAGTAGGGCTGCACCGATTGATTGTATCATTTTATATGTATTTATTAGTTGTATAATTAATTTGGATGTTTTCAATTTTTGTACTGTTATTTCATTTTAATTAAACTCATATAACACAACAAACAAATAATGAATTAACTATAAATCAATTAAATTAAAAATCACTGCTTAAATATCCCGCTCAAATGTCCCGTTCGTAGCCACAAACACATTTCTCATTCACCAATCTTTCCCACTCAAATATCCCGCTCAAATACACCATTTTCTTTTGTCATAAACGCACCCTTAATGTGGTAAGTATAAATCAGAAACTAATTGGACATCGAATGCACAATCTACGTCTGATATGTCGGTGAAAACACGATCAATAATTATCGTTATAACATAACATTTAAACAGGTTCAAAGTATTCTCTAGAAATGCAGCACAATTTGATAAAATACAACACTATGGAAGCTCCATCACTGGAGTATCATCCACTCAATACTCATCCATGTCATCTTGTACCATTTTATTTTTGTTAAAATCTAGGAGTCGTATTGTTATGGATAACTGAGTTAAAAATGATGCCCATTTGACCAAATATGACAGTATATAAACCAAAATTATCAAGGGTAAAAGTAAATCATTTGCGAGAGCTATGATCTTTTTATTAAACTGTAAAATCAAATATCTAATTTGTCACTAAGATGAATAACCAAACAATTTATTCAGTCAAAAAGAGATAGAAAAACGAAAGAGATTAAAGGTGATCGGGTCAATTAACCAATATGCACAAAGAATCTAATAATTTTTATTATTCACTTCACTAGTACAAAAGTTACAAAGCCAAATTAGGGACTAGACCTCACAGATAGATGGAGAATCTATTTAATACCTATTACTATCAAGAAACTATAGTTAACACTCAATAAAGTTGAAAATCCTTAGAGTAAATGAAATATGGTTTTCAATTTCTAACTGGATTGTATGTGAAAATCACACATTACTCAATGATGCTTTAGAGCTGTATTCACAATGTCTTTGGATTTTTGGAATCGTTAAATATCCTAGGAGTCTACACGGTTGATTAAACGAAGTTCAGCCCCAAAAACACAACTCAAATTGCCTTAGAACGACGCTTCCAAAGCGGTAACCAATCAATCGGTCAAATGGGGCTGTCGACTGGTTATACATATGAGGCGATTATGACTTACCACATGGACCGATTATCCGGCCTAAGGGGAAATCAGTTGCCTGGTCCTTTTTCTATCTCCTTGACTCTATAGTTGTGCCAAAATGTTCTCCAATCGTGAAATGCTTGTAACTTTCACTCTATAACTCTAAATTCGCTTTGATTATTTTTTTTGAAATGGTACTTATATAAAACATATTACTAGGATAACATATCACATGTCAATAAACGTTCGAATCTCGCTACGCAAGTTTCGAACTTGTGACCTCTCGCATCAAAGCCGAATTACTTAACCACTGGGACAATGATGACAGTCATCCTCTTTGATTTTTTCGTCTCAAAGCAGTTGAACTTTTCTACAACATGAAATATAATTTTGTATATAAAATAACAAATTCAATACTCCAACTTAATTTAGACACCTCTCACTTTTATCAACAATGAATAGGAAGTTTTTTGGTTTGTACTCCTTACCTATAAGAAGATGATACTAAGTTGACTGAGTTTGAGCAATGCCTAAACTTGTCTTTAGGAAGAAACTTTGTCATCACATTGCTAGGGTTGTCCTTGGTATGAATCTTTTACAACTTAAACATGCTTTGTTCCTCCTTCAAGTTAAGAAAGAAACCCCTAACATCAATGCTACGTACAAGAGTTATATACCTGATTCTAAACAAGATGGTAGCACTCTAACTACTTGAAAATAACTCCATTATCTTCTTAAAAATTGATAAATCATCCAAATACTACAATAGATAAAATCCCTCATTGGTCGCTTCTACAATCAATATAGGTTCAATTTCAGGAGTTGACATATGTAATGAAACTTTGACCTCAAAGAATCAAGCCTATGTCAAGTGTAAAATATATCCCAACACCAACCTCGTAGCATTCATCAGCATAAATTGAATTGAAATATCCTATAATAGCGGTACCGTTTTCAATTTCACCATATAATAGACCAACATTCGAAGTACCATGCAAATAATTTGGCATCCATTTCATCGCTTGTTAATATTTTCTTTCATACGTTAAGACATATATCGACTAAAACCCACCACTACATGGGCTAAATCTAGCCTTGCAAAATTAGTTGCATACATAAATCCACCAACAATACTAAAGTAAGGTATAGTAGACATGTGCATTTTATCTTCTTTCATTACTGAAGACAAGTCTTTAGTCAATTTTATATAAGAGCCTAATAGAGGGCCTACCAGCTTGGCCTTTTTCATACCAAAATGAGCAGGACTTTCTCGATATACTAAGCCTGAGTGAGCTTCAAATATCTCTGCTTCATGTCTTTGACTACCTCCATCCCCAAAATTCCATATGTTTTTCCTATATACTTTATATCAAACTCCCTATTAAGTTTTGCCTTTAATTTTAATTCATAGCCATATTCTAAAATGTATTCAGTTCAAAAATGATAAATGATATACCATATTTCCATCACACCTTCTGAAAAAGATACATTGGACCTTAAAGCTGTTAGAATTTCCTTGAGAAATCATAAACTTATCAAATCTTCTATACCATAATTTAGGAGATTATTTTAGTTCATAAAGAGAAGCACACAAACAAGACTAGGCATGTTAATATCAATGAACACCTTTGGTTGTTGTAGATAAATATACTTCTCAAGGTCACCATGCAGAAATTGTCGTTTTCACATCTTGTTTCTCAAGTTCCATCTGAAATTGAGACTAATGCTAATAAAATGTGAATAGAAGTATGTCTAACAACTTAAAAAAATGAAACGACACTCAACTACCTTCTTTTAAGCATACCCCTTTAGTATTAATCTCGTCTTGGACCCTTAATGTAACACCCCATATTTTGGAGTGTCATAATATAGTATTAAATTAATAATAAGAATTAATTAAATGATAATCAAGAGGATTTAACTATGGAAACTACTCAAGGGGAATTTAATTAATTAAGGAGGGAAATTTAGAAGATTAATTAAGTTGACCAAGAAAATTTATGTTCATTAAATTCCACTATTAATTAAATGATTTAAATAGAATGTTTTAATGAAGGGAAACTAAAGCGGCCCATGTTCTTCATCTCCTTGCCTTAACTTAACCATTGTCACTTAGAGTTATCAAATCCAAGCATACTTTGTTTTCTAGGTTAGAAAACCTTGAAAAGCATTTGTACTTATGAAAAATCCTATAATTAATAATATTAAGTAGATGTAGCGACTTGATTTGAAACCACCATAAATTTTTTGTGTGTTCTTATTATTTTCTCATGCTTGTGTTAGATCTATTCTCATTTACAGTCGATTGTGGTCTTGTGTCATTTTTTAACCCGACGTTTTTTGTGCTCTCACCGAGAGATGGGCTTTTGAAATGAAGATCTAGCTTATACCTTTGAATTTCGAGCATCTAGAAGTTAGAACCGAAAGTTTGCAGTTGTAGACCTGAAGTTACTAAGATTTGGAAAGGAATCTACCTCAAATCTGAAAGATATGGCACCTAAGAGACCTCCCATGATCATATCTAAAAGATATGGCACCTAAGAGACCTCCCATGAGATTTGGAGCTGTTACTGGAGAAGATGATTCTGATCATAAAGAAGTAACCACTCAGCCAACCTCTGCTTTACCAGGACCTTCTTCCATATAGGAGATGGTACCCAAAGTCGAGCTTAATAGGATGATGCTTGAGATGGTTCAAAGAATGCTTGACAGCTAGAAGGCCTAGTTTGATAAGATGGAGGAGAACTTCGCTTTGCTAACCCAGCGGTCGCAACGATATAGGAAGATCCGTAAAGATTCATCGTCTTTGAGTTTCGAGGAAGAAAATTCATTTTCATCGGATCATAACAGAAGAAAAGGCAAGCAAAATTTGAAAGAAAAGGATGTTGGGATGTCAAAGAGGAGTACTGCAGGAAGCGGCTAAGTTTTGGCCATGACCAACATGGTCAGTACCGACCAAAATCATGTCTGTACTAGGTTACCGAAAGATAAATCTAACAAGCTTGCTAGGTCAAGTAGGTCTTTTAAATTGGAGTGTAATCAAAGGATTCAATATCCTTAGAACGAGAAATTCACTGAAGCACTTTTGGACCTTAGGTTCAAAATTGAGACACTAGAGCGCCAAAAGAATGAAATTGTAACAACCTACCTTTCTTACTACCAAAGATGACACTTAATACTTCGTCAATATTCGTGTGCTGATCATTTAGTTGTCTGAAAGACAGGTTATTAGGGGTGAAAGAGAGAAATACAGAACAGAATCTCACAAAAACATGACGAGTAACACATAATATATAAATAAGGTCTTTACTAAATGAAAGAACTTTAATATACATACAATATCATAGTACACTAACCTATTATTAGCTTGGACAGTTATAACAACTCTTCCTTAGAATTGCTGATATATACGACAATAAAAAACAGCGGAAAATAAAAGAAAAGACCTCCAGCTCAACTCCTGAGTTCCAAAGTATCTAAATCTAATCTGAAAATAAGCTTGGTCTGACCCGAGCATGATAAGGAAACAATCCACGGGTTAGTATGGTAAAACCAACATGAGAAAAACTCAGAACAAGAGGAATTTTATTTATTTAACTTGTAAAACCTTTTAGAATCAAACGTATCTCATAAGACCACGCCACATATAAACATGAATAGGTTTCTACCTTACGATAACCAAATCATTTTCTATAGAACATCCAATAATATTATAATAATGTCCAGGATACAAATACATTTTAGTCATGGCCGAAATTGTTATATTAATTAAATTCTAACATAATAGGTATACAATCAAGTCCGTAGGCTCGTATTGGAAAATGGATTCCAATTATGAAAGGGTAAGGGTCTACCCTCCGAATCCGTACACATCTAGATGAAATGAATGGAAGGCTACAACACATTGCACCTCAGAAACTCAGGACTGGCCCTACTTATTACTAGATAGCATCGAATAAGATCGCCCTTTGGTTGATAAACAACATTAATGGACCCCGAAGCATACATAGATATCGACTCTAGATAAGGCAACGATCATACCCTAATGGGAGCGACCCACTTAGGTCTACCGCATGTCACCGCTTTAGTCATTTCCCCCGTTGATGAAGCTTGAGGCCACAATTGCCTTTATATAGCCAACCATCTTGGAATGCTAACCCCACCCTTTAGGAAGAAATAAAATGCCAGCATTCATCCATACAAGTTCATTCTAGGTCTATACGAATCCGAAGGCACTACTTCTACTACATCCATTTTGGAATCACCCTCAGGATAAGTAGCAAGAAGCACTTTTACTTCAAAAGCTCCATCTTTAATCATCTTCGGGATGTCTTCAGTTCGAAAATATATGTTGGTTCGAAGTGGTTTTCAGATAATATATCTGATCCCGGTCTCTTCGAACCAACAACGATAATTTTCGATAAATCAACTCCGATTGTTTTGGAAATAACCAACAAAACATAAGCACAGGGATCACCCTCTAACCATTTAGGTGGACAGACCTCCTACCATTTGTCCTAAGAGAACAAAACGTGATTTATATGCACAGTACAACATCATCTGTAACGACCCGAAATTTTGGGCAAAATCAACTTAATAATCTGAATTAATAATTAAACTGGTTTCATAATTTTCTTTATAATTTTAGTTTAAATTGATAAATTTAATCTTTTGAAGGTCAATAAATTTTAATCTGGCAATATTAATTAGAATTATTTTTCAAAGCTAATAAAATTTATTCTATTTATAATATATATATTTGATATATATTGCGAATAGAATATCTTTTGTTTAAATTAAAAATGAATTTCCAAATTTGTAATATATATATATGTGTGTGTGTATATGTTATAATTTGAGTTGTTTTGAAAATTTAATTTGATCTATTGATATTTGTATATGTATAAATACTGTAATTTGAAGCTTTGTTTTAAATTTTATATTTTTCAAAAGTTAATTTAGATTAATTCAATTGTTTTAAAAATATAAGATAGTTATTTATTTTTAAATATGATAGTTTAAAAACGGATTTAAATAGAGTTTTGTTTTGTTTTCTTTAAAATGCTTAATATAAAATGGTTATAAATGTATATATATATAGATGTTTTAGATTTTTAAATCCATGTATAAGAGATTTATATTATAATTAGTTTTAGAATAATTTCTTTAAAAAGTAAATTTATGTATACACATGTAAATTATATTTATTAAGAGAATTAAATTATGTAAGTTTATATTACATTTAAATTAAATGAAAAAAAATTAATTAAAAATATTCAAGGACATGTATAAACATGTTAACATCTTAAAACACATGTAAGAAGATTAAGAAATTATGTGATAAGTGTCTTGAATTTAAAATTTACTTTCTTTGATTTTATTTAAATCATAACTAAGTTATAAAACATATTTTTCATCTCTTCTTCATTCTTTCAAATTCTAATGGCAACCAGAAATTACTCTTCAAAAACCTGAAAACTTGAATTCCAAAAACAAATGCTACCTGAAATTTGAAATTAAATTTGCAAAGCAAAATATAATCCTGCAATTTCAACTCTACTGCAAATTTAAATGAAGTTCAACTGCATTTCAAAGTTCAATTTCAATCTACAAAATGAAGTTCTTATCAACCTGCAACCATCAATTAAAATCTGCAAAAGTAAATCAGCAATTCAAATGAAGATCAGGAACAGTTTCGACAGCACGTTTAATTAATCAAATTGAAGCATGCAAAGGTTTCATCTGCAAATCAAAAATTACTTTCCAGATTAAAGATTTAAAGCCTGGACATTTAGAAAAAACTGCTCTGCATATAATCAGGTGAGTAAATATTTTAAAAACAGATTAATCTTGTTAACTTAAATGCATGTGAATTGATATTGGTATTGCATGGAAATCATTCAGTTTTATTTATTGAATTTAAAGTTATATTTATATACGTAAACATATGACTGTATGTGTTGGGGTTGTTCTCTGTTTGAAGAAAAAAACTGTGAACTTTGTTTTCAAAAAACAAAATTTCCCAATTAACTCCATATTAGCCTTGAATACCTGAATGAAATTTGTTTGTGAATGAAACATGAAGATCATAAAAATAGTTCCATGATTTTTAATACATCAAATAAGTATAAATAAAAGATTTATAGTAAAACTAAGATTTTTGTTAAAAATCTACTGTTTCAAATTCTAAAATGAGTTTCATGCATATAATCGTGATGATAAGTCATGAATTTAGATATGTAAATTGTAATTTTTAATTGAGTATTTAATGTGAAATTTGGGTTTGAATGTTTTTGGAGTTTTTAGCAATTGTAGTTGATCGGCATGATGATTGTAGCTAGAATTTTAATCGAAGCATGTTTATAGGTTGTAGATGTTGGGAAAATTGTTCAATAATTTTTCTAATGAGTGATTTGTTCGAATTGGATCGAAGTAGGGTTTTTGCTTGCATTTGTGTTCGGCTTGGATGTCATGACTTCATGACGTGGGTAGCCGACCGGAGTCGTGCACATATGGGGAAACTGAAGCTCGTGTCGTGGCGATTCTGTGGTAAGGACGACAAAGGTTGTACGACGTCAAGGCGTTGGCCGTGGAGGGGTTTAGGGTCGAGTGGTTACTGCAGTATCGAGCTAAGGATCAAAACTTTGATTCACGAGCATATGGGTTGATCTGGGTTTATATTCTCTCTTGCGTGCGATCGTATGACCGTTGGCGAGGAGCGCGACGTGCTACGGTGGCCGGAGGCAGTCGTGCATGTGCACGTGTATATACTGTGTGCACTGGAACGTTTGCTTTGGGTAAGATGAGTTGTGACGTGAAGGAGCACTCGTTTTTTTGGAAGGAGGCTTCGAAGTATAGGGAGGTATCTGGGTTGCTTCGGGTTAAGCACGAGCAAATTCATTGTTTTGCTCGGGTTTTTTTAGGGGTTGCTTTCTGGTTGTTCAGGGTAATGTTAAAGTTTTCAGATTTAAACTTGAGTTTGAATTAGTATAAATCAAGTATAAGTTGTAAAACAAGCTCTATAAAAGAAAACATTCAAAATTAAAAACTTATGTTTGTAATAAAATTAATCAAACTTAAAAAAAATTGTAAGTCGGATTTAATTCAAATTTAAATTGTTTAAAGATGATTTCTTTTGTAAGAATTTAACTTCATTTAATTTTGAACTTTAAATTAAAAAGGGAATGTTTTGAGTTTAATTATTAAATCAAAGTTTTAAGCAAGATTTTAAAAGTAATTTTTGAAAACTTAAGTTTTAAACTTTATTGAAAATTAATAAGTTTAAATAAGATAATTAAGTATTTTAAAATTTAAAAATGATTTCTAAATGTTTTATTTTCAAATAAGATTATTGTTTAAATTTTGAAATCCAAATATAATAATTTATTGTTAAGTTATTAAAATTTGATTGAATTCAAATAATTTATTTATAAAGATAAATATAGTTAAATTATTTTGTTATAAACTTAGGAATACTTAATAAATATGATTTGTTAATTAAGATTAATGTTTTCTTAATTAATTAAGGGTTTTTAAATATAAGAAGCTAGTTAATTAATTATTTAATTAATTTAAATAATTAGTTAAATGTTTATTTAATTTTAAATAATCACTTAATTATAAATTAATTAAGTGTAACTACTTAATGAAGTAATTGGTGGTTGATTATTGAATGTAATTACTTATGGAAGTAATTAGTGAATAATTACTTTGGAAGTAATTGGTGGAAATTACTCGTGTGAGTAATTAAAGTGAGAGTGATTAATGGTTAATCACTAGATGATATTAATTTAAGAAAGTGGTTAATATAATTGTTTTGAAGTTAATTAATTATGGAGTAATTAAATAATTAAGAATTAAGGGTCATTAATGATGGAATTAATATTGTTAAGCAATTAATTAAGGAAGTAATAAAGATTTATTAATGGAAGTAATTAGAAGATAATTACTTATGTAATTAATTAAGGGTTAATTACTTAATTTATTTTTGTTAATTAATTAATTAATGTGATTAATTAGTTAATGAATGAGATTAATTTAAGATTAATTACTAAGTGTAATTAATTAAAAATGTAATTAATTAATAAAGTAATTAGTTAATAAAGTAATTAGTTAAGGATTATTTATTAATGTAATTGAGTAATTATTACTTAATGAGGTAATTAAAGATTAATTAATTAGATTAATTAATCAAAGGTTTATATAATTAATTAATAAGTTAATTAATTAAGATAAGTAATTACAAATTGTTAATTACTGTTTATGATTAATAAGATGATTAATTACAAGTTAATTATTTAACTAATTTAAGGAATTATTAATTAATAAGGATCATTATGTTATTAATCAAGATTGATTAATAAAGTGATTAATCTAAGTGTGATTAATTAATTGTAATTAATTGACGCTTAATGTAATTAATTATAGTTAATTAATTAATGAAAGCAAATGAAGAGTCATTAATTTTTGTATTTAATGATAGTAATTAAAGGTTAATTACTGAATATGGTTAAGGCTAACTACTTGAATGTAATTAAAAGATGATTAATCAAGGAAGATTAATTAAGGAAGATCATTAAGAGATGTTTAATTTATTTATTTGGAATAAATAAATGGAAAAGGATTTAAGGTTAATCCAATTGATTAAGACATAATCAATTCTTCTTTTGAATGATTGATTGATATTTGGTGGTTGGTATTGGATGATCAATTTATATTGGATGATTGATATTGGGTGATTGGTTGATACTGGATGATTTGGGTATGATATCTATGATATGTGATATGCTGCTTTGTGAGATGACTGGTTGATATGAATTATCTATTGTGATAATGATATTCATCTATCTTTTATATCATCCTGTATATAAGTTAACTGTTTAAACCCTTAAGTACACTTGGATATTAAAATGGCGTTTGGTTTGGTGAGACCGGGATTGGGTTTCCATATTTGGATATCCGAAACCACATCGATTCCAATTAAACGTTAGGTCATGAATCCAAGTGGAGAAAGTGAAGACTCGAGGTGTAAGAACTATACGTCAGTATAACTTTGTGGGTGATTCCGTAACGAGTTTGACGGAATAGTACTTATAGGTTCGAGATGGTGATTTAGAGTGCAAGGGCTATGGTCGTTGACTTTGAGGGTGATTCCAGAATGAGTGCAACGAGATAGTACCTTCGGATTCGTTCGAACCCGGAACGAACTTGTATGGATTGAATGCTTTCAGAAAATTGTCAGGTGGACGATGAGCATTCTAAAATAGATGTGTTTTATAAAGGTAATCGCAGCCTCAAGCCTCATCAACCGGGAATGGCTAAAACACGGGAGGTGCGGCAAGGCTAAGTGGGTAGCGCCCGTTTCAGGACAATATTTTCCCCTGTCTAGAAGTATCTTTTTATTCGGCTGTGTGGGGCGGTTGATTCGAGACAACTATCAGGGTTGTCTTGTTCGGGACTGTTCAGTAAGGAATGGTCCCGACCTTGTGTTGCAAGGGAGCGGGCGTACTCCTCGGCACGTTGATCTAGGCACATACTGTGATGGGCGGTACCCCAGTAGCCCTGCCATTGATGGAAACCCATTCTTCCTACGAGACCCTACAGTTTTGTTTGTATTACCCACTTTTGTGGCTAGTAGCTGGAATTTAATAATGTAACAATTTCGGCTATTTCTTATTTACATGAAAATCCTAGACACTATTATAATATCACTGGATTTCCTATCAAATGTTTTGGTTAGCGTAAGGTAAAAACTTTTCCATGTTTATGTGTGGGAAGTCTTATGTGATACCTTTTCTTTTCAAATGTTTTTCTAAAGTTAAGTAATTTTAACCCGTTTACTCACACCAGACCCCTATCCGACCCGAGCGTTTATTTTCTGTTTTATTAAACTCTTGTGTACTCATATTATGTATGAGTAGTCAAGTGATTCAGGTTAGCTTGACAAATCCTGGAGGAGTAATGGAGCAGGAGACTTCCACGTGTAGATATATTTATGGTTCCGCTTGTTTGTTTGGTATCTGTATCTGTTGTACTTGAGTTGTATAGTTAGACAGATGTTTATAACGGTCTAATACGTGTTTTTTTTAAGTTGTATACTCTGATGTAATATGATACTATGTAATATTTTATGTGATATATTATATTTCATTCGTTCCGCTGTGAGTTTTCTGATGTTATTGTGTTTCTTCTTTCCCTTTCTTTTCTTCTTCTATCTCTTTCTTTTTTAATTAGCGATGCGACTTTCTGGTGTTAGGAAGTCGGTCGTTAAAGTTGGTATCAGAGCATTAGATTGAGCAAATACTTAGGCTCTGGAGTAGTGTGTTTCTTGAGAGAGCGTACTTGTATTTTTATGTATAACTATGTATATCTATATCTACCTAATCTGTTGGGTTATCTATTTGGATTTTCCAACATAAGTTTTAGAGGTAGACAGAGTAGTGGTGTGTGTGTAAGACGACTACCACTGATGGAAGAGGTCCATATGTTTGAGGTTGGAAGTTTTGTCGAGACTGTAGACCTAATACCGTCTCAAGTAAGATTTGTAGTTTGGAGTAAGGATTTCTCTGATATCCGAAGGAAATCTTTTAAAGATTCAGGGATTATCTTTAAAGTGTTAGTTTGGATCTGTCGAAAGTGCAAAAGTAAGTGATGATATCTTGGTAACTTCGTGATGAGATGCAGTATCCTTGGATATTTTCAGAAGATGTTTTCTCTCGAAGCAGTTTTAGAAGTAGTTGAGGAGCAGTTTTTACCTGTCGCAGGAAGATTCGTCTGTGTAGGAGTTGTTTGGATCTTTTGGAAGGAGGTTGTCTGCTTTGGAATATGAGACTAAGGTCTATAAGATGTTTCGCTTTGGCATGGTTTTATTTGTCATTCCTTAAGGAGAGCGAGATGTTGATGCTTGGTTTGGAGCCGAATCTCTTGAGAGGATGTCTACATCTCGAAGGTCCGTTGTGAGATTTGTTGATCATTTTGGTTTTCGAGGAGCCTCTTGGATTAAAAGTCTTTGGTTAGATATGGTAGCAGTGTAGCTCGAAGTGTTCGGTGTGCTGACGAGAAGATCTTTTAGCTTTGCAGTATCTTCGAGGTAGAGTTTGGTAGCATCAGTGTGGTCGTTTCTTCGATGGTTCAGGAATCTTGGTGGTTCTTCTATCAGCAGTCCGGGAAGATGGTGATGTTTTCTTAGAGGATTAACCTTGTTTGGAAAAGCTTAAAGCTGTTCTAATTGGTAAAGAGAGGATAGTTTATCTGGAATCTGAACTAGGTTGGATCGCAAAAGTGACTTGCGATTAGTCTGAGAATTTTTCTTGGGCAGTCTTTTGTTTGAGAATGAGGATTCTCATGTGGAACTAGGAGCTACTGATGTAATCAGAAATTTGTCTGCATCTGGAGTTGAGTTCCATATTGTTTTGGTTCCAAAAGAAATTTTGGTAGTTAGCCTAGTAGAAGTGTTAGTGTAGCAGCTCAGGAATTTTTGGAATTTGGAATTGGTCAGATCTAGTTTTTTAATTAGATTCTGTAGTAAGGTTGTGCGACCGAGACGGATGAGTCACTCAGATATTATGGATTTGATGAACAAAGTTTCCCGGATAGTGGATAAGTTTGTACTCGTGTTCATCAATAGTATTCTCATCCATGTCAGAATCAGAGTTGTGCAGCGAAAGCGAAGTAGTAGCTGTACAATGAAGGAAGTAAGTTCAGTTTGCTATTGCTTGGGAATTAGAGCTTGTGTTTTGGATTTCGACGGATCTTGGAAGACTTTTCTGTTGGATAGGATCCAGAAACTGGTTTGCTTTGGTTTAGTTGTTTCTTGAAGCATCATCATAGGCTGAGCTGATCAGGAAGAAGATTGGCAGCCCAGGATTGTTTGTTGAGTTATGCTGATATGAGATAAGTAGATTTTGGAATTCGAAGTTGGAGACTTCATTGTTGTTAAGACTTCTTTGGTTAAGAGATTAGTAATTGGGTAAGATTGGATGGCTAGTTCTGAGGCCTTTGAGATTTCTTATCTGTATTTGGTAGGATAATATTGAATTGCCAGTTTGGATAACTAGAATTCATTGTATATCACCTATCTCTGAGGGAGTACGTGTATGATTCATCATTGGTTGTTGAATCTGCAGTTCAGTTGGTTTTGGAAGTAGAGCTAGACTTGAGTATAGTTTGATGTTCTGTTCGGATTGATGATCTAGAGATGAGAGGAGCTCTGGATTTTGGTGGTGTAGTTCATTTAGTTTCTGTAGAGCGAGTCTCCCAGTGATTTATACTTGGGAAACACGAGATAGTATTTGAGATTTATTCTGATTTGTGTCAGGATAAGTGGTTAGGTTTGTTTGTTTGATTGATTGCTATGGTTGTTAGTTACTGGTTGTTAGGTATGCTTTGCTGTTTGAAATTGAAATCTTTGCTGGGTTGTTAAATTTCCTTTGCTTTTAAATTTCGGGGACGAAATTCTTTTAAGAGGGGAGGATTGTAACGACCCGGAATTTCGCGCAATATCAATTAAATAATCTGAATTAATAATTAAGCTGGTTTGATAATTTTTCTTTATAATTTTAATTTAAATTGATAAATTTAATCTTTTGAAGGTTAATAAATTTTAATCTGGCAAAAGTAATTAGAATTATTTTTCAAAGCTAATAAAATTTATTCTATTTATAATATATATATTTGATATATAATGTGAGTAGAATATCTTTTGTTTAAATTAAAAATGAATTTTCAAATTTGTAATATATGTGTGTGTGTGTGTGTATGTTATAATTTGAGTTGTTTTGAAAATTTAATTTGATCTATTGATAATTTATATATGTATAAATACTGTAATTTGAAGCTTTGTTTTAAAAATTATATTTTTCGAAAGTTAATTTAGATTAATTAAATTGTTTTAAAAATATAAGATAGTTATTTATTTTTAAATATGATAGTTTAAAAAGGGATTTAAGTAGAGCTTTGTCTTGTTTTCTTTAAAGTGCTTAATATAAAATGGTTATAAATGTGTGTGTATATATATATATATAGATGTTTTAGATTTTTAAATCCATGTATAAGAGATTTATATTATAATTAGTTTTAGAATAATTTCTTTAAAAAGTAAATTTATGTATGCATATGTAAATTATATTTATTAAGAGAATTAAATTATGTAAGTTTATATTACATTTAAATTAAACGAAAAAAAATTAATTAAAAAAATTCAAGGACATATGTAAACATGTTAACATCTTAAAACACGTCTAAGAAGATTAAGAAATTATGTGACAAGTGTCTTGAATTTAAAATTTACTTTCTTTGATTTTATTTAAATCATAACTAAGTTATAAAACATATTTTTCATCTCTTCTTCATTCTTTCAAATTCTAATGGCAACCAGAAATTACTCTTCAAAAACCTGAAAACTTGAATTCCAAAAACAAATGCTACCTGAAATTTGAAATCAAATTTGCAAAGCAAAATATAATCCCGCAATTTCAACTCTACTGCAAATTTAAATGAAGTTCAACTGCATTTCAAAGTTCAATTTCAATCTACAAAATGAAGTTCTTATCAACCTGCAACCATCAATTAAAATCTGCAAAAGTAAATCAGCAATTCAAATGAAGATCAGGAACAGTTTCGACAGCAAGTTTAATTAATCAAATTGAAGCATGCAAAGGTTTCATCTGCAAATCAAAAATTACTTTCCAGATTAAAGATTTAAAGCCTGGACATTTAGAAAAAACTGCTCTGCATATAATCAGGTGAGTAAATATTTTAAAAACAGATTAATCTTGTTAACTTAAATGCATGTGAATTGATATTGGTATTGCATGGAAATCATTCAATTTTATTTATTGGATTCAAAGTTATATTTATATATGTAAACATATGACTGTATGTGTTGGTGTTGTTCTCTGTTTGAAGAAAAAAACTGTGACCTTTGTTTTCAAAAATCAAAATTTCCCAATTAAGTCCATATTAGCCTTGAATACCAGAATGAAATTTGTTTGTGAATGAAAAATGAAGATCATAAAAATAGTTCCATGATTTTTATTACATAAAATAAGTATAAATAAAAGATTTACAGTAAAACAAAGATTTTTGTTAAAAATCTACTGTTTCAAATTCTAAAATGAGTTTCATGCATGTAATCATGATGATAAATCATGAATTTAGATATGTAAATTGTAATTTTTAATTGAGTATTTAATGTGAAATTTGGGTTTGAATGTTTTTGGAGTTTTTAGCGATTGCAGTTGATCGGCATGATGATTGTAGCTAGAATTTTAATCGAAGCATGTTTATAGGTTGTAGATGTTGGGAAAATTGTTCAATAATTTTTCTAAAGAGTGATTTGTTCGAATTGGATCGAAGTAGGGTTTTTGCTTGCATTTGTGTTCGGCTTGGATGTCGTGACTTCATGACGTGGATAGCTGACCGGAGTCGTGTGCATATGTGGGAAATTGAAGCTCATGTCGTGGCGATTCTGTAGTGAGGATGGCAAAGGTTGTACGGCGTCAGGGCGTTGGCCGTGGAGGGGTTTAGGGTCGAGTTGTTACTGCAGTTTCGAGCTAAGGATCGAAACTTTGATTTGCTACCATATGGGTTGATCTGGGTTCATATTCTCGCTCGCGTGCGATCGTATAACCGTTGGCAATGAGCGCGATGTGCTACGGTGGCTGGAGGCAGTCGTGCATGTGCACGCGTATATACTATACGCACTAGAACGTTTGCTTTGGGGAAGACGAGTTGTGACGCGAAGGAGCACTCGTGTTTTTGGAAGGACGACTCGAAGTAGGGGGAGGTATCTGGGTTGCTTCGGGTTAAGCACGAGCAAATTAATTGTTTTGCTCGGGTTTTTTTTGGGGGTTGCTTTCTATGGTTTCCGGGTAATGTTAAAGTTTTCAGATTTAAATTTGAGTTTGAATTAATATAAATCAAGTATAAGTTATAAAACAAGTTCTATAAAAGAAAACATTCAAAATTAAAACTTGTGTTTGTAATAAAATTAATCAAACTTTAAAAAAAATGTAAGTTGGATTTAATTCAAATTTAAATTGTTTAAAGATGATTTCTTTGGTAAGAATTTAACTTCATTTAATTTTGAACTTTAAATTAAAAAGGGAATGTTTTGAGTTTAATTACTAAATCAAAGTTTTAAGCAAGATTTTAAAAGTAATGTTCAAAAACTTAAGTTTTAAACTTTATTGAAAATTAATAAGTTTAGATAAGATAATTTGAGTATTTTAAATTTTAAAAATGATTTCTAAATGTTTTATTTTCAAATAAGGTTATTGTTTAAATTTTGAAATCCAAATAGAATAATTTGTTGTTAAGTTATTAAAATTTGATTAAATTCAAATAATTTATTTATAAAGATAAATATGGTTAAATTATTTTATTATGAACTTAGGAATACTTAATAAATATGATTTGTTAATTAAGATTAAGGTTATCTTAATTAATTAAGGGTTTTTAAATATAAGAAGCTAGTTAATTAATTATTTAATTAATTTTAAATAATTAGTTAATTGTTTATTTAATTTTAAATAATCACTTAATTATAAATTAATTAAGTGTAATTACTTAATGAATTAATTAATGGTTTATTATTGAATGTAATTACTTATGGAAGTAATTAGCGAATAATTACTTTGGAAGTAATTGGTGGAAATTACTCGTGTGAGTAATTAAAGTGAGAGTGATTAATGGTTAATCACTAGATGATATTAATTTAAGAAATTGGTTAATATAATTGTTTTGAAGTTAATTAATTACGGAGTAATTAATTAATTAAGAATTAAGGGTCATTAATGATGAAATTAATTATTGTTAAGTAATTAATTAAGGAAGTAATCAAGATTTATTAATGGAAGTAATTAGAAGATAATTACTTATGTAATTAATTAAGGGTTAATTACTTAATTTATTTTTGTTAATTAATTAATATGATAAATTAGTTAATGAATGAGATTAATTTAAGATTAATTACTAAGTGTAATTAATTAAAAATGTAATTAATTAATAAAGTAATTAGTTAAGGATTATTTATTAATGCAATTGAGTAATTATTACTTAATGAAGTAATTAAAGATTAATTAATTAGATTAAATTAATCAAAGGTTTATATAATTAATTAAGAAGTTAATTAATTAAGATAAGTAATTACAAATTGTTAATTACTGTTTATGATTAATAAGATGATTAATTACAAGTTAATTATTTAATTAATTTAAGGAATTATTAATTAATAAGGATCATTACGTTATTAATCAAGATTGATTAATAAAGTGGTTAATCTAAGTGTGATTAATTAATTGTAATTAATTGAGGTTTAATGTAATTAATTATAGTTAATTAATTAATGAAAGCAAATGAAGAGTCATTAATTTTTGTAATTAATGATAGTAATTAAAGGTTAATTACTGAATATGGTTAAGGCTAATTACTTGAATGTAATTAAAAGATGATTAATCAAGGAAGATTAATTAAGGAAGATCATTAAGAGATGTTTAATTTATTTATTTGGAATAAATAAATGGAAAAGGATTTAAGGTTAATCCAATTGATTAAGAGATAATCAATTCTGCTTTTGAATGATTGATTGATATTTGGTGGTTGGTATTGGATTATCAATTTATATTGGATGATTGATATCGGGTGATTGGTTGATACTGGATGATTTGGATATGATATCTATGATATGTGATATGCTACTTTGTGAGATGACTGGTTGATATGAGTTATCTATTGTGATAATGTTATTCATCTATCTGTTATATCATCCTGTATATAAGTTAACTGTTTAAACCCTTAAGTACAACTTGGACATTAAAATGGCGTTTGGTTTCGGTGAGACCGGGATCGGGTTTGCATATTTGGATATCTGAAACCATATCGATTCCAATTAAACGTTAGGTCGTGAATCCAAGTGGAGCAAGCGAAGACTCGAGTTGTAAGAACTATACGTCAGTATAACTCTGTGGGTGATTCTGCAATGAGTTTGACGGAATAGTACTTACAGGTTCGAGATGGTGATTTAGAGTGCAAGGGCTATGGTCGTTGACTCTGAGGGTGATTCCAAAATGAGTGCAACGAGATAGTGCCTTCGGATTCGTTCGAACCCGGAACGAACTTGTATGGATTGAATGCTTTTAGAACATCGTCAGGTGGACGATGAGCATTCTAAGATAGATGTGTTCTATAAAGGTAATCGTAGCCTCAAGCTTCATCAACCCGGGAATGGCTAAAACAAGGGAGGTGCGGCAAGGCTAGGTGGGTAGCGCCCACTTCAGGATAAGATTTTCCCCTATCTAGAAGTCCCTTTTTATTCGGCTGTATGGGGCGGTTGATTTGCGACAACTGCCGGGGTTGTCTTGTTCGGGACCGTTCAATAAGGAATGGTCCCGGCCTTGTGTTGCAGGGGAGCATGCATACTCCTCGGTACGTTGATCTAGGCCACGTACTGTGACGGACGGTACCCTAATAGCCCTGCCATTGATGGAAACCCACTCTTCCTACGAGACCCTACGGTTTTGTTTGTATTATCCACTTTTGTGGCTAGCAGCTGGAATTTAATAATGTAACAATTTCGGCTATTTCTTATTTACTTGAAAACCCTAGACACTATTATAATATCACTGGATTTCCTATCAAATGTTTTGGTTAGAGTAAGGTAAAACTTTTCCATGTTTATGTGTGGGAAGTCTTACGTGATACCTTTTCTTTTCAAAGGTTTTTCTAAAGTTAAGCAATTTTAACCCGTCTACTCACACCGGACCCCTGTCTGACCCGAGTGTTTATTTTCTGCTTTATTAAACTCTTGTGTACTCATATTATGTATGAGTAGTCAGGTGATTCAGGTTTGCTTGACGAATTCTGGAGGAGTAATGGAGCAGGAGGCTTCCACGTGTAGATATATTTATGGTTCCGCTGTGTTTGTTTGGTATCTGTATCTGTTGTACTTGAGTTGTATAGTTAGACAGATGTTTATAACTGTCTAATACGTGTTGTTTTAAGTTGTATACTCTGATGTAATATGATACTATGTAATATTTTATGTGATATATTATATTTCATTCGTTCCGCTGTGAGTTATCTGATGTTGTTGTGTTTCTTCTTTCTCTTTCTTTTCTTCTTCTATCTCTTTCTTTCTTAATTATCGATGCGACTTTCTGGTGTTAGGAAGTCGGGTCGTTAAATCATCGAAGATGACTAAGTCACATGACTCACATGTTTCTTCAAGATATTTCCAAGGTTATATTTTGGTCCAGATTTGATAGTCGGTTATTTAACTATCAAATAAACAAACAAGCAACAATTCAGAGATTTAATTACACATAGAAACCATGAAGACTCAAAGAAAATCTTTCATTTATGTAAATCTCTTTCCAAAATATTTATTGAAATATTCATATACTTATCTTACTAGCATAAGTATATTCACAAAACATTGTGAATGATTCCTTATTTCAAAATCATATTAAAAGAACAAAAACAAATATTATTTAAATTAGAGATAAGGATAACCCCAAACATTATTCCTTAGGTGTTAAGCATGGAACGAAAGTTCCATACCAAGATAACTAAGAAGGTTGGTTAGGAGAAACCTCATCTCAACTTCTTTTATAATTTTCTTAAATAATTCCTTCTAATAAATCTCTTTCATTTGCGAAATCTTCTTTGCTTAAATTCTAATCCATTTCTAAAACTCTTTTAAAATATCCAAAAATCATTTGTAAAACTCCTTCTACGAATATCCAAAATCAATTATAAAACTTCTTCTATAAATATTCAAAAATCATCTTTGAACTCTTTTTAAAATCTTTCTTTATAATACCTTTATAGAAACCCTTTATAAAATACTATTTACAACTATCATTCGTAAATATTTTTGACTAAATTTAATAGAATAAATATTTTTGTAAAATTTCAAATTGTGGTCAAACTTAGTCAAAGTTTAACTTTTGGTTGGAAATGAATTTTTAAATTTTATTCTTTTTATATGATACTAGATTGGATTATAATCTCCACTCCGTTTTTCGTTTCATCAAAATCAAATTCCTATTGCCCTAAAAATATAAATTACTTTGAAAATTGACATAAATTTGCAGTGTATATTTGTGTTCTTCTTTTTTGGCAAAGTCTTATTGGGTTGTTTTAGACTAATGGGCTCCTTAGTAAACCAAGAGACCCTAGGAACCCTAAGAGACTTTGGACCCTTCCTTTTCCCACCCATTGAACATCTATTTCCTACCTAACTAAAACCAAATACATATAGAAATTCCTCATTTGAGAAACTTTCTACTACTACATTTTTCAAGGCCTTTCTCAGGTCCATTTTCGCAGAAAATACCCATATTGTAACAATCAAATCTCCTTCAGAAAAGAACCAAATTATGTGATTCATTTTTTCAAACCATTTATTTTCCAGTGGATTCAACTTTCTTTTAGATTAGTTTTTCAAATTCTTTGATTTGCTATGCTAAAAACTCAAATCTTTTTAAAGTATTTTTGAACTTAGATTTTCAACTCAGAAAACACTTCTGTTTGTTTTGACCATAACTTCCTCAAGACAGAAGCTTTTTGAGTGATTCTTTTTTTGAAAGTGGAGAGAAAAGAATTAGAAACAACTATCTTGTTAGTCACTTTTACATATTTAGTAATATTCTAGTCCGAATATTTTCTTGAAAATGACCTAGTTTCAGGTTTGTCCGTAGTTTGGATCTTGGGTTGTTTGGAAGTTAGAAGTAGTTGAAACTAGTTTATTGATTCATGTTCGTGTTTAAGCTTTGTTGGATTTGCTTTACATTTGGTTCTTTGCTAGGAATCTCCATATTTCTTCATTTGTTTTCATCACCTTTGTTGTAAGGACCCGCTATTTTGGCCATTCAAATCGACAATAAAACCATACATGTCCGACTTGAATAATTCAAAATACCACGTTGTTAATTTAAATTTGGCAAACTCAACATAAACAGTAAATAAATAAACACAGATCACAAACATAGAGTAATAAAAATGCAACGGAATAGATAAAGAATAGTAGTTCATGAAGCTACTATATACATTGGAGTTAGAAATAAAATACAACTGAATATCTTAGATGTATTTAAATGGGAAGGTCGGGTTGAATTTAAATTGATAAATTGAGATTGAATTTAATTTAAATGGGAAGGTCGGGTTGATGTTGAAACAATTTGTAAAGTTGAGGGAATTGAAAATATTTTACGGTATAAATTATTTAATATATCTAAATGCTATTTTGGAAAATAGCTATATCTGAAGTGAAATGATATTTGATTTTGAGGTATAAATTAAGATGAAAGAACCACGGTGTTATAGTGTATATTTCTACCCTGTAGATAGTTCCATGGACCCTTAGAGGATGGTTATTCCAAACATCCTTTAAGTTATTTGTATTTCAGTTAATATTTCACTTGAGTTGGATTTATTGATATAAGAATGTTAATCCTGACTCGAAGATAGACTCGATCGAAGATGATTAAATTACAAAATAGGAGATGGATATACTTCTATAAATCACGGGCGACCTTAATCGGGTCAATCGTGCATTTAGCAATATGATGGATGCATAATTCTAAGGCAAATCGACATTCGATCGCTAGAGATAGAATTTGGAATAACAGGAGATAGTAGCATCTAAACCGAGGATACAAAAAACTTCGGTGAATCGACGCCAATTGTAAAGGAGTCTTCGTCCCCCTTTACAAATCATTTAGTGGAGTTATTGGATACTCCAGAATCAAAAGAATACAAATAGATAGAGACAAGAATGAATTTTGGAACCGAGGGACATTCCAAAATTCAAAGGAAATCGAGTCAGAAAGGAAGAGGTTCAACTCGAGCGAAAGTGATTCTGTAAATAAATTTACCATATATGCTAAGTTTGCCTAGAGCCAAAGCTCTGATACCAGCTGTAACGACCTGCTATTTTGGACCATTCAAATCGACAATAAAACCATACATGTCCGACTTGAATAATTCAAAATACCGAATTGTTAATTAAAATTTGGCAAAACTTAACATATATAGTAAATAAATCATCACAGATCACAGACGCAGAGTAATATAATGCAGCGGAATAGACAAAGAATAGTAGTTCATGAAGCTACTATATACATTGGAGTTAGAAATAAAATACAACTGAATATCTTAGATGTAGTGAAGTCTCCAGTATGCATAGATGACTTCTCTGAACAAATCAACCGGATGACTGAAAGGATAAATAGCTGGATCTTCAAGCAAGGCTCCAACTTCGAAGGTGAGTCTCAAATGCAGTATCACTCAGTCTGACCTGAGCGTAAAGCAAAACACAAAACACTCGAGTCAGGATTAACATTCTTATATCAATAAATCCAACTCAAGTGAAATATCAACTGAAATACAAATAACTTAAAGGATGTTTGGAATAACCATCCTCTAAGGGTCCATGAAACTATCTACAGGGTAGAAATATACACTATAACACCGTGGTTCTTTCATCTTAATTTATACCTCAAAATCAAATATCATTTCACTTCAAACATAGCTATTTTCCAAAATAGCATTTAGATATATTAAATAATTTATACCGTAAAATATTTTCAATTCCCTCAGCTTAACAAATTGTTTCAACATCAACCCGACCTTCCCATTTAAATTAAATTCAATCTCAATTTATCAATTTAAATTCAACTCAATTCCTAAAATAACCACTTCAATTTTATCGATTTCAAATTCGGATTTGTAATCACAAAATACCCCTTTATATTCAATATTTTTAAACCTTTAAGTATTCAACGTTTCAACTAAATTTTTATTCAATTTAGTTTTCTAAATAATAAATTCAAATTTAGTTCAACCTAAATTTTCATTTTAATTCAATTTAGTTTCTAAATAACAAATTCAACTATATTGATTTCAAATACAAGATCCGAATCTCAAATTTAAACCATTTAAATTCCAATATAGTTTAAGGCTTAAAAATTTAAATGTTCAATTTAACCGTTTCATATAGATCTCGATTTGACCTCATTATTAGTTAGTCTTGAAATACTTCCTCATTTGATTCAAGATTATTTAATTAACCTTAAATTCCATTTTTCTCAATATTTTCTTTAATTTACTTAGACGTGAAATATGCATTTAACCGCTTAAATCAAAAATCCAGTTATAAAATCCTACCTTTTTAAAATTTCCCATTTAAAAATTTTAGATCGATTTAATTAAATAAATCCTTATTTAGATACCATTTAATAAACTCAAATTTATCTCCCCATCTTAATTTATCCCAATTATTTCAAAAATCTATTTGAAATATAATTTACATAAATATTAACATAGTTTAGATATTAAATCAAACTTAATTAAATTAAATTAAATATTATTAAATCTATATATATAGAAATTTAAGAATCAACATTTATTAAGGCCATATATTTCTTTCGAAACAAAGAATTTATTTCCAAAATATTTATATATGAACCACGATGTTTGTATTTATTCCTTATCATCTAGTCAAGTGTTACGGATATTTATCATTTAAATCCGTACACTAAATATATACGGGTGGATATCATTCCAATCCGTAATTCAAAATTTAATTAAATGAAAATCACTTGGGTCTATCATTTCAACCCATAACGAAATTCTCCTATTCTAAAGTCTGTTCGGGTATGTATCATTTCAACCCATAGTGAATTCTAAACTACAGAGAACTTGCAGAGTGATAACAGATAACAAAAATATAGCAGGATATGATAATAATATACAACAGGAATATATCATCAGTAATTAAATAAAGTATAAACAATAGGATATGGTGTCATATCCCGTAAGTGAACAGATACAGGTAATAGCATAAATATAACAATTTAAATAACTACAACAACATATTTCAATTGTCGTTTCAATTGAAATCAGTTGAATTTATTATTTAGAAAACTAAATTGAATAAAAATTTAGTTGAAACGTTGAATACTTAAAGGTTTAAAAATATTAAATATAAAGGGGTATTTTGTGATTAAAAATCCGAATTTGAGATCGATAAAATTGAAGTGGTTATTTTAGGAATTAAGTTAAATTTAAATTGATAAATTGAGATTGAATTTAATTTAAATGGGAAGGTCGGGTTGATGTTGAAACAATTTGTTAAGTTGAGGGAATTGAAAATATTTTACGGTATAAATTATTTAATATATCTAAATACTATTTTGAAAAATAGCTATATTTGAAGTGAAATGATATTTGATTTTAAGGTATAAATTAAGATGAAAGAACCACGGTGTTATAGTGTATATTTCTATCATGTAGATAGTTCCATGGACCCTTAGAGGATGGTTATTCCAAACATCCTTTAAGTTATTTGTATTTCAGTTGATATTTCACTTGAGTTGGATTTATTGATATAAGAATGTTAATCCTGACTCGAGTGTTTTGTGTTTTTCTTTACGCTCGGGTCAGACTGAGTGATACAGCATTTGAGACTCACCTTCGAAGTTGGAGCCTTGCTTGAAGATCCAGCTATCTATCCTTTCAATCATCCTGTTTCTTTGTTCAGAGAAGTCATCTACGCATACTGGAGACGTCACTACATCTAAGATATTCAGTTGTATTTTATTTCTAACTCCAATGTATATAGTAGCTTCATGAACTACTATTCTTTTTCTATTCCGCTGCATTATATTACTCTGTGTCTGTGATCTGTGATGATTTATTTACTATATATGTTAAGTTTTGCCAAATTTTAATTAACAATTCGATATTTTGAATTATTCAAGTCGGACATGTATGGTTTTATTGTCGATTTGAATGGTCCAAATTAGCGGGTCACTACATTTGTAGCCATGAAAGGTGAGTAATCAATCACAATTGATATTTTTATGTTAGTGAATTGATAGCATGTGCAAAGTTACCGAAATGTTGTTTTGTTAGGATTTATTTTGTTAAATTCGTATGGTATAAATTAATTTATATGTCCATTTTGACGTCTAAAATGACACATATTTGACATATATTGGACATGACAAAAATGACCCACCTATGTTATGCAAGTTGACATGATTTGTAAATGGTTGCTATGTAATTTGTTGTGACATATGCCGTATTATTTTATTGTAAATCACCTTGCTAATTCCTTGTATATATGTCATGTTATATATTTATATGTTATATTAGTGCATGACATGTTAGAATTTGAAATATTCACTTATGTTGTTTATGATATGTGACATGTGATATGTTAGTTAGGCATGTGTGTGTATATATTAAATTGTTAATTTTGCACGTATGTCGGTCATTGACATGTTATGTTATTTATGTTATTATTTTATTGTTCTCACACTACAAGTTTCCTGATAGTTATAAAAATCATTTTGGGTTGAAATGATATATACCCGACATAAAACAACTTTGGGCTTAAATAAATTGATTTAGAAATAAAACCTGAATATTGTATGTTTAAATTTATGTTTGAACTTGAAATTATGAAATTGAAATTTAATTGATTTAATGAAATTTTTAATTGGATTTTCATATTTAAACTTGTTGTTCGATTTTAACTTAATAGCTTTAAATGAAAAATTGAAATATGGAGTTGAATTTAATAATGAATCGACTGGAAATGAACATGAAAGTCAGTATTTGAATTGAACCGATTTATAATGTGAGACATGATGTTTATTCAAACCTAAACATTTCACTTATTGAGTTATTTGTACATTTCACTTTAGTTTACTTATATAAGAATTTTAGTCCTGACTTGAGTGTTTTTGTTTTACTTTACTCTCGGGTCAGACCGAGTATTTCAGTTTAGTGAAGACGCTTATTTCTAAAGACGAAGATGGAGTTAAGGATCGTATCTACTACTATTATAGCATTTGTCTATTCTGTCTGTAAAAAAAATTAATCTTGATTCTGTTGTAAATAGCTTCATGAATTGCTATGTATTTATTTTGTGTATTATATTTTATCCTTCCGATGCAAGATTTTGTATTTTGTTCTTCTGAATCTTATTTCATTAGAACAATCACATTAATAATCTGTCTTTTGAATAGTTTGAGTTGGACATGTATGGTTAATTGTCGACTTAAACTGTCCAAAAAGGCATGTTGTTACAGAAACTTCATTTATTAATCATTATAAATCAAGATACCTTTACAACCTGAAAATAAGGAGCCAAATACCCAGGTTTTATTTCAAAAATCCATTGAAATAGAACTATATATTTTATTCATAGAAAATATACATATAGCATGAGTAACCCCAATATGATACTAAGGAACTGGGTACTACTAAATAGTATCATAGATTACCTAGAAGGGTAACGTTCAAGATTTATATATGAATGTTATTATGCAAGATATATATAAGGCAGGTACTGATTATCGAAGACTGTACATCATAAAGATCAAGAATGAAGAAATCAAGTTTGAAGACTCATGTGTATCAAGATCAAGATTTCAAGATAAGTGTCTAGTTTTGTTGAAACTTCATAATAGCACGGAAATCTTCATTCCAAATTTCATTTGGGATGAAATCCATTTCTACCTTCTTGATGGCTCACAAACCCACGACAACTATCTTACAAACCTACGACAAGTGGCTTACAAACCCACAAACATCTTGGTTTTGTACAAGTTCTCGAGTCTGGATGTGATGAAATATTCTGTAGGAAGAAGCTTGCAAAACTACTTCAAAATATTTTTTCAAAATGATTTTCAAAACTACTTTTCAAAATATTTTAGCCTTAAAATTATCTTTTCAAATGATTTTCAAAAAGATGTTTTAGCCTTAAAATATTCTTTGTATTTTTTTAAATAAACTCTTGTTTTAAACTTCGTTTGTTTTTAAAATTATCTTCTGATTTTTAAACATTCTTTATAATACACACACACACACACACTCTTGGGATTTAAAATCAAATTTTTATATACATTTTAAAAATATATTTTTCCACTCTTCTTTATTTTAAAACATAGGAAAAATAGTTCGTTTTGCTCTAGAATCATTTTATCTTTTTTTCCTTTCAATATCATTTTCAAAACAAATTTTACATCATTTTTAACTAAGGGATGTCGACATCAAGGGGTACCCTATGTCGACATGGTGGCCGTTAAATTCAAAAGTTTCAATTTTAAGAAGTGTCTATTTGTTTAAATCTCTTCACGAATGGTTATGACCGTTACTGGTCTATAAATAGCCTTCTCAACCGAATTTTTAACTACCTATTTTCTTATTTTCTTCACCCCTTCTTCTCCACAAATCCATACTCTAAAATTCATATTTTTAAGATCGTGCCAATTATGCCGAATTCTCAAGTGAATCAAATTAGAATCTTATACTTGATTGATTCTCTGCCCTCTTTTGAAGATCAAAGTGCTATTCAGAGTTATAGGATCAATTTGTAATCAAAAGTTTATCGAGTCTTTCTACAAGGTGTGATTGTGCCTGAAAATCAATTGGGTGATCTTGTGTCCCGTAAATCAAGAGGGTTTGCCCCGGACTCGAAGACAAGAGGGTACCTCAAGGCCTTTAGAAATTGAGGATTGTAATCCCGACATTGGTATAATAAAAATCTGTACGAGGTGTTTGCCTTAGTATAGGACTGTACGTAGGGTAACTCCGAATCAATATAAAATCTGGTGTATTCTTTCCTATTACTGCATTTTATTTACTTTCTGCATCTGTATTTGATTCTGTGATTGTTCTGTGATTAAGTTCTGCATTTGTTTGTGTCATATTTTAATTTAGTCCAATAATTCTTAGAATCCATTAAACACTATTCACCCCACTCTAGTGTTAAATTTTCCTTAAGATCCTTAATCCGCATCCCCTTTCACTAAGGAGCTAAATACCTAGGTTTTATTTCAAAAATCCATTGAAATAGTACTATATATTTTATTCATAGAAAATATACATATAGCCTGAGTAAACCCAAAATGATACTAAAGAACTGGGTACTTACAAACAGTATCATACATTACCTAAAAGAGTAACGCTCAAAGAAGTGTTTACCATCCAAACACATATCTTCACCTTAAGTTATTTTTGGGCCACTAGAATTTAGAAATACTTCTTTTATTCTAAAATTCCCTTTTTGAAACAGTACTTTACATATTTCCAACAAATATTTATTACCAACTTGCTTTGGGTTCGTTCGAATTTGAACTTGTTTCGATCGTACAATGATAAAGTGAATAATTCACTAATTGCCCTACATCGTCCGCCTAAGCAAACACCCAATCATCATTTAGAAGATTGTTTAGATCACCACAAAATAAATCGAAACTCATTACTTGAACAAAACCAAAGAAAATATTTCCTACTCAAGATTTTCCTTCCCAAATTTTATACTTAAACCAAAGTACTTTCAAGTAATATTATTATCAATTTCCAAAACCTTGAAAATCATTTTTAAAAAACATTAAGATTTAATTCATTATGTTTTCTACTTAAATTATTTTTATTTATAACTCACCTCATTTAAACCAATTTCATAAATTCATTTTATTATATAATTTTTTTTCCTAATATTCTAACTTTTAAAAAACATCTTTTATTAAACAAAATCCTTAGCCCGCTATTAACATCGAATGTCTTATAATCAAACTGTAAAACTTAATTCACAAGGTGTTCATTTCAATGTATCTCGATTTTCTATTTACCCAACCTATGTTTAAAAAGGAGGCTACCTATATAATTCAACACAATCAATGCTCAAACTAGACGATATGACTAAACCATATCCTAAATGATAATAATAGAATATTATCATTTCCTATTCAACAAGCATCTCATGCTATACTATTTTTCAAAGGTAGTGCGGATTAAGGATCTTAAGGTTAATTTAAAACTAGAGGGAGGGGGTGAATAGTATTTAACGGATTCTTAGACTTATATGGGCTAATCAAAAAATTATGATATAAATAAATGCAAAACTTAATCATAGAACAATTACAGAATCAAATACAAATGCAGAAAGTAAATATAAAGTAGTAAAAGGAAAGAACACACCGATTTTATACTGGTTTAGAGTTACCCTACGCCCAGTCCTACACCAAGGCAAACACCTTGTACAGATTTTCATTATACCAATGTCGAGATCATAATCCTCAATTTCTAAAGGCTTTGAGGTACTCTCCTATCTTCGATTCCGGGGTAAATTCTCTTGATTTACGGGACACAAAATCACCCAATTGATTTCCAAGCACAACCACACCTTATAGAGAGACTCGATAAAATTTTGATTACAAATTGATCCTATAACTCTGAATAGCACTTTGGTCTTTGAGAGAGGGAAGAGAATCAAACAAGAATGAGATTCTAATTTGATTCACTTGAGAATTCGGCAGAATTTCGGCACAATCTTAAAAATATGAATATTTTAGAATATGGATTTGTGGAGAAGAAGTGAAGAAAATAAAAAAATAGTTAGTTAAAAAATTCATTTGCGAAGGCTATTTATAGACCAGTAACGGTCATAACCATTCGTGAAGAGATTTAAACGAATAAACACTTCTTTTGAAAATTGAAACTTTTGTACTTAAGGGCCACCATGTCGATATGGGGTATCCCATGATGTCGACATCCCATAGTTGAAAATAATGTAAAATTTGTTTTGAATATGATATTGAAAGGAAAAAAGATAAAATGATTCTGGTGCAAAATAAACTAATTTTCCTATGTTTTAAAATAAAGAAGACTAGAAAAATATATTTTTGGAATGTATATATAAATTTGATTTTATATCTCAAGTATATATATTATAAAGAATATTTAAAAATCAGAAGATAATTTTAAAAACAAACGAAGTTTAAAACTAGAGTTTATTGAAAAAAAAACAAAGAAAATTTTAAGGCTAAAACATCTTTTTGAAAATCATTTGAAAAGATATTTTTTAAGGCTAAAACATTTTGAAAAGCAGTTTGAAAATAATTTTTAAAAACCATTTTGAAGTAGTTTTGCAAGCTTCTTCCTGCAAAGTATCTCATCACATCAGGTCTCGAGAACTTGTAAAAACCAGAATGTTCGTGGATTTGCAAGCACTTGCCCAGGTTTTTAAGCTACTTGTCGTGGGTTTGTAAGCCACTAAGAAGATAGAAATGGGTTCCATCAAAATGAAATTTTAAATGAAGATTTCCATGCTATCATGAAGTTTCAACAAAAATTAGACACTTATTTTGAAATTTTGATCTACTGTAGAGTCTTCAATCTTGATATCTTCATTCTGAATCTTGAATTTTGAGTCTTTATACTAATCAGTCTTCAGTAATCAATACCTACATATATATATATATATATATATATATATATATATCTGCATAGTTCTTGCATATACATATTTATTAAGACAATAGTGTTAGTGTATATTTTAAAAAGGTTGTTGTCATTAAAATTAGCATCTCAGTTCCTAACAATCTCTCCCTTTTTTATGATGTATTTATAAAATATACTTACCATACCATAACTCCTATCATAACTCCCCTTTACGCCTTGACACCCCCTTAATCCAATCATAACTCCCCCTTACTCCAAGTCAACTACTATTTTATAACTTCTCCCCCTTTGTCATCAACAAAAACTTCTTACTAATAAATTCGCTGAACTTTATATAAGATAATCAACCATAATAGAATAGAGTAATCCATATATAAGTCTAATAAGTTCTAAGTGTGATCATAAGTATGAAATGTGATCATAAATATGAAATGCGATCATGAATGTGATCATAAGTGTAATCTTAAAGTAAATCAATCATCATCCAATCATATTTATAGTAATTATTCAATTCAATCATATATACAAACCACACCAAATGTTTTAAATAAGTCAAGTCAATCAAGTTTAAAACACATCAATCAAATCAAATAAATAACATATAGAATGAATAGACATTCCTTAGTACTTTCTCCATCCATCTTTTCCAAAGATAGGGTCTACTTTGATGGCATCTCATTCTTCATTATCTTTGTCGAGAGTGACTGGTGGATTTCTTTCGAGATTGTCCTTGTTAAGGGATGAGATCGTCCAACGAAGGGGATCGAAATGTCTCTCTTTCACTTTAATCATCTGCATTTGACTCAATTCTAAGTGGCGCTGATTACGAAGTATGAATGTAAGGATATTCTTAAAGGAAGTGAGAGTTTCCTCAAGATTATCACTTAGATTCTTAATTGGAGAAGCCATTATTCAAGAAATAGGAAGACATATGAAAGGGAGTGATTAGAAATGAATTTTGATAATTTATTCTGGAAGAAAAAGGTATAAATAGGGGTAGAAAGTCAATTAAAATGAATAGACACAAGTTAGTTACATGAAATTAAAATTTGAAAGTGTAACTACTTTCTGACCGTTGCATGTTGACATTGGGGGATGAGATGTGTCAACATGCCCCTGCCTAAAGTGACAAATTGTTTTGTTTTGAATATTTATGAATAAATCTATGCAACTAAAATTTGTATAATATAAAAACAAGCAATTACAGAGACAAGTGAAGTTGAATACCAGGAAATAAAAGATTTCATTAATGATTCTAGTCAACATTACATAAAATATTATAATATTAACTAAAATAAAGGAAAATAAATGGATAGATCTTGAAGAAAACAAGATAACATGTACTAAAACTAATTAGACGAAGGTGAATAAGATGATAGTCCAAGCTTTCTACTAAATTTCCCAAAGAACTTATTGATTTTAGTGGAAATCTTATCCATTTTCTTACTCATTGATCTTTTGAGTGTCTTTTGATTTTCCATTATAATTCTTTGATTATTGAGAACGGTTTTATTAGATGGATTATCAGGATTAGTAGGTCATTCAATACTCTCTATAGAAGTTTCTTGATCTTCCTCTTCCTTCTCTTCAATTTCCATTCCTTCCTCTTCCTCTTCTTCTTCTTCCTCCATTTCTTCCATATCTTCATGAGCAAGCCTTTCTTCCTTTTCTGTAAGTGTTTCATATGGTTGAAACACTAATGGAATTTGCATAAGGGAAATGTTTCCATGGTTGAACACTTTTCTAGTTGTAAATTCTTCCCTTTTGAAATCAACTCTAAAGTAATTAAAAATTCGAGTGAGATATACTTCATGATATAATGTATTTTCACCCATAGTAAATAGCTCATCCAAAATAACTTGAGCCCAATTGACTTCATAATTTCCAAAAGTTGAGAAAAGAGCTTTGCAAACGTTCAGAGTTGGGTTGTTATAGTTTCCCAATCTTGGTATAAGGTTGTGTTGAATAAGAAGGTTAACAATTCTTGCTTTTGGACGAAAACAAAGATTTTTGAATTCAAAATTGTCATCCCGTTCAAAGATGTGATGAAATGTCTCTCAATCATTTTCATTTATTTGAAATTCCCAGAGATTCATTCTAGTATACCTGCATCCCAAAATATTTCCTAAAATTTTACAATACAAAACTATTTGTGTTCCTTTAACACTACTCCAAATTTGTCCATCTTGCCCATCATAAAAGCCACGATTCCAATTCGTATAAAACATCTTAAAAAAATTTGGATAACATACAAAATCATTTTGTCATTATCTACTACACTAAGAATAGAACATTGTTAAAAGTTTTCATGAGAAGGAAAATCTTCAAAATAGCAAATTTCCCTGTATGAATTTTACCAAAGTTTACATAGTTGATGTAAGCTTTGGTAGCTTCCGGTTCATTAAAAAGAAAGTTTTCTATAGCTTTTGGAAGCCTAATTGTGTTAGGAGTGCTTGAAGAGGCCATTAAGGAAGTTTGAGAAGAGTTGAAGATAATGAAGATAAATTTGAAATTTGAAATAAAAGGGATAATTGATGATAAGGAGAGTGAATTAAATAGAGATTCTATAGACATGTTCTCTGGTCAAGAGGCATCTTTCAAAAGCATTGAAGTTGGTGAAAAGGTGGAGGAAAATTCAAAAGTTTGAATTCAAATTTTGAAATCAAATTTCTAAGGGGCATGTCGACATGGGGTATCCAGGTATGTCGAAATGTGCCTATTGAATCAAAGGCCAAGTGTCTATTCCTAATTTATAATAAATGTATATATTATATCATATATTCTATTTATATAATTGCTTGATAACATTAAATATAATAATACTTAAATATTAATAATTTAATATTTAAAATATTATTAAAATAATATTATTTTTGAATTTAAAATTCAAATTTCAAGAGATAAATTTGAATTTAAAATTCAAGGAATTTTAGAAAAAAATCAAGCAAACAAACAAGCATCCATCCAAACAAGAAAAATTAAAAAAAATGTAAATGTGTACCTATTTTTAGATCCATACTCCCATCGTCGTCTGATTCATGAATAGTAGTGAAATGCAGATTTGAATTATCCGTCTTCTTTTCATCGTTACTGGACGGTGAGTCTGAGTCATCAAGAGTTATTGTGTATGCTTTCTTTCTTTTCCTTGACGAATCATTGTTTGAAGGGAGTAACTGTTTATCTGGATAGGGATAATCTTTCCTATGATGCTTGACTTTATTGCAATTGTAGCGTCTATCATTATTGACATTTTCTGTATTATTTTTAGAATTCCTTTGATCATTTCTTTTGTAATTATTCATTTTTCAACATTTTAGGAATTTACAGAATTTTCTTATTATGATAGCAATCTCCTCATCACTGTCTGGTTCCGAATCTTTAGTTGTTGCATTGAATGGCAATGACTTCTTTTCTATAGCCTTGTTTTCTTTTCTTCCTTGCAATTGAACTTCATAAGACATCAAATTCCCAATCAATCCTTCTATTTTCATTAGATTGATATCATTTTCTTCTTAGATTGCAAGAGTCTTTTGATTCCATTCTGGAGTGAGTGAATTTAGAATTTTTCTGACTTGGTCTTCCTCCGAAAATCTTTTTTCCAGTGCAATTAGTGAATGAACAATATCTTGAAATCGATAATACATGTCGTAAATGGACTCATTTGCATGCATTTTAAACAATTGAAACCGATTAGTTAGTATGGAAATTTTAATCTGTTTAACTTTGCTTGTTCCTTCATGAGTAACTTGCAAAGTTTTCCAGATTTCAAATGTAGACTTAAAAACAGACACTCTATTAAACTCATTCCTATCTAGTGAATGAAATAATATATTCATGGCCTTTGAGTTACGTTGTGCAACACCCTTTTGCTCAGTAGTCCACTGGGCAAAATTGGTAGTTGGTTCAACATACTCAGTTTGTGTGACATTCCAAGTGTCTAATCCTACTGATTGTAGATAAATTTTTATTCTACAAGCCCAATATGCATAATTACTGCCATTGAAAAATGGTGGTTTGATAGTGGACTGACCTTCTATAAATGAACTAGTGTTAATGTTAACAAAACTAGTGCCAGAGCTGGCATTATCAGTGTTGGTAACCATTAATACAATTTTTCAAGTTTCAAATTATGAAAACTATGGAAACCATGAAAAATAATGCTCTGATACCAATTGAAAGGTAGTGCAGATTAAGGATCTTAGGGCTAATTTATAACTAGAGGGGGGTGAATAATGTTTAATGGATTCTAATACTTATATGGACTAATTTAAAAATTATGATATAAAAAATGCAGAATTTAATCATAGAACAATCACAGAATCTAACACCGATGTAGAAAGTAAATAAAAAGCAGTAAATGGAAAGAACACACCGGATTTTATACTGGTTCGGAGTTACCCTAGTCCAGTCCTACACCAAGGCAAATACCTCGTACAGATTTTTATTATGCTAATGTCGAGATTACAATCCTCAATTTCTAAAGGCCTTAAGGTACCCTCTTGTCTTCGAGTCCGGGGCAAACTCTCTTTATTTACGGGACACAAGATCACCCAATTGATTTCCAGGCACACAACACCTTACAGAGAGACTCGATAAACTTTTGATTACAAATTGATACTATAACTCTGAATAGCACTTTGATCTTCGAGAGAGGGTAGAGAATCAAACAAGAATGAGATTCTGATTTGATTCACTTAAGAAATCGGCAGAATTTCCGCACAATCTTAAAAACATGAAAATTTTAGAATATGGATTTGTGGAGAAGGAGTGAAGAAAATAGTTAGTTAAAAAATTCGTTTGTGAAGGCTATTTATAGACCAGTAATAGTCATAACAATTTGTGAAGAGATTTAAACGAATAGACACTTCTTTTGAAAATCGAAACTTTTGAATTTAATGGCCACCATGTCGATATAGGGTATCCCATGATGTCGATATCCCTTAGTTAAAAACAATGTAAAATTTGTTTTGAAAATGGTATTGAAATGAAAAAAAGATAAAATGATTCTGGAGTAAAATAAACTAATTTTCCATGTTTTAAAACAAAGAAGAGTAGAAAAATATATTTTTAGAATGTATATATAAATTTGATTTTAAATCTCAAGTATATATATATATATATATATTGTTAAGAACATTTAATAATCATAAGATAATTTTAAAAACAAACGAAGTGTAAAACAAGAGTTTATTTAAAAACAAAAACAAAGAATATTTAAGGCTAAAACATCTTTTGGAAAATCATATGATAAGATAATTTTTAAGGCTAGAAAATTTTGAAAAGTAATTTTGAAAAACCATTTTGAAGTAGTTTTGCAAGCTTCTTCCTGCAGAATATCTCATCACATCAGGACTCAAGAACTTGTACAAAAGCAGGATGTTCGAGGGTTTGTAAGCCACTTGTCGTAGGTTTGTAAGCTACTTGTCGTGGGTTTGTAAGCCATTAAGAAGATATAAATGGCTTCCATCACAAATGAAATTTGGAATGAAGATTTCCGTGCTATTATGAAGTTTTAACAAAAAACTAGACACTTATTTTGAAATCTTGATCTTGATACTCTAGAGTCTTCAATCTTGATATCTCCATTCTGAATCTTGAGTCTTTAGTCTTTATACTGATCAATCTTCAATAATCAATACCTGCACACACACACACAGATATATATATATATATATCCTATACAATTCCTGCATATACATATCTATCTAGACAATAATGTTTATATATATTTTAAAAGGTTATCATCAAAACCAACATCTCAGTTCCTAACAATTTATATATATATGAAATGTATTCCTAGGTAAAATTATTTCATTTATAATTTTTAAAATAATATTGTATCAGTTGGTCTTGTTCAAAAGTTTAGGAACCCTTATCGATAAAGTTGGCCAGACGCATCGACTAGAATTCATAAGCAACTTAAAAGATCAATTAACATAGTATAATTTTTTTATATCACTAATAGATATGCGCTCTTATATAATACACTCAAACTCATTTTACGGTTTCACTTATCCTATCTCTAAGGAAATCGTCCCACAAAATCCAAGGTTCTCGCTTAACCTTCAACTCTGATATCAAATGTAACAACCTACCTTTCTTACCACTAAAGACGACACTTAATGCATCCTCGGTGTTCGTGTGGCGATCATTTAGTTGTTCGAAATACAGGTCATCAGAGGTGAAAGAAATAAAGAAAAAATAGAATCTCACAAAAATATGACGAGTAACATATAATATATATATATTAGGTCTTTACTAAAAGTAAGAACTTTAATATACATTTAATATCATAGTACACTAACCTATTATAAGCTTGGACAATTATAACAACATGTCCTTACAATTGTTGATATCTACAACAATAACAAACAATGGAAAATAAAACAAAATACGAAAGTACGCCTTGGACCTCCAACTCGACTCCTAAGCTCTAAAGCATCTAAATAATTTAAAAATATGCTTAGCCAGACCCAAGCATTATAAGAAAACAATGCCCAGGTCAATCTGGTAAAATCAGCATGAGAAAAACTCAAAACACAAGGAATTTTGTTTATTTAACTTGTAAAACCCTTTAAAATCAATGATATCTCGTAATACCATGCTGCACATAAACAGAGATGGGTTTTTACCTTACGATAACCAAACTATTTTCTATAGAAAATCCAATGATAATATAATAATGTCTAGGATACAATTATATATTAATCATGGCTGAAATTGTTACACTAACTAAATTCCAATGTAATAGGTTTACAATCAAGTTCATAGGCTCGTATTGGAAAATGGATTCCAACAATGAAAGGGTAAGGGTCTACCCACTGAATTTGTACACCTCTAGATAGAATGTATGGAAGGCTAAAGCACGTTCCACCTCAGCTACTTAGGACAAGCCCTACCCCTTACCGGATAAAGCCCAATATGATCACCCCTTGGTTTATAAACAACCATAATGGGCTCTGAAACATACACAGATATTAACTCTAGATCAGGCGATGATCATACTCCAATGGGTGCGATCCACTTATCCCTGCCGCATGTCCCTGGTTTAGTCATTTCCCTAGTTGATGAGGATTAAGGCCACAATTACCTTTTTATAGTAAACTCTCTTAGAATGCTAACACTGCCTTCTAGGTAGAAATGCAATGCCAAAATTCATCCACACAAGTTCGTTCTGGGTCTAAACGAATCCGAAGGCACTGCCTCTACAACATCCATTTTGGAATCACCTTCAGGATTAGTAGCAAGTAGCGCTTGCAGTTCAAAGCTCCATCTTCAATCACCTTCAAGATGTCATTAGTTCGAATGCATATATTGATTCGAAGTGGTTTTCAGATAATATATCTGATTCTCTCTAATCCAACAATGATAATTTCCATTAAAGTCAACCTCGGTTCTTTTGGAAATAATCAGACAATACATAAGAGCAGGGATCACCCCATGACTATTTAAGTTGATGAATCTCCCTATTATTTGTCCTAAGAGAACAAAACGAGATTTGTACGCACAGTACAACATCATGGAAGATAATCGTGCCATATAATCACGTGTTGCTCCTAGATATTTTCGAAGTCATATTTTGGTTTATTTTTGATAGTCGGTTATTTAACTGTTAAATAAACAAACAAGCAACAATTCAGAGATTTAATTACTCAAAGAAACCACTAAGCAACAAAGAAACTCTTTTATTTATTTAAACCTTTTTTCAAAATATTATCAAAATATTCATACGCATACCTTACTAGCATCAGTATATTCACAAAACATTGTGAAGGATTTCTTATTTCAAAATTGTATTCCAAAAATAAAAAAATGTTATTTAAATAAGAGATAAGGATATCCCCAAACACTATACCTTCACTGTTAATCATGGAACGAAAGTTCCACACCATTATAATTAAGAAGGTGAATTAAGAGAAACCTCATCTCAAATTCTTTTATAAATTTATTTAAAAGTTACTTTTAATAGATCTCTTTCATTTGTGTTATCTTCATTTTTCAAATTCTAAATCCATTTGTAAAACTATTTTACAAATATCAAAAAATCATTTATAAAACTCCTTTTACAAATATCCAAAATCATTTATAGAACTTCTTCTATGAATATCCAAAATCAATTATAAAACTTCTTCTATAAATATCCAAAATCATCTATAAACTCTTTTAAAAATCTTTCTTTATAATACCTCTATAGAAATCCTTTATAAAATACTATTTACAACTATCATTCGTAAATATTCTTTAAATAAATCCTCTATACAATAAAATCCCTATCATGAACAAAATATCAGTTATAAATCCATTTAATAAAATAATTGGATAGCTTACAAAATTATTTGAAATACGTAACCACCCATTTATAAAATTTGAGTTAATTTAAACCATAACTTTAGAATTTGGAAAAAGGCTTAGCAATTACAATGGTACTAAACCAATTTATCATTCATTAAATTTGTCTTCCAAGTCATATAACAGTTATTTACGTAAGCCAACATATATGTAAACACGATCCACAACCAAATCAGGGAATGACATGTCAATATAAACGAACTTGCAGATACATTTCCAAATAATATAATAGCGGGATGGTGATTTGTCCTGCTAAATAAGTATCCATACAATCTACTAAGTCCAATATAGCAGAATAGAGATTTATTCTGCTAAGAGATGTCCAATAATCTACTTAATTCAGGTATATAGAATGGTGATTTATTCTGCTAACTAATGTAAAAGTTTAGTCTAACCTATTCACATTTGTGTGGATGCTTAACGATACCGACAATAGACTCCCTTGTGTTCAAAACTATTCTTTGTAAAAGAAAGTTACCTTTAAATGAATTGATCCTTGGAAAACAAAGTTATTAGGAACTTAAACCTCTTTTTAAATAATTAATTGCAAGTTAAATCCTTTTTAAAACCTAATTAAATCTTAATTAAGTCTTAATTTAATTATTCGTTGAAAAATAATTAACCTATAGTAAATAATTTATTTTTAAATTAAAACTCTTAAGTAATTTATAATTATAATAATTAAACACTTACTTAATAATTAACCCTATACTTAATTAACAATTAATTAAAAATAGATCATATACTTAATTCATAATTAATTAGAAATTTATATCACTTAATCAAAGATTGATTTAAATTAATCTCATTTTAAAATGATAATTAATTAGTAATTAATCTCCCTTTAATTATAATTGATAAATATTACTTAGTACTTAATTAATTATTAATTGCCAAAATTAATTAATTGATTATTAACTAAATACTTAGTTAACCATTTTGAAACTTATCATTAAGTTTAGAAAACATTTCTAATATTTACATTAGTTAAAAATTTCTATTTTGTAAAAAGTTGAATTTTTACTGAAACTACATCCAGAGTGACTTACACAATGGATACCATAACTTGAAATTGTTTTTTAAGTTTGCTTTTGAAATCTTACCCTTTGGAAAGCTTACTTACTTTTGCAAACATAAAGTAAGTATTTTGAAAACTAAAACAGGGTTTGAACTTGAAAATGATTTTGATTTTAAACCCAATAATCTTTGTTTTTACACAGAGGTTTCCATGTCGCTTAAACTAGTAAATATTCTAACTTTCTTAGCATATCACCATGTATCCATGCCTATAACATATATAAACGTATCATAACCAAAAACATAAGCAAAGATCTAAACTTTACAACATTCACACCACGTTTAGACTTCCTTTTCAAGTCTAGCTTAATATCACATACAAGCATACATACATGTATCCAAACCACACAAATAATTTATTAAATCAACCAATATTTTCATACAATAATGTACAAAAAAATAAAGGTTAATAGTTTTCAGAAAGATGTGAGTTTTTTACTCAGCAAAAGTTACGAAAACAAACCAATCTTTCACCAAACTTAAAATGGCCTTAGATTTTTGGTCTTCCTTAGTAGAAATTGTATTTGTGGGTCTTGGAAGTGTAAAATGGGTTTGGACTAGGGTTATAGGGTTCTACCTGGGTGATGTAGAGGGTGGTGTGGGATTATTTTAGAAATAAGAGAGGTGTAGAAAGAAGAATAAGTTGTTAAACAAGCTTTGAGGAATAAAAGGAAAAAGCTTTGATTTTTAACTTTGGAAATTTTAACGGGAAGCCATTAAAAACTAAAAAAAAAGCTTAAAGAAGAAGTTGAAAAATAAAAAAAATTGAAATTGAAATGGTGATGGAGGGAGAGAAATTTTGAATTAGTTTTATACAAAATGGATTTAGTAAATTACGAAAGTGCCTTTGTAGTATATGCCCTCCACTCGAATGTTACCAGATCATCACTTCCACTTTCCTCTTCCTACTTCCACACGTCAACAACAAGCCACTTTGTCCAAAGTTTAAACTCCTTCCTTCTACTATATTGTCACGTGAAAGGTGACATTACATCCTTATATTTTATTTAAATTTTAATTTGAAACGTGTCACATCTTATTCCATACTTGAGTAAACATATACTTTTACCTTTACTATGTTACTAACTACACATTTTAAAACATATTGGATGACATGATGATATTGTAGCATGATAAAAGTTATGAGTGTGACATTTCATATTTAATTTATATGCACGTGTATGTGTAAACTAAAATATGCACAACGTTTCTGACAACTTTTAGACACCGAAAAGTCGAAAATTCAGAAAACGATTTGCGGTCACATTTTCTATTTTCTTTTGAGCTAAATATTTTTATAAACACATTTTGAAAACCATTTCACCACCATTAGTTATTATTTAAAAGCGGTATTTTTGAATTATAAAATTAATTTACAAATTATTTCAAAATATATTAATTACCCATATTTAAAATGATAAAATTTCAGGTCGTTACAGAAATCATATTAAAAATTTACGCACTTGAAAATTACAAACACATCCTCTCTCATTAAGGTTCCTAGCTAACTAATTCCAACAAAACTTACAAGAAGGTGTTATTGGTTCAAATTGACTCCATTGATTCCCTTAAAATTATCTGTCACATGGAGAACAAGTTGAAGAAATACCTTCTCATGGCCATTCAACAGAATGTTGATCATCCCATCCCATTTTGAGCTTTAATGAATGAGGTAGAGGAGCTTATATATCAACTAAAGTTAATGCGATTTTATTCTGCTAGAGTCTCTCAACTTGATTCTTTAGTAGATATTTAATTAAAGTTATAATTGCTTTGGACTTGAAAATAGATTTCATTTTTTAGGCTTGGAAAGAAATTGCCGACTGAGGAAGGAAGTCATTTCCAACTATCAAAGATATCAAAACTTATAAGGTTTAGGTGTTCCAATATTTTGAAGGAAATTAAGAGCCCTTCAATATTGTACAAGGAGGTAGGTTCAACCAGTGAACTACACCTTTGTACTTTATATGTTGAGGGAGAGGAAAAGAGCTCGTTTTTCAGTATCATCCTCTTCCTCATCCTCCACCAAAACCAGACGTTAAAGAATGTTTGGTCATAAAAGAAAATCATTGTGTAAAATCACTATGTAAAGTCAATATGTAATATCATTGTGTAAATTATTATGTAGTGCAATTATTTTGATGAATAAATTTTTGCATACCCACTTTGAATAATGTCTTTCTCTAGGTTGTTTTCTTTGCTTTGCAGCTACCTTTATGATCATCTCATAGAAGCTATGGCTGAAATTTGATGGTCTAATGTTGAACTAGTTTCCTTATTATTTCTCTTCATTGGAAAGTTGCTTTGGCTAGGCCCAATAGTGGGATCAAAGGCATAATTGATCATATTTCTTTGGATGTTTGCTTTGGCCTGGCCATGCAGAAGGACTAAAGGCTTCTCGTCCATCACCCATAGATGGGTGCTTTGAACAGGCCTAACTGTGGGATTAATAGCTTAATTGACCATGACTCTTTGGATGATTGCTTTGGCCAAGCCTCGGGGCGAGACCAAAGGCTTTTCATCCATCTCCTTTGGATGGGTGCTTGAAACGAGCCTGATGGCGGGATCAAAGGCTTTATTGACATACTTTGGCCAGGCCTTATGGTGGGACAAAAGGCTTCTCGTCCATCTCCCTTACATGGGTGCTTTAACCAGGCTTGCAGCAAGATTAAAGGCTCAATTAACCATCACTCTTTGGATGGTTACTTTGGCTTGTCCTTGTGGCAAGACCAAAGGCTTTTGGTCTTTCTCGCTTGTATGAGTGCTTTAACGAGGCCGAGCGGTAGGATCAAGTTCTTAACCGACTATCACTTTTTGGATGGTTGCTTTGGCCAAGCTATAACGACCGGAGATTTTTAGTCATTTGATTTTTGAATATTTAATTAATTTTAAATATTAAATAATTTGGGTTTAAAGTTAAATAACTTGAATTAAATTATAGAGATTGTTTAAAATCTTTGAATTGTGAATAAATATTTGAATAGTGATTTGTAACGACCCGAAATTTCCGATCCCGAAATTCCAGATAGTTATGAAAAAGAAGAAAGAGATAGAAGAAGAACAGAAACATCAACAACTCACATTCGTAGCGGATAAAATATAATAATAAATAATAACAGTTTACAAGAGAATACTTTATCTGTCGATTACATTTTAATACATCAGAGTTTCACATATATTCAAATCAGGTCATATACAATCAATTTATCATAGAATTACAATAATATAATTACAGCGGAAATATTCTACGCGTTCTTGCCTTCCAGCTCGCCTCCTAAGCTCCAAAACGTCCTACTTGAAAATCTGTAATACTCGGTCTGACCCGAGCATTAAACCAAAGTAACACCCGGGTCAGGCTGGAAACCAGCGTGAGTAAACCCAACTAACGTAGATATAAGCATACAACTTATATAGAACCCGGGGTAACTCAAAGAAATTCACAAGCCACAATTTTTCTATAAACATACCGATTTCACCCATCAATTTCTAATTACCGTCACTTAAATCATTTCATTCCAGCCAATAGATTTTACATAACCATCTATAAGCATTTGAAGTGGTTTTCGGGTATTTTCTAATGCCCGACTCCGGCCTCTTCGAGTTTCATGTCATTCTAACCCGAATTATCCAAATGAAATACACAACATTTGATATCAGAGATACCAACTCATTCAAAGCATCCAATTATCAATCAATCATTCTTAAGAAAATTTTATCACTTCCAAATTAATTCATTTGATTCTAATTGAATTTCTAACCTCGATTACTTAGATTCCTTCATTTAACATTTATCAATTAATAAATCAACCCTTTGATTCTTCTTAATTAATCAACTTGGATTAATAATTTACAAATTACATTTAAGTAATTATCCTTATTTAATTTCACGATTTTAATTCTTCTTAACCAAAGTCAATAAGCAATCTTAATTACTTACATTAATTCTTAATTTCTTATATTAATTAATTCTTCATATGTCACTTATTATGGGTTAATCAATTCCAATTTATCAATCTTTAATTATATCATAAATTAATAATTTCCAATTGTGTTTTAATTAATTCTTTTCATCTAAATTAATTACATTAATTAAGCCATAGTATTAATCATACTTGATTTATCTCCAATTGAAATTATCTATCCTTTTATTTACTTCATTAGATGAATCAATTTATCCTTAATTAGCCGTCTTAATTAATTACACCAGTAATTATATTTTATTAATTTCATTAAGTAATTATTTATTAATCATCAAATGATTATTCTGAATTACTTACACTTAATTATTTAACTTAAACTTAATTTATTAATTCAAACCCTTCATTACTAAATTAATTAACCCAATCATTAATTAATTTGAATTAAGTAAAATTTCCATTTTTAATTACCCCACTAATTAAACGAATCACAAAATCATTAAGCCCTTATCAACATTAAGGTGAAACATTTCCTTATTTATGACTTAAGTTCAAAACAATTTAAAGCCCAAATACTTCGAGTTAAACCACAATTAAATCGAAAACCAACCAAAAATCCAAAGTCACATCATCATCAGTATATATCCAGTCAATTTAATCATGCAGCCAAATACATAAATTCAACCATTTAAAATTTAAATAGATCCAACAGAGTGAGATTTACTCACCTTTGGTTTTATTAGCCTCCAATCCCAAATCCAGCTTGTTTCTTTTCAAATTTCAAACCTTGAATAATAATTATACGATTTATTAATATTTTATATAATTAAACAATCAGCTATCCCTTTTTACAATTTTTATTTAACTAATAATTAAATTTAAACTAATAATTTCTCTTTATAAATCTTTTAGTAACCAAATAAATTTAATAAGTCAATTGTAAAATTTTATCACCAAATCGCTTATATAATTTCCTTCCAAAATCTTATATAAATTTCTTGTACCCTTATACATACATACATACATACAGACATACATACATACATACATACATACATACATACATACATACATATATATATAAATCTAAACTCTGGCATTTTAAAACTAAACAGTAAACATTCTTTACTGAAAATAATATACTGAGTTATATACATACATACATACATATATATATATATTCTGATAATTAATAATGAACAATCGAGTTCAAAGAGTTCTAAACTTATTTAACTAAAATAAAAATTTAGTTACCTTACTGCAAATATTCCTTTTCTAACATATATATGTAGCATTTAAAATCTATATTTATTTTTATTATTATTTTATTTAACAAAACTGCTAAAATCCAAATTCCTGTATTCTCTAAAATTACATATATATATATTGTTGTCTTACAGTGTATACATATAAATTAAATTTAATCGAATAAAATAAAAGAGGAAGACAAATACCTTCTGCCTCATGACTGCAGTCCCCCCTCTCTACCTCGATCGCTCGCAAGCCGAACCTTTGAAATCGCGAGTTCCACCTCTTCACATCGCCTGACATCACGCCGCCTCGTCGAACTCGCGCAGCGCCACCTCACCAAGTCGCTAGAACGCGACCGTGCACAAAACCCTGATTGCCAAAACCCTCAATTTCACTGTCGCCACGCCTCGTCGCCCTCGCGTTCGAGCAAGCCTCCAACGTCGACGCTTCACCCAATCACAGGCACGACCGCACTCCGCCCCTGCCAAAAGCGGCCTCCACCTTCTCGCGCTAGCGCACGCTTGCCATCGTGCTCGAGTTTTGAGCTCGAGAATTTCTATCAGCTTCGATTTTGATGAGGCCGGCTTCGGCCATTCCCTTTTTTTTCGCGTTAGATTTGTTTTCTGTAGATTAGAGGGGATGAATAAATATCGGTTAGGGATAGCTTCCCATGCATGCTTGCTTATATAATTAAATATTGAAAATATCCCATGTCGCACCGTGAAATTTTGAACCCCGAATCAGACATGCCGATAGACGTTTATAAGGTTTTACCCGCATTCCGAACACAATGGAACGTGTTTCGAAAGCCAAATCGATCATATGCACGAGTTACGGGAGTAAACGATAAATTTTAAATCAAATCGATTAAAATAGTTCTAAACATTTTGAGCAACCAAGGTCAAACGACAACTCCAATTGCTACAAAAATTGAAATCCGATAATAACTAACTATTACGGGTCCAATGGAACTGGTTTCGTCGAACTACGAGACTGTGCCTCGGAAAGCTATTTTTAAATTCCAATTTAAACGATATATTATTAAAATTGAACAAATCACCTTTAATTTAAATTTCAACAATTCTATTATCTTCAATATCATCATTATAAACAAGCTTAGAAATTTCAGATTCAACAATTTACCTAGTTTTCAATTATTAAATTCAATATTTAAACTATATAATTCAATGATTTAATTACCCAGTAAATATTGATATCTTGAATTCAAGTTAAAATTAACTTTTAAATATTTTAAAATCAATTAACTATTCAAATTTAAATTGTTAGAAATTCTGGGTTGTCACATTCCTCCCTCCTTAAAAAATTTCGTCCCCGAAATTACTAGTTAGCAAGAATGGACCAATACCCGTTTACCTTTTTCTCTAAAACCAACAGTTTTATCAACATCCTACCAACTGTCTTTTACAAAAGGCTTCTTATCTTTCTTACTAACTTTCCAAACTCTCTCACAGTTTTCAAACAATCCCTTTTTACCCAATCGTCTAAATTTTAATTTAAAACCAAAATTTGAATTATCAAAATTCTCTCAAAATTTTTCTAACTCTCTAAATTTTCGAATTTTTTTGCCCACGTCTCCTTTGCGCGGCTAGCTCGGTACAACTACAAAAGGCCTCTACGGGCTCCCAAATTCCAAAAAGAAAACCAAAATCCAAGTGGCTACATCAAACAGCCAATCCAATTTCATTCAGAAATTTTAAATACATACCTTTTTGTCGGGCAATTCACATTTATCTTTTGGTATCAAATCCAATTTTCCTTTTCCCTTTTTAATACCTGCATATCTTACTTGACAATAACATCCTATCGTAACCCTTCCAAATCATTGTATACATTTTCCTACATAAGTTCATATCAATTTCAAAATTAGTTTTCCCATTCTATATGAATTCAATTTGTCTTCACTTCTGAGTATTAAATTTTATCTTTCATTTATAACTGATTCATATTAGTTTCATCTACTGATTTAATTTAATTTCCAATTTGAAATCATTTTGTTGTTAACAATTTTTTTTCAAAAAAAATTTTCAAAATTTTCTAACTCCCAAAATTTTGGAATTTTTTTGACAGAGTCCCCTTTGTACGGAGGAGCTTTAGCAATTTGACAAGAGATATAAATATATATACATCGACCCACCCGGTCGGAAAAAGCAAAAACAGTTCACATTTCCTATTTTATTGCGCAGGCGTATCTTATTTAGCATTTTAAGCAAGCGGCTTATTTATTTTAGCATTTAGTGCAATCCAAATCCAGCCAAACGGCCTTCAGGTACCTGTACTTACTCAATTTACACATATAAGTACTATATATGTGAAGTTTATAACATTTCCCTTACTTAAACAACTATAACACTTCAATTCTAAAAGAAATGCATTCAAAATAACTTCCACAAGAAATTTATATGTTTCCAAACCTAATTCAATTGCTTTCAACCAATTCATAAACCCTTTCATTCGGTTTCAATGGTTTGCAACTCAATTTCTTACATTCCATTGATTTAATCCAAACAAGCTCATATTCACATCAAATGATTCAGAATCAATTTTATTTAATCTCTATTGACTCATATCATTTTAATTTCTTTTATTTACGCCGAAGGACAACCATTTTTATGCAATTTCGACGATATTCGTTTAATAGAGTATCTGTTTCAGTTTATAACTATTTTAAATTAATTTTCAACTCATTTTATATTTAATTCCATTTCATTTCTAATTTATTCACCAATCGTTTATTTAGCTCGGCACCTTCCATTCTTGTATACTTCTAGCCATTCCCAAATTAATTCAATCCAAGCTTTTATTTAATGGGCTTTCACTCTTATTCGAAGCCAAGTTTCCATAAATTTTAAATTTAAGTTAATTTACTTTAATTTATTCCAACATCAAACTTAAGTTAGTGAGAATGCTCTGGAAATCATCACCCTCATCCATGGTCGCAGTTACATTCCACGGTTACGTTGTCATCGCAGCAAAAGTGCATGCAACCGCAGGCTCTCCGCGGCCTCTCGAGTATGCCATGGAACCCACAACAGATCATAGTTACATCCAGGGTTACGTTGCCATCACAACAAAAGTCCATATAACTGCAGGCTCTCCGCGGCCTCTGATTTTCGCTATCAAAATGAAACCCCTCCACTCCTACATAGGTCGCAGTCTGCCGATATAAAACCAAACGCAGACCGTTGGCTCTCATCGGCACACACGACTTCCGCTATGGTATACACTACTCATAATCCTCAGGAACTAGTTTTGTCCGGACTCCTTACAGGATCAACTTTAGAACCCCCTTGGGGCTCAAGGTAGCACCACCCGGTGGCACTCCTGAGAAGTTCATTTCAAGGGAGCGCCTTTTTCCCCGAAGCCATCATCAAAACACTTTATACTATATACATACAGTATCTTCCAAATCATACACCTAGTATGATCTCATACAAAGTTCCTTTACACAAAATCGATTATCCCAAAATCGATAATTCTCAAACTAGGCTTTCCAAATTCAATATTGATTTTACCCAAAAATCAAAAGCCTTTCCAAATCCAAAGGTTCCCAAAACCTTTTTCCAAATTCCTCATAAGATCCTTTATATATATATATATATATATTCAGATATATAAAATTTTAAAAACTTTGGATCCTTTCAAACTTGTATAAAACTCCTTTTATACTTCAAACACCTTCAAAAATCCTTTTCTTCCAGCAATAAATTTAACAAGGGGAGTTTCATCTTACATATAACAAAGATATATAACTTTGTTTATCCAAAATCAAATATTCAAATTTGATTACTCTTCCCAACATCAATTTTATTCAAATACGTACGATGTACACATATCATCCGTACGCTATACCAATCTGATCGCTCACTCGATCACACAATTTCACTTCCGAACTAGTATTGTCCATCGACTTCCTAGTGCGGACACATATCTGGTTTCTTGATTAGAAACCATCATTCTCCTTGCATAGCCATAACTATGATAGAGAATATCCAGAACCAATCAATCCATATCCAGGTCGCCGTCAAAAATCGAGTGAAAAATCCCAACTCGAATCGATAAACTATCTCGAAATTTTGTGCTCAAATCTAGATCAAATCACTATGCTAATAGAATAATATACATACATCCTACGTAATTATCTTCATCGATTATTAGCCAAATCAATTTCCTTTCTATTCACAATTGCCTCAATTCCATTGAATTATCGCTTCAATTCTTATCTTGGTTGGGTATTTAATCAATAACAGTTTGAACTCCGACCAGTTTATATTTAGAAAATAGTTTGAATTTTTTTAAAATAGATAAGTAGTTGAAAAATAATTATTAGTTTGCAAAATAGCTAAAAAATAGTTAACTAATTATAGAATAGTTGAAAATAGTTAAATAGTTTTAGAAATTTTTAAATAATTGCCAAATAGTTGTAAAATAGAAATTAGTGTGTGAAATAGTTGAAAAATAGTCATTAGTTTAGAAAACAATTGAAAAATGATTAAATAGCTCCAAAAATAATGGTAAAACAAATATAAAATAAGTTAGCTTTAAAAAGAAAGGTTGTATATATTTAATAGCTTAGAAAAATAAGTTTATATTAAAACAATTTATATTGAAAAATAGTCAAGAGTCAACTGTTCACTTTCCCAACAATTCAACTTAAATTTCCATTCCATTTAATTGACTCAATTCTAATTCAATTAACTCCAAATTCCATTGAACTTGATTTATTACCAATTCAATTTCAATTCTAATAATTCAAACTAAATCCAATTTGTACTAATGGAATCTGAATTCAACTTTAACCCATCTCGAATTATATAAATTCGAGTTGAATTCTCAAAGGTTGGTTTAACTCTTTAAACCAAACTAAATTTTATTTAAAGTTTTTAAACAATTTAATTTCCGAGTCCAATTCTCAAAATCCCATTTTAAATTATCTTTACTTATGTATTTCAAGGTTCAAATAAGCGTTAAATACAATTTTATTGTTTTCAAAATTTAATTAATTATTCAACTTTATCTTCCAGTTTGAAGCCAGTTCTTAAACAAGTTTATTTTATAATTCAGTTATTCAAATTTATTTTATTTATACAATACCATTCTCAATTTAAAGATTTTTATTAACAATAGGATGATATCATCCAATTTATTTTTAAAACATCCATCCATTTTCAATTTTTAAATCTCAAACCCGTTTTGAGACCACACGAATTCCCAATTCAAATCAACCATTTAACTTTCATAAGTTAAATTCCAATTTCATCTTGAAATTTCCAATTCAGGTTGCTTTTTTCTTCACTTATTTAACTTTCCCAAAGTTAAATTCCAATTTACTTAATCCAATCAACCTCACTCAATTTGAATTCCCGCTTCAAACTTCAAAATTCTTTCCCTCCTATAAGTTCAAAACTTATATCACTTTTGGGTTTCACATCCCATTCCAAATTTTAAACTCAACATTTAGAGTTTATTCAAACTATTTTTGATTTATGTATATTCCTTAAATTTTAGACCACTTTTGTTCTTTAATTCAAATCAATTTTCAAACAACCCATTGTTTGCAATAAGTCTCTTTTCAAACTTACCTTTATTTAAAGCTTTTAAATAATTTAATTCCTGAATTCTAATTTTAGATTTTCATTTTCAATCCATTAAATTTTAATTTGGTTGTATTTCTATTTCTACTTAATTTAATTCCAATTCAAGCTTTTAGTTATGTTATATTTTATATTACTTCTTACTTTTAATTTCAATAATTAACAACCAATCACCTTAATATTTATTAGAAGGAAATATTGCCTTATATATCAAAAAATATATATTTATATAAAATCATTTATAATCTTTATATAAGAAAATAACAAGTACGCTCTCGTATATATATATTCTAAACTCATTCTAGAGTACTACAGATTCTATTAAATGAGTAATCCCCACCAAAGCCAAGGTTCTCGCTTAACCTTTCAGCTCTGATACCAAATGTAACGACCCGAAATTTCTGATCCTGAAATTCCAGATAGTTATGAAAAAGAAGAAAGAGATAGAAGAAGAAGAAGAACAGAAACATCAACAACTCACATTCGCAGCGGATAAAATATAATAATAAATAATAACAGTTTACAAAAGAATACTATATCTATCGATTACATTTTAATACATCAGAGAGTCACATATATTCAAATGCAGGTCATATACAGTCAATTTATCACAGAATTACAATAATATAATTACAGCGGAAATATTCTACGCGTTCTTGCCATCCAACTCGCCTCCTGAGCTCCAGAACGTCCTACCTGAAAATCTGTAATACTCGGTCTGACCCGAGCATTACACCAGTAACACCCGGGTCAGGCTGGAAACCAGCGTGAGTAAACCCAACTAACATAGAATATAATCATACAACTTATATAGAACCCGGGGTAACTCAAAGAAATTCACAAGCCACAATTTTTCTATAAACATCACCGATTCACCCATCAATTTCTAATTAACGAATTTAGACTAAATAGTCCAATTCACTTAAATCATTTCATTCCAGCCAATATATTTTACATAACCAGCTATAAACATTTGAAGTGGTTTTCGGGTATTTTCTAACGCCCGACACCGGCCTCTTCGAGTTTCATGTCATTCTAACCCGAATTATCCAAATGAAATACACAACATTTCATATCAGAGATATCAACTCATTCAAAGCATCCAATTATCAATCAATCATTCTTAAGCAAATTTTATCACTTTCAAATTAATTCATTTGATTCTAATTGAATTTCTAACCTCGATTACTTAGATTCCTTCATTTAACATTTATTAATTCCAAATCAATTAATAAATCAACCCTTTGATTCTTCTTAATTAATCACCCTGGATTAATAATTTACAAATTACATTCAAGTAATTATCCTTATTTAATATCACGATTTTAATTCTTCTTAACCAAAGTCAATAAACAATCTTAATTACTTACATTAATTCTTAATTTCTTATATTAACTAATTCTTCATAAGTCACTTATTATGGATTAATCAATTCCAATTTATCAATCTTTAATTATATCATAAATTATAAATTAATAATTTCCAATTGTGTTTTAATTAATTCTTTTCATCTAAATTAATTACATAAATAAAACCACAGTATTAATCATACTTGATTTATCTCCAACTGAAATTATCTATCCTTTTATTTACTTCATTAGATGAATCAATTTATCCTTAATTAGCCGTCTTAATTAATCCCTTGATTAATTACACCAGTAATTATATTTTATTAATTTGATTAAGTAATTATTTATTAATCATCAAATGATTATTCTGAATTACTTACACTTAATTATTTAACTTAAACTTAATTTATTAATTCAAACCCTTCATTACTAAATTAATTAACCCATCATTAATTAAATTTAATTAAGTAAATTTTCCATTTTTAATTACCCCACTAATTAAATGAATCACAAATCATTAAGCCCTTATCAACATTAAGGTGAAACATTTCCTTATTTATGACTTAAGTTCAAAACAATTTAAAACCCAAATACTTCGAGTTAAACCACAATTAACTCGAAAACCAACCAAAAATCCAAAGTCACATCATCATCAGTACATATCCAGTCAATTTAATCATGTAGCCAAATACATAAATTCAACCATTTAAATTTTAAATAGATCCAACAGAGTGAGATTTACTCACCTTTGGTTTTATTAGCCTCCATTCCCAAATCCAGCTTGTTTCTTTTCAAATTTCAAACCTTGAATAACAGTTATACGATTTATTAATATTTTATATAATTGAACAATCAGCTATCCCTTTTACAATTTTTATTTAACTAATAATTAAATTTAACTAATAATTTCTCTTTATAAATCTTTTAGTAACAAAATAAATTTAATAAGTCAATTGTAAAATTTTATCACCAAATCCCTTATATAATTTCCTTCCAAAATCTTATATAAAATTCTTATACCCTTATACATACATACATACATACATACATACATACATACATACATACATATATATATAAATCTAAACTCTGGCATTTTAAAACTAAACAGTAAACATTCTTTACTGAAAACAATATACTGAGTTATATATATATATATATATATATATATATATATATATATATTCTGATAATTAATAATGAACAATCGAGTTCAAAGAGTTCTAAACTTATTTAACTAAAATAAAAATTTAGTTACCTTACTGCAAATATTCCTTTTCTAACATATATATGTAGCATATTTAAAATCTATATTTATTTTTTTATTTAACAAAACTGTTAAAATACAAATTCCTATATTCTCTAAAATTACATATATATATATTGTTGCCTTACAGTGTATACATATAAATTAAATTTAACTGAATAAAATAAAAGAGGAAGACAAATACCTTCTGCCTCATGATTGCAGTCCCCCCCTCTCTACCTCGATCGCTCGCAAGTCGAACCTTTGAAATCGCAAGCTCTATCTCTTCACATCGCCTGACATCACGCCACCTCGTCGAACTCGCGCAGCGCGACCTCACCAAGTCGCTAGAATGCAACCGCGCATAAAACCCTAATTGCCAAAACCCACAACTTCACTGTTGCCGCGCCTCGTCGCCCTCGTGTTCGAGCAAGCCTCCAACGTCGATGCTTCACCCAATCACAGGCGCGATCGCGCTCCGCCCCTGCTAAAGACGGCCTCCACCTTCTCGCGCGAGCACACGCTTGCCATCACGCTCGAGTTTTGAGCTCGAGAATTTCTATCAACTTCTATTTCGATGAGGCCGGCTTCGGCCATTCCCTTTTTTTTGGCGTTAGATTTGTTTTCTGTAGATTAGAGAGGGGATGAATAAATATCGGTTAGGGATAGCTTCCCACGCACGCTTGCTCATATAATTAAATATTGAAAATATCTTGTGTCGCACCGTGAAATTTCTAACCCCGAATCAGACATGCCGACAGACATTTATAAGGTTTTACCCGCATTTCGAACACAATGGAATGTGTTTCGAAAGCCAAATCGATCATATGCACGAGTTAAGGGAGTAAACGATAAATTTTAAATCAAATCGATTAAAATAGTTCTAAACATTTTGAGCTGCCAAGGTCAAACGACAACTCCGATTGCTACAAAAATTGAAATCCGATAATAACTAACTATTATGGATCCAATGAAATTGGTTTCGTCGAACTCCGAGACTGTGCCTCGGAAGGCTATTTTTAAATTCCAATTTAAACGATATATTATTAAAGTTGAACAAATCACCTTTAATTTAAATTTCAACAATTCTATTATCTTCAATATCATCATTATAAATTTTATAAGCCTTCAAATTATATAAACAGGCTTAGAAATTTCAGATTCAACAATTTACCCAATTTTCAATTATTAAATTCAGTATTTAAACTATATAATTCAATGATTTAATTACCCAGTAAATATTGATATCTTGAATTCAAGTTAAAATTAACTTTTAAATATTTTAAAATCAATTAACTATTTAAATTTAAATTGTTAGAAAATCTGGGTCGTCATAGATTTAATATATTTAATATTGGAACTGTGGACATATTATTTGAATAATGATTTAGATATATGGATTTTTAATTGAATATTTATTTAATGGATTTAATGGACTTATCTAGCTCCTTTTAAATTGTTAAATGCTTCTAGTGAATTCTTTTGTAAATTTATTAATAGTAATAAATGGTTCAAATAAATTGTAATAAAATCAACTATTAATATAATGAATCAATTTTTAGTGTCATATTTTAATTTAATTTATTTGATTCTTCCATAATTTTTAATTTGTAAAATATTTAAATTAATCATTCGACTATTTATCGGGAAGCGGTAGTGTTTTTGTGATTTTGCAGAATTTAGTAAATAGTACATATTATTATTTGAAGTTGCATCGTTGCTCTAAGCATAACTATATTTTTGTTTTTTCATTTGGAGTTCATTCGCAAATAAAGATCTGTAAAATGAAATTCCGAAATCGCAAACTAAAAATAAGTCAAATGTTATCTAAATCATTCCACTGCTTTCGTCCTCTTTCCTTTGTATGTTCTATCAAAAATCAAAACGTCAAATAATGAAAATTTCAAAAATCATAATCTCACCATTAACTCCATGAAAAATCTTAAAACAAAAATCTTTGCGTTGGACTTAAAGAGATCCACAATTTGGTACAAGTTTTGTTGGATGCGGTGATGGTTGACGGTGTTCGTCGTTGGTGGTCGTGAGTTGCTTCGACTAGGGTTTGTATTTGTAGTGACTAGAGGAGAAGATAGGTGACGAGGTTGGTTCCATAGTACTTCTTTTGGCAAGGGGCTTCGGGGGTGGTGTTTTTGGAGGATTGGTGGTTCCTGCTAGGTGCGACCATTTTAGGTCGAGGAAACGTCCTCCAGGTCGCGTTCTAAGGTGGGTGCATTGAGCTTGGATTGAGAGGGTTGGTCACGAAGAGAGAGCATGGAAAGAAGTTCGTCGGAGAAATCCTTAGGTGATTTCATTGAGTAATTAGAGCATAAGGGGCAAGTGACAGTCGACCATGTGCATGGTTGCACAGTAGCAGGAGAGGGAGGGAAGAAGGTTTAAATGGGGGTATTAATTTAAATTGGTGTTTAGTGGTTAATTACGTAATTAATTAATTTGATAAAATTGAAATCTTATAAATGCAATAACTCTCTCATACAAGGTCTAACCGAGATGAGAATTTTTGCGTTGCACTCGCAATGATAAAAGCTTCAGAATGGAATGGGTTTGGATGAATTTGGAGCTTGTAGAAATTTTAGCTAAATTTAAACATTGTTTGATTTTAGTCGGAACTGAAATGCTTCGGCGATATTTGGAATTTTAGCGAGTTTAACTCACCATTTTAGTTTATTAGTAAGATATATAATGGATATATTTTACTGTTTGTGCTTGGTTGAAATTATTGGTTGTATGCTCAGATGTCTTAATAGGTTGATTGTTTGGTTTTTAAGAATTAACGATTTTAAAAACGACCTGCATCGATCTTCCTTTCTCACACCTAAAGATGACACTTAATACGTCCTTGTTATTCATGTGCCGATCATTTAAGTGTCCGAAAGATAAGTCATTTGGGGTAAAAGAAAGAAAATGGTAGATGGAATCCCAAAAACGTAATGGGTAATATATAATATACATAAGATCTTTACAAAAGGAATCATGTTTATTTATATACAACATCAGAGTACAATATCCAATTATTAGTCTGGACAATTATAACAGACCATCCTTACAACTACTGATATATATATTTATATATACAAAAACAAACATCAAGGACATCTAATAGTGGAAGAATATAAAATACACGAGTACGTCTTAGAGAATCCATCCCGTCTCTAAAAATCTCCAACGGATCGAACTAAATTTAGAAAATATGCCCAGGCTGACAGGAGCATTATAAGAAAATAATGTCCAGATCAGTCTGGCAAAACCCCTATGAGAATCTCAAATCATAAGAATTTTATTTTTTATAACTTGTAAAATACTTTAAAATCAAAGGTATCTCGTAAGACACGCTTATAATCACGGATGAGTTTTTACCTTACGATAACCAGAACATATTCTATACAAAATCCAATGGTATTATAATAATGTCTAAGGTATACATATTAATCACAGTCGAAATTGGTACATTATTAAATGACAGCACAATAGGTATACGGTCAAGTCCGAAACTTATTGGAGAATGGATTTCAACTATGATAGGGTATGGGTCTACCCACTAAATCCCTACACCTCTAGATAAAATGTACGGGAGGCTACAATACATTGCACCACTGCTACCCAGGACCTATCCTGCCCCTTACTGGATAACCTCGTATATGATCACCCCTCAGTTTCGATCGAACAACCATAATGGGCCTCGAAGCATACATAGAGATATCGACATTATATCTTAGGATGATCATACCCTAATGAGGGCGACCCCACATAGCCCTACCGCATGTCACTGCTTTAGTCATTTTCTCGATTGATGAGGTTTGAGGCTACGATTACCTTTTTATATAGCAACCATCTTGGAATGCAAACACTGCTCTCCAGGAAGTAATGCAGTGTCAGCATTCATCCACACAAGTTCCTTCTGGGTTTAAATGATACCGAAGGCAGTACTTCTACTACATCTAATTTGGATTCACCCTCGGAATTAGCAGTAAGTAGCTCTTATACATCAACAACTCTGTTCTTCTGTAACGACCTGGAATTTTCGAACCCGAAAATTCCAGATAGTTATGAAAAAGAAAGAGATAGAAGAAGAAGAAGATCAAAAACACCAATATCTCACATTCGCAGCGTATAAAATATAATAATAAATAAATACAGTTTACAAAAGAATATTATATCTTTCCATTACATTTAATATACATCAGAGTTTCACATATACACAGTCACCGAATATACACTATTATCATGTCTCAGATACACAATAATATACTACAGCGGAAATACTCTATACGTTCTCACCATCCAGCTCGCCTCCTGAGCTCCAGAGCGTACCTACCTGAAAATCTGTAATACTCGGTCTGACCCGAGCATTACACCAAAGTAACACCCGGGTCAGGCTGGAAACCAGCGTAAGTAAACCCAACTAACATGAAATACAAAAGTCTACAACTTGTATAAACTCGGGTAACTTATATCAATTTACAACTACACAAGTTGCTTTAGACATCACTTATTTCCTAAGCACTTTTCTATGTACCAAACTTAGTTAAAATAATTCAATTTGCTTAAATCATTTCATTCCAGTTTATTGATTTCACAAATCAACTTATAAAAATTCGAAGTGGTTTCGGGTATTTCCTAATACCCGACCCCGACCTCTTCGAGTCTCATACCATTCTTTTCCAAAGTATCCAAATGAAAAATACAACATTTCATATCAGAGATATCAACTCATTCAAAGCATCCAATATCATTCAGTCGTCCATAAGCAGTGCTTAATCACATACAAATTAATTCAATTGATTCTAATTGAATTCAAACCACATTCATTTAGATTCCTTCATTCAATACTAATTAATTTCTGAATCAATTAATTAGTCAACCCTTCACTATTCATCTTAATTAATCACCCTGGATTAATTATTTCAATTACATTCAAGCAAGTATCTTAAATTAACTTCACAATATTAATTAGTCTCAACCAAGATCGTTAAGTAATCTTATTTACTTCATGAATTGATTAACTATTTAATTACATTAATCTTTAATCCCTTATTAATTAATTTCTCATAAATCACTTATTTTTGTTTAATTTATCTTAATTAATCAACTATTATTTACATCATTGATCATTGATTATATCAATTAATAATTTCTCATCTACATTTCAATTTGTCCTAATCTAATTTAATTACATTAAATAATTAATCATTAATTAACCACCAATATTAATCACTCTTGATTTATCTCATCCTGTCGTTATCTAACCTTGTATTTGTTTTATTTAATAAATAAGTTATTTCTTAATTAATTATCTTAATTAATTACTTCAAACCCTTAATTATTACATTTATTAACCCAAACCATTTATTAATTGAATTAATTAATTATCCATTTTAATAAACCTACTATTTTAAATGGATCACAATCATCAAACCCTTATAACTTTAAAACGAAACCATGATCTTATTTGTGATTTAAGTTTAACAATTTAAACCCAAATACTTCGAGTCAAGCAACAATTAACTCGAGAACCAACCAAAACCAAAGTCACATCATCATCAGCGCACATCAAATCAATTCGATCATTCAATTCATTTATTTAAATTCAACCATTTAAATTTAGATAAAAATTCAACAGTGTGAGATTTACTCACCTTTGATTTGTTTTCGCCAATCCATTCCCATCTAGCTTGTTTCCTTTCAAGCTCTAACCTTGTATAAACAGTTATACGATTTATTAATATTTTAAATGATCGAACAGTCAATTTCATTTAAATTTAATTAACTAATATCTTAGCTTTTAAACAAATTTCCTTTTTATAAATTTTTTTTCTAACCTATATGTATAAGTATATTATATTAATAAAAATTTAATATAGGCTATGTACCTCATCGCCATTACCCATCACTGTGACCTTCCCCCCCACCCCCCAGGCATGCTCAGCCCTAGAGATCATCGAGCCTCCACCAGACGCGAATACTTCCCCTCCACTCACAGCCACATCGCCTCCATGCCCTAACCTTAAGCTTCTCGAATCCCACCATGCTTGACCCTACTTCACGCTCACGCCTCAAGGATGGCGTTCCTCCATCACGCACTCGACTCGAAAGTACGAGTCTCCACGGCGTCGAGATGCCAGAAAATTCATCACCCAATCGAACGACTCCATCTCCTCTTCTCGAAATAAGACGCGACTATGGTTGCGATTTGGATTCGATGGGTAGGTACAGAATTTGGGAAGGAAGAGGGGAGCCGTGACTTTCGATCGAGAGTTTTGAGGGAAGGCATCAATTAAATCTCGAAGAATATGCTCCGCTCCCTTTTTTATTCTTTAAACTCGGTTTCGAAAATGAAGACTCGGCTTCAATTGAAATTGAATAGCGAGCACTCTTTTTTTTTATCAGTTTGATTCCGTGCTTATCCATTAGAGAAGAAGACGGGGAAGATATTTCCCTAAAGTGGCTTCGGTTGCAAGATAGAGTGAAATCACGTGAGTAGGATGATGCAATTTAGACCTTTAATTGATTTTATATAATCGAATATTGGAAATATCTCGTGTTCCATAACGCGAAATCCCAAACCCCTAATCAAACATGCCGACAGGTGTTTATAAAGTTTTACCCACATTCCGGACTCAATGGAACGTGTTTCGGAGGCTAATTTGATCGTATGTGCGAGTTACAGAAGAAAACAATCGATTTTAAATTAAATCGATTAAACAATTCCAAGCGTTTCGAGCTGCCAAGGTCACTTGACAACTCCGATTACTACGAAAATTGAAATCCGATAATAACTAACTATTACGGATCCAATGAAATTGGTTTCGTCGAATTCCGAGACTGTGCCTCGGAAGGCTATTTTTTTATAAATTCAATCTAAACGATATATTTTTAAAATTGAACAAATTACCTTTAAATTAAATTTCAACCATGTTATTATCTTCAGTATCATTATTATAAATTTTATAAACTTTCAAATTATTTTTAATAGGCTTAAAATTCTATATTCAACATCTTACCCAATTTCAAATTATGTAAATTCAATACTTTAATTATCTAGTAAATATTAATATTTGGAATTCAAGCTAAAATTAACCTTTTAAATGTTTAAAATCAATTTATTATTCCATTTTAAATCGTTAAAATTTTTGGGTCGTCACATTCCTTCCCCCTTAAAAGAATTTCGTCTCCGAAATTACTAGTTAGGAATAATGGTCCAATACCCATTTACCTTTTCTCCCAAAACCAACAGTTCAACATCCTACCAACTATCTTTCATAAAAGGCCTCTTATCATTCTTACTAGCTTCCCAAACTCTCCCACGGTTTCAAACGATACCCTTTTGCTCAATCATTTAAATTTCAATTTAAAAATCAAATTTTGAATTATCAAAAATTTTCTCTAAATTTGTCTAACTCCTTAAATTTCTGAAATTTTTTGCCAGCGTCTCATTTGCGCGGCTAGCTCGGTACCACTACAAAATTCCTCTACGGGCTCCCAAATTCCAAAAAGAAAACAAAAGCCAAGTGGCTACATCAAAAACCCAATCCAATTTCATACAGAATTTTAAATACATACCTTTTTATCGGGCAATTTACATTTATCATTTGGAATCAAATCCAATTCCCTTTTCTCTCTATAATACCTGCATACCCACTTAGCAATAATATCCAATCGTAACCTTACAAATCATTTTATACATTCTCATATATAGGCTTTCATATTTACTTCTATTCAATTTGTTTTTCCCGTTTCCATATGATTTCAATTTGTCTCCAATTCTGAATATTGAATTTCATCTTCCATTTCTAACTGATTCACATTAGTTTCATCTATAAATTTACTTTAATTCCCAATTTGTAATCGTTTTGTCGTTAACAAACATTTTCCCAAAAATGTTCAAAAAAATTTCTAGCTCCCAAAATTTTCGAAATATTTTGGCAGTCTTCTTTGTACGGAGGAGCTTTTGCAATTCGACAATATATATAAATATGTATGCATCGACCCACACGGTCGGAAAAAGCAAAAACAGTTCATATTTCCTATTTTTATTGCGTAGGCGTACCTTATTTAGCATTTTAAGCAAGCAGCTTATTTATTTTAGCAATTAGCATACCCCAAATCTAGTCAAACGGCTTCCCTGTACCTGTACTTACTCAATTTAAATATGTAAGTGTCACATATAGAAATTCTACTAGCATTTCACTTACTTTTAATGGCTAAACACAAGCAATTCAAAAGCAACAAGCACCAAACGCTTACCATAAGCGATTTATATAATTTAAAGCAAATCCAATTGCTTCCAACCAAATTCATATGCCATTTCATTCAATTTCAATGGTTTACAACGCAATTGCTTACATTCATTTCATTTTTAAGCAAAACAAACTCATATTCATATCAATTGATTCAAAAATCAATTATATTTGCTTCCACTAATTCACAGAATTTAATTAAATCTCGTTTACGTTAAACGACAATTATTTCTACGCAGTTTGATAATATCCATGTGAATAAATAATTACTTAAGTTTTATAACCAATTAAAATTGATTCCAACTCAATTTTATTTAATTCAATTTCATTTTAATTTATTCACAATCATTTTATTTAGCTCGACACATTCCATGCTTGTGTACTACTAACCATTCCAAATTAATTTAAACTGAGCTTTTATTTAATGGCTTTAACCCTTATTCGAATCCAAGCTTCCATAAATTTTAAACTTACATTAATTTATTTTAATTTATTCCAACATCAACTTAAGTTTACTTCCATTCAATTTGATTCTCATCGAATCAAATTCCATTTAATTCAGTTAGCCCATCTATTTCATTTTATGCAAATTCGGTGATACTTGCTTAATAGAGTGTCTATTTTAGTTTATAAATACTTCAAATTAATTTCAACTCATCCTGTATTTAATTCCGTTTCATTTCTAATTTATTCTCCAACCATACATATGCATTTCATTTCATCTCCGCATTGGTTTCATTTAAAAACTATTTCAAGGGCTTGACAACATTCAATGCTTACACTAATACTCATTTCACAAAAATAAATCTAACCCAAACTTTTTATAATATTCCACTTTTGCTCGAAGCCAAACTCTTATAAATTTTAAACTTAAGTTAATTCCGATAACCCAAGTCCAATTAAAACGTTAATTTAATTTCTATTCAAGCAGACTTCATCCATTTATTATTTAATTCCATTAACCCGTTTTAAATGTTAAATTCACTTACTTAATTCATTACCGAATTTATTTTATTAATACAAGGCCATTCTCAATTCGTTTCTATCCACTTGGGTTTTGTTTGCAACTCAAACCATGTCCATTATAATTCAATTTCATTCGACCCCACTTCCATCAAATCAAATTTGCTTGCAAATTTCATTTAATATTATTCAAATCACACTAGAATTTTATTTGTAATTCAAACCATCTCTTCTTATTTAATTCATTATCAAATCCAAGTTGAATTCTATTTATAATTCGAATTCATTTTCCCACACCCTATTATTAACTCACAATCCATTTTATTTAGCCGAGCTAAATTTTATTATCATTCTATCAAATAATTTATTTAGCTGATTAGCTTACCTCCAACTTAATTTACAAAAATCACTTCATTAAATTTTTCCTGAGTTCAGCTTTATTTTATAATTCCAGTTTGGATTCCCTTTTATTTTCCTAAAATTCCAACACTTCTATTTTAAAAATTTAGAAATTCTTTTAAAATCCACCTCATACTACTAAAATAGCTTTTATAAAAATATTCCTTATGACTCGATGTCTCAACCAGTCCATCCGTGTTCTCACAGAAATTCAGTCATACGTTGATCAGGCGTAAGACTGAAAATCTATAAGTACTTGCTAAACCCGTTTCAACACCCAGTGAAAATACTTAGAAAATAATTTTATTGAAAATATAGAAAACAGTTTTTGAAAATAGAGGAAATATCTTTGGTGACAATGCTCTGAAAATCATCACCCCCATCCATGGTCATAGTTACATATCAGGGTTACGTTGCAGTTGCAACAAAAGTCCATGTAACTACAGGCTCTCCGCGGCCTCTCGATTACGCCATGGAACCCACAACAGATCACAGTTACATTCCAGGGTTACGTTGCCGTCGCAGCAAAAGTCCATGTAACTGAAGGCTCTCAGCGACCTCTGATTTTCGCTGTCAAAATGAAACTTCTCCACTCCTACATAGGTCGCAGTCTACCGAGATAAACTCAAACGCAGACTGTTGGCTCTCAGCGGCACACACGACTTTCGCTATGTTACCATAGGTCGCAGTTACATCCTGGGTTACGTTGCCATCGCAGCAAAAGTCCATGTAACTGTTGGCTCTCAGCGGCATACACGACTTACGCTATGGTATACTCAACTCATAATCCTTAGGAACTAGTTTTGTCCGGACTCCTCACAGGATCAACTTTAGAACCCCCCTTGGGCTCAAGGCAGCACCACCGGTGGCACTCCTAAGAAGTCCATTTCAAGGGAGCGCCTTTTTCCCCAGAGCCATCATCAAAACACTTTATACTATATACATATAGTATCTTTCAAATCATACACCTAGTATGAATTTTATCAAAGCTCCTTTACACAAAATCGATTATCCCCAAAATCGATAATTCTCAAAATAGGCTTTCCAAATTTCAAACATTGATTTTATCCAAAATCAAAAGCCTTTCCAAATCCAAAGGTTCCCAAAATCATTTCTAAATCCTCATAAGATCCTTTATATATATATTCAGATATATATAATTTTTAAAACTTTGGATCCTTTCAAACCTGTATAAAATTTCCTTTTGTACTTCAAACACTTTGAAATCCCATTTTCTTCCAGCAATAGATTCAATAAGGGGAGAATATATAACAAAGATATAACTTTGTTTACCCAAAATCGAATATTCAAATTCGATTACTCTTTCCAATATCAATTTCCTTTCTATTCACATCCACTTATTCACATTTGCCTTAATCCCATCTGGATTATTACCTCAATTCTTACCCCGGTTGGGTATTTAATCAATAACAGTTTGAACTCCGACCGTTTTTATATTTAGGAAATAGCTTGAAAATTTAAAAAAAAAATGAGTAGTTGAAAAATAATTATTAGTTTGCAAAATAGCTGTAAAATAGTTAACTAATTGTGAAATAGTTGGAAAATAGTTGGAAAATAGTTATAGAAATCTTATATAATTGCAAAATAGTTGTAAAATAGTAATTAATTTATAACATAGTTGAAATATAATAATGAGTGTGACGACCCGGAATTTTTAAGCCTTTAAAATCGGAATATTTAATTGATTTTGAATATTCAATAGAGTAATTTTAACTTGAATTACGGATATCACAATTTATTTGACAATTAAATAATTGAATTAAATAACTTGAATTTGAATAAAATGTTGAATCTGGAATTTTAAACGGATTAAAAATAATTTGAAGGCTTATAAAATTTATATTGAGAACACTGAAGATAATAGAAGTTGTAAAATTGAATTTAATAGTGGTTTGTTCAGTTTTGAAATTTTATATCGTTTAAATTGAATTTAAAATAGTCTTCCAAGGGACAGTCTCGGAATTTGACGAAACCAGTCCATTGGGACCGTAATATTGAATTATTGTCAGATTTCAAGTTTCGTAGCATTCAGAGTTGTTGTGTGAGGATACGGCATATAAACGCGCTGAAATTTTATATCGAATAAAACTGTATCTTCGTTCCTTACTTTGCAAGCCATAATAATAATAAAAAAAAAAATTAAATATTACTCGCGTCTTCTTTTGGAAGCCAAGCCGTATATTTTCATTTTAGGGTCACGTAATTCATTCTTGTTCCCTGACTTCTAAATCGAATACACGGTTCAAAAATTATAATGGCCGATGCTTAGGGCTTTATCAATCAACCGAAACCAAATTCGTTTCTAAAAAAATAATGGCGATCCTATTTTCTTTTTCCCTTCTAATCGAATCGGCCAGAGGAAAAAAAAAAGTTAAATTACAAATTAATGGCGAATGAAAGGAGGGATCGGCGGCGCACGTCTACGCGAGGTGGGGGGGCGGTCGCGTCGCTGAGTGGCGCTCGCGTTGGAGGGGGACGAAGGCGCAGAGGGTTTGGGTTGTAACAGTGGAGTTCGAGTGAAAAATGGTATCGAGTAGTTGAAGGGGATCGCGACCTTCACGAGGTTCTCCTGAGCAAGTCGAGTAGCGTTTTGGCGAAGCTGTGGCATCTTCAACTAGGCGAGGTCATGTTGATGACGATCGGTAGATAGGGTTGGGTTCGGTCGCATTTCTAGGGTTCAGAGGCTCGAATTTGTGTCTGACTGAGGTAAATTTCTACAGGGTATTTATTTTAAATTATTTTATTTAATTATATACACATATTACTGAGTAAATGTAAATATATTAGAAAATAGAGATTTGAAACCCAGGGTTTTATTTGACAGTAATAAAATCATTTCTTTATGTTATTTAAAAATATATATATATATATATATATATATATATATATGTATACATACATGTTTGAAATATAGCCAGAAACAAGAATTAAGATATAGATAGAATTTGGATAATAAATATGAATTTTGAATATTAAAAAGGAGGTTATATAAATTAGATTTTAGATTCATATAAACGAGTTTTTAAGTGAATAAGTTTAAAGTAAATATATATGTGACAATATCTATTTAAATATATATATATATATATATATACACACACATACATGTCTTTACTAACTAGTTATTGTAATAATATATGTTGAAGATATTGACTTCATTGAATTTTCTTGGGTACTAACAATATTTTATAAAGAGGAAATCAACTTAAAATTTAATTATTGGTTTAAACGAATTTATAACGATAATTTGTTTACGGTTAGTACGAATATTAATAAAATCATTTAATGTTTATTCAAGGTCTGAAAATGTGGAATACAATCGAGAATAAAGTGGATTGCAAATTTAAGGGACAAAGGTGAGTTAATCTCACTCGGTTAATTTAAATTTAAAACGATTAAATTTAAATAATTGTTTGAACTGATTGAATTGATTTATGTGTTGTAGTGTGGTATATATTTGGAATTTGCATTTTTATGTGATGCTAACGTCTATGGATGCAGGGAAAACAGGTTGGAGGGATCCAACTGGACCCCTCACCATTTATATAAATTATTTAATACTCCCTGCTGTGATCATTTTATATTCTGTGGTGAATATCATTGATATTATTGATAATTGAGATATTGGATGTTATGGTTTACTAGAACACATTCCTGTGCACTAAGTTATCAACATACGAAGAATTGGATTCTGGAAATAAAATGAAGAGGATGTGTAAGAGAAATAATTATAGAAAAATTGAAATAAGTTTAAGAATGAATGGGAAAAATAAAATAAAGTGCCTTTAAAATTTTAATAAATAAAGCTAGAATATAGAAAGGAAATTTTGAATGACAAGAAGTTAATGAAATTTTGAACTGTAGTGTTATTATTTAAGAGAACTAGACATTTATCTAAGATTAAAGATTTAAATTATTGGAAGGAATAAAGAAGAATTGGAAAAGACCTGAATTTATATATTGCAGGTAAGAGATTTAAAATCAAACGGAAGATAATGACAATAATAATAAATCCATAATTAATGAATTTTTGAAATAAACCGAGCAAGTAAAGAAATTTATTTCAGATCGAATGAATTTGAAATCAATTTGGGAAAATTGATTTAAGTGATTAAAGTTGAAATTTTCTCTGGATAGCCAAGTACATGTTTTAAAAAAATAAATCTTTAAAAATATTAAATTGATGGTTTAAAGTGGTTTTTCTTAGAAAACAAATTTTGTAAAATTTATTATTTCTAATACTTATTTTTCTATAATAAATATTTTCTTTTAATCTATTATAGCAATAATTATTTAAAGAGTGATTTAGTGTTTGTTTTAAAAAGTGTAAATCTAGTTGTATATTTTATTAAGTTACTTTATTTTCAAATATTCATATGGTATGTATTTTTATTAAATTATTGAAGTACTTTTTAAAATAAATGTTTTAAAGTATATATTTCAAAGTAAACTGCTTAAAATTGTTTTAAAATCTATTTTCGTGCTTGGTGTTTTCAGAGGAGATATAAAATATTTGGAAAAATTGATTCTGAGAAGAATGATGGTTTTTGAAACTGTTTTCAAGGGATTGAAAATAGAAATATATCTTGTGAAGATATTTGAAATTAATAAATAATTGAGGAAATTATTTGTTGGTTGATGGTTGCTTTGTGAATATAATTGATAGTTAAATAACCGACTATCAATATTGGACAATGCGTTAATCGTTTCGAAGAGACCGGGATCGAGATTTATTTCTCGAAAACCACTTCGATCCGGTTTGTACGTTTCGTGCGAAAACGTGTTTGGATTCGAAGATGGAGCAGTGAAGTGCAAGGGCTAGTCGCTACTAATCCTGAGGATATTTCCGAAATGGATGTAGTAGGAATAGTGCCTTCGGTTCCGTTCGAACCCGGGACGGACTTGTATGGATGAATGCTTGCGAAACATCGTCAGGTGGATGATGGGCATTCTAAGTGAAACGTTCTAAAGGTAACGTTTAGCCTCAAGCCTCATCAAATGGGAATGACTGAAAATCAGGGGATATGCAGCAAGGTTAGGTGGGTCATGCCCAAGCAGGACAAGATAATTCCCCTGTCTAGATGTCCCTTATATATTTCGGCTTAGTGGGTGGTTGGTCGCGCCAACCACGGGGTTTATCTTGTTCGGGACTGTTCAGTAAGGAATGGTTCCGGCCTTGTGTTGCAGGGGATGAAGGGAGTAGTCCTCGGTACGGTGATCTAGGCCCCGTACTGTGACAGGTGGTACCCCAGTGCCTAGTCATTGTTGGAAATCCATTTTCCCTACGCGCCCGTACGGTTTTGATTGTGCCCAACTATTGCTGAAACGTGAGATGCAAGCATTTCAGCTAGATTCTATTTACTTTCTATAGACACTATTATAATATCAGAGGATTTCTATAAAAATTGTTTTAGCTATCGTAAGGTAAAAACCCGACATGTTTATTTGTGGCGTGGTCTTACGAGATGCTTTTGTTTTCAAAGGATTTTTGAAACTTTAATAATCAATTGGGTGTGATTTTCTCACGCTGGTATTCCAGACTGACTCGGGTGTTATTTAACTGTGATGCTCGGGTCAGACCGAGTATTATAGGATACAGGATATGATGCTGTGGAGCTCAGGAGACAAGCTGGATGATGATACGTATAGTCGTACTTATTATATATATATTCCGCTGTTTGAGTTGTTGTGTATTCATTGTATGTTATTGGTGTGAGCTGTGACGGATGTGCTCTGATGATGTAATATATGTAAACAGAAATATTTGATGTTGAGTAAAGCTTATATATATTATCTATTATATTTTATTCCGCTGCGATGGTTAGATTCTGATGTTTATTTTGTTTTCTCTTCTTCTACCTCTTCTTCTTAAACCCAAATGGTTCGTATTTCTGTACAATTTGAGTTGATTGTTGTAGAATAGTGTTAACTCAAGGGGTGCGGATTTGCGGGCTGTTACAATGAGTTTAGAAAGCAATTGAAAATTGGTTAAATAGATCCAAAAATAACTGTAAACAAGTAAAAAATAATTAGGCTTTAAGAAAGAAAAGTGGTATATGTTTAAGAGCTTGGAAAAATAAGTTTACATCAAAACAATTATATTAAAAATAGTCCAGAGTCAAAACTGTTCACTTCCCCCAACAATTCAATTTAAATTCCCACTACCATTTAAATTGATTCAATTCTAACTTCAATTTCCATTGAAATTGATTTAATCCCTATTCAAGTTGAATTGATTCTCAATTTAGTTCCAACTTCAAATCAAATTCCATTTAGTCTTTAAACTTGTACAATTTTAATTATAATTTCAATTTTACAACTTCCATTTATAATCAATTACATTCACATTTTTCTTTTCACTCGGAATTATACATTTTATTTAGCCAATATATTTTTGTTATTCCATAAACATTTAATCAAGATTCCAGAGTTTAAACAAATTTCCAAAATTTCAATATCACCTTAGAATTCACCTATATACAAAATTCTTTGGCAAATTCATTTATCCCTTTGAACTTCAAAACCAAACCCAGTTCACAAACAATTCCAATTTAAAACAATTTGGTAGCAATTTCTCTTCTAGAAACTCGAAAATGAACATCAATAATGCTGCAGTCATCAACGACGTTACTTTCCAGTGACCGAAAGAGTTCAATGCTTTTATCTCTTTAAAAATATTTTTTTGAAATAATACTATTATTTCTCCAAAACCTTTGGAAACCACTTTCAAATCCAAAGAAATTTTAAATTTTCCCAAAAATTTCAAATTCCCAATCCATCCAATTCATATTTAAACATTACTCTGAAATTTCATCTTACTTTATTTTCCAATATTCTCTGGAATTCTATTTCAAATTATAATCTCATTTATTTATGAAGTTTATTTCAATTTATAAATTACATTTACAATCTATATTTCAAATTCCATTTTATTATATAAGTTTATTCTTCAACTTTAGTTATAAGTTTCAATTTGATCGTATTTTATATTACTTCTTAACTTAATTCCAATGATTTAATAACCAATCGCCTAAATATTTATTAGAAGGAAATATTGCTTTATATATCAAAATATATTTTTATATAAAATTATTTAAAATCTTTATAAGCAAATAACAAGTATGCTCTTATACGTATATATACTCAACTCATTCTAGAGTACTACGGACTCTATTCAATGAGTAATTCCCACCAGAGCCAAGGTTCTCGCTTAACCTTTCAGCTCTGATACCAACTGTAACGACCCAGAATTTTCGAAGCCGAAAATTCCAGATAGTTATGAAAAAGAAAGAGATAGAAGAAGAAGATCAAAAACACCAACATCTCACATTCGCAGCGGATAAAATATAATAATAAATAAATACAGTTTACAAAAGAATATTATATCTGTCCATTACATTTAATATACATCAGAGTTTCACATATACACAGTCACTGAATATACACTATTATCATGTCTCAGATACACAATAATATACTACAGCGGAAATACTCTATACGTTCTCACCATCCATCTCGCCTCCTGAGCTCCAGAGCGTACCTACCTGAAAATCTGTAATACTCGGTCTGACCCGAGCATTACACCAAAGTAACACCCGGGTCAGGCAGGAAACCAGCGTGAGTAAACCCAACTAACATGAAATACAAAAGTATACAACTTGTATAAAACCAGGTAACTTATATCAATTTACAACTACACAAGTTGCTATAGACACCACTTATTTCCCAAGCACTTTTCTAAGTACCAAACTTAGTTAAAATAATCTAATTTGCTTAAATCATTTCATTCCAGTTTATTGATTTCACAAATCAACTTATAAAAATTCGAAGTGGTTTCGGGTATTTCCTAATACCCGACCCCGACCTCTTTGAGTCTCATACCATTCTTTTCCAAAGTATCCAAATGAAAAATACAACATTTCATATCAGAGATATCAACTCATTCAAAGCATCCAATATCATTCAGTCGTCCATAAGCAGTGCTTAATCACATACAAATTAATTCAATTGATTCTAATTGAATTCAAACCACATTCATTTAGATTCCTTCATTCAATACTAATTAATTTCCGAATCAATTAATTAGTCAACCCTTCACTATTCATCTTAATTAATCACCCTGGATTAATTATTTCAATTACATTCAAGCATGTATCTTAAATTAACTTCACAATATTAATTAGTCTCAACCAAGATCGTTAAGTAATCTTATTTACTTCATGAATTGATTAATTATTTAATTACATTAATCTTTAATCCCTTATTAATTAATTTCTCATACATAACTTATTTTTGTTTAATTTATCTTAATTAATCAACTATTATTTGCATCATTGATCATCGATTATATCAATTAATAATTTCTCATCTACATTTCAATTTGTCCTAATCTAATTTAATTACATTAAATAACTAATCATTAATTAACCACCAATATTAATCACTCTTGATTTATCTCATCCTGTCGTTATCTAACCTTGTATTTGTTTTATTTAATAAATTAATTATTTATAAATTAATTATCTTAATTAATTACTTCAAACCCTTAATTATTACATTTATTAACCCAAACCATTTATTAATTGAATTAATTAATTATCCATTTTAATTTCCCTACTATTTTAATTGGATCACAATCATCAAACCCTAATAACTTTAAAACGAAACCATTATCTTATTTATGATTTAAGTTTAACAATTTAAACCCAAATACTTCGAGTCAAGCAACAATTAACTCGAGAACCAACCAAAACCAAAGTCACATCATCATCAGTGCACATCAAATCAATTCGATCATTCAATTCATTTATTTAAATTCAACCATTTAAATTTAGATAAAAATTCAATAGTGTGAGATTTACTCACCTTTGATTTGTTTTCGCCAATCCATTCCCATCTGGTTTGTTTCCTTTCAAGCTCTAACCTTGTATAAACAGTTATACGATTTATTAATATTTTAAATGATCGAACAGTCAATTTCATTTAAATTTAATTAACTAATATCTTAGTTTTTAAACAAATTTCCTTCTTATAAAATATTTTTTTCTAACCTATATGTATAAGTATATTATATTAATAAAAATTTAATATAGGCTATGTACCTCATCGCCATTACCCATCACTGTGACCTTCCCCCCCAGGCATGCTCAGCCCTAGAGATCATCGAGCCTCCACCAGACGCGAATACTTCCCCTCCACTCACGGCCACATCGCGTCCATGCCCTAACTTTAAGCTTCTCGAATCCCACCGTTGCTTGACCCTGCTTCACGCTCGTGCCTCAAGGCTGGTGTTCCTCCATCACGCACTCGACTTGAAAGTACGAGTCTCCACGGCGTCGAGATGCCAGAAAATTCGTCACCCAATCGAACGAATCCGTCTCCTCTTCTCGAAATAAGACGTGACTATGGTTGCGATTTGGATTCGATGGGTGGGTATGGAATTTGGGAAGGAAGAGGGGAGTCGTGACTTTCAATCGAGAGTTTTGAGGGAAGGCACCGATTAAATCTTGAAGAATATGCTCCGCCCCCTTTTTTATTCTTTAAACTCGGTTTCGAAAATGAAGACTCGGTTTCGATTGAAATTGAATAGCGAGCACTCATTTTTTATATCAGTTTGATTCCGTGCTTATCCATTAGAGAAGAAGACGGGGAAGATATTTCCCTAAAGTGGCTTCGGTTGCAAGCTAGAGTGAAATCACGTGAGTAGGGTGATGCAATTTAGACCTCTAATTGATTTTATATAATCGAATATTGGAAATATCTCGTGTTCCATAACGCGAAATCCCAAACCCCGAATCAAACATGCCGACAGGCATTTATAAAGTTTTACCCGCATTCCGGACTCAATGGAACGTGTTTCGGAGGCTAATTTGATCATATGTGCGAGTTACAGAAGAAAACGATCGATTTTAAATTAAATCGATTAAACAATTCTAAGCGTTTCGAGCTGCCAGGGTCACTTGACAACTCCGATTGCTACGAAAATTGAAATCCGATAATAACTAACTATTACGGATCCAATGGAACTAGTTTCGTCGAATTCCGAGACTATGCCTCGGAAGGCTATTTTTTTATAAATTCAATTTAAACGATATATTTTTAAAATTGAACAAATTACCTTTAAATTAAATTTCAACCATGCTATTATCTTCAGTATCATTATTATAAATTTTATAAACTTTCAAATTAATTTTAATAGGCTTAAAATTCCATATTCAACATCTTATCCAATTTCAAACTATATAAATTCAGTACTTTAATTATCTAGTGAATATTAATATTTGGAATTCAAGCTAAAATTAACCTTTCAAATGTTTAAAATCAATTTATTATTCCATTTTAAATCGTCAAAATTTTCGGGTCGTAAACCCAATTTAAAAATAAATTTATATAATGTTATTAAAAAATATAAATACTCATAAATAAATTAAAATAATTTATTTAATCATTGGAACTTACTTTTCTGAGATTAGGATTTTGTCACTTTTGTCGATAAAAGCAATTGTTCCTATTTTTGTGTATATTTCTCTTTGCAAATCCGATCTAACATTATTTAAATTATAAAATATTATATATTTTGTGTTTAAAATCATTTTAAATAGTATATTTTAAAGTTGTCAAATTCTGGATCGTAACACAGAATGAGTTTTTATTTTGCCTAATCGATGTTAACAGAATCAGCTTGGTGAACTATGGCAGAACAGTGATTTATTCTACCAAACAGATATCAAATACAAGTTAATTAGCAGAATGATGATTTATTCTACTAAATAGGTATCAAATACACGTCAATTAGCAAAATGGTGATTTATTTTGCTAAACAGATGTCATTGGATTTTATATTCAATTAGGTTTACCTAAGCATAGTCGATAAAGAAATCCCTTGGATTAAAAAATTTCATTAAAAAAAAGTTGCTTCTTGAAAATACAATCGATATTTATAAATAAGGTGGTCTAAACTTCTAAATTTTTTATTTAATAATTAATTAACATTTAAAATTTACTTAAAATGATCAATCCTTCAATTAATAACCAAACCATAATTAACTATTAAATAATTGATAAAATAATATTTATCCTTTACATAAATAACTAAATAATATTAAATATTTAAATAAATATTCAAACCATAATTAATCTTTAACTAATTAATAAATAATAATTTAAAACTTCATTAAATAATAAATTAAATCTTAATTATGCCTTTAATTAAATCTTAACTTAACTAATAAGATGTTAAATAATTAGACCCTTTTATTATAAATAATTAACTAAAAATTATTCTTTAATAAATAATAATTAATCCTTAAATAATTAATTTAAAATATAACTAACCTTTTATTAACTAAATAATTAAAATTAACTTACTTAATTAATACTTAAATACTAATTACCTTATTAACTAATGATTAAGTACTAATTGCCTTATTAAATTAATTAATTAATCAATCATAAAAAGGTTTAATTAAATAATAATTACTTTTTATTACTTATAATATGTTTCGAAAATATTTTTCAAAAATATACTTAAGTGAAAACACTTTTAATTAGCGTAAAGAGTTCGTCTTACGAACATCATTTATAGCGACTATCACTATATGACCTATAATTTTAAAACTTGATTTATGTTCTCAATCACTTCTAAAAACTCTATATTTTTGTGTTAACTTAATTTATAACTAAGAAATTTTTTTTAGAAAAAAAGTAAAGTTTTTGAAACTTAATGAAAACTTTTCTAAAAAATAAGTAAGGAAAACAAGATTTTGAAAATCAAATGATTTCGATGTATCAACTATGATTCCAAATGCTAACTTTCCATTTTACATATAACCCGATTCTCTAGTGCTAACTTTTAGCATATACAATACAAATACAACACATATACATGTCATGGCTTACATAACCAGGCACAGAACATAACTTTACATCCATACACACATTTCAACTTTGATCTCTAAGTCGAACCAAACATCACATCAACATATATGTAAATATTTTAATCAAAATCTATATACAAACCATCAACAATGATTTTGTTTGTCAAAGTAAGAATCATATTTAAAGTTATAACTTTAAATAAATTCGTGAGCTATACTCATCCAAAAGCTACCAAACTATTCTGAACTTCCATTAGAACTTGTCTATGACCTAGCTCAATGCTATATGCTTTGAAAATAATGATTTGGTGGCCTTATGGTAGCTTCATGGTTCGTCCAAGGTATGGTGGACATGGCCCAAAAGTGGTGGAGCTCGGCCTTGAAGGTGGAGGGACTTTGGATTATCATCAAACTCACAAAATCAACCTGAAAATGGGTCATTTCATACTGAATTTTGGACAAGTTACTCACGAAATCTGAAATAGTTATAAAAGGGAAAGTTCTTTGAAATTCTTTTCTTTATCAATTGAAAAAAAGAATCACACAATTTGGATCAGTATTTAGAGAGATATAGTGAAAAGTAGAAGATGTATTTTTGGACTTGAAAATCTAGGCCCGAAAATGCTCTGCAAAGAAATGAGATTTGGGCATGGTTAAGCTCAAAATTTGAGGAAGTGGTACATATGAAGTTGTAGCCACTGGAATTTGCTACGGTTTGAAAAAACTAAAATCTCCATTTGGATAATATATTGGAAAAATATGGTAGAAGGAAGAGAAGGCAAAATTGAAGAAATGAAAGAGATATTTATAAGCAAAAACAAAGTAAATTACCTCAATACCGTTGGTCCTTTACCCTCCACCTCCTCTTACCACATCACCATGCCACCTCACCTCTATATACCTCAGCCATAAGCTAGTTGTGACGACCCTGAATTTGTGAGCATTTGAAATGAGGATATTTAATTTATTTTAATATTTGAAAGGTTAATTTTAACTTGAATTCAAATATCACTATTTATTTGATAATTAAATTATTGAATATGATAATTTGAAAATTTGGTAAGATGTTGAATTTGGAATTTTAAGCCTACTAAAAATAATTAGAAGAGATAATATTGAAGATAATAGAAGTTTTAAAATTAAATTTAATAGTGATTTACTCAGTTTTGAAATTTCATTGTTTAAATTGAATTTAAAATTAGCCTTCCGAGGCATAGTCTCGGAATTCGACAAAACTAGTTCCATTGGATCCGTAATATTGAATTATTATCGGATTTCGAATTTCGAAGTATTTGGAGTTGTTGTGTGAGCGTACGATATATAAACGCGCTTAAATCTATATTGGAAATGTAATATAAAAATAACCGGTCTTAAAAGCTAACTTGTAACAACCCGCATATTTATCGATTATATATTTAAATATTTCACCGTTCATCGGATTTTGGTCCGAAAAGCTACTTTGTGCAAACAGTCGAATTGGGACTCGAGACCACCCCCATTGAGTTCAAAATGATGTTGCGACCTTTTTGAGTATAAGCTTCGATATGTTTGGAGATAGTAGAATTTTGACCCTTTTCACTTAGGTTTTTGGTTTGGGCTGAGCCCACTTATGTATTCAGTCCCAACCCCCTTCTCTTCATAACTTTTCCTCTTTGCTTAAACACTCAAGCTTTAGCAACAATGGTGGAAGAGAATGGGAAATATAAATTCCTAAGCCCTAGCTTGCTTTGCAAATCCATCTTCTTGCTACAAACTTAAGTGAACCAATTGGTAAGCATCTCCTTCTTCTTCTCCAACTCATTCTCCTTCCAATTTTTGATGATTCCTAAACATAATTTACGAAATGTTTCTCTATTAAGCTTAGATTCAAGCTTCTTGTGTTGAGATTGAAGTGTGGTTGATCTTCCTTCGTCTTCAAGCTTCTCATTCATTGTTTTCGGATTCAAAGTTGAGATTTTTAATCTCACATCTAAGTCTATGAATTACCTTCGATTGTTAGGTATGAATTCCTAACACTTATTCATGTGCATTTGATTTTGATTTGGATTGCTTTTGTGAATATTCCAATTTTTAGTGTTTTGAGTTCAATTCGTTAAAAATCCTAACTTTGATGTTTGAACATGTTTTTGGTGATGCATCGAGGAGCATATAGGGTCGGGTAGTCGATTGGCATAAACCCTTAGCGCCGTTGCTCGTGCGATTGCAATTTGATCGAGAGTTGCACCTCTTTTGAAATAGGGTAGAAAGTGCAAGCATACAGGCTCGGCCGACCGAGCCCCCTGGGCCGGTCGACCGACCTGTAGTCCAGGCACTTCCTGCCTCTGTTTGGAAGTGCTGGTTACAGGCTTCAGCCGACCGAGCCCCCTGGGCCGGTCGACCGACCTAGTGCCCCGATCACTTCCAACCTCTGGTTCGGTCGACCGATTCAGGGAGTCCGGTCGACCGACCTGCTACTATTTGCCAGATTAGCCTATATTGCTAATTCGTCCGAATTTCCAACTTTAATCGATTCGTGTTGTCTCCCTTTTGTTGTTGTCATTTATTATCGACTTTGATGACTTATTTTCTTTGGGAATTCTTGGAATATCCATTTCGATGGATTCGCTATCGATTTCATTGGATTTTATTCACGTTTTCGAATGTGAATCTTAGTGATTGATTGTTCCTACAATCTTCTTTGTGATTTGTCACTTTAAAAATATAACGGTTTTGTATACTAGTAGTAAATACCAAAACTCTTTCTTCAAATGATTTCAACACTATTTTATAACAAAGCTCGTTTTCTCAAACCGATTTCCAATCTATTAGTATATACAAACCTTTACCTCACTCGTATGAGAAATCTAATTAAACGACTTAGTAAAAAAAGTGGTATGAAACGCTTGCGTTTACTTCGTCGGTTTATTCTTGGACTTGTTCGATTGAATCTCTTGTGACAATTTTCTAGTGGAGATCTACAATTTGTTCGTAAATATTTAAGTTAAGCTAGTGGTTATGGGACATGAAGCTAAGCTCATATATTTACTAGCTTATTGTAATTGACACTTCTCGTTGATCATGACGATCATCTTTATGGTTTAGACTAGCAATGTGCGATGTCTCTTTGTTTGCGAGGTTAGGCTAGACACCACTTGTGCGATTCCATTCACACATACCTTTTCGGTTAGCCTAGACACCATTTGTGTGATTCCGTTCACACATACCTTTTTGCTTTTTGGTTAGGCTAGACACCACTTGTGCGATTCCATTCACACATACCTTTTCGGTTAGCATAGACACCATTTGTGTGATTCCGTTCACACATACCTTTTTGCTTTTTGGTTAGGCTAGACACCACTTGTGCGATTCCATTCACACATACCTTTTCGGTTAGCCTAGACACCATTTGTGTGATTCCGTTCACACATACCTTTTTGCTTTTTGGTTAGGCTAGACACCACTTGTGCGATTCCATTCACACATACCTTTTCAGTTAGCCTAGACACCATTTGTGTGATTCCGTTCACACATACCTTTTTGCTTTTTGGTTATGCTAGACACCACTTGTGCGATTCCATTCACACATACCTTTTCGGTTAGCCTTGACACCACTTGTGTGATTCCACTCACACATACTTTTTTTGTGATTTCTGGATTTCGTGTGTTGATTTCTAGAATTTATGTTTCACCAACTTTTACGATGGGCATTGATATATATGTCATTTATTGTGGCTTGGTGAATGAAATTAGGAGTATGACATTCCTTTTTATCTTGAGTAGATTATTGTGATATTGATTAATCTCTTGTTGATTTTCAATTACTTATCTATCACAGCTTGGCATTGTGATTATTATATGTTTATGTCATATCTCTTATTATATATCACTTCATCTGATATTTATAGCTAGACTGATCCGTTTATTATTTTCTTCTTAAAAAATACTTGGATCAGACTGAGATTTTACAGGTGCTTCCTCATGGCTTCCTATCTGGAACCATCTTCTGACTTTTGGCTAACAACTCTAGTTTGGTAGTTTTTGTTGTATACATTTGAGATACAGACTCCTTGATGTATACATATTTTTGTCTAGCACTTGTATCTATTCCTTTGTATTATTGTGGATCTTTTTGACCACTACTCTGATGTACAATTTCATGTGTAATATTCATATCTATTTCCGCCTTTGTGATATGAATTATCTGTGACTGATTTATGTTATGTTTATTTCTATATTTGTTTCTGAAGATATTATAGCCACTGTGTAGTAGCTTTGAGTTTGTGTCGGTATGTCGGATTTCCTTCTTGATAAGAAATGCATGTTATACTATCTGACATATCGATGCTCGCGCAAAGCAATTACATGGATGGTCGCTCCTCAACAGCCTTATTCTCCGTGCTAGTTGACAGCATTCACCGTAATGTTCTTGGCTAGCGTGGGTATAGAGGTGGGGCGTCACATATCTTCTCCATACGATCGAATTAGGACTCTAAACCTTTTCCGTTGTGTCCGGAATAGGGGTTTAACATTGAAATTCCTAGCGGCACGCCCTGATAGGATACCAGAATTGTAAGCTTTGTTCCGTGACGGGAAAAATAAAAATAAAAATAAAATAAAATATATAGTTCTATATTTCAAAACTTAGTCTCCGTCAGCATTTTCTACCTCATTCAATCACTGTAGCTAAACCTTTTCAAACACACCTCCTCACTTTTTCTTATTCCAGCCGAAGAAAAAGAGCAAAGAAGAAAATCCAACCCATCTTCTAACAGAAGCCACTCACTTTCCCTTTGATAAATAGGCCTTCTCTTTCTTATGCTCAAATAGACTGCCGAATCAAATTTCGCTCTTTCATCTTTTCATTTGCGAAGGGTATTTAAATCGCGCCTTCCATTTCTCTAATCTTTCGACCAAATCGAGGAGCCGAGGCAAGCTCGAGCTCGCAAGTGGGGCCACATAGAGGGAATCTTGTGCTTGGATCCTTTGAGAGCGTGGATGGTGGTACGGGGGCGTGGCATAGTCGATACGATTTTGGAGATGGAGGCGGGTTGTGCTCGTCTGGTGAGGTCGTTTAGGTGGTCGCGTGAGGCTGAGAGGCGGTGATGGGTTCTCTAGTGAGTCGCGGTTGGGTTCAAATCAGTTGTCGCAAAGCCGAGGTAGGTAGCTCGAAGGCGCGCAACGAGTTGAGGCGGTATCTGAGCATCTCGGGTGCGATTCTTCAACAGCGACGAGAAGATATTGGCGCGATGCGATTTAGGGTTTCGTGGTGGTGAACGAGGTGTCGCGTTCGTGTGGACGAGGCAGCGAGGGTATAAGGTATTTGTGTTTGTTTTTGATTTAGCTTGATTTAATAATATATGTATATGCAGAAAAAATGTTGTAGGGTTTATGAAGATTTGATTTTTAGGTATAAGTGATTTCAAGCAGGAAATGAAAATGAATATTTTTAATCTAATAGTTTAATTTTAAAATAAATGGGTTTGAAGTTTAAAACCGTTTTAATTTCCTTATTTAACTATTTAAGTTACTAAAAAGATTTATTAAAGGAAAATTAGTTTTAAACTAAGTCATTAGTTAATTAAATTTGAAAATGGCAATTAATTTTCCAATCTGTTTAAAATGTTAATAAATCATATAAATATTTATACAAGGTCCAAAATTGGGAGATAATGGTCGAGATGGAATTGGATTGTCAAACATAAAGCAAAGGTGAGTTAATCTCACTCAGTTAAATTTAAATTTAAATGATTAAATTTAAATAATTGTTCGAATGATTAAATTGATTAATGTGCTATAGTATGGTATATTTTGGAATTGGTATCTTATGTTGTGCTAACGTCTATGGATGCAGGGAAAACAGGTTGGAGGGATCCAACTGGACCCCTCAACATTTATTTAAATTATTTAATACCCTCTATTGTGATTATTTGATATTCTATGATGAGTTATATTGGAATATTGAATGTTATGGTTGATTGGATATATTTGGGTATAATAAATTACCAAAAATATATAAAGTGGATTTTGGAAAGAAAATAGAAGAAATGAATTTGTAAGTAAAATAATTATAGGAAATTTGAATAAAATTAAGAATTGAATTGAAAAGAAATAGAAGTAATATAAAAATAATAATAAATAACTTCGAGTATGAAAAGAATTTTGATTAAACCGAATTTAATGAATTGTAAACTTAAGTTATATAAATTAAAGGAATACATAATTATTTTAAAATTCAAAGTTTAAATTTATTTAAAGGGATTAAGAAGTAATTTGACAAATCAAAAATTGGTATTCTCGGTTAAAAATATTTTATATCATAATTAAGAAATAAAATCTGAAGATTATAGATTTTGAAGTAAAAGGGAGTAAATTGGGATTCAATTTGGAAATTGATTCAAGTCTCTGAGATTGAAAATTTAAAGAAGATTGTGAAGAGAAGTATATTTCTCTGGATAGCCAAGTACGTTCAAAGTTAACTTTTAAATATAAGTAAAAGCTTTAATGTTGTTTTAAAAAGCATGCTTTAGAAAATTTATTATTTCTATTCTTTTAAATTCTAAAGTAAATATCTTTCATATCTATTATCGTAGTAATTATTTAAAATGGTAACTTAGTGTTTTGTTTTAAAGAGTGAGAACCTAATTTATATTTTATAAAGTAACCTTATTTTTAACTATTCATATAGTATGTATTTTTAGCTAATTATTGAAGTAGTCTTAACTTAAATATTTAAGAGTAAATTCCAAAGTAAGTATTTTATTTTTAATCTATTATCGTAATAATTATTTAGAGAATGATTTGGTATTTTAAAGAAGAAAATCTAATGTATAGTTATAAGGTAATCTTATTTTAGTTATTTCTAGAGAATTATTTTAAATTAAGTATTAAAGTAATTTTTCGGAATTAAATGTTAAATATATTTTACGATAAAGTGTTTTTAAATTATTTTAAAAATCTAAAGTTTTGTGTTGGTGATTCCAGTGGAAATATAAATACTTGGAATTTATTCTGAGAAAGGACAATACTTTTTGAAAACTGTTTTTCAAAGGGGTTCGAAAAGTGAAAATATATCTTGTGAACATATTTTTTAGATTAAGAAATAATTTGGGAAATTATTTACTGGTTGATGGTTGTTTGTGAATATAAATTGGAAGTTAAATCACCGATTATCAAAATTGGACAAATGCGTTGATCGTTTCGAAGCGACCGGGATCGATATTTATTTTTCGAAAACCACTTCGATCCGGTTTGTACGTTTCCGTGGAAAACGATTTTGGATTCGAAAATGGAGCAGTGAAGTGCAAGGGCTAGTCTCTACAAATCCAGAGGATATTTCCAAAATGATGTAATAGGAATAGTGCCTTCGGTTCCGTTCGAACCCGGGACGGACTTGTATGGATGAATGTTTTCGAAACATTGTCAGGTGGATGATGGGCATTCTAAGGGATATATTCTAAAAAGGTAACGCTTAGCATCAAGCCTCATCAAATGGGAATGACTGAAAATCAGAGGTTATGCAGCATGGCTAGGTGGGTAGCACCCAAGCAGGGTGAGGTCATCCCTGCCTAGATGTCCCTTTTATTTCGGCTTAGTGGGCGGTTGCTGATCCCAACCACATTGTGATCTCACTCGGGATTATCCAGTAAGGGGTAGTCCCGGTCTTGTGTTGCAGGGGAGCGGGCGTACTCCTCGGTACTGTGATCTAGGCCACGTACTGTGACAGGTGGTACCCTAGTGCCTAGTCATTAGTTGGAAATCCATTTTTCCTACACGCCTTGTACGAGTTTTGTTTGTATTACCCACTCTTTGGCTAGTAGTTGGAATTTAATAATGTCACAATTTCGGCTATTTCATAAGTATTTGTATATAGACCATATTATAATATCGGAGGATTTCTATAAAAATTGTTTTAGCTATCGTAAGGTAAAAACCCGACATGTTTATTTGTGGCGTGATCTTACGAGATGTTTTGTTTTCAAAAGGATTTTTGAAACTTCAATAATTAATTGGGTGTGATTTTCTCACGCTGGTATTCCAAATTGACTCGGGTGTTATTGAACTGTAATGCTCGGGTCAGACCGAGTATTATAGGTTACAGGATTTGATGCTGTGGAGCTCAGGAGACGAGCTGGATGACGAAATGTACTTCCTTACTTGTTTATATATATATATATATTCCGTTGTGTTGAGTTGTTGTGTATCCATTTGTATGTTGTTGTTGTACTGTGATTGATGTAATCTGATGATGTAATATATAAACGGATATATTTGTTTGGTGTAAAGATAAGTTAATATCTATTATATTTTATTCCGCTGCGATGGTTAGATTCTGATGCTGTTTTCTACTTTCTTCTTCTACCTCTTCTTCTTTAACCCAAATGGTTCGTATTTCTGTACAACTTAAGTTGATTTAGGTAGACTAGTGTTGACTCAAGGGGTACGGATTTACGGGTCGTTACAGTTGGTGTCAGAGCTTAGGTTAATGATAACCTTGGCTCTGGTGGGAAATTACTCAATTAGAGTCTATAGTACTCTAAAATGAGTTTGAACGTATTAATGGATATGAGCGCGTACTTGTTAGTGAATATAAATTGTTTTAATATTTTGTTGATTGGTTTATTGAGTGGCATATGTACCTTCGTCCGCACAGTCTGGACAATTGTATCGAAGGGGTTTCTAAATACTTGAATAGAACAGTTTGACACGGTATTGTTTTTAAATATGGGTGAATGAAATAATTTTACCCAAAAATATATTTTGATATAAAGAAAAGTTTTTGTAAATTATTTTAGCTAATATATGGTTGCTTGGATGTTAGAAATAATGATATTAAATTATTATCATCATTGTCTAAAAATTTAACTTGAAATTGAAAATATAAACAAATTTTAAGGGAATAAATTCATTATAAAATGAAATTCATAAATATGAATTATAAATGTAAATTATAAATTGAAATATTATCAAATGAGAATTTGTATGACCATAAACTATACAAACAAATTATAGTTAAAATTGATTTAAGCAGGATTTGGAAATTTAAAATCTTGGAGATTTGGAAGTATTTTGAAGATAAATGATAGCATTATTTTTTTAGAGGTATTTCTAGAAGGAAATTTGTTTTAAATGGATTTTGAAAGTGATATAGCATTGAATCATTTGGATTATTGGAAAATAATTCTGATGATGATGGCCGCATCATCAGTATTCATTTTTGAATTTCTAAGTGAAGGATTGCTGCCAAATTGATTCGTTCAGGAAAACCTGTTTGTTTTTGAAATTTCAAAGGCAATTTGACGGAAATAAAAACCAGGATTGGTTTAAATTTTTGAGAAGTGTGATTTGTGGTGTTGGAGATTTCAAAATGATTTGAAACCAAAAGCCGGGTGTTTAAAAATTCTGATAAGATAGGTTGTAAGCTTATAAATTGAGATGATTTTTTAAATCGGGAAATTTATATACGCTTCGAATGTTGGGAATTTAAATTTAAAGTGAAAGGCTAAAAAAAAAATGAAATTAACTTGGATTGGGGAAATAAAAATTTAACTGGATTGAAATTAATTAAATAGGTTGAAAATAATATCCAGTTGTATTCAAATTAAGTTGAAATCGAATCGAACTAAATAAATCCGAGTTAAAATAAAATTTAATTGGAATAAAAATTCAATTGAGTCATTGAAAGAAATTAGATTCTTACCTGAGTAAATGGAAAATAAGTTGGATAAGGATTGAATTGAAATAAACAAATCAAAATAACTTATAAGAGAATTAAAAATCCATGGAAATAAAATATGCTTGGGTTATAAATAAGCATAGGCTTGAGTTAAAAAATAAAGGAAGAATATATTCAAGCCTATAACGAATGGAAATGTGTAAAATAATAAGTTGTGACTTATAAAATTTGAAAGTGAAATAGAAAACCCAAAATAAATATTTTTGATAAATTGGAAAATAAAATAAAAATCTAAACTTGAATTATTAAATAAATTTGAACATAAGAAAATTAAATGAAGAGATTTTGAAATTAAAATCAAGTTCTGGATTATAAGTTGGGGAAAGAGTATTTAGATAATGAAATATGTAGTGAGAACTCAATGCAGTTAAATAAAAGCTGAATTGGTGAGTTAATATTGAAGTTTAGAAATAAACTCAAGTTATAAATCATATTCGACTTGAATCATTAGTGGAGAAAATATATTGGAGGTGGCCTTGCAATTAATTAAATGAATGGAGAATGAAATTGAATTGTGAGTTCATGAAATTGGATGGTAAATTGAAAATGGACCGTGGATTCAGAACTTGAGTTATAGATTAAAATTCAACTTGAAGTGTTAACAAATTAAATATAATTGGAAATGTGTCGAATAAAGGAAAATGTAATTGGATTAAAATAGTAATGGTTTGAATTGCAAATATAATTCAAATAAGTAGAAATAAATTGGAAATGGCCTTGTAGTCAATTGAATTAGTTGAATCTGGAAAGTTAAATTTTATAATACTAATCAAATGAAATTGCAGATTTGAAATGAAATTTAATTGAGAGAGAATTAAGTTGAATGGAAGAAAAAGATTTACTCGTAAGATGAAATGAGCTTAAGTATAAAATTGAAATAAATTAACTTAAGCTAAATGAAAGGAGGAGAGTTGAATTGAAATCAACTTAAACTAAGTTTAATGATATTGGATTGAATTTAAAACCAAGTGAAAATAAATTTGAATCGAATTAAAAATAGGTGAGTTACAGATAATATTTAATGGAATGAAATTTTTAAATGAATAATTGTGAATGGAATTTAAACAGAAAGTGTCGAGCAAGATCAAATGGATGTGAATAGAACCTGTTTGAATAATGAAACTAGTTTAGTTAATAAAATGAAATGCAAGCGAATGGATTCAAATTTAAAATGCAATGAAAATGAGAATATATGGATTGTGAGTAAATTTAAAATGGAATAGAATTAAGTATAAATTGAGTTGAAATCAATTTAAATTGGTTATAAAACATAAGTACTGATTTATTCACATAGATCTCGTCAAATTGCATAGAATAAATTGTCATTTGATGTAAATGGAAGTAATTAAAATTCTATGAATTGTTAGGAGTAAAATAAATTGATTTTGAGAGCTATTGAATTAAATATGAGTTCGGTTTGCTTAAAAATAAATTAAATGTAAGCTTGCGAGTTGTTAACCTTTCAGATTAAATGAAACGATATGTGATTGGTTGTAAGCAATTAAAATCAATGTTGGAATATTTAAATTGCTTATAAAAAGTGTTTAATGGGCATTTCTTTTAGAATTCATGTGTTTAACTATTGCAAGTAAGTGAAATGTTGTTAAACTTCATATATTCGGCACTTACATGTTAAAATTGAGTAAGTACAGGTACCTGGAAGCTGTGTGGCTGGATTTTGGTTGCGCTAATTGCTAAAATAATAAGCTGTTTGCTCAAAAATGCTAAATAAGGTACGCCTACGCAATAAAAATAGGAAATATGAACTGTTTTTGGTTTTTCCGACCGGGTGGGTCGATGTATATATATTTACCTCTTTTGTCAAATTGCAAAAGCTCCTCCATACAAAGGAGACCCAGCCAAAATTTTTTGGAAATTTTGAGAGTTAGAAAGAAATTGAAAATTTTTGGGAAAATTTTGTTAACGAAAAAACGATTTCTAACTGGAAACTGAAATAGATTTGTTAACGAAACTAATTTAAAATAATGTCATGAATTAGTTATAAATGAAAAATAAAATTTAAATATTTAGAGTTAAAGATAAATTGAATTCAGACAGAAATGAAAGAATCAATTTGAATAGAAATAGATATAAACTAAAGTGGTAAGGTGAAAATAAATAAAGAAGCATATAAAATACTTATACTAACTTAAGAGGGAATGGTGAATTCTTAAATGAAAAATTGATACTACTAATATAATCTAAGTCAATATTTGAATGAATAGCTATTGGCATTTTGTGAAAAAGTCGATAAAATGTTTTGGGAATGTTGTGATTGGATATTATTGCTAAATAAGATATGCAGATATTATAAAGGGAAAGGAGAATTGGTTTTGATTTCAAAAGATAAATTTGAATTGCTCGACAAAAAAGTATGCGCTTAAATTTCTATATGAAATTTGATTGGGTTTTTGATCGAGCCACTTGGCTTTTTATTTTCTTTTGGAATTTGGGAGTCCGTAGAGGCATTTTGTAGTTGTACCGAGCTAGCCGCACAAAGGAGACGCTGACAAAAAATTTCGAAAATTTAGGGAGTTAGAAAATTTCTGAGAAAATTGAGATAATCTAAATTTGAATTTGAATTTGAATTTGAATGGATGAACAAGTAAAGTTATTCAGAAAATATGTAAGTTTTTGGGAAGTTGGTTGAAGTAATAGGGGGACTTTAATAAAAGATATGTTATGGCAAGTTGACAAAAACTGTTTGGTTTTAGGGAAAATAGTTAATGGGTATCGGACCATTCTTTCTAACTAGTAATTTTGGGGTCGAAAATCTTTTAAGGGGGGAGGAATGTGACGACCCTGAATTTTTGAGCATTTGAAATGGGGATATTTAATTTATTTTAAATATTTGAAAGGTTGATTTTAACTTGAATTCAAATATCACTATTTATTTGATAATTAAATTATTGAATTTGAAAATTTGAAAATTTGGTAAGATGTTGAATTTGGAGTTTTAATCCTATTACAAATAATTAGAAGAGATAATATTGAAGATAATAGAAGTTTTAAAATTAAATTTAATAGTGATTTATTCAGTTTTGAAATTTCAACGTTTAAATTGAATTTAAAATTAGCCATCCGAGGCACAATCTCGGAATTCGACGAAACCAGTTCCATTGGATCCGTAATATTGACTTATTACCTGATTTCAAATTTCGGAGTGTTTAGAGTTGTTGTGTGAGTGTACGATATATAAACGCGCTTAAATCTATATTGGAAATGTAATATGAAAATAACTGGTCTTAAAAGCTATCTTCTCCATACGATCGAATTAGGACTCGAAACCTTTTTCGTTGTGGTCGGAATGGGGGTTTAACATTGAAATGCCTAGCGGCATGCCCTGATAGGAGATCAGAATTGTAAGCTATGGTTTCGTGACGGGAAAAATAAAAATAAAAATAAAATAAAATATATAGTTCAATATTTCAAAACTGAGTCTCCATCAGCATTTTCTACCTTATTCAATCATTGTAGCTAAACCTTTTCAAACACGCCTCCTCACTTTTTCTTATTCCAGCCGAAGAAAAAGAGCAAAGAAGCAAATCCAACCCATCTTCTAACCTAAGCCACTCACTTTCCCTTTGATAAATAGGCCTTCTCTTTCTTATGCTCAAATAGACTACCGAATCAAATTTCCCTCTTTCATCTTTTCATTTGCGAAGGGTATTTAAATCGCGACTTCCATTTCTCTAATCTTTCAACCAAATCGAGGAGCCGATGCAAGTTCGAGCTCGCGAGTGGGGCCACATAGAGGGAAGCTCGTGCTTGGATCGTTTGAGCGCGTGGATGGTGGTACGGGGGCATGGAATAGTCGATATGATTTTGGGGATGGAGGCGGGTTGTGCTCGTCTGGTGAGGTCGTTTAGGTGGTCGCTTGAGGCTGAGAGGCGGTGACGGGTTCTCTGGTGAGTCGCGGTTGGGTTCAAATCAGTTGTCGCGAAGCCGAGGTGGGTAGCTCGAAGGCGCGCAGCGAGTTGAGGGGGTAGTTGAGCATCTCGGGTACGATTCTCCAACAGCGACGAGAAGATGTTGGCGCGTGGCGATTTAGGGTTTCGTGGTGGTGAACGAGGTGTCGCGTCATGTGGACGAGGCAGCGAGGCTGTAAGGTATTTGTGTTTGTTTTTGATTTAGCTTGATTTAATAATATATGTATATGCAGAAAAAATGTTGTAGGGTTTATGAAGATTTGATTTTTAGGTATAAGTAATTTCAATCTAATAGTTTAATTTTAAAATAAATAGATTTGAAGTTTAAAATTGTTTTAATTTCCTTATTTGACTATTTAAGTTACTAAGTCATTAGTTAATTAAATTTGAAAATGGCAATTAATTTTCCAATTTGTTTAAAATGTTAATAAATCATATAAGTATTTATACGAGGTCCAAAATTGGGAGATAATGGTCGAGATGGAATTGGATTGCCAAACGTAAAGCAAAGGTGAGTTAATCTCAATCAGTTAAATTTAAATTTGAATGATTAAATTTAAATAATTGTTTGAATGATTAAATTGATTGATGTGCTATAGTATGGTATATTTTGGAATTGGTATTTTATGTTGTGCTAACGTCTGTGGATGTAGGGAAAACAGGTTGGAGGGATCCAACTGGACCCCTCAACATTTATTTAAATTATTTAATACCCTCTATTGTGATTATTTGATATTCTATGATGAGTTATATTGGAATATTGAATGTTATGGTTGATTGGATATATTTGGGTATAATAAATTACCAAAAATATATAAAGTGGATTTTGGAAAGAAAATAAAAGAAATGAATTTGTAAGTAAAATAATTATAGGAAATTTGAATAAAATTAAGAATTGAATTGAAAAGAAGTAGAATTAATATGAAAATAATAATAAATAACATCGAGTATGAAAGGAATTTTAAATAAACTGAATTTAATGAATGGTAAACTTAAGTTATATAAATTAAAGGAATAAATAATTATTTTAAAATTCAAAGTTTAAATTTATTTAAAGGGATTAAGAAGTAATTTGAGAAATCAAAAATTGGTATTCTCAGTTAAAAATATTTTATATCATAATTAAGAAATAAAATCTGAAGATTATAGATTTTGAAGTAAAAGGGAGTAAATTGGGAATCAATTTGGAAACTGATTTAAGTGTTTGAAATTGAAAATTTAAACAAGATTGTGAAGAGAAGTATATTTCTCTGGATAGCCAAGTACGTTCAAAGTTAATTTTTAAATATAAGTAAAAGCTTTAATGTTGTTTTAAGAAGCATGCTTTAGAAAATTTATTATTTCTATTCTTTTAAATTCTAAAGTAAATATCTTTCAAATCTATTATCGTAGTAATTATTTAAAATGGTAACTTAGTGTTTTGTTTTAAAGAGTGAGAACCTAATTTATATTTTATAAAGTAACCTTATTTTTAACTATTCATATAGTATGTATTTTTAGCTAATTATTGAAGTAGTCTTAACTTAAATATTTAAGAGTAAATTCCAAAGTAAGTATTTTATTTTTAATCTATTATCGTAATAATTATTTAGAGAATGATTTGGTATTTTAAAGAAGAAAATCTAATGTATAGTTATAAGGTAATCTTATTTTAGTTATTTCTAGAGAATTATTTTAAATTAAGTATTAAAGTAATTTTTCGGAATTAAATGTTAAATATATTTTACGATAAAGTGTTTTTAAATTATTTTAAAAATCTAAAGTTTTGTGTTGGTGATTCCAGTGGAAATATAAATACTTGGAATTTATTCTGAGAAAGGACAATACTTTTTGAAAACTGTTTTTCAAAGGGGTTCGAAAAGTGAAAATATATCTTGTGAACATATTTTTTAGATTAAGAAATAATTTGGGAAATTATTTACTGGTTGATGGTTGTTTGTGAGTATAAATTGGAAGTTAAATCACCGATTATCAAAATTGGACAAATGCGTTGATCGTTTCGAAGAGACCGGGATCGATATTTATTTTTCGAAAACCACTTCGATCCGGTTTGTACGTTTCCGTGGAAAACGATTTTGGATTCGAAGATGGAGCAGTGAAGTGCAAGGGCTAGTCTCTACAAATCCAGAGGATATTTCCAAAATGATGTAATAGGAATAGTGCCTTCGGTTCCGTTCGAACCCGGGACGGACTTGTATGGATGAATGTTTCGAAACATCGTCAGGTGGATGATGGGCATTCTAAGGGATATATTCTAAAAAGGTAACACTTAGCGTCAAGCCTCATCAAATGGGAATGACTGAAAATCAGGGGTTATGCAGCAAGGCTAGGTGGGTAGCACCCAAGCAGGGTGAGGTCATCCCTGCCTAGATGTCCCTTTTATTTTGGCTTAGTGGGCGGTTGCTGATCCCAACCGTGGGGTGATCTCACTCGGGATCATCCAGTAAGGGGTAGTCCCGGTCTTGTGTTGTAGGGGAGCGGGCGTACTCCTCGGTATTGTGATCTAGGCCACGTACTGTGACAGATGGTACCCCAGTGCCTAGTCATTAGTCGGAAATCCATTTTCCCTACGCGCCTTGTACGAGTTTTGTTTGTATTACCCACTCTGTGGCTAGTAGCTGGAATTTAATAATGTAACAATTTCGGCTATTTCATAAGTATTTGTATATAGACCCTATTATAATATCAGAGGATTTTTATAAAAATTGTTTTAGCCATCGTGAGGTAAAAACCCGACATGTTTATTTGTGGCGTCGTCTTACGAGATGCTTTTATTTTCGAAAGGATTTTTGAAACTCTAATAATCAATTGGGTGTGATTTTCTCACGCTGGTATTCTAGACTGACCCAGGTGTTATTGAACTGTAATGCTCGGGTCAGACCGAGTATTATAGGATACAGGATTTGATGCTGCGGAGCTCAGGAGACGAGCTGGATGGCGATACGTACTTCCGTAATTGTTTATATATATATTCCGCTGTATTGAGTTGCTGTGTATCCATTTGTATTATGTTGTTGTTCTATTGTGATTGATGTACTCTGATGATGTAACATATAAACAGATATATTTGTTTTGGTGTAAAGATATGTTAATATTTATTATATTTTATTCCGCTGCGATGGTAAGATTCTGATGTTGTTTTCTATTTTCTTCTTCTACCTCTTCTTCTTTAACCCAAATGGTTCGTATTTCTGTACAACTTGAATTGATTTAGGTAGACTAGTGTTGACTCAAGGGGTACGGATTTGCGGGTCGTTACACTTGTCCCCCCTTTCTTTTTCTTAGCCAACATGTTTTTAGTGCCTAAGTGCTGATGCTGCTCCTAATGCACTTATGTTTTCTTAAGGCATCTTTTATTATAAAATTACATAATAACTCACATATATGTATATATATACACCAAGTATATATACAATTACATGATTTTACTTATCTGCAAATGGACGTGAATACTAACTTATTTACAAATGTGTAAATCAATAAACAAAAAGTGTTCATAATGTTTCTTATGACTTTTAGCAAACGAAAAGTCGAAAATTTAAATAACGAATTTTGGTCACATTTTCGATTTTTCTTCGGACTATATATTTTTCAATATAAATTTAACATATATTTTACCGTCATTATTCAATATTTAAAAGAGTTTTGTTTTGATTATAAAATATATTATTTTAATATTTGAAATTAGTTAAATATTCGTAAATCAAAGCATGAAATTCTGGGTCGTTGCATGGTCAACATATAAAATTATTTTGTAGGGAATTTATCTGACGTACTGGGAATTTTTAGAGGGACCAATGGGATTCCTTGCCACTATTAGTCTAATTTCTATTGTATTCCTAGTATATGAATGGTTGAATTGTTGAATATCAAAAATTGATTGTTGACCTTATTGGTTATAACATAGTTATATGTTCAGCTTAACCCTTGTAATGATAAAAATCAATAACAACATTGGTCAAGTGCACAGTGCTATTGGCTTCGATTTATATTTTGAAAATATCATCAATTTCCATTTGGGTTGAAATTGTTTTTGATTTGGAAAATAATTTTAAATCCAACCTTGGGATTTTCTTTTAGAATATTTTTATATGAGTGGATTTTAAACTTCTCTATTTTATCTCAACCGTTTTATTTGTCTTTTCTACATCATTTAGAAATGTTTTAAAGTTTTTTAACTATCATTTAATAATGACTTAAAGTTGTTTAACTATTATTTAATAGTGATTAAGTGTTGTTTGTTTTATTTAATAATTTTTAAAAATATTTATTAATATTTTAATATTGAAAAGTTATTTATTTAAACAATTGAGATTGTTTGAAGATAATAATAATTATTAATGATTTGTTATAATAAGGTTTTTGAAGATTAATTATTAATTAATATATTAATAATGGTTGAAATTATTAATTATTATATTTTGAATTTATTTATTATTATACTAATAATGTTTTCAAGTAAATTAATTATTTCATTAATGATGTTCTAAAGGAAATTAACCGTGTTATTAATGTTGTTAAAAATTTAATTTGTTATTCATTTATGATGTTTAAAGTTAATTAATTTACCTGATTAATTGTAGTTATAAATAATAAATTGATTTATGAAGGAATTTCATTTAATAAAGAGTTTATAAATGAAAATTGGAGTTTTGTATTTATAAATGATTTTTATAAAGACTTTGTAAAGAATTTTTATAAAGGGATTTTAGAAAATATTTTTACAAAGTAATTTTAAGAGGTATTTTTGTAAAGGAGTTTTATAAAGAGTAAAGTTTTATAAATAGGTTTGCAGATTTACAATTTTTTTTATGGATTGATGAAATGGCTTTATAAGTGTTTTAGAAATTAATAAAAATAGTTTTATCAATTATTTTAGTAATCCATAAAAGAGTTTTATAAATGGATTTATAGATTTATAAAAAAAGGATTTATAAATGGTTTTAAAGATTTATAAATGAATTTTTATAATGATTTTTGAGTTGTATAAAAATTTTAAAATAAATTGTTTATAATAAGGAATTTTATAAATTGGGTAGAGATTTTTAAAATTTGGAAAGAAGTTCATAAGCAATCTTAGATATTTATAAATAGACTTGGAGATTTGTAAAAAAGTTGTACAAATAGGTTGGGAATTTATAAAAGTGACTTTTAGGGATTTATTAAAAAAAGGGATTTATAGAAGTAATTTTATAAGAATGAAATGAGATTAGATTTCTCTTCCTAATTTTTGTAGTGTGGACCTTCGTTTCATGCTTAACACTGAAGGAATAACGTTTATGTTTATATTTATCTCTGTTTCTTTTAAAACAATATTTGTTAAATCCTTTTGAAAAGATTTTGAAATAAGAAATATTTTATAATGTTTTGTGAATATACTTATACCGTTGAGATAAATGTATGAATACATTTTCTAAGTAGTGTAACGTTTTTGTGAATATACTTATACCGTTGAGATAAGTATATGAATATCTTTTAAATAATTAAAGGAGTAAAAATGGTTTGTGGGTGTACCTTTGTAATAGTATTTTGGTATAAGTATTTACAAGGTGATTTCAATTAATAAAAGGATTAATTAAAGTGGTTAGTGGTTGCTTATAAACCAATATAGGTTTTCCTTATGGAATTAAATCCCCAATGTCATTGTTGTTTATTTGATAGTTAAATAGTCGACCATCAAACTTGGTCAGTTTTAAATTATCGTTGTTGGTTCGGAGAGACTGGATCGAATATATTATCCGAAAACCACTTCGAACCTGCATAAACATTCAAATTGGACTATCTTGAAGATGATTGAAGATGGAGCTTTTGAAGTGCAAGGGCTACTTGCTACTAATCTAGAGGGTGATTCTAAAAGTGGATGTAGTGGTGGCGATACCTTCGATTTTATTTAGATCCAAACAAACTTGTATGGATGAATGCTGACATTGCATTTCTGCTTGGAGGGTAGTGTTAACATTCCAAGTGAATTGCAATCTAAAAGGTGAAACGTAACCTCAAGCCTCACTCCCAGTAAATGACTAAAGCAAGTACATGCGGAAGGGCTAAGTGGGTCGTTCCCATTAGAGTATGATTATCCCATATCTAATGACGATATTTATGTATGCTTCAGGGCTAGTTATGGTTATTTATCAACTATGGGGTGATCATATTCGGCGCTATTCAGTATGGGGTAGGGCATGTCCTGAGAAGTAGAGGTGCATCGTGTTGTAGCCTCCCGTACATTTTATCTAGAGGTGTACAGATTTGTTGGGTAGACCCTTACCCTTTCACGGTTATAATCCATTTTCCAATACGAGCCTTCGGACTTGATTGTATACCTATGATGCTGTAATTTAATTAATGTAACAATTTCGGCTATGTTTCAATATTTATTTTGAACTCTAGACATTATTATAATATCAGAGGATTTCCTACAGAAATGTTTTGGTTATCGTAAGGTAAAAACCCTTCAGTGTTCATGTGATGTGTGGTTTTACATGATACCTTTATTTTAAAAATATTTTTATAACATTAAAATTCAATTGTGATGTGTTTTCTCACGCTGGTTTACAGAGTAATTCAGGTGTTATTTTATTATAATGCTTGGGTCAGATCGAGCATATTTAGATACTTGGAGCTTCAGAAGATGAGCTGGGTGCCTCCAAGTCATACTCGCGTACATTCTATTTTCCTCTGTATATTATTGGTTGTAATTATCAGTATTTGTGAGGACTAGTTGTTATAACAGTCCAGGTTGATGATTAGTTGATTAGTTTACTCTGACTGATGTATGTATATTGCAATTTTCTTTATAAAGATCCATTTATATTATATGTTACTCGTTACGATATAAGATTCTGTTCTGCCTTTTTTCCCAACAATTTGTCTTTTCGGCACTTAGATGTTCAACATATGAATGCCATAGATATATTAGTGTCAACTTCTAAGGATCAAAAAGGCGGGTCATTACACAGTCCTTGTGGCGGGACCAAAGGCTTCTCATCCATCTCCCATGGATAGCTGTTAGAAATAGGTCCAGTGGCGGGATTAAAAGCTTCATTGACCGTCACTCTTTGGATGGTTTCTTTGGCTAGGCCTTATGGTAGGATTAAAGGCTTCTCATCTGTCACCCTTGGATGGCTGCTTTAACCAGGCATGCGGTAAGATTAATGGCTTAATTGATCATCACTCTTTGGATTGTTACTTTGGATAGGCCTTGAGGCATGACCAAAGGCTTTGGGTCTTTTTTGCATTTCATTCAAAGTCCGCTTTATTTGAAAATAGGGCCTTAATTACTAACTTTATTTCTTATTTTTTCAAACTTCATCTGCCATTTTTCCTAATTCTTTGAAAACCCATATTCAGCAAATTCTTGTTACTCTCCCTTCCTTACATAATTTCAGTTTTCCCTAACAAAGCTTTACAATCATTAATATGGTGCTTGCTTGCTCTATGATAGTGGTAATATTATCCTCCTTTATGTTTCTCCTCTTCTTAAGATTTTCTTAGAAATCAAATAATTCAATCTTTCCCTTGTGAGAAAATACTATTTCTTGAGAAATACAAAAGGGAGTGACAATTTTGATCTTCGGTCCCCTAGTTTTGTGATTCCTTTACTCGCTTTGGTTCCTTTTTCGTGGATTCATAATTACTTTATGGTTCTCATCCAATCTCCTTTCGTTATTCCAGAAATTCTTCCTTTTCGATAAGAGTCAAATTGACAACATCTTTCCATTTTCAAGCAATTTTATCAAAGTCATAGTTTAGTTTTGTCTCAAAAACTATTCCTTGTGCTTGAGATTAGATGCTTCATCTAGCTTAAGCAAGTATATATTTTCTAGTTTAGTATTATCTTTATGTCTTCGGTTTGGTTTCTCTCTACGCAACTAGTTTGCTAAGACAAAGATTGGCCATTTCCCTATATGAAATGGACCTAACTCTAGTTATTTGGGAAATATCATGCAATACTCTTCTTTTTTTCCAAAGTTTGAGGGGCTAAGTTCCTCAAATATATCTTTCGTTCCTCGTTGAGCCATAGAACACTTCATAAATGGTTTAGGATAATCAAATATGGCTCTAATGATCCTTGAGACTTCACTACCATGATCAAAGCTTGAAGGATACATGTTTAGTTTTGTAAGAAGGGATGGCCCTATGTTCAACTCTCAATGATAGCCACTAAATGCTATGCTAAAATTTAGGCCTTATGCAAAGTCAAGTATTCAGATTAGAAGAGAGAAAGATCCACAGTTCATGCACTTGGTCGAAGAATTGAATATGCTCATCTCTATGCAAATCAAATTAGTTAGTCTTGGGTTCAATATGCAAAACATAAGTCTCTTATCGCACATGTAAGTCATAAGTCATTATTTGTATATGTAGATCACAAATCATTATTCAAATATGCAATTAAATGTTCATAGAGAATAAATATGCAAATCAACAAAAATACAAGTCCTAGATTACAAGACTTTGATTTCAATTTGACCTAGCAGCCATTAAAATCTCAATTCTAAGCTTTTCTTACACATTTGAGAAAAATAAAAAATGAGGAAGAAGATTGTTTAGAATTGAGCCCATTCTTAATCAGGGGTACACGTCTATTTATAAAAGACTTGAACCATCAGATTCATGACATGTGGAATTTGGTTAAAATGGATGAACATGATTTACTGATGTGGCGCATGTTCGAAGTTACATATGACATACCCTATCATTTGAATAATGATGACATGACAGTGTTGATCCAATTAATGCTTGCAACAAAACTAGTAGGATATTAGTTTCATATGGATTAGTCACCATGCGGTAGCACAATAGTATCGACATTCGGTAGCTCAATTTGTCATCATTTGATAGCTTCATGTTATCACCCTTCGATAACTCGATTCGTCATCATGCGATGGCTTCAATTAATCACCTTTGATAACTTGTTTGATTATCATTCAACAACATCAAGTTACCACCCTTCGGGAGCCTTTTTGATCATCATTCGATAGCTTTAAGTTATCATCCTTCGATGGCTCTAAGATTCACCATTTGATAGTTCATAGACATCAACCTTCAATATCTCTTAGGCTCGCTACTTGATAGCTTCAGGATATTAACCTTCAGTGGATCTTAGGTTCACCATTCGATAGTTCATGATATCAACTTTCAATAGCTCTTAGACTCACCACTCGATAGCTTCAGCATATTAACTTCGATGGCTCTCAGGTTCACCATCGTATAGCTTATAGATATCAACTTATAACGCCTCCTAGACTCCTCAGTACTCGATAACTTCAAGATATCAACCTTCTATGGTTCTTGGACTCACCATTCGATAGCTTCAGGATATTAACCCTCGCTGGCTCTCGGTTCACCATTCGATAGTTCATGGATATCTACTTTCGACAGCCATCCTTTTCCTTTGTCTCTCATCTCTCGATAGCTCCAACTTTCTCATTTTGGGAGGTCTCGTTTTAACCTACAACTAGTATATTTTAGGTATAACATGGGGGATGTCATAAGCACGGTACAAATAAAATAAAGAAGCATATTGTTGTTTTAAACATGATTCTTTGTAAATATTAATGTATTCATATATATATATATATATATATATATATATATATATATATATAATCAAATTACATGATTGCCAATGTGACATACTTGTTAACACTATAAATCAATACATCGGTCGTCAAAATCATCAAAAAGAGATGTCTAATACATCAATCATTTGAGTACATCATAAATAAAGATATTAATACACCGATGATCTAAATGCACCATTCATATATATGAATATTAGGGCATCTATATAAACCCATCATCAATATCATCTACAACATCATTTGGTTCCTCATTCCAAATAGGTGTGCTATAGGGATGCTACTACTCTTGCTATAATTTCTCTATCTATATTTAATACTATTGAGTTGTTTCTCATACCACTGAACTAAGGTTTGATGCTCAATTTGAAATTGGTATATATGCACTTGACAATCATGATGCGAACTAATTATAATAAAATGTATTGCTCTGAATGCAGTTATAACTTATCCATCATGATCTAGACACCAAGAATAATATTCAAACAACTCATATGCATGACATACTGAACTCAATCACAGGAAAACTGATCAAAATAAGTATGAATTTTCCATACATTGTACAGATTTTCTAATTTGAACCAAAAAACAAGTTATCCAAGATAAAATGTTGAAAAAAGTGTAAAACAAAAAAGCACGAGCCACTTGATTATCCATGTCAAAATTATCTCTATGATTGATGATATATGTTTGTAACCGAGTAAGTGTGACTACCCCTAAAGCTACATCTCCCTCTACTTGATCTAATAAACAACTCAAAAAATGACTCATAGTCGCGATTGATCGATACCAGCCTATGATCAAACTGTCCAAACTTGATACTAGGAAGCATGTAATATCCAATGGTGTTCATCGTAGCTCAGAATTCAAATAATAAAATGCAAATTCATTTTTCCACTATATCTATGTTGGAGCCTCCACTAAACACTAGTTATCGCGTACATAAAATGTAATATAATTAAACCTACTAGACGATAATGCCTGTAATATAGTCCTCACAATATCTAGTAGTGTAGTAAAATACCGACCTATGCACACATGCCAACAACCATGAATTATGGTTGTCTTATACAATAAAAAATATTTAAAAATTATTCCGAGGTTAGTTGAGGTAGAATGATTTTTTATATCGTTGTCTATCCACTGAGATGGATAAAAAATGTATCTGAGTCACTACCAAACTCGAATCGAGAATAACCAAACGATAGATCATACATAATATAAAGAGCATGTACAACCAATATGTAACTACTCGTATTATTTGGCTGCTCTGAATATTTTCATAGACGGAATTTTTATAGATGGACTTTCTGGGACTCAGAATTATTTCCATTGGGTTTTGATGGTCCGAGCGAGCCAGAATGAGTATAAGCATTGATAATTTTGACTGAATGATTGGTAGTTAGAAGGTCGAGTTCGATTAGTCATACCATGCGACTCGAAAGGTTAACTTTCGTATCCGGTGGAATCACGTCTCGAAAATAGTTCCATCGAGTTAAGAAAATAAAGGTTTTTAACTAGGAGTGCCAGTGAGCATGCCTCGTTTGGAGTTCGTGATTTTTGCCCATGCATAGTGTCGGTACATGTACTATATAAGGACCTTACCCCTCATTTTATTTCCCAAACCAAAAATTAAAACCCTAGCCCCCACTAATCAACGCCATGTTTGCTCCGGCCACTAGAGGCCAAACTAGCCATTAGGGTCTAAAAGTGAAAGTTGGGCGAGGTGATGGGGAGCTCATCGGTGCTGGTCGATCATTGAATGGAGGAGCGGTTCCTCGTGGACTGGAGTTAAATGTAACTACGTTTTAGGTTCGATGGAGGAGTTTGCGTTGGCTACGGAGGTTGAGGCTGGCACGTTGAGTAGCTTGTGGATGGGTTTACCTAAGGCGAGGTTGTAACGAGCTCTGGTGGCTCCTAATGGCGGAGATGAATGAAAATCGAGGGACACCAAGTTGCTAAAGTAGTGGCCTAGGGTTCTCAAACGAAAATGATTAGGGTTTGATTAGGGTGGGTTAGTTACGTAATAAAGTCATCAATTATTTAATTAATTACAAATATTTTAAAGCCAGTATTTATTTCATACGAGGTTGGATTCAGCTATTGTCAGTCGCATTGGACTCGTGGAATAATTATCTATATCTTGGAATTTGATTGGTTGAGATTGGAGCCACTAGAATTTTACACTAATCAAACATTGTTCGATTTTAGATGGAACCAGAATGCTTCGATGACAACTGGAATCTTGGTGAGTTAAACTCACCTTTTGGATAAATCAGTGTATTATATAATAGATAAAATTTTACTGTTTGTATTTGGTTGAAATTATTGGCTGATTGGTTAAAATATCCATTTTGAAAAGCAGTTAGTATTTGAAATTGAAATATAGGAAAATTTATAGAGAAATCTGGATTGCTTGAAATTATGATTATTAATTTCAAGTTATACTGCTATTATTTTATTCCAGTTATGTTCCTATTAAATAGATTATTAAATGCTGAAATTTGACCATGTGGCCATGTTGGATGTGACACTTGTGAAAAGTTAAAATCTTTTTAGTGAAAAGTAATAGCATTTGTTAAGTGCTATAGTAACTATTGACCTTGATATGGTATTTTGGAAATACTATTAAGTGATTTTTGACTTGGAAATGGTTTTCGAATTGGAAAAGGATTCGAAATTGATGTTGGGGTTTTCTATGATATTTTATTTGAAATGGATTTTGAACCCCGCTGTTTTACTCCAATCTTTTGTTAGACTTTCATTATTATTTAATAATGTTTGAAGTTGTTTAACTATTGTTTAAGTATGTTTTAGAAGTTGTTTATTTATATTTAATATTATTTAAAGGTTACTTATTTATATTCAATATTGTGAAAGCTAATTTATTTAAAAAATTAATATCGTTTGAAGAGAATTAATAATCATTATTTATTAATGATGTTTTGGAATTAATAATAATTATTTATTAATACTGTTTTGTAAGTAAATTATCTTACAATAACGTTTAAAGATTTATATTTTAATGTTTTGATGTTATTAATTATTATACTAATAAAGTGTTTTGGATTAAAATATTTATTTTATTAATGATGTTCTAAAGGAAAATTGATTATGTTACTAGTGTTGTTGAAAACTAATTTATTATTTATTTATGATGTTTAAAGTTAATCAATTTATTTGATTGTGTGTATTTATGCATAATAAATTAATTTATAAAAGGAATCTCATTTAATAAAAAAGTGTACAAACATAAATGGGGTTTTGGATTTATAAAGGATTTTAAAAAGGCTTTATGAAGGATTTTTATAAAGGCTTTTTGTAATGGAGTTCTATACAGGAAAAGAGTTTTATAATTTGTTTTAGAGATTTAAAAAAGAGTTTTATAAATGATTTTGGATATTTATAAAAGAAGTTTTATAAATGATTTTGGCTATTTGTAAAAGAACTTTATAAATAAACTTGGATATTTATATAGAGTTTTATAAATAAGTTTTGGAATTTTAGTAAAGGAGATGTTCATAAATGAAAGATACTTGTTAAAAAGGGTTTATTAAAAAATTTATGAAGGAATTGAGATTTGGATTTCCCCAAATTGACATTCTTAATTTTTGTAGTATAGACTTTCGTTCCATGCTTAACATTGAAGAAATAGTTTTTAGGTTTATCCTTATCATCGTTTCTTTTTAAACAATATTTGTTTTAATCCATTTAATATGATTTTGAAAGAAGAAATCTTTCTAATATTTTGTGAATATAATTATACCGTTGAGATAAGTATGTGAATACATTTTCTAAGTAGTGAATGTGTAGTATTTTTGTAAACACTTATACCATTAAGATAAGTATATGGATATTTTTTCAAGTATTGAAAGAAGTATAAAGGTTTTGTGAATATATCTTTATAAAAGTAATTCGATACAACTATTTACAAAGTAATTTTAGTAGTGAAAGGACTAATTAAAGAGGTTAGTGGCTGCTTATGTGCTTTTGTTTTCCTATGGAAATAAATCTCTGATTTGATTGTTATTTTTATTTGATAGTTAAATAATCGACTATCAAATTTGGCTAGTTTTAAACTATCATTGTCGATTCGAGGAGACAACGATCAGATATATTATCCAAAAACCACTTCGAACTGGCATAAGCATTTGAATGGGTGACATCTTGAAGATGATGTTTACAAAGATGGAGTTCTTTGAAGCTCAAGGGCTACTTGCTACTAATCTCGAGGGTGATTCCAAAGTGGATGTAGTAGAGTAGTGCCTTTGGTTTCATTCAGATCCAGAACAAACTTGTATAGATGAATGCTGGCTTTGCATTTCTGCCTCGAGGGTAGTGTTAGCATTCCTTGTGGGAATTACTAGGAGGAATAAAGTAATTGTTACCTCACATGCCTCACACTTGGTAAATGACTAAAGTAGGGACATGCGGCAGGGCTTTGTGGGTCGCTCCCATTAGGGTATAATCATTGCCTAATCTAGAACAATATCTATGATTTTATGTGTGCTTCGGGCCAGGAATGGTAATTTGGTCGCGACCAAGGGGTGATTATATTCGGCGCTATTCAGTTAGAGGTAAGTCCGATCCAAAGTAGCCGAGGTGCAATGTGTTGTAATATTTAGTACATTTTACCTAGAGGTGTACTGATTCGGTTGGTAGACCCTTACCCTTTCTTAATTGGAATCCATTTTCCAATACGAGCCTTCATAATTGATTATATATCCATAATGTTAGAATTTAACTAATGTAACAATTTCGGCTGTGATTCATTATTTATTTTAACCATAAACAATATTATAATATCAGAGGATTTCCTATAGAAATGTTATGGTTATTAGTAAGGTAAAAACCAATATGTGTTTCCGTGCGACGTGGTCTTATGAGATACCTTTATTTTTAAAAGGGTTTTATAAATATAGAAATCAATATAATGTTTTCTCATGCTGGTTTACCAAACTGATCCGGGCGTTATTTTCTTATAATGCTAGGATTAGCTGAGGTATGTTTTAGATTTAGTTTTGGATGATTTGGAGCTTCAAAAGACGAGCTGGATGCCACGAGACATATTCACATATTTGTAATGACCCACCTTTTTGACCCTTAGGAAGGACACTTACATATCCTCAGTGTTCGCGTTCCGCTTCCTAAGCATTGGAAAGATGAATCAACATGGGGTAAACTCAAGAATAAAATAAAGCAAAATACAAAAAATACACAACAGAATGGTTATAATACAAAATGACATAGTACAAAAGGTTACTCCTTACATGGAGCTATCTGAGTTAAAAAAAGTACTACATCTAACAGATTTGAAGCTATACATTCCGAGTCATCATTTTTGGATATAAAGTACATCTTCATAATCATATAGGGGAAAGAAATAACTAGATAACTTACAAGCTGCCTGCCCGATCATCGTCTTCAAAGAGCTCCAAAGAGAAACCTGCTACTCTCGGACTACTTAAATATAATTAAGTACCTGAGAGTTTAGGGAATATAAACAACTCGGGTCGTACAATATATCTGGTATGAGTAAAACTCTTAAAAAAAGACAATGTATTCAACAATAATATATCGGACCATGCCACTAACGCGGAACAGGTTTTCTCCCACATAAATAACAACCAAACAAAAGAATGGAAAAGAATAAATAGGAAACAAATCCAAATATAGATGATGGAAAATAGAATAAAGATCTAGACTTGAATGATGGAAGTAGTTTGAACAAAATCCAAACTGGACAGAATGGATGAAATAAGATAACAGTCAAAACTTGATAGAATGGACAAAACCTATAATTAGCAGCATGAAGAGTGGTTGACTCTTCCCATTGCAATTACAGAAAAACAATGCAAAGGTTTGAATCAAATAAGGAAAGAAAAATTTTCCAATAAATGACCAGGAAGGTGCACCATCCTTGAAGTATACCTCTAGAAATATACTTCCAAGAAGCTCATATACTTCGTGACACTCCTCAAACAATACCAAACCAGACCCCGTCGAACATTACCGAGTATCCAAATATTTCACATCTAATAGTGCTACCAAATCCAAATCTAAATGAGATGTGAAAGTACCTTAATGGGTAACCCACATAGCTTGGCTTCCTCTCGCGCTTTAGATTTAGTCATTTCTGACTTAGGATAACAAAGCTCAACGGAGCCACACATCGTATTAAAATAAAAATAAAAAATAAGCGGAAGTAATCGATATCTAAGAAACCAACAATCGAGGACATAAAACGATCGACTATGGAAATTATTTCTTGTATACTGACCACCATTCATCGAATTCAAACCTGTACTCTTTCTTGGTTAACAATAATTTCGGACAAGTCAAGGTAGTGTTACCTCAAAGTCATGTCTCATGATTATTCTTAACTTTTGAAATAGCGCCAAGTCTACTTCTTCGATGTTTAGTGCTAATTATAAAAATAAATTGTTTCCATATAAGTGAACCACTTTACTGAAATTAATTCATTTCGATAAACGAATCAAACATTATCTTTTATAAACCCATATTCATGCTTGGCTTCACATTACAAGTATTAACTTTAAAACACTTTGTTAAAGAGCTTACTAACTCCGAAACATCATTATAAAAAGGATTAAATAACTTACACACATCCTTATGATATTGATTAATTAACTTTAAAAGTTCATTAATTCAGTTGATGAATTTACTTCAGTAGCCTTTAATCCAAAAGAAGTTAATCACTTTTAAACACCATTAATTTAAATTAAAAATTAATTACAATTAATAAAATATATAAATAATTTATTATCATTAATTAAAATGAATAACAAATTCAAATCATCCTTGTTGCTTTCATAAATTTACTTTGAGACTTCATTAATTAAGTTGATAAATTAACTTCAAATGCCTTTAATTGAAAATGGCAAACCACCTTTAAAACATCATTAATTCAGTTGAGTCATAAATTTAAATATAATTAATTAATTATTTAATTAATTAAATCTCATTATTTAAAAATGATTTATTAATTATAAACATCAATAAAGGAGAGATTAATTAAAGTTATAACAAGGTTATTAACTTTAAAAATCATTTATTACAAAGATTTATTAACTTAAAAACATCGTTAGAAAATTGATTGATTAAATTTAATCCATCATTATTGAGCAATTAATTATCCTTAAACATCATTGCATAAAATGATTAATTAAATTAAACCTTCATTAACCAAGTAATTAGTTAAATTTAAAGCACATCGTTAACTAAGTAATTAGTTAACTTTAATCCGTATTAATTAAATTAAATACTCATTTTTAAAATGGTTAATTTCCTTTGCAAAAATCATTAGTCAAAATCTTTCTTAACTTGTAAAACAATTCTTAGCACAAAGATTAAACAAATGGTTTCTAAAATAGGTGATTTTCGAAAGTGCCGATATTACGACTATCATTATACGGGTGGTTCAGATAACAAGTTCAAGGCATTAACTATAACGACCCACTTTTTTAAATAAAAATTGACAATATACCACACATCTCAACTTAAACCATTCAAAAAAGAGGATTGTTAATTGGGTAAATTAAGAAAGGCAAGAAAAGAAGAAGAAAACCAACATAGAATCCCACAACAGAACGATAAAATATAATGATCAAATAAACAGTTCATGCAGCTGTTTGTATTATGCATTTGATTATATTCAATACAACATTTATCAGAGGTATATACACACACACATCAGAGATACTTAATAATGCAGCAAACAACATGATGCAGGAATACTAGTAGTAATAATAATACCAAATCTTCGTCTTTATCCTCCAGAATAAATCTTCAATAAGCTGAAAAACTCAAGACTGACCCGAGCGTAATGAAAAGAACAAAACATTTCAGTCAGGATTAAAATATCGTTATGTAAGTCAAATGATATCGCATATAATATGAGGGTAACGACGTCAGAGATGTTTATGGGATTTTATATCACTTATTCAGTGTATAGCGTGCGTGCAATAACCCAAGAGATGTTACGGGATCTTCCATCTCTTAAGGATCCGTCAAAATATTTATATGTATTAGAATACGCTCTATATATAATGTCTAGTCAGTAAAATAAATATATTTCTTAGCGTTAAGGCTTTACATTAAACCCCCTTAACGCGTTTTTAAGCATTGTCGTACAGTTTGCATATAAAAACACTAGTTAAACGGTCGGTGGATAGGGATGCGCTGTGATACGACAACACTAAAGCAAAATCGTATGGGTATTGTATGGGGATAAAAGTATGAAAAGGCATGTGAGGCAATGCCCAAGGTAGGATACTACCAGTTTGGGTCGCAGGGCTGGTGGTAACGCATTATAGCCATGACCGCCCACCGCATCCATCCATCCCATTGCGAGTCTAAGGGAGGCTATTCCAATCAAGATGCACCAATCGAAACCAAAAACAACCAAAAACAAGGGTAATATTATGGACCGAGTCCGAGAAAATGAAAGAACAGATGTCTGCTTGGAGTAATTAGCCCACTTGGCCTATTAAGCCATCCAATTTTAGTCATTTTGGCACAAGTACCGGAGTCTATCCATCATCGTTCTCTTTCTCCAAATCCAACAATCACCGTAAAATCCAACCACTTCATTCTGGAGTCTCCTTCGCGTACAATGTTGTTAAAGTAGTTCCAGTATCGACAAAGAGTATGTCCATATTTGGCCCCGGTCTCTTTAACAACTAAATGCCGTTTTACACACTGGTTGGCAATTTTACATTTGAAAATAGTTCATACTTGATATCAAAATATCATATTCGAAACCAAATCCATTTCGAAATCATCATATTTACTCAAAATATACTATTTCAGTTAAAAATCATTTTCGCCTTAATATCTCAATTTCGATTCCAAAATTGTTTCGAATTTCAGTATTGGGTTATAACTTCATTTAACCCAATTCGTATTTAAATTCATGATTTAAAATAAATATTCGACCCTTGACCAGTTTGACATTTTTGGGAAATAGTTTGAAATAGTTTGAATAGTTTTAAAAAGTTTAAAATTTTAAAATAGTTAAAAATTGTTTATATGGTTAAATTAGTTAAAAATAGTTTGAATGGTTAAAATAACTAAAAATAGTTTAAATATTAAAATGGTTTATATAGTAAAATAATTCGAAAAACCAAAATAATTTAAATATTTAAAGAATATAGATTTTAAACAGTTTATACTAAAATAATCTACTTGAAAATAGTTTCAAAGTCAAACAATCAAATTCCATTTCTCAATTCGAATTAACTTCGATTCCAGTTTATATTCAAATCAATTTCAATTTCGACCTCAATTCAAATTAGTTCAATTCAATTCCAATTTGAATTAATGTCATTTCAATTCTCAAATTTTAAACAGTTCCATTTATATAAATCCGAGTTCGATTTTCAAAATATCGATTTAAGTCACTTGAATTAAATTTAACTTCACTATTAAATTGAAAATCTAATTTTCAAATATAATTAAACTCCAAGCTCAATTTTTAAATATCGTTTTATATCACTTTTACTGAGTAATATTAAAAGTTCGAATAAAAGTTAAATCCTTTAAAAACAAATCAATTTATGAAATTCAATCATATTTCGATTTTAACTTCAAAATCTCAACTTCACTTAGTTAACAATTTCATCTAGCCAAAAGTTTATTTCAACCTTCCAAACTCGAATTCGTGATTAATTCGATTTGTATAAATTAATTTTTATTTCTTTAAAATCAAAACCATTTAAATAATCAAATCATAGATTTTAAAATCATTTAATTTAACTAATCCGGTGTCTATATATAATTTTCCATCCTATGGCCAAGTGATCAGTTATTTCAATTTAATTTTAAGGATGGATATATATCATTTGAATCGAAATCACAATGTCATAGGCAAATACATTTCAACCTATCTCTTAATTTATTCGAAATAATTAAACTTGCAGTTATATACACTGTAAATAATATATAGGGTGATAACATGATATATATATATATATATATATATATATATCAACAAATAAACATCCAAACATCCAAATATCAACCAATTTGCATCAATCACAATCAATCAAACAAACAGACAATATAATTCACGATAGTTTCATAGCTGTTAATATTGGGTAATTTACAGGCGATTCAATTTTAATTCCAAATTTAACTGTCAATATTAATTTTTAACGTTTAATTCAAATGACAATCAAATTTATCAAACAACGACCAATAAATTCATATCACTTATAAATTCAAATTTAACTAGCATAAAATATTTTAGTACGTTGTGAGCATTATAAAAAAATCAACTTGAGTTTTCAATTTCAAATCAAATCGAACGACATTCGATTTGACCAAGTTTTTTGGCTATCTCCAATGAATTCCAATCTAGCTCCATCGCGTCGTGCTCGTCGCCATGATTCCACACCGCTTGTTTCATCCAATTTTGACCTCGTATGGCAGATATACAATTTATAAGTTTCATGAATTTAAAAATATATAATTAATTACAAAATCATTTTTTTATACAACCTAATATCATGGCCGTTCGATCCCTAGAATGAGATCTGGATCACCAATTCTATTTCTTCTTCATCCATACGTAATGCGGCCTTCAAGAGATATGCACTCGAATGAACCCAACTATGTCTTTCTTCAATCGATCACATCTCCTTCCTCTATCATCTAGCACTCGATCCAGGATCACAAATTGAAGCTCTATGCGAGCACTAACTTCAGCCATAACCTAGATAAACTCAGGCTCTCCTATGCACAGAAAAACATGCATGAACGTGTGATGAACGAGGCTCAATTTTTCCATAAATCGACGATGATAAATCGAATCCCCGTTAGACTTAGAGATCTCACTACGCTCTTCATTTTTCTGGTTGATAATTTATCATATAGACCGATGGAATTGGTGAAATTTAAGGGGGAAGATTGAAGAATATCGGCCATTAAATCCTTTAGTGGAGGCGCGGCTGTCTTACTGGGGTTTACTGTGTATATATACGCGTACAACCTTATTATTTTAATATTATTTTCAACCTTTTTTAGACAAACTCCAAACAAATAATGTTTTACCCTTGTTCCGAACACAATGAAACATGTTTCGAAGCCTAATTCGATCGTATGAGGATGATAACTTTTTGAACCCAATTAAAATATATAATTTTCGTTATTTAGTTTAAACGCGTTTATATTCCGTACGACCAAACGATAACTCCAAATGCTACGAAATTTGATATCCATTAATAATACACTATTACGGAACCAACGGAACTAGTTTCATCGAAATCTATAACTGTGCCCTGGGTCGCTATTTTAAAGTCTCGATTATAATATAAAAGCTCCAATTTATAATTATTCACTTTTAAATCCAATTTTAAATGTTAACAATCTTCATTGTTGTTTAAATAAAAATTAAATCAACTTCTAACTTCAATTTTAATCATATTAAATTCTTAGTTCAATTATTCAAATAATTTTCATTATTAAATTTAAACAATTTAATTGTTCAATATTCAACAAATTTCAGTATTAGATTTTAAATGAATTTTAGTTATCAATCGATTACTTTATTTACATCTAATGAATTTAACAATTATTTAATCCAACTATTGATTGTAAACACATCCAATACACAACATTACCTTTCAATACTTGTTATTACTTAAATCTTTGAAATTAGTTTATTTTGAAATTTTATTCAAGTTCATATCCAATAACTTACATTCAAAATCATTAAATTTTATTTTAACCATTTTTAATTAATAATGACATTAAATTTAATATTTAAAATAGCCAAAAATATGGTTCATTACATTAATATTGCTACCAAAAATTACATAGCAAGGGTATGAACACATGTACATTGTGCTTTACAATAATACAGCATATATCTAATGTGATATCCCGGAATTTCACACCCAATTTAAATATGATAATCTATATAATAAATTAATTTGAATTGATAAATTTGTTATTTTATTCAACAACAAATAAATGAATGGTAAATATAAATTTATTCTTATTAAAAACTAGTACATATATAAGGAATTGAATGTGTTAAGATTTTATTCAAACCAAATTGATTTTTAATTTGATTTTTTTTTAAATTCAAATTGTGTTTGAATTGATATATTAAAAGATTTAAACTATGTTAATTTTTATTCTAAAATTATACTTGGAGTACTAAGTTATATTCTCATAAATTTAACTATGTTATAACATTGGTTTTATATTCATTATTTAAAAAGGGAAATTGATTTTTCTAAGGATTTAAATATAAACATATATAAGAGAATCAATTAAGTAAATATTTAAATTTTATTTTTTTTGCATGAGATAAACACATGTTAACATCTAAGCTTTTTAATGAAACATGTGTTAGGAATTTAACCATTAATTTGACAAGTGTCATAATATAAATTTTCTTTTCTCTAAATTTTTATTAAATAAATTTTTCATGCATACTCTCTCATTTTACTAAAAAGAAAATTTTCATTTCTTCTCTCCAAAAATCTGAACCTCTTCAATTCTTTTCATCTTCAACCAAATTTCTGCAACAATCACAAAGTTTAGCATCAACTTATGCAAGATTTAAAGCACCAACATCAATTCATCTCAGTTTTTAGAAGACTGCAGTTCACATAATTTGTTCCTGCAAATTTGAATCTTCATCAGAAAAAAATAAGGTGAGTAAATCTTTAAATAAAACCTTAAGTATAAAAGTTGTATGTTGAATGTTAGTGATGAATGCTTGCATGTTAATTGATTTGTGAAATGTTGTTTACAGTTTCAATTATTTGACTGTGCATGTTAATGAAATTGTGATCCTCCATTGCATCAAGATCAAAGCAAATTATCTAAGCTAACTTTAAATTAAAATATGGTATGGTGATGTTGGATACATATCTTCAAATATATATATATATATATATATATATATATATAAGTTAAAGTCAATATGATTAAAAATATACATATTGATAATACTGTATACTGCAGACAGCAAGCATATGCAGTAAAACAAAAGAAATCTCAGCATGTAAATTATGTTAATTTTTGATGAATCAAATATATATGTGGAATATATAATGCATGTTATGAATTTTCAAATTGAAATCAGAATTTATAACTTGAAATTGAATTTGAATTTTGAAGACTACTGTATTTGGGGCTTTTGTAAAATTCTCAAGCCTGGATTGATTTTAGCTTTTGAAATTTAAATTGAAGCTTCGATAGATGTTGTATAACACTAGAAAAATACAAATCGAATTTATTTTGCAGCATAGAAATTGGAATTTGGGTTTGTAGGGTTTTGAGTACTGTTTTTGGGAGCTTCAGTGTTTCGATCGCGAGATTTATAGAAGGGACCGAGCTTCATATGGTTTGAGGAGGAGTGACGTGTGGTTGTTGTGCACGCGTGGCCGGAGTTTGGTGCCGGAGTAAGGTGAGATGGTCGTGGATGATGGGGTTTTCTCTTTGCGTCTGCATGTTTCGAATTTTGGCTCGAGCACTCAATTTTCGTTTGAGTTCGAGTTGTTGATTTTTGGGGTGAGATACTGGAACAAGGGACGAAGAGTAGTTTGCGCATATGGCCAGCGGTGGTGATGGTGGCGCGGTGGCATTGTGCAGGTGCACGAGGACGTATGCGTGTGTTAGTGCGTTTCGTGTGTGCGTGAGTTGAAGCTTGAGATTGCGCTCGAGTTAGGCTCGTGTTTGGGTCGCGTGATTGTCGTTTGTGGCTCGGGTTGAATGGTGAGTTATTGCGTGGTTGTAGTGTTGGGTTCAGGAAAGTATGGTGAGAGGTAGGAAGGAGATGGAGTTGGGTCTGTGTAGTGATATTGGGCCGGGCTTTAAGCTAATTTATGAAGACAAGTTTAAACTTGTTTTTTTTAAACTTTAATTTTGTTTTAAGTTTAAGTTTATTTTGAATACTAAAATAGGTAAGGGTTTTAAGAGGAATGAACATTGATTTGTTGAAGTTAATTAGATTTTGAAAATTTAAGTTTACTTAAATTAAATAGTAATTTAGTGATGGAATTAATTAGTTAATTTTGGTTAATTAATTGTTAAGATTAAATTAATCACTTATGAATTATTTAATGGATAATTAAGAATTAAATTTAATAACAATTAATTAATTTATTAATTTAAGGTTAATTCTTAAGTAATTAATAATTGATTAATAAATTGATTAATGATTAATAATTTAGTGATTAAGAAGTTAATTAATTAATGGATTAAGAGTAAATTAATTAAGTAATTAAATATTAATTAATTTATAATTAATAGTGAATTAGTTAATGATTATGCCTTAATTAATTAAATAATTAAGGTTAATTAAGGAATAATTAATCAAGTAATTAAGATAAATTAATTTGTGATTAATTAAGAATTAATTAAGGTACTTTAAGAAGTAATTAAGGTTAATTAATTATAAATTAAGGGTTAATTAATAACCAATTAAGGAATGATTGATTTTTAATCAAAGTTTAATTAATAAATAATTATAGTAATTAATTGATAATTAAATAAAGATTATTAATTAACTAAGTAGTAGTTAATTAATAATAAGATAATTAAGAGGTGATTAATTAATTAAATGATTATGATTAATTAATTAATGTTTGGTTAAGCAAGATTAATTGATAAATTCTTAAGTAATTAATTTAATTTAAATTAATTAAATTGATTATGATATGAATTGAGTAGTGCTTGCTTGAGAATAATAGTTTGTATTGATATCTGAATATGGTTGATATCTGTTGAATGATAGTTGAGTTATATTCTGTGATGAGATGTTGCATATCTGTGATAGATATTGTTTATTATCTGTTGATAAAGTTGTGTGATGCTATGTTTAAAATCTGAATTGAATTGTTTAAACTTTTAAACAACTTGGACCTAAAAGACACGCCTTGGATTTCGATGAGACCGGGATCGGGTTTCCATATTGGATATCCGAAAACCACATCGATTCCAAATAACGTTAGGTCGTGAATGTTATGTGAAGAGTGAAGACTCGAGGTGTAAGGGCTATACGTCAGTATAACTCTGTGGGTGATTCCGTAATAAGTTGACGGAATAGTACTTATAGATTCGAGATGGAGAATCAGAGTGCAAGGGTTATCGTCGTTAACTATGAGGGCGATTCCAAAATGAGTGTAACGAGATAATGCCTTCGGTTTCGTTCGAACCCGGAACGAACTTGTATGGATTGAATGCTTTCAGATCATCGTCAGGTGTACGATGAGCATTCTAAGAGATGAGTTCTTTATTAAGGTAATCGTAACCTCAAGCCTCATCAACCGGGAATGGCTAAAACAGGGGAGGTGCAGCAAGGCTTCGTGGGTAGCCCCCACTTGAGAATGAGATTTACCCCTGTCTAGAAGTCCCTTATTATTTATTCGGCTGTGTGGGCAGTTGTTGGCCACAACTGCGGGGTTGTCTTGTTCGGAACTATCCAGTAAGGGATGGGTCCGGCCTTGTGTTGCAGAGGATCGGGAGTGATCCTCGGTACGGCGATCTAGGCCCCGTACTGTGACGGGCGGTACCCCAGTAGCCCTGCCATTGATGGAAACCCATTTTCCCTACGAAACCCTATGGTTTTGATTGTATTACCCACTTTCGTGGCTAGTAGCTGGAATTTAATGAATGTAACAATTTCGGCTATTTTCTATTTACTTGAAAACCCTAGACCCTATTATAATATCACTGAATTTCCTATCAAATGTTTTGGTTAGCGTAAGGTAAAAACTTACCCATGTTTATTTGTGGGAAGTCTTACGTGATACCATTTGTTTGAAAATGATTTTTTTAAAAGTTAAACAAGTTTAACTGATTTACTCACACCAGACCCATGTCTGACCCGGAGTTTATTTTGTTTTTCATAAACTCTTGGGTACTCAAATTATTATCAGTAGCCAAGTGATTAGGTTTAGATTAGAATATGTTTTGGAAGCTGGAGCTGGAGTCCAGACGTACTATCTATCTATATTCGCTGTAGTGGCATTTTGGTGCTATGTTTTGAGTTGTATGGGTTGGGAAACTCTTATGAATGGCTGATGTAATGGAATAGTATTATTTTGTGAACTCTGATATGTAAATTATGAAGGGATATATGTAATATTATATTTTGTTCGTTTCCGCTGTGAGATTCTGATGATTGTTGTTTCTTTTCTTTCTATCTTTCTATTTCTATCTCTTTCTTTTCTTATTGATGATACGTTTTTCTATGGAATGAAAGACGGGTCGTCACAGTTGGTATCAGAGCAAAGGTTGAGAAACACCAAGGCTCTGAAGTAGTATCTATATTGAGAGTGCGTATTTGTAATTTTCTTATAAATATATCTCTATCTAAATTGATTGGATTACCTGTTCAGGTAGCCAATATGAGTTCAAGAGGCCGAAGGGGAAGAGTTGTTGGAAGTGCATCAACTGGTAACAGAAGAGAGCAGACTGATGATGAGACTGTTAATCCAGTTACGTCTCCAGCCAGTTTTGCTGCATTATGCAAGGACTTTGTACATCTAGGAGGGAAACCATTTCAAGGATCAGAAACTATAATAGAAGTTCAAGCATGGATTCTCTCGTGTGAGAAATTTTTTAAGAGCATGAGGTTATCAAATGAGCAGAAGAGAATAATGGCTGCGTGGCAATTACAAGGAGGTGCTGCAGTATGGTGGAATTCAGTGACTGCTAATATCTCGGAGGATGGTATGTCTTGGGAAGAATTTAAGGAGATGTTTGAGGAAAAGTATATGCCCGCTGTAGGAAGAACTCGGCTTTATCAAGATTTTCTGAATCTGAAACAAGGGAATATGTCCATAGCTGAATACGAGACAAAGTTCAACGAGTTATCTTGCTACGGACCAGGACTTATAGACACACCTCTTAAGAAGAACGAGATGTTTGTCCAGGGGTTGAGGCCTGAGTATCATGAGAGAATGACTGCACATCTGAAAGGGTCTTTTGTGGAGCTTATTGATATGGCATTAAGGTATGAAGACTTGATGAAGAAGAGGTCAGTGACACAAGTTGCTACATCAGGAGGGAATTCTTCTAACCATAATAAGAGGAAATTCAATCTTAACTGGAAGAAGCAAAACAAGAAGAAGTCTGGGAACAATAATGAACCCCGAAAGTGTTATATTTGTCATCAAGAAGGTCATCTGGCAAACAAGTGTCCCAGCAAAGGATCTCAGCAGCGGCGGCAGCAGTATAGTGGACCAGGGTCAGCCTTAGTTCAGAAGTCTCTTTGCTTTAACTGTCACCAACTGGGGCACATGATTAGGGACTGTCCGCTCCTTCATAAGGTTCAACAGAACAAAGTATTTGCTTTGGAAGGCGCACCATCAAACTCATCGAAGGGCAAGGAGTTTTAGAAGGTACTTTACTTTTAAATGGAAAATATATTAAAGTCTTATTTGATTCTCGAGCTTCTTTAAGTTTTATTTCCCTGGGAACTGTAGAGAATTTCTTACTTATCCCTAGTATCATAGACAATCCCATTTGTGTATCAAATCCTATAGGAGGGGTAACTAAATTGGATAGGATTTGTAAAGATTTGAGAATCTCCTATCTATCCCATAGTTTTTCATGTGATCCTTATGTATTGGATTTTCAAGGTTTCGACCTTATATTGGGAATGGATTGGCTTGACAAATATAAGGCTATCTTAAATTGTGATGAAAGAACAGTTTCGTTGGAAACTGATCTAGGTAGGATTGCCAGAGTAATGTGTGATAACTCTGGAATCCACTTGTGTAGTCTTTTACATGGAGTGGAGACTTCTCAAGAGGAGGTTGTAGATATTGAAGTAGTCCTAGGTTTCTTCGACGTATTTGAGGAAGTTAAATGTTTGCCTCCACATCGGGAAATAGAATTCCGTATAGATTTGGTTCCTGGAGCAGTACCTGTAATTCAACCTAGCAGGAGGATGGATCCAAGAGAGAGGGAGGAATTAGTGAAGCAAACTCAAGATTTATTGGAGAAGGGTTTGATTAGACAAAGTTTTTCCTGCTGGGGTTCTGCTGCAGTTTTTGTCACCAAGTCGGATGGGTCGCTAAGGTTCTGTGTAGACTACCGTGAATTGAACAAGGTGACCATTCGGAATAAGTATCCTCTTCCTCGCATTGATGATCTCTTCGACCAGCTTCATGGTGCATTTGTCTTTTCTCAGTTAGATCTAGCATCAGGTTTCCATCAGTTAAGGGTAGCTGAAGACAGTATTCCCTTAACCGCATTTAGGGGACCTAATTGTTTCTATGAGTGGTTGGTTATGCCTTTTGGGTTAACCAACGCTCCTGCTTATTTTGTAGATCTGATGAACCGAGTCTTTAGAGATGTTCTGAATAAGTTTGTTTTGGTCTTCATCGATGATATTTTGGTTTATTCTAAATCGGAAGAAGAGCACAAGCAGCACTTGAGAATAGTTTTGGAAACTCCGAGAAGGCATGTGCTGAAGGCGAAATTTTCTAAGTGTCATTTTTGGAAATATGAAGTGAAATTTTTGGGCCACATTGTTTCTGGTGAGGGAATCTCTGTAGATCCTGCTAAAGTTGAGACTATTCTGTAATGGAAGCAGCCTCGGACTCCTACAGAAGTTCGCAGTTTTCTTGGTTTGGCCGGTTACTACAGGAAGTTTATTAAGGATTATTCTAAAATCTCTTCTCATCTAACGAAGCTGACAAGGAAGGGAGCTAAATTCAAGTGGATACCGGAATGTGAGGAAGCTTTCCAGAAACTGAAGACTAAATTGACAAGTGCTCCTGTATTGGCTATTCCTGATGGTAAGAGCAAGTTTGAAGTGTATACTGATGCCTGTATTGTTGGATTGGGAGCTGTGCTTATGCAAAATGGTAGAGTTATTGCGTATGCGAGCAGGCAGTTGAAGCCACATGAGAGGAACTACGCTACGCATGATCTAGAGCTATTGGCTATTATTTTTGCTCTAAAGATATGGAGGCGTTATCTTTTAGGAGAAAAGTTTGAGTTATTCACGGACCACAAACCATTGAAATATCTTTTCTCTCAGAAAGATCTTAATCTAAGACAGCAGCGATGGGTTGAATTCTTGGCGTCATACGATTTGGATATTCTGTATACTCCAGGGAAGGGGAACGTTGTGGTAGATGCTCTTAACAGAAATGCGGTTCTTTCTCTTTTGGAAGTGGTTCCATCTCTTCTGGAAAGGATTTCAAGCAAGCAGGAATCTGATAGTAAGTTAAGAGGAATTATCAGAAGAGTTAAGAAGGGGCAGTGTTCTAGTTTTGAGATGATGATCAAGAAACGCTAAGGATTAACGGAAGGATCTGTGTTCCATATGATAGAGATCTGCGTCAGGAAGTCTTATCTGAAAGTCATCGTTCCAGATTGAATATCCATCCAGGAATCTCAAAGATGTACAAGGATATGAAAAGAATCTTTTGGTGGAAGGGCATGAAGGAGGATGTAGCCAAATTCGTCAATAATTGTGCTACCTGCCAGCAAGTGAAAGGAGATCAGCAGAAGCAAGCCGGTTTGTTACAACCTTTGGAGGTCCCGACATGGAAATGGGAGATGATTGCGATGGACTTCATCGACTGTCTGCCTAGAACTAAGACGGGTAATGAAGGAATATGGGTGATTGTGGATCGTCTTACCAAGAGCGCCCATTTTATTCCAGTTAAAGCAACCCGTACTGCAGTTTATTTGGCATAAATTTTCTTGAAAGAGATTGTGAGATTGCATGGCATTCCAGTCAGCATTGTAAGTGATCGAGATCCGATTTTCACCAGCAAATTCTAGGAGGCATTGCAATCAGCTTTGGGAACTAATTTAAGATTGAGTACAACATATCATCCACAAACAGATGGGCAAACAGAGAGGCTTAACCGAATTCTAGAAGATATGCTGAGAGCCCGTGTATTAGATTTTGGAGGATCATGGGAGGATCATCTACATCTAGTGGAGTTCTCGTATAATAACAGTTATCAAGCGAGTATCAAGATGACTCCTTATGAAGCATTATATGGAAGACCATGTAGATCTCCAGCTTGTTGGATAGAATCGAAGGACCGTATTGTGCTTGGACCAGATTTGATCCGAGAAGCATCTGCTAAAGTCGAGCTGATCAAGAAAAGAATGAGGGCTGCTCAGGATCGACAAAAGAAATATGCTGATAAGAGACGAAGACAATTGGAATTCAAGATTGGTGATCTAGTCTTTGTCAAAGTTTCCCCTATTAAAGGAGCTGTAAGGTTCGGAAAGACAGGGAAACTCGCTCCGAGATTCATTGGTCCATTCAGAGTTCTCGAAAGGATTGGTGTTGTAGCATACAGGATTGAATTGCCTGTCCGGATGGCTGGAATTCACAATGTTTTCCATGTATCTCATCTATGGAAATATGTGCACGATCCATCTCTTATTGTGGAGCCAGTTGTGCAGGAGGAATTGGAGGTTGAGCCGGACTTTTCTGTTGTCCGACATCCTGTTCAAATTGTTGATCAAGATGAGAGGCACCTCAGAAGCAAGATTGTGAAGCTTGTTAAAGTCCAGTGGAGTGAGGATCCCAAAGATTGTACCTGGGAGACTCTGGATTGTATTAGGAAAGCTTATCCGGATATGTACCCGGATAGCTAGTAGTGTTTGTATTAGATGTATGTTTGTTTGGATGTTTTGTTTGATGGTTGCTTATGTATGGATGTTATGTATGTTTGAAGTGTTGAATAAAATGAAATTTGTGGATTATCTTTGGTTTAAATTTCGGGGACGAAATTCTTTTAAGGGGGGGAGGATTGTGATATCCCGGAATTTCACACCCAATTTAAATATGATAATCTATATAATAAATTAATTTGAATTGATAAATTTGTTATTTTATTCAACAACAAATAAATGAATGGTAAATATAAATTTATTCTTATTAAAAACTAGTACATATATAAGGAATTGAACGTGTTAAGATTTTATTTAAACCAAATTGATTTTTAATTGGATTTTTTAAAAAAATTCAAATTGTGCTTGAATTGATATATTAAAAGATTTAAACTATGTTAATTTTTATTCTAAAATTATACTTGGAGTACTAAGTTATATTCTCATAAATTTAATTAAGTTATAACATTGGTTTTATATTCATTTTTTAAAAAGGGAAATTGATTTTTCTAAGGATTTAAATATAAACATATATAAGAAAATCAATTAAGTAAATATTTAAATTTCATTTTTTTTGCATGAGATAAACACATGTTAACATCTAAGCTTATTAATAAAACATGTTTTAGGAATTTAACCATTAATTTGACAAGTGTCATAATATAAATTTTCTTTTCTCTAAATTTTTATTAAATAAATTTTTCATGCATACTCTCTCATTTTACTAAAAAGAAAATTTTCATTTCTTCTCTCCAAAAAACTGAACCTCTTCAATTCTTTTCAACTTCAACCAAATTTCTGCAACAATCACAAAGTTTAGCATCAACTTATTCAAGATTTAAAGCACCAACATCAATTCATCTCAGTTTTTAGAAGACTGCAGTTCACATAATTTGTTCCTGCAAATTTGAATCTTCATCAGAAAAAAATAAGGTGAGTAAATCTTTAAATAAAACCTTAAGTATAAAAGTTGTATGTTGAATGTTAGTGATGAATGCTTGCATGTTAATTGATTTGTGAAATGTTGTTTACAGTTTCAATTATTTGACTGTGCATGTTAATGAAATTGCGATCCTTTGTTGCTTCAAGATCAAAGCAAATTATCTAAGCTAACTTTAAATTAAAATGTGGTATGGTGATGTTGGATACATATCTTCAAATATATATATAAGTTAGAGTCAGTATGATTAAAAATATACATATTGATAATACTATATACTGCAGAAAGCAAGCATATGCAGTAAAACAAAAGAAATCTTAGCATGTAAATTATGTTAATTTTTTATGAATCAAATATATGTGTGGAATATATAATGCATGTTATGAATTTTCAAATTGAAATCAGAATTTATAACTTGAAATTGAATTTGAATTTTGAAGACTACTCTATTTGGGGCTTTTGTAAAATTCTCGAGCCTGGATTGATTTTAGCTTTTGAAATTTAAATTGAAGCTTTGATAGATGTTGTATAACACTAGAAAAATACAAATCGAATTTATTTTGCAGCATAGAAATTGGAATTTGGGTTTGTAGGGTTTTGAGTACTGTTTTTGGGAGCTTCAGTATTTCGATCGCGAGATTTATAGAAGGGACCGAGCTTCATATGGTTTGAGGAGAAGTGACGTGTGGTTGTTGTGCACGCGTGGCCGGAGTTTGGTGCCGGAGTAAGGTGAGATGGTCGTGGATGATGGGGTTTTCTCTTTGCATCTGCAGTTTCGAATTTTGGCTCGAGCACTCAATTTTCGTTTGAGTTCGAGTTGTTGATTTTTGGGGTGAGATAGTGGAACAGGGGATGAAGAGTGGTTTGCGCATATGGCCAGCGGCGGCGATGGTGGCGCGGTGGCATTGTGCAGGTGCACGAGGCCGTGTGCGTGTGTCAGTGCGTTTCGTGTGTGCGTGAGTTGAAGCTCGAGATTGCGCTCGAGTTAGGCTCGTGTTTGGGTCGCGTGATTGTCGTGTGTGGCTCGGGTTGAAGGGTGAGTTGTTGCGTGGTTGGAGTGTGGGGTTCAGGGAAGTATGGTGAGAGGTAGGAAGGAGATGGAGTTGGGTCTGTGTAGTGATATTGGGTCGGGCTTTAAGCTAATTTATGAAGACAAGTTTAAACTTGTTTTTTTTTTAAACTTTAATTTTGTTTTAAGTTTAAGTTTATTTTGAATACTAAAATAGGTAAGGGTTTTAAGAGGAATGAACATTGATTTGTTGAAGTTATTTAGATTTTGAAAATTTAAGTTTACTTAAATTAAATAGTAATTTAGTGATGGAATTAATTAGTTAATTTTGGTTAATTAATTGTTAAGATTAAATTAATCACTTATGAATTATTTAATGGATAATTAAGAATTAAATTTAATAACAATTAATTAATTTATTAATTAATTTAAGGTTAATTCTTATGTAATTAATAATTGGTTAATAAATTGATTAATGATTAATAATTTAGTGATTAAGAAGTTAATTAATTAATGGATTAAGAGTAAATTAATTAAGTAATTAAATATTAATTAATTTATAATTAATAGTAAATTAATTAATGATTAAGCCTTAATTAATTAAATAATTAAGGTTAATTAAGGAATAATTAATCAAGTAATTAAGATAAATTAATTTGTGATTAATTAAGAATTAATTAAGGTACTTTAAGAAGTAATTAAGGTTAATTAATTATAAATTAAGGGTTAATTAATAACCAATTAAGGAATGATTGATTTTTAATCAAAGTTTAATTAATAAATAATTATAGTAATTAATTGATAATTAAATAAAGATTATTAATTAACTAAGTAGTAGTTAATTAATAATAAGATAATTAAGAGGTGATTAATTAATTAAATGATTATGATTAATTAATTAATGTTTGGTTAAGCAAGATTAATTGATAAATTCTTAAGTAATTAATTTAATTTAAATTAATTAAATTGATTATGATATGAATTGAGTAGTGCTTGCTTGAGAATAATAGTTTGTATTGATATCTGAATATGGTTGATATCTGTTGAATGATAGTTGAGTTATATTCTGTGATGAGATGTTGCATATCTGTGATAGATATTGTTTATTATCTGTTGATAATGTTGTGTGATGCTATGTTTAAAATCTGAATTGAATTGTTTAAACTTTTAAACAACTTGGACCTAAAAGACACGCCTTGGATTTCGATGAGACCGGGATCGGGTTTCCATATTGGATATCCGAAAACCACATCGATTCCAAATAACGTTAGGTCGTGAATGTTATGTGAAGAGTGAAGACTCGAGGTGTAAGGGCTATACGTCAGTATAACTCTGTGGGTGATTCCGTAATAAGTTGACGGAATAGTACTTATAGATTCGAGATGGAGAATCAGAGTGCAAGGGTTATCGTCGTTAACTATGAGGGCGATTCCAAAATGAGTGTAACGAGATAATGCCTTCGGTTTCGTTCGAACCCGGAACGAACTTGTATGGATTGAATGCTTTCAGATCATCGTCAGGTGTACGATGAGCATTCTAAGAGATGAGTTCTTTATTAAGGTAATCGTAACCTCAAGCCTCATCAACCGGGAATGGCTAAAACAGGGGAGGTGCAGCAAGGCTTCGTGGGTAGCCCCCACTTGAGAATGAGATTTACCCCTGTCTAGAAGTCCCTTATTATTTATTCGGCTGTGTGGGCAGTTGTTGGCCACAACTGCGGGGTTGTCTTGTTTGAAACTATCCAGTAAGGGATGGGTCCGGCCTTGTGTTGCAGAGGATCGGGAGTGATCCTCGGTACGGCGATCTAGGCCCCGTACTGTGACGGGCGGTACCCCAGTAGCCCTGCCATTGATGGAAACCCATTTTCCCTACGAAACCCTACGGTTTTGATTGTATTACCCACTTTCGTGGCTAGTAGCTGGAATTTAATGAATGTAACAATTTCGGCTATTTTCTATTTACTTGAAAACCCTAGACCCTATTATAATATCACTGAATTTCCTATCAAATGTTTTGGTTAGTGTAAGGTAAAAACTTACCCATGTTTATTTGTGGGAAGTCTTACGTGATACCTTTTGTTTCAAAATGATTTTTTTAAAGTTAAACAACTTTAACTGATTTACTCACACCAGACCCATGTCTGACCCGGAGTTTATTTTGTTTTTTCATAAACTCTTGGGTACTCAAATTTTTATGAGTAGCCAAGTGATTAGGTTTGGATTAGCATATGTTTTGGAAGCTGGAGCTGGAGTCCAGACGTACTATCTATCTATATTCGCTGTAGTGGCATTTTGGTGTTATGTTTTGAGTTGTATGGGTTGGGAAACTCTTATGAATGGCTGATGGAATGGAATAGTATTATTTTGTGAACTCTGATATGTAAATTATGAAGGGATATATGTAATATTATATTTTGTTCGTTTCCGCTGTGAGATTCTGATGATTGTTGTTTCTTTTCTTTCTATCTTTCTATTTCTATCTCTTTCTTTTCTTATTGATGGTACGTTTTTATGTGGAATGAAAGACGGGTCATCACATCTAACATTTCATAACAATATAATTAACTTTAGCCTTTAACATTTGGTAATGCTTACTATATGCAAGCTAGCTTCCAAATGCGACAACTTTTTTGCAACATGAACCAACCTTATTACTAAACCATCATGACACATATGCAACAAGCATTCATAGATTAATAATATAAGCATTAAAATGGTTTATAACTTTGGTTATAAGGATGGAGTTTTACTCACCTAAGCACTTACTAACTTTACCAAATTACGACAAATCACTACAACATCTTGCACTAACTTCAAGGACACCTCTCTTCACTTGAACTTGGATATTTTGGTCCCTAACTGAGCTACTTGGGTTTAGCCTTGGGCGGTTATAGGCTCGGCTAACTTGAATTTGTGGTTTATAGGCTTTATTTTGGAGAGTATTGGTATTATAAGTGTAATGGAGTAGTTTAAGCTAGTTTTTAAAGTGTTTTGAACTAATTTTTCATTTAGGAAATTAACTAGGAAGCCATGGAAGCTCTCTCTCAAGCTCTTAAGAATTTTAGAAGTGGAAATGAAGAAGTTAGAAAGTAAAGTAGGAAACATGAAAAGGTGGGAGTAAATATAGGCATAGAAAGTGCAAAATTACCAAAAGACCCCAAAGGACACAACCTCCGCTCAAAATGCTCCTCATGTCTCCCCCTCCTTCATCTTGCACATGTTGGTCACCAAGTCACATATCCCTAAAACGTGTTAGCTCCATTATATGTGTACTCAGGTATGGTTTTGAGGTATGACATGAGAAATTATTAGATATATATGTGTGTGTGTGTATTCATATTCTTATAAACTAATGCATAAATGGTTACATCAAATATTAATTTAAACTAAGCATGATTATTTATCGCTAATAAATTACTTATCTTATCACGCATGTGCATATATGTGTGACATATGTACGCAAATGTACACAACATTTTTCGACGACTATTCGATGCTAAAAAGTCGTAATTTCGAAAAACGATTTCCTACCACATTTTCTGTTTTTATTTAAACTAACTATTTTAATAAACATATTTTGAAAATGATTTTGACATCATTAATTAATATTTAAAATATTTTATTTTTTATTAAAATATATTATTTAAATATTTAACAATGATTTAAATATTCAAATATAAACTGATTAATTTACGGGCCAGTACACTCTTCCCCCTTAAAAGAATTTCATCCCCGAAATTATTATGAAGTGGAAGTAGTAATGACCAACCTAAGGAAAAAATCAATTTACTTAATTGGTTTTCAGTAAATCCGGTTAGTTATATTTTCCTTAGTTATACTATTTCTATCATAAACAAATGCAATATAAACACTATAACCACTATATGCAATCATGTAACATTATGCAACCAAATGAAATGTAACAAACATATGCAACAAAATACAGAGAATATTCTGTAGTAAATTTTATGCATCCAATATTTTCAAAATACTTTCTAAATTTAGAACTAAATGCTCGGGTTTTATATTCAAAAATTTATTTTCTAATTTCTTGAAAGAGAAGTAAATCAAAAACCCAGATCAAAATGTCAAGGAGGGGGTGTTCCTAATAAATCATGTTAAACTCTAAAATCAAAACAACGTGGAGCTTCCAGTGGTATTCCGGTTCCTTCTAAAACAACAACTAAAGAAAACAATCTATTTATTTCTCAAATTTTCCCAAAAATCACTTTTCAAAACCACCATGATTTAGGTCCTAATAATAACAATTCAAAAATCTTGATCTATAAATTTTAACTCTATAAACTATGGTATATAAGATCACCCAATCAATCAATGCGGTCAAATGAATCATAATCCGTAAAGGAAAAATATAACAATTAACATTACTTAAAATGTCAAATGACTAACAAACAAATCTTAACTTAGGTTTAAAACTTTATTGGTTGCTTAAGAATATAAATAATTTACTATGTTTATCATTTTGCCCATCCACCTTGGGTTATTGCTTAAAGGATTACCTATGCTTCTTCAGACAAAATTGAAAGTCACTTTCTAAAATTATTGGTTTCTTAACTATACCAATATTTCTAAATCACTTTAGTTTGCATCTATAATTTTATTCAATACCAAAATTGTTTACGAATCGCTTCATAAATTTTGCCTTAATCATAAAAATATTATATAAAGTATTTTCTTTATAAAACATCAAATAATAACTTATTCCACTTTATTTACTTATATAATACTCTTTTATATTCTAAGGGTGCATACATATACAAATTTTATTTTACTTTTCACAATTTAGGTGATGATCTAATTAAAATTTGGGTCTTTTAAGACTAATTCAACCTCTCGACCTCTTTAACTCTAACCTCTTTAACTTAGATTGTTAAACTGGATGATGTTTATGGGTTGACCCAAAACAATAAATAGTTTACACTACTTACATTTTTTAAACAAAAGGTATGGTTTCAATAAAATAATGTCAATTAAAATTTTCCTACCTTTTTACCTTAAGGGTTATAATGAATGATGTTTATGGACTGATCCAACAACAATAATTAGTTTATACTGCATAGATGTTTAAAAAAACCTATGGTTCTGATAAAACAATGTTATCAAAACCTTCTTATCCAATCTAACCCATTTAAATCAGTGTTAAATTATCCCATATATTATTTAATGGTAAAATTCATTTATCAAAACAATCTCTTATCAAAAATACTTTTTTATTTGGAAATCAATGCCTTTTAATGAAACTTAAAAATTATGTACCTAGTTGTTTTTTAATTTGAAAAATCATCTTCGAAAACATCTCCATATTTTTATTTATAAGATAACTTTAAATAAATTATTTACAAAAAGTCACTTTGAGTTTGTTCAGAATTGAACTCATTTTGATCCCACAATGTTAAAAAGAATAATTTACTAAGTACTCCATAATGTACGCCTAATCTAACATCTGTTCGTCACTTAGAAGATTATTCAGATTACCATAAAACTAATCGAAAGGTTTATTCCTTCCTCGAATTATCCTAAAGAAGATGCATTCCATTTAAAATTTCTTTTCCAAAATATTTATACTTAAAAATATTTCCAATAATACCACCATTACTTTTATCAAAATCTTTTAAAATTATTTTAAATAATTCCTAGATATAAATATTTCAAAAACTCATTAAAATGTTCTTTTAAAAGACAAATTTATAAAAGACAAATTTACAATACTAAGTGTACTAAAACAAAGATAAAAAACAATTGTCTTTTTAAACTATAAAACCAAAACAAATTACACTAAGATTTATTTTTAAACAATTACTTTTAAAGGAATTTCTCATTTATAAACATCATTTATAAATTTAAAATAATATTAATCGTCCCGGGGGATGATTTATAAAAAAATTTGAAAAATTTATAACCATATAAATTCTCTCAAAGAAAATAAATCAAATTTAAAATCTTTTATTAGATTTAAAATAACAATGATTATCCCAAAATATAATTAATCACATTATAATCTCTTTTATTTATCTAAACCAATATTAATTATTCCGCAAAAAAGTTAATCAAACTTATAAAATGATTAATTATATTTCAAATATCATTAATTAAATTGATTTAGTTAAACTCAAACATCATTAATTAAGATGATTAATCAAAACACTATTATTCAAAAAGTTAATTAAATTTAACCAATAATTAAGTAAAATGATTAAATAAAGTTAAATTTCAATAATTAAGTTGATCTAATTAAATTCGAATCTCATTAATCAAATAGATTAATTAATTTAAACATCATTATTTAAAATGATCATTAATTCATAATATCATTATTTAAAATGATTAATTAAACGTAAAACACCATTAGTTAAAAATGATTAACTAAATATAAAACAACGTTAGTTAAAGTGATTAATTAATTTAAAATATCATTAACCAAAATGATTAATGAATTTTAAACATCCATTTTTGTGAAAACATAGACAAGGTTTTAGGGGATGATATTTAATAAATGACAGTATAGCGAAAATTTCTATAATGACACTTAAACGGTTTAAATGGAATATCCAAATTATTTCAATTAAATAATCAATCAAACAAATCTAACTTATCATCTAATCAATCAACAATAGTTTATGGCATGACATATGTGATATCGTAAATTTTGAATGTGAGTTAAACTCATATTTAAATAATTCTCCTTTATTGTCACTAAATTTTTTCATATATTTATCCTCTAAATGTATTATCCTATCATATACATTATATTAAACAACTTTTTTATCAAATGTTTAAGCTTGGCTTAACACCGTTAAAAGATAATTTTCAACTTAACCCTTTCAACGAACATCTTATAGTAAAACTGTGAAATTGACCACAAGGGATTCGTTCTCAAGGTTCCTTAATTTCTACTTACCTAACCTATACCTTACTGTGGAAAATTTCTTACAAACTAATTCAACAGCAGTTAATGCTCAAACTGGACGAGCATAACCAAACAAATCTTAAATTGCAACAATAAAATATTATCGTTTTCTAATAATCAACTCATCAATATAACTATATTAATTTTTGAAAATCCCTTTTATATATATAAAATATATTCCTAAGTAATGTTATTTCATTTACCATTTAAAAAAAATACTATATCGATAGGCCTATTCAAGTGTTTAGGAACCCCTGTCGACAACGCTGGTCATGAGCATCGAACGGAATTTATATAGCGCAGAATGGATTAAACAACACAATATAAAATATTTTTTTATAACATTGACAAATATGCGCTCAATATATATGTTTGTACTCTCAGGTTTATCCTAGGACATTACTAATCCTATCCTTAGAGAGTTTTACCTCATAAGGGCTTAGGGGTTCGCTAAACCAAAGCTCTGATAACAACTATAGCGACCCACCTTTTTTGACCCGTGGGAACGAAACTTAACACATGCTCGATGTTCGTGTGCCGTTGGCCAAGCATCAGAAATATGAACCATCATGGGGTAAAATAAAGAATATAACAAGACAGAAAAGAAAAACCTCATAATAGAATGGTTAATACAAAATGATATAGTAAAAAGATTACTCCTTACATGGAGCTATCTGAGTTAAACAGAAGTACTACATCTAAAAGATTTATAGCCATGCATTCTGAGTCGTCCTTTTTGGATACAAAATGCATCTTCATAATCATATAGCAGAAAGAAATAACTAGATAACTAAGAAGTTTCCTGCTCGATCATCGTCTTCAAAGAGCTCCAAAGAGCAACCTGTTACTCCTGGACTACTTAAGTATAATTGAGTACCTGAGAGTTTAAAGAAAATAAACAACTCAGGTTAGACAATATGTCTGGTATGAGTAAAACTCTGAAACAAAAGGGGATGTATTTAAGACAAATATGTAGGACCACACGCAAACGCGAAACGGGTTTTCACCCCAATAAACAACAAATAAACATAAGAATGAAAAAGAATAAATAGGAAACAAATACAAACATAGATAATGGGCAAAATATTATAAAGATCCAGACTCGAAAGAATGGAAAGAATCTGAACAAAATCCAAACTGGACAGAATGGATGAAACAAGATAATAGTCAAAACTTGATAGAATGGAGAAACCCTATAATTAGCAGCATAAAGAGTGGTTGAATCTTCCCATTGCAATTATAGAAAAACAATTCGAAGGTTTCAAATCAATTAAGGAAAGGAAAAAATTTCCATCAAATGACTAGAAAGGAAGATCACCCCTGAAGTATACCTTTAGTAATATACTTCCGAGAAGCTCATATACCCCGTTGCACTTCTTAGACAATAGAAAATTGGACCCCACCAAACCTTACCCAGTATCCGAATATTTCACATCTAATAGCACCACCGAATTCAAATCTAGATGAGATGTGAAAGTACCCTAATAGGAGCAACGCTACATAGCTTGGCATCCTCTTGCGTTTTGGATTTAGTCAACCGACAAAGGATAACAAAGATCAATGGAGCCATACATCGTCTTAGAATGACGATAATAAAGAAGATGAAGTAACCGATAGTTGAGAAACTAACTATCGAGGATATAAAATGATCATATATGGAAATTAAGTCTTGTATATTTTCCACCACTCATCGAATTCACACTCGTACGATTTCTTGGTTAAAAATATTACCAGACAAGTCAAGGTAGTGTTACCTCGAAGTCATGTCTCACGACTATTCTTAACATTCGAAATAGCGTCAAGTCTTCTTCTTCGATGCTTAGTGCTAATTACACAAATAAATCGTTTCCATATAAGTGAATCGCTTTACGAAAATTACTTCATTTCCAGAAACGAATCAAACATTTTCTTTTAAAAACTCAAATTCATGTGTGGCTTCACATTACAAATATTAACTTTAAAACACTTTATTAAAAGAGTTTACTAACTTTGACACATCATTATTAACAGGATTAAATAACTTGAACACATCCTTATGATATTGATTAATTAACTTTAAAAGTTCATTAATTCAGCTGATGAATTTACTTTAGTAGCCTTTAATCCAAAAGAAGTCAACCACTTTTAAACACCATTAATTTAAATTAAAAATTAATTATAATTAATTATAATTAATAAAATAAAATAAATAAATAATTTATTATCATTACTAAAATGAATAACAAAGTCAAACCATCCTTGTTGCTTTGATAAATTTACTTTGAAACTTCATTAATTAAGTCGATAAATTAACTTCAACTGCCTTTAATTGAAAAGAGTAATTTAAAAGGGTAAATCGCCTTTAAAAATTCATTAATTCAATTGATTAATAAATTTAAATATAATTAATTAAATTAATAAGTAAATAATAAAATCTCATTATTTTAAAATTATTTAATAATTATAAACATCATTAAAGGAGAGATTAATTAAAGTTAAAACAAGGTTATTCACTTTAAAAATCATTTATTACAAAGATTTATTAACTTAAAAACATCATTAGCAAATTGATTAATTAAATTTAATCCATCATTATTGAGCGATTAATTATCCTCAACCATCATTACATAAAATGATTAATTAAATTAAACCTTCATTAACCAAGTAATTAGATAAATTCAAAACACATCATTAACTTAGTAATTTGTTAACTTTAATCCTTATTAATTAAATTAAGTAATCATAATTGAAATGGTTAACTGCCTTTGCAAATATCATTAGTCAAAATCTTGCTTAACTTGTAAAATAATTCCAAGTACGAAGATGAAACCAAATGATTTCGAAAAAAAATGTGATTTTCCGAAAGTGCCGATATAGCGACTATCGCTATACAAGTAGTTCAGAAAACAAGTTCTAGGTATTAACATTACTACCAAAAATTACATAGCAACGATATGAACATATACAACATATATCAACTGTTTACTAGGAATATAGTTAACTTTAGCCACTAACTTTCCATATCGCTCACTACATGCAAACTAACTTCCAAATGCGACAGCTTTTTGCAACATGAACCAAACCAACTTCCAAACCATCGCCACACATATACAACAAGCATTCGTAGCTCAATAATATGAGCATTAATGCAGTTTAAAAACTTTGGTTATAAGGGTGGACTTTTACCCACCTAATCACTTACTAACTTTATCGAATTATGATGAATATTTACAACATTTTGCATCAACTTCAACGACACCTCTCTTTACTTGAACTTGGACTTTTGGTCTCTAAATGGGCTATTTGGGTACGATCATGGGCTGTTATGGGCTCGGCCAACTTGAATTCGGGGTTTATAGGCTTTTTTTGGTGAGTATTGGTTTTAGAAGTGTAGTGGAGTGATTTAAGCTAGTTTTTATTGTGTTTTGAACTAGTTTTCTATTTAGGAAATTAATTAGAAATCCATAGAATCTCTCACTAAAGCTTTTTGGAATTTTAGAAGTAGAAATGAAGAAATTAGAATGTAAAATAGGAAATATGAAGAGATTGGTGTATATATAAACATAGAAAGTACAAAATTACAAATATACCCAGAAGGACATAACCTCCACTCAAAATGCACCACATGTCCCCCCTCTCTCACCTTGCACATGTTGGTCACTCCCTCCCATATCCCTAAAAAATTCTTGCTCTGATGTGTGTACTTTGGTATCGTTTTGAGGTATGACATAAGATATGATAAGATATATATAGACACACACAATCTTACAAATTAATGCATAAATGGTCACATCAAGTATTAATTAAACTAAGCATAATTATTTAGCACTAACACAATAATTATCTTATCATGGCATGTGCATATATGTGTGCATATGTACAAAAATGTGCACAATGTTTTCCAATGGCATTTCGATGCCGAAAAGTCGTAACTTCGAAAAAACAATTTCCGGCCACATTTTCGGTTTTTCTTTAAATAACTATTTTATTAAACATATTTTGAAAATGATTTTAACATCATTAATTAATATTTAAAGGATTTTTGTCTTCTTATTAAAATCCATTATTTAAATGTTTAAACATGATTTAAATATTCAAATGTAAACTGATTAATTTACGGGCCATTACAGTATCTTTTTATTTCATCTGCATTTTTTATTTGTCTTATCTATAAAACATGCTGATGATAGATTGGTATCTTTGATTGATGTGTGTGTGTCTATATATATATATATATATTACAGTTTCCTTTTTAAAGACCATCGTGTATATTATAGATTACTCGGTATGATGTGAGATTATATTCTGCATTTATTTTCTTTCGCTCCAACAATCTATTTTTTCGCACATGGATGTTCAACACGTGAATATTGTGGATGTATTAGTGTCGACATCTAAGGGTTGAAAAAGGTAGGTTGTTATTCAATATGCTTGTTGTACCGAACTTGGTTAAATGACATCAGAATCACTCAAAATATGCATTACATGCTTTCCATTATAGTTAGACGCAATGACATTTTAATTATTTATTTTAGTACGACTACCAATTTAGTGAAGGTATAACGAACTAAATGAGACTTTAACCATATATTGTAGATGCCCAAAACTTAGGACTATTAAACAAACACTTATCTATATTTGCTTTTTTAATAGGTGTCTTCAATTGGGCTTTAGTACCCAAGATTTAGACGCTTGTCAAACAACTATCTAGGATTAAATGTTTCTCTAACCAACTCCTATTTTCTTTTTTTAAATTTCTTTTTAAAACTTGAAATTTTGATAGGTTTAGCTGTTAGAGACGATAATGAAAAAAGGCTTGTTAATGCATTTATTAAGAGCAGCAAAAATGTACTTGCATTTTTTTCAAATAATGTAGCAAACAAAAACTGACTAAATACACCGTTCATGAATTACAGTTATGGGTGGACAGTATTTTCTAATAAACGAAAATTTATAGTTTTAATTTTATCTTCACCTCTTAAAGGTCCGTTCTTGAACATTCCAAATGGTACAACATTGATGTGTTTTTTACATCCCACATAAAGTTTTTACAATTTGACATAAGAGTTAATTTAAATGTTCGAAGGGAGCATTTAGTAGTTTTAATTTGGTGAGTTTTAAAGAAATGTAAGTCTTAAACTAGGACCCAAGCTCTTTTTCACCTAGTTTAGATTTTTAGATCGCCACTATAAAAGGTTATCCAATCTTTTCCATAAACACAACAAAAATTCCTCTTGCTCAGTTTAATGACTGCTACCTTATACTCTTCCTCAAGCAAAAAAAAGAGGAAGAATGTTTGATTATTGAAAAAACATTTGAGGATGCTTGTTATTTGCTACATACTATGAGGGAGTATGACAGTAAAAATGATATCTTAGCAACAGTACAAACTTATCTTGAAGAAAAATAGGGTATGTTCTATTCAATTACAACGTTGATCCATATAAGAGATAATCTTTTGAGACCGTACAAATATTTCTAGCAATTGCTTATTTTGGAGGGTGTAGGATGGGATCCGAAATGAATTTGTCACTAATGATACTAAGTTTTGGGATTAGTAAAAAGTAAGATTAGCTTTATTCCCACATTTAGAGAAACATCGATTGAATGATATTTTTTTGTTATCTTCTTTTCTATCACTAGACACAAGTGGAATATCCATTTAATGACTTAATATAGTTTAAGTTCATACTTTCACCATATCCTATAAGTATGAGGTGGTAGAGAATTTTGTCCATGGAGAGATACTTCTGGGCCATTAAGAGCGATAAGGGCACTAATGAATCCAGGGAAGGGATTCTTCATTCAAACATTGAAGAGTTAGCCGATATTACTTTTAATTTAGAGCCCAAGCTTAGTATGCAACCAACAATTTCACAAGTAGCTATTTTCCTAGTTGGAAAGTTAAACATCTGATAGAGTCTTCTCTTGTTGCGCCTACCAATGCACCTATAACTTTTGGTTCTTTCATTTTTTACTAGATAATGTGCATACCGATCGATTCAAGGATACCCTAGATTATTTGTGACGGTTTCACAAACCATATCGTTTCATGATGTTTATCTATCCTAATGAACTAGAACTTTGTTATGATGAAGTTGCACTATAGTGGGGAGATATTTGAACGGTTTTTCTACATTCTTCTTGAGGAATACCATACATAATTTAGGGATTGATATGTACCTTTCTATTAGGCTTTATGAAGTACTTTCTTATTCTGTGTGCTGAAAAACTGTTATTTAAGAAAACTATAATAATAAATGTCCATTTTATTGCGCAAATCTCTATTATTACTATTAGTATTATTAATTATTTTTTAATCGTAATAATTATCTAATAATGGTGCCTACAAATAACTAATATTTTAAATAATAGTAAAGTAGAAGAATTTCTAGCTTTCTTATTGATCCTAAGAGTTTTCTCTCTTGTCTTTAGTTCTCTCTTTATATTTATTTTCAGGTCCTTTAATTTATCACTTTGCACTTATTTTACTAATCCTTTGCCATTATTTTACATTTTGTTACGTATACTTAAAGGTTTATGTAATCATTTACAAATAGTTCATCAATATCCTCCTAATATTTTATATTCGAATCCATTATCCATATATTTAGGCAATTACTTATTTCAAAATTTAAACTATTTAAGTAAATTCAGTTAACTACTATATATTACTATTTCTAATAAATACTAAAGAATTAAAATTTCAATATATTTTGCCATTATTGTACCAACCAAAATGGTAAAATTAATTTTTCATTCAACTAGGATAATATAATTTATAATTCATTTAGTTTAATAAATTCATGATACATTGTATTAAAATTCCACTTTTAACTTTAAATATCTACATAAAATTATCATAATTATTAACAAAATTCAGATCGCTTTTTCTAATATTTTACATTTCAATCCATTTATTAAATCAATTATGCAATCTAAAATTTAAACTAGTTGGATAAATCCAATTAACATTTATTCATTCATTCATCTACGAAGTAACGAATATGAAAATTTGAACATATACACAATATTCATATTAATAAAATGGTAACATTACTTTTCATTGAAGTAAAAATACACGAGTCACATAACATGTAGTAAACACATAAATAATAATAACAAAATTTAATTTTCAATTCAGTTATCTCAATAAATTCATTATACAGTACATTGAAAATTATGTTTTTTTACTTTAAATATCTACATAGAATCATTAACAGAAACCCCTTCGTTTCCCTTCTATTATTTTACATTTAAATCCATGTATTATAATCAATTACGTACTCTTTAACTATTTAAAAAAGTTCAGCAAATCGCTTTTTATTTATTTAGCTAATAATCATAAATATGAATGAGGTATAAATATTGAAATTTTGTTCAGATGTATAAATACATCAATCACATAACAAAAATTATACACATAAATAATAATTACAAATTTAATTTATAGTTCATTTGTATCAATATATTTACCATGCATTGCATGTAACAACTCGTATTTTGGATCTTCAAATTTGAATATTTAATTTATTTAAATATTCATATTTGAAATAAAATTATGACAAAATATCTATTTCAAACCAAATCTTGATTTCCGATGACGTATTTTTAATCTAATTTTTTAAAATTTTCCATAATTTTTAATTTTGGGAAATAAGTAATTTTTCGTTTTTCGTATTTTATGGAAATGTTGGCATTTTGGAACTTCAAAGAATTTAATAACTTGTCTATCTGTTTTGTAATCGTGTAACGTTGTTATACGCGATCATAATTTACTTTCTATTAGTCGCGGTTCATAATCAGACGCGATCCAGTACGGCAGGTTACCTGAATTTAATTTTTAAATCAACTAAATATTCATAATACACTGTCTCCTTCCTCTCAACAACCATAACGTTTCTTCACTTTTGCTTTCCTTGTCCTTAAGCCGACTTTTTGTTGCCTTGCATTTAAGTGATCGTGCCCTCTTGATGCCGAAATAAGTTGGCTTGTGTGTGTGTATGTACTTAGTGATCTCCCTAGCTTCTTCTTTATCCTCTTTGGAAAATAAAGAAAAGGAAAAACCACTCCTTGTAAACTTGAAATGTCCAACCCCTTTTCAAAAATCAATTTTTTTCAAACCAATTTGAATTAGCACTTGCCATCAACTAGAGAGTTGAGAGTTTTTTGGTATACTTTAAAAATAGTTTCGAAAATTTTTGTCAAGTAATCGGAGAGATATCTGTAAATAACAGCAAACGGTTGAAAAACAAATGTTTTCGACGATCACGAATTATCGAACGAAGGCATCGTCGGGACTGCCGTAGCGAATCATGATTTTTAGTAGTCATCTCATGGTTTTTAGTGGCTCCTTTTGTCGGGGAGGAGGAGTTGATCATTTTGGGATAAAAAATAATTTTCGACGAATCGGTGGTCGAGGGCCGATCGGAGGTGTCGGGGAGGAGCCTGGAGATGAGGTGGAGGTCACGACCATAGCCTATTTTTGATTTGAGCTTTGGATTGTAGTGGATTGATTGGTTTAGGGTTTTGGTTAGCTATTTTGAGGATGCTTGGGGTTTCATATGGTGTGGCAGGAGGAGGTAATCGAATGGGATCGTAGTTGGCTGAAAGGAAGCAGCGGCGACGGGTGTCATGATAGCATAGGTGGCGAGAGTAGTCGTGGACCGAGGCATTGGCAGTTGGGGATGTTCGAACTGGAGCACAACTTTGATTTGGCGTTTGGTTGTCGAAATTGGAATGGGGAACCTAGAGCGATGTTGGTAGTGTCATCATGGCGAGGGGGTGGATGGGCGTTTGTGGGAGATCGTGGATCGTCGTTAGGGGATCAGAGTTGTTTGTGTACATGCACCTGACGTGCACAGTTTGGGTTCAAGGAATATCGAATGGAGCTTTTTAAGGAAGAAGAGGCTTTGTTGTGTAGATGTAGGGTTGGGTAGCGATTTTGCATAAGGACGTGGGCTTGGGTCGAAACCATTTAAGGTGAGAAATTCTTTGTTTTAAATAATATTCAAATAATATTAACATGTGGAAAACTTTGGAGTGCAAAAGCGTATCTGTTTTAAGTCTGATCAATACATGGATTTTTGCATGGTACTCGTATAAACGAGTATAATGTTTTAGTGTAAACGGTTGACAATTTAGGACAAGTATAAATTTATGACATATTTAAACGGACATTAATTAAATTATGTTATTTTAATAATAATGCCGATTAAAATTTATAACACCTTAAATATTGATGTTTATTTGGCCATATAAATTACTGTTGATTTAAACTGGATCGAAAATGGTAATTTGACATTGGTTTAGCGGAATAAAACACCGTTCTGCTACTTAAATTAACTTGGCAATTAATTATCAGAATAAATCACCGTTCTACTATTTTATAGTTTTGGACAATTGTTTGTATATCGTAAATTGATATCCTACTTTGAATAAGTGATATATTAACGAGTGATGGTTAAGTGTTGGATTTATTTACTTAGTCGTGGATTATGTGAACATCATTATTAACTTGAAAGGTTAATTGAACAATATGGTAACTTATTTAAGTATCATGGTTAACGTTAAGCCTCCTTCAATTTTAAAAATTAAAAAAACTAGTTTGAAAGTAATTTTAAGAATAATTATAATTTAATAATAAGATTTTAAAAAGTAATAATTATTTATTAATAAAGTTTTAAAGGCAATTAATAATTATTTTTTATAATGATTTAAGTTAATTATTTTATTAATATGATTAGTAAAGGTTATTTCTTAAATATCATTTAAGAACGTTTATTTATTATTTTAAAGTTATTTAAACTATATTTTAATTAATTATTTAAAATGATTGTCCATACTTTAATTTTTAATTAAAATTAATTAATAATATTGATTCAAATAACTATATTTAAAGGATAATTAAATTTCATATTAATATTAGTTTAAGGTTAATTAATTATTGTTTTAATAACATTTTAAAGTAACTAATTATTATCTTAATATTGTTTTGAAGTTAACTTATTAATACAGTAATAGTGTCTTAAAATTAATTTAATATATTATTAAAGAGATTTTAAACTTAATATTTTAAATGAGATTTAAATTGAATGAAACAGAAAGATGTTTAAATAATAACTTGTTATTTAAAGTTCTTTTAATTGACTTATGGTTTATCAAGAGGACTTATGGACTTAAAGAGTCTATTAAATAAGTTGTTTAAATATGGGAAGGGTTTTATAAATGGTTTCGATATTTATAAAGGATTTATAAATGAGTTTTAAAGATTTAAAAAGGAGAATTTGTGTAAACAGGGTTGAGATTCATTAAGAATGTTTTATAATGGGATTGGAGATTTATAAAGAAACTTTATAAATAGATTTGGAAATATTTATAAAAAAGGGTTTTGGGAAGAAATGGTCGATCTTTATGGCGTAATTCAAGGGGCAGGGATTGCTTATAGTTTACTATGGATTCGCTGAAATAGCGACATAACCATTGCGTAAGCTACAATCCATAGTCTATATTGAAAGGTACTTTCCATATCTATTTGTAAGATTTTTCAAGTTTGTAAGTTTCTAAAAGTTAAATGGTTTGTGAATATGGTTATACCATTGAGATAAGTATAAAGTTATATTATCTAAGTATAAAAAATATAGTGGGTTTTGAATATACTTATCCTGTTAAGATAAGTATATGAAAGTGATTTCCAAGTATTTGAAATATGATTTAAAATTAATGAAAGATAAATTTAAGAGGCTTAGTGATTTAGGTGGGAAATTGTAATTTTTATTTTACATATTTATTATTTGATAGTTAAATAACCGACTATCAAATTTTGGCCTAAATATATAATCCTTCTTAATTTTGGTGGTATGGAAATATTCCCCACTTAACAATTAAGGATTTTAACTCTGGAAATAATTAGAGGAAACACGAGGATTATATGGTACAGTTACCATCGATGGTGCTATCTGTAGGTATAAACTCCTTTCATTCTTCTAGGACAAATGATAAGGAGATCTGTCCACTTAAACAGTTAGGGGGTGATCCCCGCTCTTATGTATTGTTTGAGTATTTCCTAAAGAACCAGTATTGAGCATCCCAGAAATCGACGTTTTGATTTTATGGATCACCTGGGAAATGGAAGAATGTACTCGTAAGAGATGACTCGAGCCCGTGACCCTCTGAAATCCATATAAGATTTATAGAGGAGTTTCGTGATATACTGAGATGTTGGGATCTATGTGTGATTTCGAGACCCGTTGGGGTATTTGAATCCATGTGGGATTCCGTGATCTATTTGGTGGTGGTGCATGAGCTAGAATGCCAGACGCAGTGCATCATCAATAATGACTAAAACCATAGATAGGAGGCATGGCTAGTAGGTTTGGCAAACCCATAGGGTGTAGTCGGCTCCACCTAGACGTTACCTACAGTTGTTGTGCATGCATAGGGCAATGCACTCGGTCTTAATGAGACCATCTATGTTTTTCCTATGGTACATTAATGTATGCTGCTTCGGAAGGATATCTCTGATCCTTGTGCGGGAGGACTGTTCCTCGAAGTACTGAGGGCACCCCTATGGAAATCCTACACAATTATCAAATGTGCCTTGTCAGTTTTCAATTATATATCTAGTATTATTGTGATGTACACTCACCAGCATCATGGCTACTTGATTATTATTGTTTTCGCCTTAGACATTATTATAATGTTACTGGATATTCTGATATAAAGGTTTTTGGTTATCGTAATGTAAAAACCCGTCCGTGTTTATGTGCGGCATGGTCTCACGGAGGCACCTCTATGGAAATCCATCATTATCATCATCTAATATTTGATCGGTCATGCTCGCCCAGTTCAGAGCATTGACTATTATCCGTTCATCTATCTATAATCTTCTTTTTGAAACCTGGATTGGGCGGATAGGAATTTTAGGAACATTGAAACGAACACCTCATGAATTAAGTTTCACGATTTGAATATAAGGCATTCGTTGATAATGTTGAGTTAAGATTTGATTTCTAAAAGGTAGTTTAATAAAAAGAAAATTGGGATATTTTGAAAAAAAATATTTGGAAATGTTGAATATAAAAGTTAGTTGTTTTATGTTGAGGTTTTATAGGAGTTTCTTAAAGAAAACTCAAATACCTCTAAAATAATTACTAGAAAATGATTTATATAAGGAAGCTAGAAGATTTTCGAAATAAATATTTGAGAAATGATTTCCTTTAAAGGGAAATATTTTATAAATTTGATTTATACAAATATGTTATATATAAATAAAAGGAATTCGAGAGTTTAAATCCCGATGATTTTGGTTAAATAGTTTTCATGGTTTACAAGTTAATAATAGTAATTGAAAATGTTCTTAGAATAAAATCATTTCTAAGTGGGCAATATGGTACCATTAGAATCTCGCTACATAATTGTAGGTAAAACAATTTTGATTTGATTCCAAAAGTATGGTTTGATTTACTATAAAGTAAAAATGTATTGTTATTTCAAATGAATATGGAGAAAGGAAAAAATAATTTTATTTGAAATAGCTTTGGATCTTAAAGGGGTTTTTGGTGTGTCAATATTTTGAAAATAACTTGCTTAGAAATATATTAAAATCTAAATATATTTAAAAAGGAACTTTATAGAAAAATGGGTATTCCATTGGATATGGTTTAGGGAACGAGTCCCCATTATTTTTGTGATGATCAGACTAATATTCTAAGTGACGATTAGATGTTTGCTTAGGCGAACGATATTATGCACTTAGTAAATTATTCTCTTTGTCATTGTATGGTTTTTACGAGTTCGAATCTGGATGTACACAAAGTAAGTTGAAAATTGAAAGTTGTTAAAAATTATTTATTTGGAAATACATTTGGTATGGTTCCAAAAAGGGTATTATGGAATTTTTTTTAAGCTAATTAGTTCGAGTGGCTCGAAAATAATCAAAAATGGGTAAGAGACACATTCGGATGGTAAACATTTCTCTTGAGTATTATCCTTCTTGTAAGGAGCATATGATATTATTTGGTAGTACCCACTTCCTTGGTATAATTTTGGGGTTACTCGAACAACATATGCATATATATGGATTAATATATGTATATAATATCAGTTCAAAAGTTTTTGAAATAAATATCCAAGTATTTGGCCCTTAACTTCCCAAAATATATGGTATTGTTTCAAAAAGTTTTTGAATATAAAAACCGGGTGTTTTAATTGCTCAAGCGAATTAAAAATAAAAGTTTGAGTTTAATAGTTGGGTATACCTTGGTAATGTGGTAGAGTGTTTTATAAATTTTACATATCCAATGGAGTTATATGAAATGTTTTTCATAAATATTTTAATGGGAATAGAATCGGTATTGGAATAACCAATTAAATAAATACGTAGAATGGATGTAGATCATTTCTTTTCCATATAGTTGATCTAACATTCGAGTATAAGGCTTTGAGGTGTTTCGCACCATTCCAAATAAGGATCTGTTACTCGATTTTTGATGATGAAGAGTTGATGAGGGTTTTGGGGTATGAAGTAAAGTTTTCTATCATAGTTTATTGCTATGTAAGGAGAAATGACGTTCCTAATCAAGGAGCCTGATCAGGATCCACAGTAGTAAATCGGGTGAACGATACTAGTTTGTAAATGAAGTCATGTATTCGATCAGTGATCTAATCAAATTCTGTATATAGATGAACTATGAACATCATGTGGGCTTATGAATAGTATTGAGTGCTCTTGTGCTAAAAAGAATTTTGATGACAAAATTCTTTTTAGGGGGAAGAGTGTAACAAACCGTATTTTGGATCTTCAAATTTGAATATTTAATTTATTTAAATATTCGTATTTGAATTTAAATTATGATAAATTATCTATTTCAAACCGAGTCTTGATTACCAATGATGTATTTTTAATTTTTCCATATTTTTTAATTAGGGAAATAAGTAAATTTTCGTTCGACGTATTTTACTGAAAACGTTGGCCTTTTTTTTGGCAAAGCTAGTGGCGTTAAAAGGACCCCTACCTTTTATTTATAACATGCAATAAACATTGCAAGTATAATTCGAGGATTACAAAGGGAAACAGAGGAGAGAAAGAACAAAAAATATAACTACAACACATAGTATGAAACAAGAACAACAAGCATCATAAAAAAGACCCCAAGCAAAGCAGCATAGAGCTGCAGGCAGAACCTATTTCCACCATAGAGGGTCCAGATGGAACAAATAGACTCGAAGCAACATACAGTAGACAACAAGCAGGGCCCGAAGTAGCACATAGAAGACACCAATCACACCTCCAAGCATTAAACATGGAATAGTAACAATACAACAAAGAGACCTATCTAAGGCAAGAAAGAGACCTTGTTTAGAGGTAGATTTACCTGAAAACACCCTAGCTTTTCTTTCAGCCCAAATCAGGTGTAAAAATCTTTTTAAAATTTTCAAGAGTATCATAGATTGTACAGTTCTCCATTCGATGACTTTAAATATAGTACACCATTCGATCCTGGAGTCCAAACTAGGAGAGTGCAAGTTACAGTGTCTAAGAAGACATCTCCAGATGAAGAATGTGAACCTGCAATTGAAGAATCAATGCTTCATGTTTTCAACAGTATGGCCACACAGAACACAAGATGATTGACCAATCAATCCAATTGCATAGAGTTTATCACGAATTTGGAGACAAACACTTATAACTCTCCATAACAACAGGTTATGACTAATAGAAAAATTCACGATCCAAATTCTTGAAAGCCATGGGCAAAGGCCATATTCATTATAGAAGCTAAGCACCTTATTAACCCTTTTAATAGAGCGAGCACCATCACCTTATAAGGTGGAAGAATCAGACCGATGGAAGATTTTCCTACTAAACACAGCCCAAGTAGTCTTAACAACGTAGGAACTAGAATAAGGCAGGGAAATTCTATCTTTATTTAAGTAATTGCTCACCATTTCTTCTTCAGGAATACCAGTTGGACATCTCAAATTGAAGGGAATATATTTGCAAGAATAACACCATTCCCAGACCATGGATCATTCCAAAAAGATATCATGTCACAGTTCTTCATAGTATAATGAAACATGGGTAGAAAACATTGCCTCAATTTCAATATATTCCTCCATGTACTACGGCAGCCAGATGGGATCTGCATAGTCCAAAAATGACTCTTTTTAAGAAGGTGTTTCTACACCAAACAGCCTATAGGTTATGATCCTGCCTCATTGATTTTTCTATGCGGGAGGAGTGAGCAGCCACATTTCATTGTTTGAGACCACCATTTTCCTGAGGACGGCAGACTGATTTGAAGGATATAGGGATAAGCTTCCTGGTGAAAGGATTTCCATGCCATAAAAAGTGGTTCAAGGCAGAGTTAATCTTAGAAATTAGTTTAGAAGGAAGAATGAAGATTCTGGCATAGTACAAGCACATGGCAGAAGCAATAGACTTAACAATAACAAGTCTACCAGCAATTGATAGTTTAGAGATTAGCCATGAAGAAAGTTTTGTACTTATTTTTTCAAATAAGGGAAGACATTGGGAGGATTTGACTCTGCAGGTAAGAAGAGGAGCTCCCAGATAAGTTTCATCATGATCAAAAGGGGACAGAGTTGACAGAGAAGTCGAGGAATCTTTAGTATCCTTGGATACTCTAGCAATTACTATTGTTGATTTAATTGAGTTAATATTCAAGCCCGTCGGGTAGGAAAAACTATGAAGAACATCCAAGGCACTGGAAAAAGATTTGGCATTTGGCTTAGTGAACAACATAAGGTCATCAGCAAGTAGAAGAGAAGATATTGAAGGATTTTTACACATAGGGTGATGGTCCATCAGTTTATTTTCCATAGCATTGTTGAGAATAGTAGAAAAGAATTCCATAACACAAATTAAAAGGTAGGGGGATATAGGATCCCCTTGCCTCAGCCCCTAAGTCCCTTAAGGTAGCCAAATGTCGATCTATTAAGACTCAAAGAGTAATTAACAGTGGATGTATAAGTATTTATCCAAGCTAGGAATGTTTGGGGAAAATTCATGTAGTGTAGAATATAAATAACGGCTTTCCAATGCATAGTGTCGAAAGCCTTTTTAAGTCAAGCTTCATAGCACATCCAGGAGAAATATGTTGCCTATTATAGCCCCTTAGTAACTCAATAGTCAGAAGAATGTTATCAGTAATCTCTCCACTTGGTAAAAATGCAGTTTGATTTGCAGATATTACAGTGGAAAGAGCATTTTTCATTCTAGCAGCTAATTTTATTGCAATGCATTTATAGATGGCATTATAACATGCTATAGGTCTAAATTGAGTGACTGAATTTGGTTGTTGGACCTTAGGAATCAAAGCAATTTTGGTAGCATTAATGGCAGTAAGCATTTTGTTTGCACCAGAATTGGTCACAAACCCCAAGTACCATGAAGGCACTGATATATGAATATAAATCAACGATATTCGAGCCCAAGTCACAGATCTAAGCAAACAACAAACAACAATCCAGAAATAACGAAAAGAAACACGAGATTTGTAGGGGTTCGGCTATCTTCAGCCTACGTCCACTTCAAATAGTAATCCTTTATTGATTTTCCTTGCTGATTACAGATGATTGCAGGATTACAACGAAGGAATTCGAGTACAACATTGATGCTGAGGTATAGAATTGAATCCGGCAGAGTCCGGAATTTGAATAGCCAAAAGATCCCTTTTCTGTGGGTTCCAGGGACTCTATTTATAGGCGTAGGAGGCTGATATTTTGCTCAAACTTTGGGAGACTCCTTCTCGCACGTGAGTGGGCCCACGTGATCGATCCCAGCAAGTTTCGACTCGATCCGTGATCGATACGAACCAATTTTCATATCAATCAAAAAATGATCCAATCGAGCTGAAACTTGGCAGAAACATTCTTTAGCTTGTACGTAAGCACCTGTGAAAATTTTGTAGCATTTGGACCAGTGGTTTAGGAGATACGATCATCGCAATCTTGTATTCTTCGATGACTGCTGATTTCGAATCCATGGTTTCGTATCCATCCCCTTCACATCGATCAGAGACAGGTGAGCATAGGATGACTTGGCGCGTGTTTCCTGGATCGATCCAATCTTTGTGGCGAGTTAACCGAGTTATTCGCACCCAATACCGAAGCTTCGTTCGCATCGACCGTAGATTCGTATCCACTCACTTTAGTCCTTCTTCGAATCAATTATCAATTCGCATCCATTTATCATCGCCTTTGTTCGTATTGATAGTTGTGGGTATATTTCATATCGATTGCTATAGATACCAACGATACGAAACGAACTTGCTTGAGCATGATGGATACGTACAAGGACACAGATGCTATCGATTCGAACAACCACGAACTGGATGGATACGAACTATACCTACCTGTGATCGATACGAACTGTATTGCACCCTGATCGATACGAAGTAATTCTATCACGATGGATACGAAGTGTATTCGATACGACGCTGTTATTATTGGATCGTGTGAAGAATCTAACCCCGGATGGAGTCGAACATCATCGATTCGAAATGAGGCATATGATGGATTCGAACGGCATTTTCCCTTAACTTGCATCGATCATATCTTGATAAAACGAACTCCGATTGACCTAAAATTTGAAATGCGGCCTCTCCTAGTCTTGATCATCATCCCCAAACGATTCCGTCTTGATTGGAGCTCAGCCACATTTTAGCGACATCGATTACAGCCATATTTCCAATCGATCTTCAATCCTGATATCCATTCTTTCTTTCCAATTTGTTAATATTCCAACCTTGACCAAAAGGTGGGATAACATTTGCCCCCCCCCCCAAAACATGCCTTGTGATAAGAAGGTGTGTTTTGAATAATTCTAAATCCGATGTTCGAAGTCCCAAATCCAATAACCAAAGCCTTTAGTCAATTCCATATCTATCTGAACTCGACAACCAAGTCCTAATCCATCCTTATCTGATAGCCAATAACCGAATCCATGACCTCTCCGAGTTAATATCCAAATTCGCAACCTCTCCAGGTTCTTGCCAAGTGCAATCCACACTTGACGACCATGGTCCGGTGTCTCTGGACATTGAGTAATGCCATGGCTTAAATCCTAAGCTGAATCCTGGTCACTCCGTACCCTTGTCGAGCATAGTCCGTACTTAACGACCTGAAATAATAATCGATAGTATAAGGCCTAAGTCCTAGGCCAAATCCTGGTCGCTTCGGACCTTTATCGAGCATAGTCCATACGCAACGACCTGAGTAAGCCGATTTACCACGTTCGAGCAAAGCGACTCACCCCTTAACAGGTATAATCCATACCCGACGACCGTTTACCAAAAACCAGACAAAAATACAATCAAAATCCAATCCAAATCCGATCCAAATCAAATCAGAAAATCAGAAATCCGAACCAACATCGAAAATAGAAAACAATCATCCAAACGAGAATCCAAGCCAGAAAGCAAACAAAACGAGGAGTTCAAACCAAACTCCAAAACCAACCCAGAAAAAACGAGTGTCCAACCCAAAAATGGAAAACAGATTTCACAAACCATAGCATCATGGTCTACCATCATTCAGAGCATGCCTATGGGCCATCTCTATCCCCGTACATGTGTAAATGATTTTGCCGTTTGCCAGTGGCTTGCTACTTGTTTCATAACGTCCCAGTCAATTGATAACCAATCGACCATCATCCCTGGGTTCACATCACCATGGTTTGAGGTAGACAGTGGTCGCTCCTGCTCCAACGCTGCATTCCAAGCCCCAACATACTGCTTCAATTGTACATTCCTCACATGCTCCTCAATTATGTCCTTTAAGTGCCTGCAGCTGTTGGTATCGTGTCCATCCAAAACATGGAAGAGACAGTGCCTTCCTGATGCCCTTTCGCATTCAGAAGGTTCTCTCCTAGCTGGCCTTCGGTAAGGAAGGCGATTCCAGTTTTCCATGTATATCTGCTCCAACATTTCATTCAACACAGTGTAGGTGGAGAACTTCGGCTCCCTCCATCGTTTCTTGGCCTTTTTCGAATCGCCATTAAGCTTCCTTTTTCCCTTTCCTTTATCTCTGTCCAAGCCTCCACTGGATGGTCCTCCACCCTCAGTCGCATTCACCTCCTTTAACTTTTAATCTATACATGCGTCTTCTTGCCGAAGGAATCTTTCCGCTTCATGAAAGAATTCCCCGAGATCCAGTGGTGCGTCTCGTATTAAAGATACCTTGAAATCCGAATCCTCTCTGACTCCTGAAACTACTGCCATTAGAACCATTGATGGATCTGGCCGATCCACCGAAGGAACCGCCGCATTAAACCGAGTCAGGAAAGCTCTGAGCGACTCATCCGTCCTTTGCTTGATTAATGTTAGTGTCATCACGTTCTTTGGCCTCTTTATATTAAACCGAAATTTCCCCAAAAACCCATCCATCAACTCCGTCCACGTTCTGATAGATCCTTCTTTCAGCTGCCTGAACCACATCGCAGCTATATCCATCAGGTATAAAGGGAAACATCGGGCCATTACTTCTTCCAATGCCCCCAGCACTTCCATGTATCTGGTGTATCTCATCAAGTGATCGGTTGGGTGAGCCTTGCCATCATATACTTCCACGCTAGGTAGCTTGAACTCAGCTGGATTTCAAGCTATCCTGACTTCCCGAGTAAACGGACTCTTGCTTATTCCTTCTAGATCATTATTGGTCAATCCTCCGCGCATGGTTCGCCTGATAATCTCGGCCAATCCAGCATTGCCTGTCAGGGGCTGCCCCCCGAGTCCCCAAGGGAATTCTGGTGCATACTCTTCATCTCTTGCTCTTACCTTCCTGCCCACATCCTATTGCGCGGTGTCAGCTAGAGTTTCTCTATGAATTAGTCCATCGATGTCCGGTAGTATGCCTCCAAGTCGGGTTCATCCAGATTAACAGGTGCATGCTGATTAGGGGCTCGGCCTAGTTGAACTGCTACATTCGGTTGTCTATTTTGTCTTTCCGCTCCAGCCTTGTGAGTCTGAACACCTGAAGCTCCGACTGTCCCTGTTTGTCCAACTTGTCTGAGGATGTTCTGCATCTGGCCTCTTGCCTTTTCAAAAATTCTTCATGCATTGCTCCCATCATCATTTCCATTTCATCTTGGGTGATGAAAGCTGAAGTCTAGTTGGCTCCTGATGAAGCTTCCTGCCTACCTTCATGTTGACTACTTTCCATCCTCCGTCTTCTACTCGATTGCCTTGTCATTGTTCTTTAGATCTGAACTCTTAAGCCTTCAAATCTGGTATAGCGGGTCCTAAGTTCAATTCTCAGTAAAAGCACCAAAGTGTTTGTGCCAGAATTGGTCACAAACCCCAAGTATCGTGAAAGCACCGATATATGAATATAAATCAACGATAGTCGAGCATAAGTCACAGATCTAACCAAACAACAATCCAAAAATAATGAACAGAAGCATGAGTTTTATAGTGGTTCGGCTATCTCCGGACTACTTCCACTTCAAATAGTAATCCTTTATTGATTTTCCTTGCTGGTTACAGATGATTATAGGATTACAATGATGGAATTCGAGTATAACAGTATTGGTGAGGTGTAGAATTGAATCCGGTAGAGTCTGAACGTTGAATAGTCAAAAGATCCATTTTCTATAGGTTCCAGGGGATTTATTTATAGGCTAGGAGGCTAATATTTAACTCGAACTTCGGAAGACTCCTTCTGGCACGTGAGTGGGCTCACGCGATCGATCCCAGCAAGTTTCGACTCGATCCGTGATCCATACGAACCAATTTCGTATCGATCAAGAAATGATCCAATCAAGCTGAAACTTGGCAGAAACATTCTTTAGCTTGTACGTAAAATCCTGTGAAAATTCCATAGCATTTGGACTTGTGATTTAGGAGATACGATCGATGCAATCTTGTATTCTTCGACGACTGCTGATTTCGAATCCATGGTTTCGTATCCATCCCCTTCGCATCGATCAGAGACACGTGAGCATAGGATGAAGTGGAACAAGTTTCCTGGATTGATCCAATCTTTATGGCGAGTTGACCGAGTTATTCGCACCCAATACCGGAGCTTCGTTCGCATCGACCGTTGATTCGTATCCACTCACTTTAGTCCTTCTTCGAATCAATTATCAGTTTGCATCCATTCATCATTGCCTTTGTTCATATCGATAGTTGTGGGTATATATCGTATCGATTGCCGCAGATACCATCTGTACAAAACGAAATTGCTTGAGCATGATGGATACGAACATGGACACAGATGCTATCGATTCAAACAACCGCGAACTGGATGGATACGAACTATGCCTACCTGTGATCGATACGAACTGTATTGCACCCTGATCGATACGAACTATATTGCACCCTGATCGATACGAAGTAGTTCTATCACGATGGATACAAAGTGCAATCAATATGACGCTGTTGTTATTAGATCGGTGCGAAGAATCTAACCCCGGGTGCAGTCGAACAGCAACGATTCGAAATGAGTCTTATGATGGATTCGAACAACATTTTTCCCTAACTTGCATCATTCATATCTTGATCATATGAACTCCGATTGACCTAAAATTATAAATGCGGCCTCTCTAGCCAGGATTATCGTCCCCAATCCATCCTATCTTAATCGAAGCTCAGCCTTATTTTAACGACGTTGATTGCAGCCTTATTTCCAATCGATCTTCAATCCTGATATCTATTCTTTCTTGCCAATTTATTGATATTCCAACCTTTACCAAAATGTGGGATAACACATTTGATTGTGTTTGAAGAAATTTTCACTGCCTTATTAACATCAGGCCCTATAATATGCCCACTGACTTTAAAAAAATGAGCATTGAAGCCATCAGGACCAGGGGAACTATCGGAGTTCATTCCAAATATGGATTGTTTAATTTCCTCATCATTAACCTCTTTAACTAAATTCATTCTGTCACTATCAGTAATACCAGAAAGATTATAGTTTGAAAATTGAAGCATGGAAGGATCATCAGAATTGTTATTAGCAAGTAAACCTGTGTAATACTGTTAAACAAGCATTTTTAATAGGACCAGTGGATGAGCATAAAGTACCATCCTTATCAAGAATGGTAGAAATGATTGAAGAAGAATTTTTGATTTTCAAGGAGCTATGAAAGCAGGCAGAATTCCTATCACCATGCATCTACCATTGAATTTTTGATTTCTATCTCTGCATTTTAATTTCTTCATACAATGCTTTAGCGAGCTCTTCACATAGTCTATGTTCTTCCGATAATAGGGAGACAACTTTAGGATTAGAGTGCAGAGAAATTTGAATTGACTGTAACTTAGTTCTGAAGTCATCTGACATCTTGGAACCCCACCCATAAGTGTTGAAAGCCCAGCATTTTAGCCTACCTTTCAGCAACCTTAATATGCACAGCAAAATAAACATAGGATTGCCAAAAAAACTTGCATTTCCAACTGTCCATAACAAGATTAAAAAAATATGGGTGGTCAGACCGGTTGTTAAAAAGTGAAGAAGAGGAATGCCTGTTCACAGCAACATGGCCCCAATCAAGGATTATGGGAGAGTGATCAGAGAGAGTGGAGTTAGGGACATGGTAGATAAGGTTCGACCATTGGGTTATAGAGGTTATGTTAGAGAATGCTTTGTCCAGTCTACATTAATTTCTTATCCCGGTTCTGCTGCTGTTGTTCCAAGTGAAGAAACAACCATCAGGGTGAATGTGGGAGAGATTAGATGAAAATATAAAGTTATTCAAAGGTCTGGTATGTTTTATTGATAAGGGAGCTCCTCCACATTTGTCTAGAGAAGATTGCATGCAATTCCAATCCCTAACATAGATCCATGGAGCATTTGAGGGAGAAGAAAGGGAAGTTGATCAAGTAAGAGTTGGCTATGAGCTTTATTATTTTCAGCATAGATAGAAGTTAAGATGAAAGACTAGTTAAAGGGAAGATAAATGATTTTTGAGTGTATGAATTGCCTATGAACAAGAATGGGTTCAACAGAGAAGATTGAGGTTTTCCAAAGGACAAGCAGCCTACCAAAAGGAGCTTATGCTAAATTATGGAAAATATCCCATGATTTATTAATCAAGGATGCTCCAGCGTAGGTAGTGGCATGGTTAAGTTTAGTTTCAGCTAAAATTAACATTTGAAGATTATTTGATAGAAGAAGGCTTTTTGCTTCAAGTTGTTTTGCTAGGGAATTTGCACCTTTGATATTCCAAAAGCCAATTTTGTCAATGGTGTGGATCATTAAGATAAAGAGAGATAGACCTGGTTCTGACTCTAGGAGATTGAGTGTCAAATGATAGAGAGACAAAATTAATTTTCTTTAAATGGAAATTCAGTTCCACTATCCAGATCATCATAAGTAGAAAGAACTGCATTTTTCTTTGCTTTGCCTCCTTTTTCAGAGAGAAGTGCTCAGTGATAGTAGTTGATGGATTTGCAAGCAAGGGGAAGATTTTCTAGGGAAGGGCAGAATAAGAGGAAGGAGGAATTGGATCTGAAGGATGATCAGTTGGTGGATTGGTGGAATTAAGTGGCATTGCAGAGCAAGAGTGGTTATTTGAAATGTTTGAGATTGTAGGAGGATTGTGCATGATAGTGTGAATGACTGTAGAAGGATTGGGAAGAGTGTGCATGTCTGTGTGTATGACCATGCACTTGTTAGTAGTTGAATGGGAAGTGTCCTGTTCAGGTGGCAAGTTATGATGCCCACAAGGATTTTCGCTGGCTTTATTGTCCAAGGAAGTGTCATCAACCAGACTGAGTAGTGGTGCAAAAGAGTTTGATGTATATGGAGCATCTGCGATAGGCATGATGTTTGAATTTGTTGTATCAAAAATAATGGCAACGGGAATTGCCTATTCAATTTCTTGTTAAATAGACTAGTTGCATGTTTGGGAAAGGCTTCTTTCCTTTGAGTTGGTTAAAATGTCAAGCTGATCAATAACAAAACTATGAGCAAACTTGGAGTTCTTCCCTTCATCTAATGAATCCTGCTCTAGTAATTCTTTAAGGTTCACCATATTTTCAATTTCATTAATATTCATGTTCACTTCCATGTCTTCTACTACTTCGGGCACCATCGTACAAAAACCCTAGCCATCAGCATTGCCTCTCCCTTTTCCATTCAAGCTTTCAAGCTCTTCCTTTTCCTTATTGTTTCTTGCTGTCTTTGACTTAATCCAGGTTTTTTTTAACTGTTTTCCTCTTTCTTTTAACTGTTATGAAATTTCCTTTAGCATTCTCAACCTTTTTAACATTTTTATCTACGCTCTTCAACTTCATTTCATCCTTATCATTTTCATTAATCTGGTTATTAATCTCCACTCCCACAGCATCAGAATCAAAATAATTTACCTCATAGTGCTTTTTAGAGTGACCAAAGACCTTATAATGAGTGCAGATTAGTGGAGTCCATGAGTATTCCACTATAACATTAGGATATATAGTTGTCATCACCAACTGCTAAGAAACTTGGAAGTTCTTTGTCAGGCTTAAATTCAATCAAACACTTAACATACTCAAATCTCTTTATTTTTTCGGTGTTTTCATCAAGAAAAACCAATTTCCCCAAGTGATATGCTAGCCAGTTGATGCCAAGAAGGGTCCATGACATTAAAGGGATCCTGTTAGGTGCACCCTGACAGCCACACTCTTGACTCCAGACCAAGCTGAACCAAAGCTAGGGTTCTAGCTTGTTATTATGAACATGTGGCCTCTGATGAATATAAGATCTCACTACTGAATTACTGTCTTGTTTTTAGGGCATGAGAATTGAAAATAAAAATTCTGTTTTTCAAAGAGCATATCATATGTACCTTTCAGTTTCCACATTTTGTCAGTGTGAGAATTTGCTGCCATGTAGTTGATCGTTCCATCAAGGAAAAAGCCTACTAGATAATTAGACCATGCTTTAACACCTTCACTAACTACATCAGATGGAGGATCAAGTGGTTTTCATACATAGTAAATGTCAAAGTAGATAGGGGAATAGTGGACGACATTCCTAGGTTTACCAAGAAATAGGGAGGACCGTTGTTGGAGAGAAGGGGAAGCAGACATGGATAGAAGAGGGAAGTGAACGGAGGGGGAGCAAAGGGATGGGGAGGATTGGAAAGCAATGCAAGAAGAAGAAGGGAGAGGTGGAAATGGGTCTGGTGGGGTAGGAGGTGGAACATGGGAGGGTGGTTGAAGGGACGGAGAGATGGTAGGAAGGATAAACTGAGAAGGGGGAAGGACAGTGGATGGAACAATGACAGGAGATGGCAAAAGGATGAGGATGGGATCGGGTATAGGGAGAACATGAATAGACATTGAAAAAATGATGATTTTGAGTTGTTGAAAAACGCTAGCATTTTGAAACTTCACAATTTACTGTCTATTAATCGCGGTTCGTAATCGGATGCGATCTAATAAGGTGGGATACTGGAATTTAATTTAAAATCAAATAAATATGTATAGTACACTGTCTCCTTCTCTCAGCCACAATCTTGTTTCTTTGCTTTTGCTTTCCCTTGTCCTTAAGCCGACTTTTTGTTGGCTTGCTTCTAAATGATCATGCCCTTTTGATGTTGAAATGGGTTAGCTTATGTACATATATATATACTCGGTGATCTCCCTGACTTCTTCTTCATCCTCTTTGAAAATGAAAGGAAAGGATAAACAACTCCCTGTAAACTTTGAAATGTCAAACCCTCCTTTTCAAAATTCAATTTCTTTCAAACTTATTTGAGCTAACACTTGTCGTCAACTAGAGAGTTGTGAGTTTTGGGGTCTAGTTTATTTTAAAGATAGTTTCGGAAATTTTCCTCGAGTAGTTGGGGAGATATCTGCAAATAATAGCAAATGGTTGAAAATACGACCGTTTTCGACGATCACGAATCGTCAAAAGATGGGCATAGTCATGACCGCCTTGGTGAATCATGATTTTTACTGGTCGTCTCATGATTTTTAGTGGCTCTTTTTATCGAGGAAGAGTTGATCATTTTGGGTTAAAAAAAATAATTTCTGGTGAACCGTGGTCGAGGGGTCTATTGAAGGTGTCGGGGAGGAGCTTGGGGACGAGGTGGAGGTCATAACCGTGGCCGGTTTTTCATTTGAGCGTTGGATTGTCATGGATTGATTGGTTCAGGGTTTTGGTTGGCTATTTTGGGGAGGCTCCGGTTTTCGGATGGTGCGGCAAGAAAAGGTGACCGAGTGGGATTGTGGTTGTCTGGAAGGAAGTAGTGGCGATGAGGGTCACGATAACATAGGTGGCGAGAACTAATGTGGATCGAGGAGGCAGTAGTTAGGGATGTTCGAACTGGAGTGCAACTTCAGTTTAGGGTTTGGTGTTCGAAATTGGAAGGTGGGAACCTGGGGAAGTATTGGTAATGTCAGCATGGAGAGGGGGTGGATGGGTGTTTGTGGGCGGTCGTGGATCGTCGCTAGGGGATCAGTGTTGTTTATGCATGTGCGCCTGACATACGAAGTTTGATTTCAAGGAAGATCGCATGGAGCTTTGGGAGGAAGAGGAGACTCTGTCGTGTGGATATAGGGCTGGGTAGCTCGTTTGCATAAGGACATAGGCTTGGGTCGAACCATTTAAGGTAAGAAATTCTTTGTTTTAAATATAAATTAAATAATATTAACATGTGAAAAACTTTTAAGTTCCAAAACGTATTCGTTTTTAAATCCGATCAATACACGATTTTTGTGTGGTACTTGTATGAACGAGTACAACGTTTTAGGGTAACTGGTTGATATTTTTGGATAAGTAGACATATTTAAACTGACATGATTTTAATCACGTTATTTTAATAATAACGTCGATTAAATTTACATACCTTAAATATTGATGTTTATTTGGCCAAATAAATTACCGTTGATTTAAACCGGATCGAATATGGTAATTAGACATAGGTTTGGCAGAATAAAACACCGTTTTGCTAATTAAATTAATTTGGCAATTGATTGGCGGAATAAATCCCCATTCTACTATTTTTTAGTTTTGGACATTTGATTATATATCGTAAATAATTATCCCACTTTGAATAAGTGATATACTAACTAGTGATGATTAAGTATTGGATTTATTTACATAGTCGTGGATTACGTAAATATCTATTATTAACTTGAAAGGTTAATCGAACAATATGGTAACTTATTTAAGTACCATGGTGATCGTTAAGCCTCCTTCAATTTTTAAAATTAAAAATCTGGTTTGAAAGTTATTTTAAGAATAATTATTATTTAATAATAAGATTTTAAAAAGTAATAATTATTTATCAATGATGTTTGAAAATTAATTAATAATTGTTTTTAATAATGATTTAAATTAATTATTTTTATTAATATGGTTAGTAAAGGTTATTTCTTAAATATTGTTTAAGAATGTTTATTTTTTATTTTAAAGTAATTTATTTATGGTTTAAAATGTTTCGATTATATTTTAATTAGTTATTTAAAATGATTATATATACTTTAATTTTTAATTAAAGTTAATTAATTACAATGATTTAAGTTATTTAATTATATTTAAAGGATAATTTAGTTTCATATTATTATTAACTTAAGGTTAATTAATTACTGTTTTAATAATGTTTTAAAGTAAATTAATTATTATCTTAATATTGTTTCGAAGTTAACTTATTAATGCAATAACATCGTCTTAAAATTAATTTAACATATTATTAGTGAGATTTTTAAGTTATTTTTTTAAATGAGATTTAAGCTGAATGAAATATAATGATATTTAAATAATAACTTGTTATTTAAAGTTCTTTTAAATGACTTATGGTTTATTAAGAGGACTTTATGGACTTAAAGAGTTTATTAAATAAGTTGTTTAAATTGGGGAAGGGTTTTGTAAATGGTTTGGATGTTTATAAAAGGATTTATAAATGAGTTTTAAAGATTTGAAAAGGAGAAGTTTAGTAAATGAGGTTTGAAATTCATTAAGAATGTTTTACAATGGGATTGGAGATTCATAAAAAACTTTATAAATATATTTGGTGATATTTATAAAATAAAAGCGTTTTGGGAGGAAATGGTTGATCTTGGTGGCGTATTTCGAGGAGCAAGGATTGCCTACAGTTTACTGTGAACTCGCTGGGATAACGACGTAACCATTGTGTAAGCTACGATCCATAGTCGATATTGAATGATACTTTCCATATCTACTTTTAAGAGTTTTCGAGCTTCTAAGTTTTTGAAAGTTAAATGCTTTGGGAATATACTTATACCATTGAGATAAATATATGGTTATATTTTCTAAATATCAAAAATATAATGGTTTGTGAATATACTTATCCTGTTGAGATAAGTATATGGAAGTGATTTCTAAATTTTTGAAATATGATTTTAAATTAATGGAAGATTGATTAAAAGGCTTAGTGATATCCGAGGGAAATTGTAATCTTTGTTTTGAATATTTGTTATTTGATAGATAAACAACGGACTATCAAATCTTGGCCTAAATATGTAATCCTTCTTAATTTTGGTGTACAGAAATATTCTCTACTTAACACCGAAGGATTTTATCTCCAGAAATATCTAGTGGAAACGTGGGGATTATATGGTTAGTTACCATCGTTGGTGCTATACTATACGTATAAATTGGATTCGTTCTTCTTGGATAAATGATAAGGAGATTCGTCCACTTAAAAAGTTATGGAGTGATTCCCGCTCTTATGTATTGTCTATGTATTATCGAAAGAGCCGATATTGAGCATTCCAAAAATTGACATTTTGGTTTGGTGGGGCACCTGGGAAAGGGAAGAGTGTACCCATAAGAGATGACTCGAACCCGTGACCACTCCGAAAACCATATACCGTTTTCTGGAGGAGATTCGTGATATATTGAGATGTTGGGATCTATGTGATTTCGAGACCCGTTGGAGTATTGGAATCCATGTGGGACTCTATGATCTATTTAGTGGCAGTGTGTCTGCTGGAATGTCGGACATAGCCTCATCAACGGGAATGACTAAAATCAGAGATAGAAGGCATTGCCAGTAGAGTTGCCAAGCCCATAGGTTGTAGTCGGCTCCCCCTAGACGTTACCTACAGTTTCTATGCATGCATGGGGTGATGCACTCGGTATTAGTGAGACCGACTATATTTTTCCTATGATACATCACTAGGGATGTATGCTGCTTTGGAAGGATATCTCTGATCCTTGTGCAGGACGACCGTTCCTCGAAGTACTGAGGGCATCTCCATGGAAATCGTACACAATTATCTAACGTGGCTTATCAGTTTTCAATTATATATCTAGTATTGTTATGATGTACACTCACGAGCATCACAGCTACTTGATTATTATTATTTTCACCTTAGACATTATTACAATATCACTAGACTTTCGGATATAAAGGCTTCGGTTATCACAAGGTAAAAAACCATCTGTGTTTATGTGCAGCATGGTCTTACGAGATGCTTTTGATTTTATAGGATTTTACAAGTTAAAATAGATAAAATTCCTTGTGATTTGAGTTCTCATGCTGGTTTTACCAGACTGACCCGGACATTGTTTTCCTATAATGCTCGGGTTAAACCGTGCAAATTTCCAGGTTTAGTTGGATATTTTGGAGCTTCAGGAGATGAACTGGAGTCCCAGACACATATTCACGTACATGAATATTTTTCAGTTGCATTCATTGTTGTATTTATCAGCAATTATGAGGACGGTTTGTTTTAACTGTCTGTGCTGAATAGGTTAGTATACTCTGATTAATATCTGTACATACATATATTAAAGTTTTTTTTGTGTAAAGGTTTGTTATATATTATAGATTATTCGTTACGCTGTGAGATTCTATGTTGTTTAGTTCATTCTTTTCTTCTTTCTTCTTTCTTTTTCCCTAATTATCCGCATTTCCGTTCAATTTGGGCTAGACATGTGTGGTTTATTATCAACTTAAACTGTATAGAAAGGTGGATCATTACATTGCATTATAAAATTCTATATTTTAACAACAAGTACCTGCATTTTTTGAATTTTCTATAGTTATTTATGGAACCCTCCACAATATCGATATAATACATTTAAGTCAATATATTTTAATTAGTTAAGTAATCTTGAATTTAGATTATTCAAATAAATCAATTAATAAATACTCATTAATTCGTCTTATAAACCCTAAAATTTGACGGATTCAATATGTATACCAAATCCATATCTACAAAAGTAGTAAAATTCCCTTTTCATTAAAATATAAAGATATAAAAATCATATAACATAAATAATATGCATTAATTATACTATCAAATTTAACAAAGTATTTATTTATCTCAATAAACTTATCGGACATTGCATTGTGAAATTTTGTTTTTAGCTTCAATCTCCTAATTCTAACATTTCTGTAATTATTTACCACACTCTATCCCTTTAGTTCTTTCCTATTTTTTATATATAAATCCAGATATTCAAAATTATTTACAAAATCTCAAAGTTAAACTATTTAAATGATCTTAGTAAATAATCACTCTAATTTGCAATCAAATCCAAAGTAAATGACAATACACACACATAGAAAAACATACATACATACATACGTATATAACATATACATACGCTAGTGCGGACATGTGCTACACACATGGGATTCATCATATAATTATCTAATAATGCATTTTTATATATTTATTTATTATATGAACGTAAAAGTTTATGTTCATGGATAGTAATTGTTTTGTTTTATTTTTCGCACACACTATTGATAAAATTTCGGTGGTGAACCTTCCTTAGTAATCTAGTAGCGCATAAAGTATGAATTCATATTTTTGGAGAAAAATGACTCTATACATAGATAGAAAACCTCACTTATCTGTTATCTCTAACATGGTAAGCACTACATTACTAAGCATGCCTATTAATTTTCAAATGTAAGTGATATCATTGTTTATTGTATGCTTAATATATAAATTTTTATATGCACATAGTTTGCAATGATAATAATGTTCTAAGTTTGGAATAGAGAAACTATGCTCAAAGTGGAAGAGTATTTCAAATTTGCTTCAAATAAATAACACTCTACTATTTGCATTATTTCATTTTTTGACATCTCACGATGTTAACTAAAGTAGCAAAGCATCACGATAAAAATTTTAAAATTGTATTTTATTGATACATATAGTGTAATATGCAATTTATATGTAAAACACATTATGCGATCGATTTTTTGAAACAAAAAAACTTTTCTATTAAATCAGATGTTCATGTAAATTTAAAACTGAATAATGTATCAATAAGCATAATTTAAAGTAAATTAGTATCAATATAATAAAAGATATTTGTACATGCACATATAAATACTTTGGATGATATTTCATTGGATATAACAATTAGATAAAAAGGTGTAAAGAAATACATTCAATGATAGGAACAACCGAAATTTATTATTATTATTATTTGAATAAATTATTATAAATGGTTATGTAACAATGTATAACAACGTATTTTTCAAAATGGACACATACGTATGTAATGAAATAACAAGTACTAAAATGGATGTAAATGTGGCTTGTAGTAAAATAATGATTTTATAAAATGCAAGAAATAAATAAAGTTAATTTGTTCTATAGTAAACCAAAATCCATAGAAGCCATGATTTACTCAATATAAAATTTACCTTTTTCTAGGAAAAATGAAGCAAAAATTGCATTCCAATAATGTACATCGGTACCTGTTATTTTTCTTAAAATTCTTTATAACAATCAATTGAGTGGTAACATTGGGTATACATCTAATCCTTATTACCAAGTCTACATTCAAACATATTTTAAATTTGAAGTAGACACTTAGATTGATAAATTTTCACTATCAGCTTATTTCTTTCATGTAATCAACCTACATTCATTTATGTTCTAGACATAATACAGCGAATTCTAATATTGACCACAAGTTTTTATTACAAATCCAATCGGATATTAGACATGACATTTTTCTTGAGTATCAATCCAACATCATTATGAATGCTTCTAACATTTTTTCTCTTTACATTAAACATCCACATGGAATTGTATTTATAATCTACTGATTGTTAAAAGTGTAAGATGAAAATTATAATCATGTTCCATAATATATATAATATATAATTTTGTTCTTCAAGCTTAAACAAATATGTGAAACATGATATTGCCTCTAAAAGCATAAAACATATTACCATAATAATACTTCAGTTATTTTTGTTCAAGACAATTATCTACAAATATATCTTTTTCATCTATTTTATCCATTTGATAAATTTGTTAAAGAAACTAAAAGTAGTTGTTAAGAACAGGTTATGAGTTCCTACTTTAATATTTCTCTATAGTAAAGATGCATTTATTAAATTTACAAAACAATATACTATACATACTCTTTTCTAGAGTTAAAACTTATAGCGCTTCTAAAAAGTTTCTAATAAAAGTACTTAATTAATAAGAATTTATAACGGCTCGAAATTTTACTGCCTAGATTTGTAAATGTTTAATAAATTTTAAATATTCGAATAATAGGTTTTATAGTTAAAATATAACTCCAAATGTTGGTAAAATAGACTTGCAACAACCCAGGATTTTACCACTTTGAAATAGGCTATTTAAATATATATTTTTATAATCAATAAATGTATTTTTATTAGAAAATAGGCCTATTTTAATTATTTAATACCGATTATAAAATATTTTTCAATTTTTTTTTATTAATATCGATAGTTCAAATAAAAATAGAAAATGTGACCAAAGAATGTTTTCCGAGATTTCGACTTTTCGACACCCGAAAGTCGTCGGGAACGTTGTGCACACTTGGTGCTTCATGCACACATATATATGATAGGATTTATGATAAGTAAACACTCTTGTTTTCATACTAACATATGTTTAATTAAGCATAAGAGTGGATGTGAAAAATTATGCTATAAAAGGCATATATATACATATAAACACACTTATATATATATACAAATGCCATTTCAAACCTTAAGTATAACGACCCACAAATTTACACTTGGATAAATTATATTTATTTATAAAATATTTAAATATGGGTTTAAAGTAAAAAATAATCATTTTTTAAGTGGTAAATATTAATAGTTATTTGGTTTGGAAAAATATTGGCAGACAAATTACCGAGGTAAAATATTGATTACTTGTAAATATCTTCCTAGGAAAAATATCAATAAAACTTTTTTTAAACAATAAGGATGATGCATAGCTCTGGATTCATATACTACTATATGTATTCAAATAAATATTATGAAATAAAATAATTTATTTTTATTTTTGTAAAATAAAATTTATTTATGACATCGACAATTGATATCATCGATTTAATATATTTCTTCGGGAATTCAAGTTAAGTTTAAATAATAATAAATAGGGTTTTATTTAAAAATAAACCTATTATAGTTATATAATAATGATGGTAAAATAGTTTTTAAAATTTGTATACCAAAATAGATGGTTCATACAAAATTGCAAAATGTGACCGAAAAATGTTTTCCTGAATTTTAACTTTTCGACATCGGAAAGTTGTCGGGAAACGTTGCTTGCCTTTATGTCTTATGCACTATATGTAGACATATATAAGAGATAATTAACTATATAATAATATACTTAATTATGAATTATCTTATGTCAATTATGTTTAGCAAGTGATGTGATAAGACATGGTTTTAAAATAATAACTCGCATATATGTTAAATCATATTATTATTTCTTGTCATTTCCTTAAGTACCATCATCGTTACCCATCATGGCTTATTGGATATGACTAGAGAGGGGGGAGATGTGACATATGAGGGGGAGAAAGGTGGCGATGTGACATGTCAAAATAATGACATGTTATGATATTTTAAACTAAGGATAAAATGGTAATTTCCCTACTTTTCTTCATCTATAAATACACACCCTTACACACACATTTTCATTTACACTCCAACTTCATTCTTTTTCAAACCTTCTTCTCTAAAAGTTCCATGGCTTCCATGGTTCAATTTTTTTAAAGAAAAAGTTAGCTTTTTTGTGTTGTAATTTGCTTTCATGCCTTCTATACTTCTTATACTTTCATTTCAACATCCTCTCTTCCAAAAAAAGGCCATCACTAGTCTACAAAGACCTATCCAAGCCAAATTACCTCTGGCCAAACCTATTCTAAGGCGTTAGCCCCTTAAAAGTTTCAAAATTTTAAGCTAGAGTCGTGCGTAGAGGCGCTGTCGAGTTATAGTCGAAGTTCGGGCAAAGTTAGTTAGTTAGCATAAAGGTGAGTAAAAATACTTTGTTTTTGAATTTTTTTTGAGTTTATTATGATATGTAATTGTGGTGATAATATGATGAGAAAATTAAATGATTGTTATGTTGGTCGATGGTGATTTGATGAATGTTTGCGTTTGGTGTTGAATATACGATATGAATGTGATCCTGTCGAGTTAGTAAGCATATAACCTTATGTTTATATATGTATTTCATTGTGATGTTAAAAGTATGTTTGTATGTATGTATGGTTGTAACTTAAGAACCAAAGTATGTTGAGTTGAAATAAAGTTAACAACTTTGTGTGTTGTAATGGACGTGAGATCCGATCCGAAATCAAAACTAGGTTTCCTTGTTTTAAAGTTTGAAAATTATTCCAAAATTTCTATCTATGTTTCTAAGTCTCAAAGAATTTAAAAGCTATGTTTCTAAACATGAAGTAGGAAAGAATATGTTTAAGCGAACTGCACTCATAACGATAGTCGCCGTGGACGCGGTTCGGCAAAATTTCCTATTTTCGTTTTAAAACGTTTTCTTTTGAACTAGTTTTGCAAAAGTTTTCTAAACTTAATTAGTAACATAAAAAGAGGTTAAGTTTAGTTAAATTAATATTTTGTTATTTAATAAAATAATTAAAGGAAATTAGCACTTAATTAGTAATTAAGTAAGTGATTAGAGGTTAAGTAACACTTAAGGAAGATTAATGATAATTATTGATTAATAAGGTTTTAATTAGTGATTAACGAAGTTAAGAAGTAATTTAATAATTAATTATTATGTAATTAACTTAATTAGTTAATTTATAATTATGTTTAATTAACTTGTTTAATTAAGTTAATTAGTTATTTAATTATTATTTAATCAAGTGATTGTTTAATTAATTTTTAATTAATTAGGATTTTACTAATAATGAATTGTTTAAACCTTAACTAAGATACATTAGGAAGTTAATATGGACTTAACCAAGTTCATTAAGTTAATTAAAGTTTAATTATGAATTAATATTGATTTAATTAAGATATAATTAGGTTTTAATCTAATTAAATATATTTTAATCTTTTCAAAACTATTTTTAAACTTGATTGATAGTTTTAAATCAATCTTCATTTCAAGTTAAGTAATTTTAAATCAAAGGATCTCTCGTTTGGACCATTAATAGAAAAGTGAATTAAATTAGTAATTACAAAGCTTTGATACATTTTATGGGAAGTAAGTGACTTGTATTTAGTAAAAATGTTGAATATCGGTAACGAGATATAAAAAAGGAAGTTAATTTCAATAAGTGGGTCATGGTAGCTTAAGCATATAGAATATACTTCTATATGTACGTTTTTCACCAATAATGGATGTACCTATATTTATAGCTTGGGCATCTACCTATGATTTATTATGTGTTATGTGTGTGTCCCTTATATATCTGATGTTTGGCAGAATCTATGATATAACTTGTATAAGTTAAACCATAATTTAGTCATCCATTATAGTAGTTGAGCCTCCGTTTGGTTTTGTAAAGTAAATATTTCATTTTATTTTGAAATGGTCTTCAAAGCTATTCTATTTTGAAAAAGATATTTGAAGAAGGATTTGACAATTGGTTTCAAAAGTTTTATAAATAATTTTGGGTTATTCATTAAAGGGAGTTGCGGAAATGGGTTTTAAGGTTTGAAAGCTTATAAAGAAGTCACATAACCGGGTTTGAATAATTATAAAGAGTTTATAAATGAGTATGGAGGTTGATAAATGTTTTGTAAATGGTTTTGGGTTAAAGCAACAAGGATTTGATGGATAAATAAAATCTATAAAAGAATTTATTTAAGATAAATAAAACGGGAATTTGAGGTTTGAGTATCTCGAGGCTGATGTTTTAAAAATGGTGGTATGGGATATCCGTTCCACACTTTACACCGAAGGAATAGTGCTTAGAGTTATCCTTTTCTCCAATTTAAATAACGTAGTTAAATCCTTTTTAGAGATTTGGTAATGGAAAATCTTACAAATACTTTGTGAATATACTTATATCAGAATAAATATATGAATGTTCTTGAAAGAGATTTATTTAAAAATATATGTTTTGAGGCTTAGTGGTTGCTATGGATAAATAAATCTCAAATGGAATTGGTTGTTGGTTGTTTATTTGATAGTTTAATAACTGACTATCAAGGTTGACCCGATTTGACTTAGGAAGTATGAATGTAAGTTTGAGTTCCCTGATGAGGACTCAAGTACTTACTTCTAAAATAACAGAATTATCGATTGTTGGTACGAAGAGACCGGGATCAAATTCATTTATCCGAAAACCACTCCAAACCAACATGTACATTCGAGTGGAAGAAATCTTGATGATGATTGAAGATGGTGCTCTTTGAAGTACTAGGCTACTACTGCTAGTCCTAAGGATGATTCCAAAATGGATGTAGTAGAGTTAGTGCCTTCGGTTTTGTTCAGATCCAGAATGAACTTGTATGGACGAATGCTTGCATTGTATTGACGCCTGGATGGTGGTGTTAGAATTCCAAGATGGATTACTATTTGGACAGATAAAGAATTGCCTTAAGCCTCACAACCGAGAGGAATTGCAAAAACAGGGCATGCAACAGAGCTATGTGGTTAACAACCATTAGGAGCGGTCACCCCATTCTAGACGTCCCTTTCAGAGTCGGTTTTTTCACAAACACCGTAGTAGTATAAGGCCTCGGTGTCAATGGGGTGAGGTAATCCAGATTTCCATGTGAAAGGAGCAGCCAGCTCTATGTTAGCATCAGTGCATTCTCTAGAGGTGTATCATCGGAAGCTAGTCCCTTACCTTACCATTGTCGGGAACCGATCTTCAATACGTGCCTTATGGTTTTGATTGTAGAGCCTAGTATGTTAGAACGTGAGATGCAAGCATTTCCGCTATTTTATCTATTTACTTTAAACCAAGACAGTATGATAATATTATTCGATTTTGATATAAAATGCTTTGGTTATCGTAAGGCAAAAACCCATCCGTTTTTATGTGCGGTGCGGTCTTACGAGATACCCTTTGTTTGAAAAGTTTTCAAATGTAGAAATTGGTTTGGTTGTTACTTGTTATCGAGTTTACTCACGCTGCTTTACCAGACTGACCTGAGCACTATTCCATGTAATGCTCAAATCAGACCGAGCATGTTTTCCTAGGTTTAGCTGGATACTTTGGGGTTGGAAAGGAGCTAGATGGTCAAGACGTATTCACATATATTTTTCTTCCATTGTATTATAGCGTCTATATGTTTGTCAATGTAAGGATAGGTTTCTATAACTGTCCAAATTTAGGATAAGTCTAGTGTACTCTGATGTTGTATATATGAATAAAGATGTTTCCATTTTGTAAAGATCATTGTTGTATTATATATTATTTTCTACATTGTGAGATTCTGTGTTGTTTAGTTTTCTTCTATCTTCTACCATCTTCTTTCACCCAAATAGATTGGTATTTCCGGCACTTGAATGTTCGGCAGATGATACATTGGATGTATTAGTGTCGAATTTCGAGAGTCAAAAATCTGGTTCGTTACATTAAGTACCCAACAACGCAGCCTAGGAGGGGGTAGCGTGTATATATGTGGGAGAGGGGAGGTATGGGTGCATGCATGCATGTATTATTTTATTAAGTCACTTTACATATTTTAAAATTTTCAAGCCTATAAATACCCCTCATACTCTTACATCCTCTTCTTTGTTTTCTTTTACATTCTCATGTCAAACCCTCTTCTTATCTTCATGTTTTTCAGTGGCTTCGATCTCCAAATTCCTAAGAGAAAAGACAAAGAGAATAGTGTAAAATATTGCTAAACTACTCCATTTCACTTCCAAATCCGTTCTCTACTAAACAAAACCCATATCCACCAAAAACCACCAATGCGGACACTTGTTCTATCCATGACCAAGGTAAATTGGTCCAAGGCCGAGCCATTTAGAATTCCATGGGTTCACATCTTCTCTTTGTGGAGCTAGGAGCAAGTGACCTAGGTCGAGAGCAAGTTTAGTTTGATTTAGTGAAAGTTTGATGAGCAAAGTTCATGTTTTAAAACTCAGGATACTAACTTTTTAAAGATGTAAGATTTATGAGTTAAATTATTACTTGAGTATGGTAATATTATATGTTGTGTATGCTGCATATATCACTACGCCATAGATTGCATACTGCAACACCCAAGAAGTGATGCAGGAAGTGCCAAAAAATGTTGTTGTAGGCTAAAAATGGGCAAAGGCAACACTTTCTTGGTGATGCATTTTGCCGTGTTGCCCTAGAGTCAAAGGCAACATCTTTGCAGCCCTAGGGCAACATCGGTTCTGTTGTTGCCACAGGTATCAAATTTACTAAAAAGTGGGCCCACTAATCTCTGCCCTAATATGTGGATCCATATTGTGGGACCCACTAATTCTGTGGCCCACCTTTACGGAACCCTGTTGTAGGGCCCATATTCACTAATCTATGGTAACACTTTCAATGGCAAAACTTTGCTAGTTTTTTTACCACATTTAACATCACATACTGCAACATCATATCATATCGATAGCAACACCTTTTGCAATTTAAATTGAAAATGTACTGCAACATTATACTACTGCAACATTATATCATATCTATGGCAACATTATACTACAACATTATATCATATCTAATGGCAACATTACACTGCAACAAAGAAATTTTCATTTCAGAATAACCAGCAACACAAGTTTTACTTAGTCAAGTACAAAATAACAAACATACATAAAAACATAGCCAATGTATTCATAGTTACAGCAAATACTTACTAAATTCTACTTATTAACAGTACATTCATATTTGCGAGCCTCTAGTGCCATCAGTGCCTCTAGTTCCTCCAGTGCCTCCAGTGCCATCATTGTAGATGGTCGCACAAAGACCCCCAACATCAATTTGCATGTCAGGGTTTGCTTCGCCTAATTTCTTAAGCACCTATGTCAAGTTCCCCCGAACTTTATGGTTCACCTTTGCATCAAATTCATTTTTGACCTTCTTGTTCACCTTTGCTTCGACTTCGTCAGCTATATTTTCCCTTATCTTCGCTGCCAGCTCCTGTATGTATGTGCTTATTGTTGGGGCATATTTTGAAACTTCTGCAGACTTTGTGTGCCGTCCTATAAGCCAAGATCGACCGTGTGACTTTCCATCAAAAATCAATTCTTGAACAACTCCATCACTTCCTCCTTCACCTATTACTTTTTCAATCTTATCCGCAAAATAAAGCAGTTTCAAAATGTGACATTAAATAAAATTAACAATTCTGAAACAAGTTTCTTAAAGAAGAATTGTTTTCCAATATTTAAACAGTTTTAAAATGGATTCAGAAAATATCTTGCTATAGGTTTCAACAAAACAGGATCTAATTCTACAAAAATGTCGATGCGCAAAATGAAGCATTTTTTCGACATCTGATTGAAGAGAAAATAAAATTCTTACAATTCTATACTTCTTTACTGAAGTATTAGTCTTGTACACCTTTACTTCTTTCCGCCTGCGAGTTTTAACAAAATGTTCTCCATCTGATTCGTTGAACTGATACAAATTAAATGAAAAAAGTTAGACAGCAAAAGGATATCAAACCAATTTTTCCAGAACATATATCACTAATCAATTCAGAAATTATACTCAAATTCAAAGAAAAACTAAGGTAAATATGATTGCCTTTACATAAAAACAAATCTCGGTTCAAATGAAGAACAGAAACCACAAGTGCACACAAGCTAAAAGTCTCGAGCAACTCATAGATGCAAAAATGGAGCAACAGTAAGTTCTCAAGCAGCTTACAAGTGCAAAAATAAAGAAAGGACAAGTATAAAATCACAAAATATGTAGCAACAATATCAGAGCTTTTCCAAGCATAGTATCAAGTGATGTATCAGTTTTGCAAAATTAAAGACTGAGCTAAGGAAAATTTGCATAGTAAATATCTCATATGTCTATGCTTTCAGATTATTAACTGTAAGCACAGAGATAACAAATATCCCATGATTCATCTTAGATTCTGATAAACTAAGATTACCCCGTGATTAACCCATGAGCCATGAACATATATATAATACTAAAATGATTTAAGCTTAGCAAGGCAGTAAAGATATCAACATATAGCAGACAAAAGACATGCATCAACTTGACATCCATATGCTTAAGAGTTAAGGGTGTATCCAATAGTTACAAATTATTTAATTTCCACAGAGATGAATTGGACTCATATTTAATGTTTAATATGCATCTAACTTGCAGACGTATATTGACCAGATGCGTACAAATGCATGAGCATGACATACATGGTATGGAAAAGAAGAATTGAGTTTTCTATGCCAAAGGGGGCAAAGAAAGGCTCATTGATATTTTTTATAGATTTTATGTACTTTTTTAGCAAATTCTATTAATAGCTATTGAGTCGTAAAATAATGTGAAAATGCAAAAATAATAAACGGATAAAATAAAAATTAATACATTAAAATTGAAATAAAAACATTTGTTGGATGATTAATGTGACAGATCAGATTATATAGCCTGCTTGTTATTCTTTTGGTTACAAATTTCTATGTCATAAACAGAACATATATCACTAATATTTATATTGCTTATTTGTTTAAGTGAGGTGACATTTTATTTTGGAACATATATGTAGTTATTTTAATTTTGGAACATATATCGCTTTGCTAAATAAGGAGAAGAATTTCAAATAAAATAAAATGCATACCTCCAGCCAACAACAAAAATAAGCAAAATACATACTATCTTATGCCAAATTTGGGAAAAAACTTTTGGACCAGCAGTGTGTGTGTCTGTATACGATTTGCGACTTGCACAATTTATATGGGCCTTGGACTACGAAAACATGAAATAAAGATGTTTATCTGCCTGATTTGAATGGATAAAAACGGAAAAAAATATGTGATAAAACTTAAAATTATACCTGAATTTTTTCATCCCCCAATATATCAAGAGTACTTTGAAATCAGCAAGTGGAATTTCGTCCGGCCTATTTTCAATCCTCTCTTCATCAGTTTCATAAGCCATATAATGTGCCTTTTTAATACGACTCTTTTACCCCCTCCAAGGGTCACGAATTGACTTCAAAACCCAATATTCACATTCATCCGGAATAATTTACCGTTGCTTAAATACAAATCAAACATTAAAAAGAACAGTCAGGCTACTTTTGTGACAAGTTTCATATATTTAAGTAAAATTCAGCTAAGTTTCCAAATTACCTTGACATAGTTCCACAGCATGCCTTTCAAACTTGAAGGAACATCAAACCAAGACTTGTAAGTAAGTGGAACACTCCTCTTTAGTGTTCCTAAAAAAGCACTCGGTTGAGACATTACTTGGTTATCGTCTGAAACAGGTTGGCCCCGATGATTCATTTGGATTAGAACTCTTTTGTCATATGACCTTGAATGAACTTTATCCATCTTTGTTTTTCCCCTGAACCTTCTGGGAGCTCCCACTACTGTTACAAAGTACATACAATAGTAATGAGAAGGCTAGACATAACATAAATGAGAACTTAAACTATTAAAATCAAAAATCAATTAGATAATATCTTCAGCTTCTCCTACTTCATCTTCTTCGTTTTCAATATTTGTCGATAAATTTTCGACAACAGCCTTCTTCCTTGCACTTCCACTTCCACTACTATTGTTCTTCTGGCGTTCTCGCATAGCCAAATAAGCAGCCAATGTTCCTATTCCTTCATGTGTGGTAACTCAACGCTACATGGAGGATCAACAGTTTGTGTAGGAACTGGATTTTCCCCTGCCTTTGGATTTGCATTCTTATCAGTTGCAGATTCAACAATGGCCCATGAACGAGTCGTTGGTCCAGACCGAGGCCTTTTTGCATTCTTATCAGTTGCTTTATTATCAGTTGTAATCGTAACCTTTTTGGTTCTCTAAAATACGCACACAAAAACAATAAAATAGAAAATAAGGAAGCTAGTCTATAATTACCAACATAAAATTAAATCTTCAGCTACAACGCACCTTTACTGGATTTTTTGAAGTATAATCTTCACTAGGTTCCTCTTGTCCTGGGGCATAATCTTTGCTTTCAGCTGGCATCTTTGATTTTCCTTTATTTTTTTCAAATTCATTAATCAGTCCAGTAACTAATGTAGGCATCCTAAGAGCTTCAAAAACACTATTCTTCTATGACACATGTTTAGCTCTCTCCCTTTCGTATTCTATAAGCGGTGGAGGTGGCGGAGGTGGTAGAGCATCATCCTGAAAGTAATTTAACAAGACATTATTGTAAATATAAGAAAAATATGTAGAACATCATATTAGAAGATCAAATTGTAGTCTTCTTACTAGAATCTCATTTTCGTCCATATTTTCCTCTTCATCTGGAGGATTATAGAAATCCAATTTACTCCTGATACTTGCTGAGTTGATATTCAAAGTTGCATCGCTGACTTCAATTGAAATTTTCTTCTCTGGTGTCTTCGTAGAACTACTGACTTCAGTTGGATTTTTCTCTGGTAACTTTGTAGACCTACCGACTCGAGTTGACTTCTTGTTGATCACCTTTTTCCTGTCAATGCATGGACTCACAGCAGCTTCGCCTACTTGTGGATTGTTTCGCCGTGCCAACTTTCTTGGACTAAAGACTTGATCAGTCCGCGTCTCGTTGGTAAGTGGATTGTTTAGCCGTGCCGACTTTGTAGGACTAAAGACTTGATCATTCCGCGTCTCGTCGGTAAGTGGATAGTTTAGCCGTGCCAACTTTCGAATTGGAGTAAAGACTTCAGTCTGCTTCTTGTTTTTTGCTGCCTGTTGTAGATGGTGAGTGGTAACAAATTGCCATTTCTATGATTTCGTAGCTGCAAACATATAACGACATAAAAGTCAAGTTTATCAAGCCATAAACATAATTATTTAAACTTAATTAAAGAAATTAACACTTGATCATATACACTAATATTCCAGTTCCTTTATTATTCTACTAAGTGCACTAAAAATCAAACAAATCCTAAAATACAAACAAAAATGCGCAAAAAATTTATGTACGCCAAAAGCAGCAAAATGAAAAACAAATTCAGCCATGCGAGAACCAAATTCATCAGAATAGTACAAATGAGAAGATATTTTTATCTTCTTCCAGTCGAAAAGCTAACTATTTACAGTTTTTATCACTTACTTTGGACGAGCTTCCGTGTGATTTATTTATGAATTTTCGAATCGGATGCTCAAATTGGATCTTGGTTTAAATTCATTTGAAAGTAATCATAAATAGGTTGTTTCATTGTTAGTTTTCTTATGACCAAATTCATCAAAATTGTACAAATGAGAAGATATTTTTATACCTAGAGACAACAGATTCTTCCTTGGGCGTACGATGACATGTGGCTGCATTTGTTTCATTGGCTCAGTTTTGTCATCGACCGCGGTATTGAGAAAGAAATCAGTGTAATCACCATTATTTTTTATTTGCATCGATTCCCACATATCTACATCACTGGTCACCAATTTCGACCCACTCATTGGACCTTTCCATGAATATACTCCTCCAATTTCAGTGTAATTTAGGTCATCCCTGACATACTCCATTAGTATTGTGTTAAAAAACGTATCTAGATCAACGCCCATGACAGAAGTGTCTTCTCCACCAACATATCCATTCTTCTCAAATTTTCCCTTGTGATGGAATTTAAGATTAGCCTCCATCCTACACAAAATGAAGGAATTAACATTAGAATGGCATAATTACAAATTGAAATAAACCAACTGCATTATAAAATAAAACAGTCTCTTCACTAAAGTGTAATAAAGGCAGAAACAATAAAATAGTGACAAATAAAGCCACAAATATGATACATAAGTTACAACATTTAATCAAGGCAGAAACAACATTTTCTTACTTAAATTTGGTACATTAGTTACTTAATTAAATATGATAGTGATACACAGAAATTAAGAAGCATTTTCTTTCACTCTGCTAGGTGGAAGGCGGATTCGTTTTATTGGAACATCATCTCTACACCCGTACATCAAAATCTTGATTTTCCATTCCATAAGCAGGATGGATATCATTCAAATCTTCATTTGCATCTTCGCTTTCAATTTCACACCAGTCTCTCGGCAATTTCTTGATAAGATTGTGGCACATCTTATTGGATTTTTTATATAAAACATCTATTGTACTTGTGAATCCATAACATAAGGATCAGATTTCTGGCACAATCGATTAAAATTGACATGAGTCAGCCCATATAAATCTTCCTCTTCTTGGTACCAACAACACTTAAATAAAACCACACTAAATTCTCCCCAATAATCTAGTTCAGTTATTTCCTCAATTGATCCATAGTAATTAACTTCATCAACCAATGGATTTTGATCTTTTGAACTTGCAAAGCTAGTAGCCAAGGCTATCAAAAATACACCACTGTTTTGTGTTCTACATTTGGCATCTCTGAACCTTGTTTAAAATATGTATCCATTGATAACATATCCAGTAAACCTCTTAGCTGTTGGAAGGGGGCACATTGCAAGCAGTTGTACTTCTTTTGAAATGTCCTCCTTTTTCCCAACCTCTTCCTTTAACCACTTCCAAAATTCTTCACCGTGTTCTCTCTCTCTTTTATATTTTTTTGATAATGCATGACTATCAATTAAAGCTTGATGTTCCCTAGAATAAAGACCTGGTTAATAAAAGATAGAAACAAATTTTCTAATTCTTCAATAATTACTAAAATAAAAATAAAACTTAGAAACTTACTCAAGTAAACTCTCTATTTCCTTGTTACTACAATTGAATAGAATGTAACGGTGACATGCCGTCCATTGAGAATCTTTAAGATGATTACCTTTTCCGTCTTTGTTTCTTCTTATTCCAACATGATATTCCAAATTGTATGGACAGGTTTCAAATTTCATTTTTCCTGCTCCATCGCCACCTAAGAACCTTGAACAGAATATCAAACATTCTTCTGCAAGATAACCTTCAGCAATGGACGCCTCAGGTTTACTTTTGTTGCGAACATATGATTTCAGTTTACAAAGATAACGCTAAATAGGAAACATACAACGAAGATGTGCAGGTCTACCATATTCAATTTCCTTGCATAAATGAACTAGCAAGTGCACCATTATATCGAAAAAACCATTTGGGAATATCATCTCAAATTGACAAAGAATTTCAACAAATTCCTTTTGTAGCCTCTTGAGATCATAATTTTACGCCAAAGACTTCTTAGAAATGCACTTAATCTTACCATAGGTAATGCAACTTCAGGTTTTACAGATTTCTTCACAGCAAATTGCAGCATGTAGTGGAGAAGAAAATGAGCATCGTGGCACTTATACCCTGCAATTTTCCTCTCTTTCTTGATTACATACCAGCTGATGTTAGCTGCACAACCATAAGGCAGTTTAGCATTCTCCAACACTGAGCAAAATATTTATTTCTCCTTGCTCGTCATTGCAAAAATGACAGCCCTGATCTTAATGTAATTCCCATCAGCTGATAGAACCGAATGAAGGACCTTCCTGATGCCTATCTCTTGTAAATCATACCGAGCACTTAAACGGTCTTTCGACTTCCCATCAATATTTAGTAAAGTACCAAGTATGTCATCATAAATGTTTTTCTCTATGTGCATAACATCAAGTTTATGTCAACATACATTGTGACTCCAATATGGTAAATTAAAAAATATTGACTTCTTCTCAAAAGGGGAATCATTTTTATGCTTGTTGACCTCTTTCTGCCCAAAAATATTTTCATAACCAGCCAACAATTCTTTAATGTCTGTCCCGGATAAAATTCCTGAAGATGTTCCCATTTCAATTTCACCATTGAACCTTTTCTTATCAAACCTCCACTTGTGTTCCGGTTCTAAAAATTTCATATGATTCATGTAGCACATTTTTTTACTATGTTTCGAGTAAGTTGAAGAAGTCTCGAAATGACATACGGGACAAGCTAAATAACCCTTTATGCTCCAGCCGGATAACATTGCATAGTCCGGAAAGTCGCTGATCGTCCATAACACGCTTGCACATAATGTGAAATTAGCACCAGTTAAGGCATCATAAGTTTGTATGCCAAGACGCTATAATTCTTTCAATTCTACGATAAGAGGCTGCATGTAGACATCAATGTTATTCTTAGGAGACTGTGGACCAGGGATAAAGGTTGAAAGTATCAAATTTTCAGACTTCATGCATAACCAAGGTGGAAGGTTATAATTTACCATTATGATTGGCCAGGTGCTGTGAGCTGTAGTCATTGTACGAAAAGGACTGAATCCATCAGCTGCTACTCCTAACCTGATATTTCTGTTTTCAGATGAAAAATGAGGATATTTGGCATCCATCGTCTTTCAAACCTCGCCATCAGCTGGATGTCAAAGTCTGCCATCATTTTTCAATCCCACTGCATGCCATATCATAAGTTCTGCATACTTATTGGACATGAACATCCTTTGCACCCTTGGTTTTAGTGGAAAATAACGTATCACTTTTGCTGGTACTTTGTGTATCCGCTGCTCCGGATCATTGTCAACACCCGCTTTCTTTTTCGGTATAACACACCTTGAAAAATAAAAAGTTTTGCAGTTATTTTCCTTTTCATTTTCTACCCAATATAGCATGCCGTCATTTGGACATGCATGTATTCTTTGGTAATCGAGGCCTAAATCTTTAATGATATTTTTGGTAGCATTGAAAGATAAAGGGATGTGGGCTTGTGGAAAAGCTTCTTTCAGCAACTCTAATAAATCGGTAAATAAAGACTCAGTGATTCCATGTAGGTATTTTAAAGAATAAAGCCTGATGATGAAACTTAATCGTGAAAATTTAGTACACCCAGGATATAATGGCTGCTTTCCCTCTTCAACAGGATGATGAAATTTTCTAACATCGACATCTACTCCGTTTACTCCATCAGAAGATCCATCTTCATTGTTCTGCATATTTCCACAAGTACGATGCAACATCTCATCGAGATTAACTCCAAAATTTATTCCCACTTCACGATCCATATCGTTATCACTCCTTTCAGGATCTAGACAGAAAACCTTACAAATCCATTTCACTTACAATTCAGATGGATCATTCCAAATCAGATGGTCGTAGACTACCTCTTGATGATGCCACTAGTGATTATGACACATTTTGCAAGGGCATGTAATTTCATAACCTATCGCGAATCTAGAAAAAGTATTTTGAATAAAACGTTTCACTCCACTGATATATCCTTCATTAAACTTAGGAAGTTCTGCCCAAATTTTTTCCTCGTCGTTCATCACTAATTTACACACAAATATCATAAAAAGACAAACACGATAATAAAATCAAGAATATGATTACACCTGAACTCACAAGTAAATCAGTAAATTAGGCAACACAATAATGAAATCAGGAAAAACTTGAAATATATATAAAGTGATACGTTAAGCAACAAATTAAATCGAAGCGCTAACTGAAATTCGAAACCCAAACGAACCCCAATTGAAGACCTAATTGAAACACCGAAGCCCTAATTGAACTCGAACTTACCGTAATCGAACCCCAATTAAGCTTACAAACTTAGAACATTTAGCCCTGATTGAAATCGCAGAGTGTTTGAGTGTTTGAGAGGTTGAGCGGTAGAGTACGTATTTTGTTAAGTGTTTGAGTGAAACCCTTTAATATTTTGTTAACTTTTTCCACTTTATTTTTGCTTCCCACATTAAAAATTATTTCAGCCCGATTTTTTTTCAGGCCGCACTCATTTTTTATAATATTTTTATAAGTCTATAGCTACTGCAACATAGTATTGATCTATGCTAACATCCTGAAGCTTATGTTGTAATAGAGAAAAATCAGCATAGCTATCGTTACATTGTATCTAGCAACATCTTGTATTTTCATTGCAATAGGCCATCTATGGCGTAGTGTATGTTGATTTGGTGTTAATTGTTTATGCCGTAGTTTGAGTAGGCGATGAAGAATATAACTTGAATATTGGAAAACGTTAATTTGAATTATGAAGTATTACTTTGTTATGATGGTTCTATAATGTTATGATGTGATATTATGTTGAAATGTTTTATTTTTGTATGTGGGTTCATGACACAAAGATAGCGATTCGCTAACTAAAAGCGATGTAGAAATCTGTTTTTTTATCGAAGGTTGGATTTTTGGTTCAAAGCGAAATGTCTTAAGTTTAAAATTTTGATTTTGGTTTCAAAAGTTTATCTTCATGTTTTAAAGAAGATAAGAGTTCAAGGTTGAGGTCTTTAAAGTTAGAAACTAAATATTTCAAGTTTCGAAAATTACGGGTCCGTATAGCGATAATCGTTATACGCGTAGTTCGCAAAAACCAAACTATTTCCAAATCCGAAACTTATTTCCACCTAAAAACATTTTGAAAGGTGTTTTCTAAATTTATAATTTTAAAAGTGTGATAATAGAGTTTTGAAGTTAACATGCTTGAAAACCAAGTTTTGAAAATCCCAGATCTGTATAGCGATAGTCGCGTACGCATAGTTCGGGAAATCCAACTATTTTTCTAATCTGAACTTGTTTTAACTTAGAAATTTTTTTGGAAATTTTTTCTAAATTTAATTAAGTAATTAGAGAATAATTATTTAATTATTTATTAATTTAATGATTATTTAATTGATTGATTAATTAATAAAGGTAATTAGTACTTAATCATTAATAATGGTTTTTTAAACTTAAATGTTAATCAATTAAGTTAATCGTGATTTATTTCTTAATTAAGGTTCATTGTTGTTTGCTTTTTAGTTAAGGATTTATTATTTATTATTCATTTATTTATTTAAGATAATTAATAATTAATTATTATTTAAAAAAGAATTTTGTTTAATTAATATTTGATTAAAGTTAGTTATATTTTATTAATGTTTAATTGCCTTTAATTAGAGTGTAATTAATCTTAACAAAGATTTGATTCTCATTCACAAGGGTTTTAATTTATTTTAAAATTGCTTTGAGTTTAAGTAATCAGTTTTGTTTTAAACTATTTTTGTTTCAAATTTATTTTAAATCAAGGGACTTGTGTCTCACTTACCCTTAAGTAAACCCATCTTTTAGCAGAACAAAACAACATTCTTATTCTTCTATTACATTAACTTGGATATTTACTTAAGTTGATTTATTGTTATGTGTTGATCCCTTATTTATCTTTGATTATGTGATACCATGTTAAATTAGATAAGTAAAATCAAATTAAAAGCATCATTTTGGTCATTAAGCCTCCATTTGATTTTATAAGGGTAAATATTTCATATTCCTTTTTAAATGGTTTCAAAGTTAGTGCATTTGTGTGACGACCCAAATTTTTTGAATATATAAAATTTGAATATTTAATTGATTTTAAATATTTGAAAGTTAGTTTAACATGAATTTCAATTATCACTATTTATTTGGATAATTAAACAATTGGATTTAACCATTGGAAATTGGTTAAAATAGTGAATCTTGGTTTTTAAGCCGGTTAAAAATATTACAAAGGATAGTAAAATTTATATTTATAATACTGAAGATAATAGAAGTGTTAAGATTAAATTTTAAGGTGATTTGTTTAGTTTGAAAATATATTGTTTAAATCGATATTTAAAATAGCCTTTCGGGGCACAGTCTCAGAATTCGACGAAACCAGTTTCATTGGATCTGTAATACTGTACTATTGTCGAATTTAAATTTTTGTAGCGCTTGGAGTTATCGCGTGGCTGTACGATATATAAATGCGCTGAAATCTTTATCGAAAATTCAATATGATAACTGGGTTCAGAAAGCTATCTTCTCCATATGATCGAATTAGGACTTGAAAACTTTTCCATTACGTTCGGAACAGGGGTATAACATTATAAATGCCTAGCGGCATGCTTCGATAGGAGATCGAGATTTAAGGCTTCGCTATTGAGATGATTTGAATTTGAATTTAATTAAAAAATATATATTTATATATATTGGTCAATTTCAGCTATATTTACTTCACATCATAACTTTTCACCTTCAAATCATGTTCTCTCCTTTTCTTATCATGTCTCCTCTTTTATTTCTCAATCGAAAATAGGAAATTAATATATCATGGCTGATGCTTCTATTAGAAATATATATATATATATATATATATATATATATATATATATATATATATATATATATATATATATATATATATATTCAAATGCTATTCCTTCCTACGAATTGAAAAAAATCATGATCGCTCTTCTTATTTTTATATTCGTATATAAAAAAATCGATCAACAGAGAATCTCGATCAAATTGGAGATCGACGTGTTCGTTTTCGACAGAGGAGAGAGGTCGCATTCTCGATTTGAGGTAGGTCGCAGCAACTTGAATCGATCGGGGGAGGGGGGAGATCTCGACCTAGATGTGAATGCAATGGTAGTGTGGTGTCTTGTGGTTGATCGACTTCGGGTAGGGCACGGTTTTGAGCGTCGCAAGTGGCTCACGATCAATTGAGGAGTTTGCAATGAACTTCGAGATTCGAGGTGACTGAGGCTTCGGCAAGTTCGTCCTGAGGCTGTGAGGTATACGATCTTTCTTTTCTTTTTAATCTAAAATTTAATTAATAGATATACATATATATTAAGATTGGAAGGATGGAATTTTCCAGTAAGGAAATATTTATTTCTGAAAAGAAGATTATATACACATGCATGTTTGAAATTTATATGGGGATGAGATTTTAGTTTAACAGTAAGGTATAAAATAATTTTGTTTTTAATTTAGTAAATATATATATCCACAAGCATGTTCTAATTTAAAACAGAAATATATATATATATATGATTTAGGGAAGATATAGGAATTTTAGGATGTTGTAGAGATTTTATAAAAGTTAGATATTTGAAATATACTTTTATAAGTGTGTGTGTGTGTGTGTGTGTGTGTGTGTGTGTGTGTGTGTGTGTGTGTGAAGTTTCAAAACTAAAATAAATAAACATTTTATTCCACTAGTTTATTTTAAAAATAATATATTTAGGGTAATTAAATTGGATAATTAACTTGTTTAATTATTTTAGTTACTAAAAGACTTTTAAAAAGGAAAATTATTAGCTAAATTAAATTGTTAGTTAATTAAATAGTAATTAATTGGTCGATCGATTCAAATATTAATAAACCATATAAATATTTATACAAGGTCAAAATCAGAAAGAAAGCAAGCCGGATTGGAAGTGGGTTGCAAACAAAAAAAATCACAGGTGAGTTAATCTCACTCATTTGGAATTCCATTTAAATTTAAATAGTTAAATTTAAATTATTGGTTGAATGATTGAATTGACTGGAAGTGATATTATATATATATATATATATATATATATATATATATATATATATATATATATATATATTGGAGTGGTTGATTCCTGCATTATATAACGGATCAGACCCTATGCCCCCTGCATAATAGAAGATCACCCTTTATACCGCGATATCCCACCTTGAAGAGGGATTGGTATTTAAAATTATTGTGCAAACGTCTGTGGATGTAGGGAAACATGTTGGAGGGATCCAACTGGATTCCTCAAAACGTTGAATTTATTTTATATTAAGTGTTGTGATTTATGTGATAATCTATGACGATTATATTGATTATATTGGGAATTGAAATTTATGGAACACTATGGCTTGGTAGAATATATATTGGCACTTGAGAGAAAGAAAAATATATAAGTTTGGATTTTTAGAAATAAATAAAAAGGGAAATTTTTAAGTAAAATAATATAGAGAATTTGGGTAAATTAAAGATTAAATTTGGAAAAAAATATAAAAGTTTGATTTTTAATTCAATTAAATAAATTCTGAGTATGAAAATAAAGATAGAGATTTTAAATAAATGAAAATAAAAGAGTTTTGGAGGCTTAAATGACATAGGCTAAAATTTAAAGGATTTCATTTTCAAAATTTAAGATTTAAACGTTTGGGAAGAAATTAAAGGGTATAATTTTAAATGAGTATGAGGTGGATATTTCAGTTTAAAATAAGATTTTAAATCATAATATAGAAAAAAAAATGGAATTAATGGATTTTAAAATAAATCTGGGTAAGTAAAGAAATTTATTTTAAAATGGAGTTAGTTTTGAAACTGATTAAGTGTTTGAAACTGGGATTAACAGAGAATGAGATTATGTAATTTATAAATGGGGTTTATAAGTAAAGTGAAATATTTATCAGAGGATAATTTTGAAGTATAAATTCAGGATCGGAATTTATAAGGGAATGGTGATTTGTTTAAAAATAAATAGTGGTTTATTTTTAAAGGTGGGGAAATGAAAGTGTATTTCCCTGAAAAGCAAAGTATATTTTCAAAGAATGATTTCTATGTCTAAGTTGAAGGTTTAAAGTTATTTTTCAAAGAATGTTTTTAGAGAAATTATTATTTAGTGGCTTTAAAGTTTTTAAAAATAAATATTTATTAAGTTAATTATATGAGCAAGTTATTTTAAAAAGGATTCACTAATATTATGATTTAAAAATAATTATTTAACATTTATACCTTGTATAAAAACTTTTATTTTAAAATTAGTTTTGGCTTAAGTTTTACATAAGAAGTTACTATAAAGTTTCATAGCTAGTATTTTAAATAAAGTGTTTTTAGTAGTTTTTTATATTAAATGTTCTAAAATATATATTTTGGATAAAGTGATTTAAATTATTTTAAAATCTAAGTATTAGGACTCGTCAAATTTCAGTGGAAATAAACAATATTTGAAAATTTATTCCGCGAGAGAAAAGTAATTGAAAACTATTTTCAAAGAGTTGAAGTGTAGAAAAATAGTTTGCGAGGATATTTTGAAATAAATAATTTGGAAAATTATTTAGGCTGATTATTGTATGTGGATATTAATTGATAGTTAAATAACCGATTATCAATATTGGCTAATACGCTGATTGTTTCGAAGTGACCGGGATCGAGATTGGTTTGCCAAAAACCACTTCAATCTGGTTTGAACATTTTTACGAGGAAGACAAGAGCTTGGAGTCAAAGATGGAGCAGTGAAGTGCAGGGGCTAATCGTTACTAATCCTAAGGGTGATTCCAAAAAGGATGTAGTAGGAGTAGTGCCTTCGGTTCCGTTTGAACCCGGAACGGACTTGTATGGATGAAAGCTATCAGAACATCATCAGGAGGACGATGAGCATTCTAAGTGAATGTGTGCTAAAAAGGTAACGCGTAACCTCGAGCCTCATCAATTGGGAATGGCTAAAATAGGGGAGGTGCACACAATTCTAAGTGGCTACCGACCAATCAGGGAAGGTCGTCCCTGTCTAGATGTCCCTTTTTCGGCTGTGTGAGCGGTTGCTGATCCCAACCGTGGTTGATCTTATTCGGACTATCTAGTAAGAGGTAGCTCCGGTCTTGTGTTGCTGGGGATCAGGGTGGATCCTCGGTACTCGGATCTAGACTAGGTACTATGACAGGCGACACCCCAATATCCCTGCCATTGTATGGAATCCAATTTCCAATAAGCGCCTGTATGGTTTTGATTGTGCCTAACTATTGCGGAAACATGAGATGCAAGCATTTCATTTAGATTCTATTTTACTTTCTATAAACACTATTATAATATCAGACGGATTTGATAAAAATGTTTTGGTTATGCATAAGGTTAAAACCCGGCATGTTTATTTGTGGCGCGGCCTAACGAGATACCTTTGATTTCAAAGAATTTTGGAAACTTTAATAATCCAGTTGTGTGTGTTTTCTCACTCTAGTTTTCCAGACAGACTCGGATGTTATTTCACTATAATGCTCGGGTCAGACTGAGTATTATAGAATACAGATTCTGGATGGACTGCTATGGAACTCAGGAGACAAGCTGGATGGCGAGACGTATCACACGTTTTTGATAAATATCCCTCTGTGTATGATTAACTATATAGTCAGTTTTCTGAGGACAGTTTATGATAACGGTCCAGTTGTGTGCTATAAATTTTGTTGTACTCTGATGATGTAATGTATAAACAAATTTGTTTGAAGAATTGTCATTTATCTATTATATATTGTTCCGCTACGATGGTGAGATTCTGATATTGTTTCTACTTCTTCTTCTACCCGCTTCTTCTTTAAACCTAACGGTCCTTTTTTCAAGCATCGATTATCCGGCATTTAGTGCAGTGGACATATTGATGTCGATTTACGGGCGTCGAAAAATTGGATCGTTACATTGTGGTATCGGAGCTGAAGATTAAGCGAGAACCTTGGCTCTAGTGGGGATTACGCAGTAGAAATAGAGTCCGTAATACTGTAAAGTGAGTTTGAGTGTATTAATACATATAAGGGGGTATTGTTAGTGAATATAAAAATTGTTTTATATTGTTCGACTTATGGTTGAGTGTTTATAAATTCTGGCCGATGCAAGTCTGGCCAACTGTATCGATAGGGATTTCTAAACTCTTAAACTTAGCAAACCGACACGGTATAGTTTTTAAAAGTGGGTAAATGAAATAATTTTGTCCAAAATTATTTTTATATATAAAAGGAATAATTTTTAGAAATTATTATAGATATATATGGTTGCTTGGTTGTTAGGAAGTGATAATATTAAATTATTATCATTATGGTGTGCAAAATGGAATAAGGAATTGAAATTATAGCTAAAGTTAAGAGAAATAATTGTTTATAAATGTGAATTATAAATATGGTTTATAGTTGGAATAAAATTCCAGAGTAATATTTGAATATGGATTGATGGGATTTGAAATTTGAAAACTTGAGAAATTTAATTTCCTTTGAGTTTGGAAATGATTTTCAAAAAATTTTGGAGAAATAATGGTGAAATTATTTCATAAATATTTTTGAATTGGATATGAAATCTGGTGGAGTTTGGAATTAAACATATTTTTAAAGGAGTAAAAGCACAAAACTCTTTTCGGTCGTTGGAAAATAACTTTGATGATGATCGCGACATCGTCGGTGTTCATTTTCGAGTTCGCAAGAGAGGAATTGCTACCAAAATGTTTTAAATTGGAATTTTTTGTAAACTTGGGTTTGGTTTTAAAATTCAAAGGATAATTTGATATGCAAATGAATTTTGTATATAAAATTGATTTCAAAAAATGATTTTGAAATACTTAAGAGATTATTAAAGACTTTGGAATTGGTTTAAAATGTTTATGGAGTATAAATAAGTTTGGGAAACTTATAAAATTGAAGTTGTTTAGAATAGAAATTTTAACTTAAAGAAGAGTTAAAAATTTGATGTAAGTAAGAAAACAAAATAAGTTAGAATGCGAGCCAATTAAATAAAGTAAATTTAAAGAAGTTAGCAAATTGAATTTAAATAAGTGGGAAATTTATAGAAGTTAAAAATTTGAATTAAAGTGTAACTGAATCAAATTAAGTAAAGGTGAAATTGAGCAAAAAAGTCTAAGTAGACTAAATGGAATGAATATTGAAATAAAATTTATTAAGTTGAAAATAAATTTGTGAATGAATAAGTTAATTTAAAATATGTAAATAAATGGAAATTAGTCAAACCGGACTGAATAAAACAAAGGATTGAAAATAAAATTAGTAAGTAAATTAATAAATTTAAATGGGTAAGCAAATGAATTGAATACGAATATTGATATTTAATTTTGTAAAGAGTGAAGTGAAGTTGAAGGATTAATTCGAAGTGGACTAAGAATAAAAAGGGTTTGGAAATAAAGTCCATTAAGGTTTAAAATAAATTAGTGAGTGCAACTAATTAAAGAAGTGGTTAATTAAATATGGTTTGAAATAAGATGAACAGAATTCAATATTTAAAAATGAAAGTTAAATTGAATTCAGAATGGAACTAAAATTTGAGCTAATTTATCAGAGGATAATTTGGAAGTATAGATTTAGGATGGGAATTTATAAGATAAGGGTGATTTGTTTAAAAATAAATAGCTGTTTATTTTTAAAGGTGTGGAAAGGAAAGTATATTTCCCTAAAAAGCCAAGTATATTTTCAAAGAAAAATTTCTAAGTATAAGTTAAAGGTTTAAAGTTGTTTTTCAAAGAATGTTTTTAGAGAAATTATTATTTAATGGCTTTAAAGTTTTAAAAAAAATATTTATTGAGTTAATTATATAAGTAAGTTATTTCAAAAAGTGTTAACTAGTATTATGATTCAAAAGATAATTATTTAATATTTATACCTTATAGAAAAACTTTTATTTTAAAATTAGTTTTGGCTTAAGTTTTACATGAGAAGTTATTATAAAGTTTCATAACTAGTATTTTAAATAAAGTGTTTTAAGAAGTTTTTATACTAAATGTTTTAATGTATATATTTTGGATAAAGTGATTTAAATTATTTTAAAATCTAAGTATTAAGACTTAGTGAATTTCAGTGGAAATAAACAATATTTGAAAATTTGTTCCGTGAGAGAAAATTGATTAAAAACTATTTTCAAAGAGTTGTACTGTAGAAAAATAGCTTGCGAGGATATTTTGAAATAAATAACTTGGAAAATTATTAAGGCTGATGATTGTGTTGGATATTAATTGACAGTTAAATAACCGACTATCAATATCGGCCAATGCGCTGATTGTTTCGAAGAGGCTGGGATCGGGATTGATTTCCTGAAAACCACTTCGATCCGGGTTGAACATTTTTGTGGGGAAGACAAGAGCTTAGAGTCGAAGATGGAGCAGTGAAGTGCAAGGGCTAATCCCTACTAATCCTGAGGGTGATTCCAAAATGGATGTAGTAGGAGTAGTGCCTTCGGTTCCGTTCGGACCCAGAACGGGCTTGTATGGATGAATGCTATCAGAATATCATCAGGGGGACGATGAGCATTCTATGTGAATGTGTGCTAAAAAGATGACGCTTAACCTCGAGTCTCATCAACCGGGAATGGCTAAAACAGGGGAGGTGCACGCAAGGTTAAGTGGCCAGCAACCAATTAGGGTAAGGTCATCCCTGTCTAGATGTCCCTTTTTCGGCTGTGTGCACTGTTGCTGATCCTAACCGCGGGTGATCTTATTCAGACTACCCAGTAATGGGTAACTTCGGTCTTGTGTTGTAGGGGATCAGGGTGGATCCTCGGTATGCTGATCTAGACCATGTATTGTGACGGGCAGTACCCCAGTAGCCCTGCCATTGTATGGAATCCAATCTCCAATAAGCGCCAGTATGGCTTTGATTGTGCCCAACTATTGCTGAAACGTGAGATGCAAGCATTTCAGCTAGATTCTATTTTACTTTCTATAGACACTATTATAATATCAGACAGATTTGATAAAAATATTTTGGTTGTCATAAGTTAAAAACCCGGCATGTTTATTTTTGGCGCGGTTTTACGAGATACCGTTGATTTGAAATGATTTTGAAAACTTTAATAATCCAATTGGGTGTGTTTTTTCACTCTAGTTTTCCAAACTGACTTGGGTGTTATTTCACTATAATACTTGGGTCAGACCGAGTATTATAAACTACAGATTCTGGCTGGAGTGCTATGGAACTCAAGAGACGAGCTGGATGGCGAGACGTATCACACGTATTTGATAATATCCCGCTGTGTATGCTTATTGTACAGTCATATTTGTGAGGACATGTTATGACTACTGCCCAGTTGTATGCTATAAATTTTGTTGTACTCTGATGATGTAATGTACAAACAGATATAGTTCTTTAGTTTAAAGATTTGTCATTTATCTATTATATATTGTTCCGTTGCGATGGTGAAATTCTGATATTGTTTCTATTTCTTCTTCTACCTCCTTCTTCTTTAACCCTAACGGTCCGTTTTTTCGGCATCGATTGTTCGAAATTTAATACTGTGGATGTATTGATGTTGATTTTCGGGCATCGAAAAATCGAATCGTTACATTATGGTACCAAGGTTAAGTGAGAACCTTGGCTCTGGTGGGGATTACTCATTAGAAATAGAGTCCATAATACTCTAGAATGAGTTTGAGTGTATTAATAGATATGAGCGCGTATTTCCTAGTGAATATAAAAATTATTTTATATTGTTTCGACTTATCAATTGAGTGTTTATAAATTCTAGCCGGTGCATTCTAGCCAACTGTATCGATAAGGATTTCTAAACTCTTAAGCTAGGAAAATCGGCACAGTATAGATTTTAAAAGTGGGTAAATGAAATAGTTTTGCCCAAAACTATTTTTATATATAAAAGGAATAATTTTTAGAAATCATTATAGATATATATATGGTTGCTTGGTTGTTAGGGAAGTGATAATATTAAATTATTATCATTATGTGTGGAAATGGAACGAGGAATTGAAATTATGGCTAAAGTTAAGAGAAATAATTATTCACCAATGTGAATTATAAATATGGTTTATAGTTGGAATAAAATTCCAAAGTAATATTTGAATATGGATTGATGGGATTCGAAATTTGAAAATTTAGGAAATTTAATTTCCTTTGAGTTTGGAAATAGTTTTCAAAAAGTTTTGGAGAAATAATGCTGATATTATATGAGAAATATTTTTAAATTGGATATGAACTTTGGTGGAGTTTGGAATTAAAAGTATTTTTAAGGGAGTAAAAGCACTAAACTCTTTTCGATCATTGGAAAATAACTCCGATGATGATCGCGACATCATCGGTGTTTATTTTCAAGTTTCCAAGAGAGGAATTGCTACCAAAACGTTTTTAATTGGAATTGTTTGCAAAGTTGGGTTTGGTTTTAAAATTCAAAGGATAATTTGATATGCAAATGAATTTTATATATAAAATTGATTTCAAAAATGATTTTGAAATACTTAAGAGATTAATAAATACTCTAGAGTTGGTTTAAGATGCTTATGGATTATAAATAAGTTTGGGAAAATTATATAATTAAAGTTGTTTAGAATAGAAAATTTTAACTTAAAGAAGAGTTAAAAATTTGAAGCAAGTAAGAAACGAAATAAGTTAGACTGTAAGCCAATTAAATGAAGTAAATTTAAAGAAGTTAGCAAATGGAATCTAAATAAGTGGGAAACTTATAGAAATTAAAGATTTGAATTAAAGTGTAACTGAATCAAATGAAATAAAGGTGAAATTGAGGAAAAAAGTCTAAGTAGACTAAATGGAATGAATATTGAGATAAAATTTATTAAGTTGAAAATAAATTTGTGAATGATAAATTTAATTTAAAATATGTAAATAAATGGAAATTAGTCAAACTGGACTGAATAAAACAAAGGATAAAAAATAAAATTAGTAAGTAAACTAATAAATTTAAATGGGTATGCAAATGCATTAAAAACGAATATTTGCATGATATTTAATTTTGTGAAGCATAAAGTGAAGCTGAAGGATGAATTCGAAGTGCACAAAGAATAATAAGGGTTTGGAAGTAAAGTCCATTAAGATTTAAAATAAATTAGTAAGTGTAGCTAATTAAACAAGTGATTAATTAAATATGGTTTGAAATATGATGAATAGAATTCAAAATTTAAAAATGAAAGGTAAATTGAATTCAGAATGGAATAAAAATTTGAGTTAAATGAAAAAGGATACAAAAGCTTAAGTGGTGAAGTGGAATTAAATATAAGGAGTGTTGGCACCAGAATCGGTCACTAACACCCTTGAGAAAGATTAAGTAGAGAGATTAATGAAGAACGTAAATTAAAATTAATGGCTATATGATAAGTTAGCTGCAAAAATAAGAACACCGAATTTATAGTGGTTTAGCATAACTGCCTACGTCCACTTTATGTTTCGATCTTTATTGCTTTCACAAATGATTGGATACAAAAACAATCCGTACAATAATGGCTTGAATACAAGTGCTAAGTGAAATAGAATAAGTCCTGAATGCAGCATAGTCTCCCCAGTGTTCTAAAAAAAAGGTCCATTTCATTGTGCCCCTGCCCTTCTATTTATAGATGAAGACGTGTTGGACTTCCCTCATGGGCCTAGGAACAAGGTACCTCGGCCCATGGTAAGTAGTTTCTGCGCACCAAGCCAGGAGTGCCGAATGGCAATTGCCGAGCGAGGTTGGTCAAAACATCGTATGTCGAGCAAGCTCTTCATGCCGAACGGCATTCGTATACCGAGCGAGATTTCCATATCGAACGGCATTCGTATGCCGAGCGAGGTTTCCATTTCGAACGGCATTCATATGCCGAACGAGGTTTCCATGTCGAACGGCATTCGTATGTCGAACGACGGGAGGTGTGCCAAGCGACCCATCTAGGCCGAACGAGGCTTCATGCCGAGCGACTCATCCATGCCGAACGAGGCTTCATACCGAGCGACCCATCTATGCCGAACGAAGCTTCATGCCAAACGACCCATCTATGCCGAACGAGGCTTTGTGCCGAGCGACCTCTCTATGCTAAACAAGGCATTGTGCCAATTGACCCTTCCATGCCGAACAAGGCATTGAGCCGATCGACCATTCTATGCCGAACGAGGCTTCATGTCGAGCGACTCATCTATGCCAAATGGCAATCGTATGCCGAGCCACGTATCCAGGACAAGTTACTAGGTAAGATTTGCCCCCTAAAGAAGTATCGTGTGAATCAACATGATGCACTTTGAACCACGAGCAATTCATTTCTTCCTTTAGCCCTCATGCTGACTTCTCATTAGTGGACTCTTTCGATTTCCCAAATGATGAGCATGGTTTGGATGCCGAACGAGGCCCTGATTTCCGAACGAGGCATTGGATGCCGAACGAGCCCCTGAATGTCGAACGAGGCATTGGATGCCGAATGAGCCCTTGAATGCCGAACGAGGCATTGATGCCGAACGACCGAGTTGCCTTGACCGGTTCTACCGGTCACTGTCTATTTGCCTTCCTTCTTTCCTATATAGCCCAACACTTCTCAACTTTCTCCCTCTTACTTTTACCTCCTCTCTAACACCCTTACGAACTCATCTTCTCCCAGGCCCTTGCTAACATCTCATCCTCCCTTTAGATACCCGAGTCCTATATGTTGCCTCTCGACTGTCCTTAACAACAAACCTGAGTGGGTTCCACTTCCAAACCGAGTACTTCACTAGACTTCGACCCATTATTCTAGGTATGAACCTCTCACTTGTTTGGCTTTCTCCAATTTGGGGTTTTGTACGAGATTCGAATTCACGACTTTCGTTTAACTCAAGAATGATGGAAGTCGTATAGATAAGGAAGATGGATCTGAGGTATAAACGAGCCTTAGGATTAGATAGAGAGGAGGAAGGAAGAAGGTGTCGGCCCGGTAGGAATTAGTGAGGGTGGGGACTGTTGGTCGAGGGTGGAGTGCGAGTTGAAGTGGTGTTCGACTGGTTATTTAAGAAGGTGTTTAGTTTGTTCGAAGAAATGAGTTGGAGGAAGTCGTATGGCTTTGGCTCGGTATGACTTCCGCATGTCGAACGATGGAGAGGGAGTGTAGGAGTGAAGTTGAAGTTAAGTGTGCCGAGCGAGGTGGCTCGGTATGCCCATGGATCGGCATGATTCCCCGAATGCCGAACGAGGTAATAGGGAGTGCAAGAGCGAAGTAGGAGTTTGTTTTAGCATGCCGAGCGAGGTGGCTCGGTATGATCATGGCTCGGCATGACTTCCCGAATGTCGAACGGTGGAGAGGGAGTGTAAGAGAGTGAAGTAGGCAAAAATAGTCGAATCTCTGTAATGTCGTTCGGTATTAAGCCTGGTAGTAGGCCACAACAATTAGAACCATATCAACTCGAACATAATGCATGTTGACTTAACTTACTTCCCATGCCTAAACATATGATAGTAACCAAGGATAGGAACTTAAACAATCAAGCATATCAAACAATCCAGACTGATAACCCTCCTGTCTTGAAAATTATAAACCTGAATTTAACTTGATTAAAATAGACAATAATCTTCCGCATACAGTGTCAATGCCGAGTTCAAAAAAAAAACCATCATACAACAAGATCTCGGAGATGGTCAGCGATGACGATCTTCGAAGACGAAAGTCCAAAGCTTAACTTATTTCATCAAATTTACAGCTTGTAATTCTTTGGGACTTATACTTGAATGGTTGCAATAGTTCACATACCACACGAGGGAGAGTATTTTTGTAGTTATGTCTAATGTCGATCGTTTTTGAAGTATAATTTAAATAGGTGTTTCATCAGATCCAACATTCATTAGAGATGTCTAGAAAATCCAACTTTGCCACAGTCTCAGATAGACCCGAGATAACTTCTCAACAAGAAGTAGTTGGAACTTCAAATCCATAGACTATTCCTATACAAGATATTTCGAGCCCCATGATCGCGTCCACCGACTTGGCACCTAATGCCTTGGATACAACGATCTTTCTAGACAACCCAGTCGATTTTCATGCTTCGAGAATTAACGAAAGCGCTCTTCGTCACTTATGCTCAATACACGAGATTCCATTTGACGATGTGCTGGTTCCATCAGGACAAGATCGTCTTCACTTGCCCTAAGTCGGATATACGGCCTGCAATAAATTTATTTGCTGTGTTGGTAGCGTGCCATTATTTAACTCCTTCCTCCACGACCTGTTGCAGTACATAGAAATTGCTCCATCACAGTTACATCCAAACAGTCACATGTTCGTATATGACACGTGCATTATCTTTATAAGCCTCCTTTTCAGGCTCCCGACTCCTGGCGATATCCGCTATATTTATGTTTCAAGAGACGATCGGACAGCCCATCTTTTTATTTCTTAAGCCACACAACAAGTGTCAGACTCTAACTAGGGCATGGAGCAAATTCGCCCTGCATAAGCAGGAATGGTTCTACGTGCGTTGTCACCCTGGATTCTCAAGGAGATGGATGGAAGGGAGTAAGTATCTTTTTCGGGTCAATACTTGCATTCGGCGGAAACTGCACCTTTTCTAACTCTTTTTCTACTTTACAGGCGTCAGGCCACGTCCCGAAGGCTTCGGGTATTCCGAAGCCGTTGAAGCTATCTGAGCTATCCCCGAGGAAGATCAGGACATTAGATCTATTATTTCCAACGAATCACTCTCCAGATTCAAGCTATTGGCGGAAGGTCGCTGAATAAGTCTTCCTCACGGCGTCACCATTACCGGGTCTGCCTTGGACAAAGGCAAAAGGCCAGCGGGGCCTTCAACACATGATGCCCCCGACACATCTAAGGAGGCCGAGATTGGAGAAGCTAAAGAGCCCGAAGTACCGGGCGATAACGTTAGTCCCGCTATAAAGCCTGTAACTGAGGTTCACGATATCGAACTAACGCCTTCCCCTGTGAAGGGAAAGAAAAAATTGGCTTACAAATTGACGAAGAAGACCGTGGGTGGATCCTCCAGGATCACAATCACTCCGGTGGAGAGAGAGCCTTCTCCTCAACACTTAGAGAGTTCTTTGAAAGGCTTGTCGAACCTCACTATTCCTGATGATTTTCTTAGCTATGGCTTCGATGATCCAGAAGCCCTTAAGCTTCATTCGCCCATGAGAGGCGATGCAGGCGCTCAAGCCTAAATTCAAGGAGAAAAAACTCCTATAAGTAGAGGTAAAGAAACTTGTCCGTTAGGGGGAAACACTAGGACACACACGGACACGTGCACTTCACCTTGCACTTCAATTTTATCCATCACTTACTCTTTTCTAATTTGTCGTTATTCAAATTCTGTGCAGGTGATATGGGACGTACTCGCGGACTTGATCGTCTTTATGGGTCATCTATTTTTCATCATTCTGGCCGAGATTTGGGCCCTGGCAAACGCCGAGACTGAGATGACTCTGGAGACCGAATCTATCACCCTCGAGAATCGACTTATCAAAGAAAAACATATAGCCAGTCCTTATATTCTCGCGATCCTCCTTCTTAATCAGAGCAAAGCAGGGAAAAGTTTGCATAGAAGTGGTCCCAGCCTGAGGCCTACCGAGATCAACATTCTGGTTCATCCAGCACCAGGCAATCCCAGGAACCCGACAAAATATATGTAGTCTCCAGGCATACTCCTCCTATCCTATACCTGATCCGTCAGTAGCAGAAAGACTTGTTGAGCTCAAAGCCACTTCCTTGGAAATATACTTCGATGGCTTCAAATTTCTTTCGGCGATTCATCACATTCCGAGACACGTCAAACAAAGCGCTATTGCTTGTGCCAATAATGTTCATGTTTAACACGACACGATAGTCCATTTAGCTGAAAAAGTCTCGAAAGTCTTTATTGAGCGTAAACACAAAATCGATCACATGAAGCTCGAAGCTATTCACGATAAATACATTATTAAAGCTCAGGATGAAGAGCTCTCTTCATACAAGTCTCAGCTCGAAGCTGCCCAAAAAAGTGCTAAAGACACAATGGAGGCCGTCAGTCCTCTGGAGACGACACATGAGAAAGAAATTGATGAAGCGGTCTAAAGCTGTGGGGCCTTAGCTTTAGAGAAGGATTCTGTTCAAAAGGAGAGGGATGCATTCGCCCAGCAAGTCAAAGAGTTGGAAGAGTTACTCCTCAAAGAGAAAGAGGAAAAAACTGCTGCTCAGGAAGAGTCGCACCGATATTGCGATGAGATTGTTGCTACGCGACTTTTTAAGATAAAGCTCGACGGCGAACTCTCTAAAGTGGAGATGCTGAAGGATGAAGCCCATGAGGAGGGCAAAAGAATTGCATTCATGGAGTTTGAGTCTTGCCTTGAGGCGGCTACGGAGGCTAGCAGAGAGGAGATCAAATGCTTATTTGACCCGCTTATAGCAGAATACAACGCCCGTGTCCTCATGCATCAGAACTTAACTTTTCTTGACGAGGGCTACCTTGAATCTCTAGCTGAGGCATGGAAATGTCAAGATCCAAATTCCAGCGTTCGAAAATCGACATCCGTACTCCACTGCACTGGAATGCCGCAGATCCAAACGTTGAAATTCGAGTCGTGCCGGAGCTTATAACACCATTAAGTATAACAACACAGCAGAAGAAAAAGAATATACATTTGATATACAACATTGATACAATCTCAGATACAATATGATACAACAGATGATACAATGAATATCAATATACATCAGAGATATGATACAAGATAATAGCAGCGGAAAGAAAAGATAACACAGCAGCGGAACTACAACTCTAATATGGTCTTCAAGAAAGAACTCCATCTTCACAGCACCAATCTAGAAATAACTCGAACTCCCAATAACGATGCACAAAGATAAGCAAGTCTCGTCCGTAAGCGATTGCCAAATCCTAGGCTGAAGGCTATCGAATCTACACCTACTATTGATTATCTGAAAAACCCAACTCTAGACTGCCCGTGTGGGAAAATAGTGGGCACCCAGAGTTTAGGAAATGAACAATAAACTCCAGGTCAGTCGTGGGACTGGTGTGAGCAAACGAAAACATTAGCTCTTTTAAAACGAACAAAAGAATTTAAAATAAAACCGCAATCCTTTTTGGAAAATGAAACTACCATAAGGCCTCCCGCCACACACACAATGCAAACGCAGAATTGGAGGAGATTTCTCCTTATGATAGTCAAATATGCTTAATACGAGAAAATCTTCGATATTATTGCTATAAGTGCAAAGTGTGGGAAAACCATTTCGAAAGTATAATATAAATCCTGGCTAGCATAGACATTCCGAACTATGCCTACTATAGCTACCATCTAAACAGTGGTGACTACCATAAGTAAATGGCAGGTTCTACAACTAAAACCGTACAAGGCACGTATTGGATGAATGGATTTCCAACAAACGGTCAGGCTAAGGAACTTCCTACTATCAATGGGATCGCCTCTGGCGGGACATCCCGAGAACCTAACCGGATCTCTGCCAACACAAGGCCGGGTTACCTCTGTAACTAGGTAACTACTACTCGAGCATGTCATCCCCCGGTCCTTTGGGACCTTTATCCGAGGCGCCTCAAAACCACAAATCAATCACAAAGTAATAGATCTGCAGTATCCACATGAGCAAGTATCTGGGCTCCATACCATGATACCACCCTTTACCAGAAGGGAATGACACACCCTAAAGGGCGCGACCCTCATAACCTTGCCGCATCTTTCCTGTTTCGACCATTTTCGGGGTGTGAGGTCCTGATGCAGTCTCGTCCACAAAGCTACGCTTTATACAAAAGCCTTGCTTTGATCACAAGTGATCAACAAATGATCATCAACACACAGCAGCACTTAGCATGCCACACTACCAAATTGGGAATATATCACTGATAAATATCAACTACATAACCTCTGAGCTCGTACGTCTCAGAGAAGGGTATTAAGCTAAGAGAATAAATTCTCCGCCACCAAGCAGAAATGTATTTGATAGAGATCAGTTTAATATCTCAAAGTGTAATGTCGGACATACAACCATACAAGTCTGTTTCGGGTTCGAACAGAACCGAAGGCACTTCCGAAGAAGCCTTTGCAATCCGGGTATCCACAATCCCGATCGGACTTCCCATCACTTAGGGAATCTCTATACCGTAGCTACTCGGTGCAGAGACAATCGATAGGTTATCCTAACGTTCTCGAAAACACCCGGTCTTCAACACCGGTCTTCAAATGCAATCCATATCTTCGTATCACTATTCGGAATGGGTTATATGACACAAGGTCCTCTCCCCGCTAAACCGAATAGCGAGCGCAATATTCAAGAACATATGGACATGGGATTTCAGTTAAGTCACAACTTGAAAATCCAAAGCTTTTCTTCAAATGGTTTAAACAAATTACCATTTAAATGTTTTCTTTAAAAAGATTTGTTTCACAAAGTTCACCTAGATTCACAAAGATCTATTTATAGATTTCCAAAACAATTTCCATTTTAATTGGATTAACTCATTTAAATCTTTAAATCAAAGATTTAACTTATAGCTTTCAAAACACATTCCAAATATTTATTTGTAACTTGGAAGACCATTTTTATTTTAGACTTGAAATCTTTCTTACACAAATTAGAAGTTCATTTTTTATGTGAAAGCTTCTATTATTTGAAAACGAATAGTTTTCGTTTTCAGAAAAATTCAATTATATTTACACAAGTTAAAACCTTTGGGTTTAATTTTTTTTTAAAGTCCCAAAACATCATTTTTTTTAAATGGTTTAAAACCCATATAAACACATTTATAAGTCGAATAACCTTTTTAAACCCTAGTCCCCAAATTATAGAATTCAATTTTCAAATATTAAATTCAAATTTAAATCAAATTATTTAAATTTCAACTCAATCGAGTTATTCAAAATACCCTTTTTCAAGAGCTTAAATTCTAATTCCAAAACTATTTTGGATTCAAAAATACAATTTTAAATATATTTCAAAAATTTGTGACTTAACCCATTTCCTCGTGCAACCCATATTTGTGTGTGTATAAGTGTGGTCTAGGGGTTCAACACAATAGTGCACAAAATCATCATTACAGATTTAATCATATCGATAAGCGGTATAACCCATAACGCTTATCTCTATTCATAGATCCATAGATAAGGTAAATTTATCAATCACAAAGATTCATTAATATGATTCGATGTGGGTTTCGGATAACCAACTGGAATCCGACTCCCTGTCGCATCGAAATTCAAATGTCGTTCTACGGGTCAAGGGGTTTTTATATTCATACGACAACATATACACCACAAATATAACAGCTCAGCGCAAAGCATTACATAACATCACATCACATATCAAATATATCAATCCATCACATAGCATTTAATAACAATCAAACATCTACAATTAAGATGAATAATTGGGTGGGTTTGAATTTATTACCAACGTAATTAGTAATCTTTGATTATCATTAACTACAATTGATTAAGTTTTAATCACCTTCATGATTTATCATTCTTTAATTAATTATCTTAATTAATTAACCCTTAATTATAATTAATTGAATCTTAGCTACTTTTATTAATCAACCTTTAATTAAATTTTTTTAATTAATGAATCCTTAATTATAAATTAAATCTTAATTCCAATTAATTATCCTTAACTAGTTATTCTTAATTTAAATCACCCTAATTAATTAACCACATTAATTAATTATGCTTTAAAGTAATTAATTCTAAATATTGACTAATCAATCTTTAGTCTTTAATTATCTTCCCTTGATCACTTTCACTATGTAATTATTATTATTATTTAATCATTCATTAAATTCTTGATTAATTAACTTGAATTCTTAATTAATTTCTTTAATTACTTTAGTTTCTTCCATTAAGTAATTCACTTCTAATAATAGTTTCCCTTTAACAATTGTGCTATCTTAAACTTTGAAAGTTACTTAACTAATTTAAAACATCCTTTATAAAAATAATAATTTCTTTATACATTATTTAAGGAGATAACCATCAAATCTAAGTTAATTAATTTTAAGCCATTTCTTTAATTAACAATCAATTTACCTTTTTTTACGTATATTAACCAATCGTTAATTTCTTAATTAATTAAAAATAGAGAATATTTCATCTTTATTTATTTATGAATTTATCCTTTTAAATCTTAAATAAATATTCTTTTCAAAGTAATTTACCTTTTAACCGATTTCAAAACTTGGGTTTAACAAAAAAATTGTTTAAAATAAATCTAATTTGGTTAAGAGATTAAAGAAAACTTTTTTTTTAATATACTCTCAATTTTATAAACCCGAGCAACTTACCCAAAAGCCCCGAGTCAAAACACTAATTTACCAAGCCCATCTCCAAGAAAACCCACGTTCTTCATTTCATTTTTTTTCCTGCTACATTTCTAAGCCCACGCAAATGCCCGAAGTCAATCTCGTGCCCCTCTCCTATTTTCTCGCGTCGCTTCTTCTCCTCTCACCTACCTTCTTCTTCTATTTTTTTCCTAAGTTTTAATAAAAAAAACTGCAGTACTCACGCAAGAACACTAACGCATCGGGTTTCCACTCGAAGCCTCCCCCCTTCATTCTCGAGTATCCACCCGCGTCGAGCCACAACAGAACTTCCTGATACATATCGCCGTCGTGCACGTGCACACCAAGCTCTGATCAACTTCGACCACCGCACTGCCCCCAACCGGTCACCCACGTCGCACTGACCAGATCCATTCACTCTGTTTTGCGAAAGTTGCTAAGATTCAAAATCGAGCTACAGGAGCTCCTGCAACCCAAAAACTTGATCATCGAAAACGCCTCCTGCCGATCATCTCGGTCACCAGTATTTGCACGACCACCTCAAGAATTTCACCACGTCGCCAAGCTACGTCTTCCCCCCTGTGCGATCTAACAGAACCCCCTGACGAGAACATGGCTCCACCGAGAACCCCTTCAACCAAAAACCACAGTCGAACCCTAGATCGACCGATTCCTAACGCCACAGCGATTTATAATTTTAGTTCATATTTTCCCCAAACCCATCGATGCCTCAACTAGCTTCACCAAGAACCACGGCCCCTAATTCGGCGACGAACGACGAAGTTTGATGATAATATATTTTCTGTTCAACTCTAATTTTCCCAACATTCACTTGCTTAAAAATCATGAAAATAGCTTTAAAAATCTCCATTCCTAACCACGAATCTATTCCAATAATCAAAATGTGAAATTATTATGATCAATTTTCTGACCTATTTTGATTTTAACTGTAAAAATTTTATCTTGAAATAATCATCTCATATAAACACCTATAACTATTTTTAAAAATCATATTATCCATATACATACATGTTTCATTTAAAGTTTCCAACCTAAAAAGATTCAAGGAAAGGGATTTTTTTGAACTTTTGTTTATGCAGGTTGAAAAGCATATGAACAGAGGCAGGGTTTATTATTATTTTTTGTCTGCTTGTACACTATTATTCACACAACCTTCCATATATATATATATATATATATGCATATGTATATATATATATAATCATACAAACACAATCATTCAAGCATCACTCATATCATACTTCAAAGACAAAAACATAGCAGGGTTAAGGGGTTTGCTCACATCAAAATTGAAGACAGACGATAGAAAAGAGCTTGAGCCTGGAATGAAAAGAATGAACTTGGAATTTTCTATTTCTTCTTTAAATCTTGAAGTCAAATCTGCAAGTTATAAAAAAAATTGCTTACTCTTTGTTGTATTTACGTACTTAATTTATTAATAATGGTAATTTTAAATTTTCTTACAATCGAAATCTTTTTTTTTATATATATAACAAGGAAGTTTTCCCTGCAGTTGAAACCATAAAACAATTGTTGCCTTGAACTTGATTTGCTCCTGCAACTTAGATTGAAAAAATTGTTTAAATCTTTTTGCTTTAATACTGATTAACACTATTAAGTTCAAATATTTTAAAAAAAAGTTACTTTCCTTTAGATTGTCTTCCAGAGAAAACTGCATTTGATCCAGGTTTGAAATTTGATTGCCTTCTTCAATTTTCCAGATTTTTGGTTTGATATGTTTTTCTTTGATTTGTTTGCTTTGCTTATGATTTCCATTTCAGTTTGAAATTGATTTTCTAGAAACAGAGACAGTTTTTTTTCTACTTTTATTTGTTTTGAACTGATCCTGGTTCCAGGTTTTGACATTTTTTTCTTTGCTTGAGTGATGATGTTTTAAAGCTTGTGAAATCTTTTTGGGTAGTGAACTTCATATCTTGGTGTTTAATAATTTCGAATTTTTGGGAAGTTGAAAGGGTTTCTGAATTTTTTTTTATTTGATTATTTTATTTTAACAAAGATGTTGAATGCCATTTGTAACCAAAGATATCATAACTCTAGATTTTGTTAATCACCTCACTCCAAACCCATGTGCATCTTTGTTTACGTTTGTAATCTTTTCTTCTTACAAGACAAAATAAAAAATTTTGTAAATTTTTACATCTCATTCATTGGTGCACATATGTATAAACAATGTTAAAGAATTTGACCAATATTTCATTGTACACATTATTCCTTAAAGTATACACATTATATACATTATTTAAATGCCACTTATTCAAATATATATATATACACACTACATCTTAATTCATTTTAAATGCTACTTAAAATTTTAACATTTATTTTAAATTAAATTTCAAATTCCAATTCACTTGAATAAATTTAAATTCAATCTTACTCATATATGTTTAAATTTTTTTTTTAAATTTTGTTCACTTTTTAAAACACTCATTATTTCAAAAGTTTAAAATATATTATTAATCTATGTTGATAAATTTTAGGATGTTATATATATATATATATAAGATATTAAATATACAAATTCAAAACCCCAATTAAATTTTAAAATCAATACCCAATATTTATCAGTAAAATACTTATTCTTAAATTTTTTAATTCAACATTCTATTTAAATGCTTTTCTCAATTATAATTTATTTGTATATTTCAAACCCAAACAAATTTTAAATAATTTCACAACTAAATCAAAATTTTCTTTTCTATATTAGTTTCCATTTATTTTCAAAATTTAATCCCAAAGATCAAACAAAGTATTAAATTAATCGTGCTTAAAAATCCAGAATGTTACAAGTTCCCCTCCTTAAATTAATTTCGTCCTCGAAATTTGCAAAGGAGACAACAAAGAATAAATGAAAGATAGAGAAATATCTTTCTAAGTCAAAATGAATATTAATTCTGTATTTGGCTTACCAAATAAGAATATCAATAATATGAGAACAAACTCATATAATATTACACAAGACATATTAGGGTCCAACGGCCTACGACTATGCAAGGGCATTGATTAGTTCGAAGGGATAACCAATCGTTCGTAGGATATATTGGATCCCAAAGAATAGATAGATTGATTCACTCTTCTATAATTTCTCAAACACTAGATATGGATTTCAAATTCAGGTCGGAATACTCCAAAATATATTTCAATTTGTCCCTCTTCGGACTTTGATATACACAAGAAATTATAATAGAATTTCAAATTTCATTTTTAACCGATATCGTTTTATTGATACAGTTCAAATTTATCCTTATGTTTGTTAACCAATTTAACTTAATTAAAAATTTCCAATTTATTTAATTTAAATTTTCAAATTCATTAGAGTTTAGATCGAAAAGCTGATAAGAATTCGATGGAGGTACGGAGTAAGGGTTTTCTACAACGATTCATAGGGCCACCATCACACCGAAACTTCTTTCTGGAGCTGTTACGAAGATATCGAAAGAATTTAGAATCGAATCAAAGGAGATTGATAGAGAAAAGTTGTCTCCGCTGTCACAAGGTATTGACCATTTATAGTGGTGCTCCCATGTCCCCTATCTCGTCCTCTTCTCGCACTCATACTTGCTATCAGTGGATAGTAAGAAAATTTACTGAGGCGTTCGAACGGATATCTTAGGGATATACTCATTCTAGGGTATACTTCACCCTATCTCTAATGAGTTACTTAATGTGTTATACTCCGGAGCTAAAGTTTTAACCCTCAGGTCTGATACCAAAATGTCAGGATCCAAATTCCAGCGTTCGAAAATCGACATCCGTACTCCACTGCACTGGAATGCCGCAGATCCAAACGTTGAAATTCGAGTCGCGCTGGAGCTTATAACACCATTAAGTATAACAACACAGCGGAAGAAAAAGAATATACATTTGATATACAACATTGATACAATCTCAGATACAATATGATACAACAGATGATACAATGAATATCAATATACATCAGAGATATGATACAAGATAATAGCAGCGGAAAGAAAAGATAACACAGCAGCGGAACAACAACTCTAATATGGTCTTCAAGAAAGAACTCCATCTTCACAGCACCAATCCAGAAATAACTCGAACTCCCAATAACGATGCACAAAGATAAGCAAGTCTCGTCCGTAAGCGATTGCCAAATCCTAAGCTGAAGGCTATCGAATCTACACCTACTATTGATTATCTGAAAAACCCAACTCTAGACTGCCCGTGTGGGAAAATAGTGGGCACTCAGAGTTTAGGAAATGAACAATAAACTCCAGGTCAGTCGTGGGACTGGTGTGAGCAAACGAAAACATTTGCTCTTTTAAAACGAACAAAAGAATTTAAAATAAAACCGCAATCCTTTTTGGAAAATGAAACTACCATAAGGCCTCCCGCCACACACACAATGCAAACGCAGAATTGGAGGAGATTTCTCCTTATGATAGTCAAATATGCTTAATACGAGAAAATCTTTGATATTATTGCTATAAGTGCAAAGTGTGGGAAAACCATTTCGAAAGCATAATATAAATCCTAGCCAGCATAGACATTCCGAACTATGCCTACTAAGCTACCATCTAAACAGTGGTGACCACCATAAGTAAATGGCAGGTTCTACAACTAAAACCGTACAAGGCACGTATTGGATGAATGGATTTCCAACAAATGGTCAGGCTAAGGAACTTCCTACTATCAATGGGATCGCCTCTGGCGGGACGTCCCGAGAACCTAACCGGATCTCTACCAACACAAGGCCGGGTTACCCCTGTAACTAGGTAACTACTACTCGAGCATGTCATCCCCCGGTCCTTTGGGACCTTTATCCGAGGCGCCTCAAAACCACAAAGCAATCACAAAGTATTAGATCTGCAGTATCCACATGAGCAAGTATCTGGGCTCCATACCATGATACCACCCTTTACCAGAAGGGAATGACACACCCTAAAGGGCGCGACCCTCATAACCTTGCCGCATCTTTCCTGTTTCGACCATTTTCGGGGTGTGAGGTCCTGATGCAGTCTCGTCCACAAAGCTACGCTTTATACAAAAGCCTTGCTTTGATCACAAGTGATCAACAAATGATCATCAACACACAGCAGCACTTAGCATGCCACACTACCGAATTGGGAATATATCACTGATAAATATCAACTACATAACCTCTGAGCTCGTACGTCTCAGAGAAGGGTATTAAGCTAAGAGAATAAATTCTCCGCCACCAAGCAGAAATGTATTTGATAGAGATCAGTTTAATATCTCAAAGTGTAATGTCGGACATACAACCATACAAGTCTGTTTCGGGTTCGAACAGAACCGAAGGCACTTCCGAAGAAGCCTTTGCAATCCGGGTATCCACAATCCCGATCGGACTTCCCATCACTTAGGGAATCTCTATACCGTAGCTACTCGGTGCAGAGACAATCGATAGGTTATCCTAACGTTCTCGAAAACACCCGGTCTTCAACACCGGTCTTCAAATGCAATCCATATCTTCGTATCACTATTCGGAATGGGTTATATGACACAAGGTCCTCTCCCCGCTAAACCGAATAGCGAGCACAATATTCAAGAACATATGGACATGGGATTTCAGTTAAGTCACAACTTGAAAATCCAAAGCTTTTCTTCAAATGGTTTAAACAAATTACCATTTAAATGTTTTCTTTAAAAAGATTTGTTTCACAAAGTTCACCTAGATTCACAAAGATCTATTTATAGATTTCCAAAACAATTTCCATTTTAATTGGATTAACTCATTTAAATCTTTAAATCAAAGATTTAACTTATAGCTTTCAAAACACATTCCAAATATTTATTTGTAACTTGGAAGACCATTTTTATTTTAGACTTGAAATCTTTCTTACACAAATTAGAAGTTCATTTTTTATGTGAAAGCTTCTATTATTTGAAAACGAATAGTTTTCGTTTTCAGAAAAATTCAATTATATTTACACAAGTTAAAACCTTTGGGTTTAATTTTTTTTTAAAGTCCCAAAACATCATTTTTTTTAAAATGGTTTAAAACCCATATAAACACATTTATAAGTCGAATAACCTTTTTAAACCCTAGTCCCCAAATTATAGAATTCAATTTTCAAATATTAAATTCAAATTTAAATCAAATTATTTAAATTTCAACTCAATGGAGTTATTCAAAATACCCTTTTTCAAGAGCTTAAATTCTAATTACAAAACTATTTTGGATTCAAAAATACAATTTTAAATATATTTCAAAAATCTGTGACTTAACCCATTTCCTCGTGCAACCCATATTTGTGTGTGTATAAGTGTGGTCTAGGGGTTCAACACAATAGTGCACAAAATCATCATTACAGATTCAATCATATCGATAAGCGGTATAACCCATAACACTTATCTCTATTCATAGATCCATAGATAAGGTAAATTTATCAATCACAAAGGTTCATTAATATGATTCGATGTGGGTTTCGGATAACCAACTGGAATTCGACTCCCTGTCGCATCGAAATTCAAATGTCGTTCTACGGGTCAAGGGGTTTTTATATTCATACGACAACATATACACCACAAATATAACAGCTCAGCCAAAGCATTACATAACATCACATCACATATCAAATATAACAATCCATCACATAGCATTTAATAACAATCAAACATCTACAATTAAGATGAATAATTGGGTGGGTTTGAATTTATTACCAACGTAATTAGTAATCTTTGATTATCATTAACTACAATTGATTAAGTTTTAATCACCTTCATGATTTATCATTCTTTAATTAATTATCTTAATTAATTAACCTTTAATTATAATTAATTGAATCTTAGCTACTTTTATTAATCAACCTTTAATTAAATTTTTTTAATTAATGAATCCTTAATTACAAATTAAATCTTAATTCCAATTAATTATCCTTAACTAGTTATTCTTAATTTAAATCACCCTAATTAATTAACCACATTAATTAATTATGCTTTAAAGTAATTAATTCTAAATATTGACTAATCAATCTTTAGTCTTTAATTATCTTCCCTTGATTACTTTCACTATGTAATTTTTATTATTATTTAATCATTCATTAAATTCTTGATTAATTAACTTGAATTCTTAATTAATTTCTTTAATTACTTTAGTTTCTTCCATTAAGTAATTCACTTCTAATAATAGTTTCCCTTTAACAATTGTGTATCTTAAACTTTGAAAGTTATTAACTAATTTAAAACATCCTTTATAAAAATAATAATTTCTTTATACATTATTTAAGGAGATAACCATCAAATTTAAGTTAATTAATTTTAAACCATTTCTTTAATTAACAATCAATTTACCTTTTTTTACGTATATTAACCAATCGTTAATTTCTTAACTAATTAAAAATAGAGAATATTTCATCTTTATTTATTTATGAATTTATCCTTTTAAATCTTAAATAAATATTCTTTTCAAAGTAATTTACCTTTTAACCGATTTCAAAACTTGGGTTTAACAAAAAAATTGTTTAAAATAAATCTAATTTGGTTAAGAGATTAAAGAAAACTTTTTTTTTAATATACTCTCAATTTTATAAACCCGAGCAACTTACCCAAAAGCCCCGAGTCAAAACACTAATTTCCCAAGCCCATCTCCAAGAAAACCCACGTTCTTCATTTCATTTTTTTTCCTGCTACATTTCTAAGCCCACGCAAATGCCCGAAGTCAATCTCGTGCCCCTCTCCTATTTTCTCGCGTCGCTTCTTCTCCTCTCACCTACCTTCTTCTTCTATTTTTTTCCTAAGTTTTAATAAAAAAAACTGCAGTACTCACGCAAGAACACTAACGCACCGGGTTTCCACTCGAAGCCTCCCCCCTTCATTCTCGAGTATCCACCCGAGTCGAGCCACAACAGAACTTCCTGATACATATCGCCGTCGTGCACGTGCACACCAAGCTCTGATCAACTTCGACCACCGCACTGCCCCCAACCGGTCACCCACGTCGCACTGACCAGATCCATTCACTCTGTTTTGCGAAAGTTGCTAAGATTCAAAATCGAGCTACAGGAGCTCCTGCAACCCAAAAACTTGATCATCGAAAACGCCTCCTGCCGATCATCTCGGTCACCAGTATTTGCACGACCACCTCAAGAATTTCACCACGTCGCCAAGCTACGTCTTCCCCCCTGTGCGATCTAACAGAACCCCCTGGCGAGAACATGGCTCCACCGAGAACCCCTTCAACCAAAAACCACAGTCGAACCCTAGATCGACCGATTCCTAACGCCACAGCGATTTATAATTTTAGTTCATATTTTCCCCAAACCCATCGATGCCTCAACTAGCTTCACCAAGAACCACGGCCCCTAATTCGGCGACGAACGACGAAGTTTGATGATAATATATTTTCTGTTCAACTCTAATTTTCCCAACATTCACTTGCTTAAAAATCATGAAAATAGCTTTAAAAATCTCCATTCCTAACCACGAATCTATTCCAATAATCAAAATGTGAAATTATTATGATCAATTTTCTGACCTATTTTGATTTTAACTGTAAAAATTTTATCTTGAAATAATCATCTCATATAAACACCTATAACTATTTTTAAAAATCATATTATCCATATACATACATGTTTCATTTAAAGTTTCTAACCTAAAAAGATTCAAGGAAAGGGATTTTTTTGAACTTTTGTTTATGCAGGTTGAAAAGCATATGAACAGAGGCAGGGTTTATTATTATTTTTTGTCTGCTTGTACACTATTATTCACACAACCTTCCACATATATATATATATATGCATATGTATATATATATAAAATCATACAAACACAATCATTCAAGCATCACTCATATCATACTTCAAAGACAAAAACATAGCAGGGTTAAGGGGTTTGCTCACATCAAAATTGAAGACAGATGATAGAAAAGAGCTTGAGCCTGGAATGAAAAGAATGAACTTGGAATTTTCTATTTCTTCTTTAAATCTTGAAGTCAAATCTGCAAGTTATAAAAAAAATTGCTTACTCTTTGTTGTATTTACGTACTTAATTTATTAATAACGGTAATTTTAAATTTTCTTACAATCGAAATCTTTTTTTTATATATATAACAAGGAAGTTTTCCCTGCAGTTGAAACCAGAAAACAATTGTTGCCTTGAACTTGATTTGCTCCTGCAACTTAGATTGAAAAAATTGTTTAAATCTTTTTGCTTTAATACTGATTAACACTATTAAGTTCAAATATTTAAAAAAAAAGTTACTTGCCTTTAGATTGTCTTCCAGAGAAAACTGCATTTGATCCAGGTTTGAAATTTGATTGCCTTCTTCAATTTTCCAGATTTTTGGTTTGATATGTTTTTCTTGGATTTGTTTGCTTTGCTTATGATTTCCATTTCAGTTTGAAATTGATTTTCTAGAAACAGAGACAGTTTTTTTTTCTACTTTTATTTGTTTTGAACTGTTTCTGGTTCCAGGTTTTGACATTTTTTTCTTTGCTTGAGTGATGATGTTTTAAAGCTTGTGAAATCTTTTTGGGTAGTGAACTTCAGATCTTGGTGTTTAATAATTTCGAATTTTTGGGAAGTTGAAAGGGTTTCTGAATTTTTTTTATTTGATTATTTTATTTTAACAAAGATGTTGAATGCCATTTGTAACCAAAGATATCATAACTCTAGATTTTGTTAATCACCTCACTCCAAACCCATGTGCATCTTTGTTTACATTTGTAATCTTTTCTTCTTACAAGACAAAACAAAAAATTTTGTAAATTTTTACATCTCATTCATTGGTGCACATATGTATAAACAATGTTAAAGAATTTGACCAATATTTCATTGTACACATTATTCCTTAAAGTATACACATTATATACATTATTTAAATGCCACTTATTTAAATATATATATATATATATACACTACATCTTAATTCATTTTAAATGCTACTTAAATTTTAACATTTATTTTAAATTAAATTTCAAATTCCAATTCACTTGAATAAATTTAAATTCAATCTTACTCATATATGTATAAATTTTTTTTTAAATTTTGTTCACTTTTTAAAACACTCATTATTCAAAAGTTTAAAATATATTATTAATCTATGTTGATAAATTTTAGGATGTTATATATATATACATATACATACATACATATATATATATATATATATATATATATATATATATCTATAAGATATTAAATATACAAATTCAAAACCCCAATTAAATTTTAAATTCAATACCCAATATTTATCTGTAAAATACTTATTCTTAAATTTTTTAAATCAACATTCTATTTAAATGCTTTTCTCAATTATAATTTATTTGTATATTTCAAACCCAAACAAATTTTATATAATTTCACAACTAAATCAAAATTTTCCTTTCTATATTAATTTCCATTTATTTTCAAAATTTAATCCCAAAGATCAAATAAAGTATTAAATTAATCGTGCTTAAAAATCCAGAATGTTACAAGTTCCCCTCCTTAAATTAATTTCGTCCTCGAAATTTGCAAAGGAGACAACAAAGAATAAATGAAAGATAGAGAAATATCTTTCTTTCTAAGTCAAAATGAATATTAATTCTGTATTTGGCTTACCAAATAAGAATATCAATAATATGAGAACAAACTCATATAATATTACACAAGACATATTTGGGTCCAACGGCCTACGAATATGCAAGGGCATTGATTAGTTCGAAGGGATAACCAATCGTTCGTAGGATATATTGGATCCCAAAGAATAGATAGATTGATTCACTCTTCTATAATTTCTCAAACACTAGATATGGATTTCAAATTCAGGTCGGAATACTCCAAAATATATTTCAATTTGTCCCTCTTCGGACTTTGATATACACAAGAAATTATAATAGAATTTCAAATTTCATTTTTAACCGATATCGTTTTATTGATACAATTCAAATTTATCCTTATGTTTGTTAACCAATTTAACTTAATTAAAAATTTCCAATTTATTTAATTTAAATTTTCAAATTCATTAGAGTTTAGATCGAAAAGCTGATAAGAATTCGATGGAGGTACGGAGTAAGGGTTTTCTACAACGATTCATAGGGCCACCATCACACCAAAACTTCTTTCTGGAGCTGTTACGAAGATATCGAAAGAATTTAGAATCGAATCAAAGGAGATTGATAGAGAAAAGTTGTCTCCGCTGTCACAAGGTATTGGCCATTTATAGTGGTGCTCCCGTGTCCCTTATCTCGTCCTCTTCTCGCACTCATACTTGCTATCAGTGGATAGTAAGAAAATTTACTGAGGCGTTCGAACGGATATCTTAGGGATATACTCATTCTAGGGTATACTTCACCCTATCTCTAATGAGTTACTTAATGTGTTATACTCCGGAGCTAAAGTTTTAACCCTCAGGTCTGATACCAAAATGTCAAGATCCAAATTCCAGCGTTCGAAAATCGACATCCGTACTCCACTGCACTGGAATGCCGCAGATCCAAACGTTGAAATTCGAGTCGCGCTGGAGCTTATAACACCATTAAGTATAACAACACAGCGGAAGAAAAAGAATATACATTTGATATACAACATTGATACAATCTCAGATACAATATGATACAACAGATGATACAATGAATATCAATATACATCAGAGATATGATACAAGATAATAGCAGCGGAAAGAAAAGATAACACAGCAGCGGAACAACAACTCTAATATGGTCTTCAAGAAAGAACTCCATCTTCACAACACCAATCCAGAAATAACTCGAACTCCCAATAACGATGCACAAAGATAAGCAAGTCTCGTCCGTAAGCGATTGCCAAATCCTAGGCTGAAGGCTATCGAATCTACACCTACTATTGATTATCTGAAAAACCCAACTCTAGACTGCCCGTGTGCGAAAATAGTGGGCACCCAGAGTTTAGGAAATGAACAATAAACTCCAGGTCAGTCGTGGGACTGGTGTGAGCAAACGAAAACATTTGGTCTTTTAAAACGAACAAAAGAATTTAAAATAAACCGCAATGCTTTTTGGAAAATGAAACTATCATAAGGCCTCCCGCCACACACACAATGCAAACGCAGAATTGGAGGAGATTTCTCCTTATGATAGTCAAATATGCTTAATACGAGAAAATCTTTCATATTATTGCTATAAGAGCAAAGTGTGGGAAAACCATTTCGAAAGTATAATATAAATCCTAGCCAGCATAGACATTCCGAACTATGCCTACTATAGCTACCATCTAAACAGTGGTGACCACCATAAGTAAATGGCAGGTTCTACAACTAAAACCGTACAAGGCACGTATTGGATGAATGGATTTCCAACAAATGGTCAGGCTAAGGAACTTCCTACTGTCAATGGGATCGCCTCTGGCGGGACGTCCCGAGAACCTAACCGGATCTCTGCCAACACAAGGCCGGGTTAACTCTGTAACTAGGTAAATACTACTCGAGCATGTCATCCCCCGGTCCTTTGGGACCTTTATCCAAGGCGCCTCAAAACCACAAAGCAATCACAAAGTAATAGATCTGCAGTATCCACATGAGAAAGTATCTGGGCTCCATACAATGATACCACCCTTTACCAGAAGGGAATGACACACCCTAAAGGGCGCGACCCTCATAAGCTTGCCGCATCTTTCCTGTTTCGACCATTTCCGGGGTGTGAGGTCCTGATGCAGTCTCGTCCACAAAGCTACGCTTTATACAAAAGCCATGCTTTGATCACAAGTGATCAACAAATGATCATCAACACACAACAGCACTTAGCATGCCGCACTACCAAATTGGGAATATATCACTGATAAATATCAACTACATAACCTCTGAGCTCGTACGTCTCAGAGAAGGGTGTTAAGCTAAGAGAATAAATTCTCCGCCACCAAGCAGAAATGTATTTGATAGAGATCAGTTTAATATCTCAAAGTGTAATGTCGGACATACAACCATACAAGTCTGTTTCGGGTTCGAACAGAACCGAAGGCACTTCCGAAGAAGCCTTTGCAATCCGGGTATCCACAATCCCGATCGGACTTCCCATCACTTAGGGAATCTCTATACCGTAGCTACTCGGTGCAGAGACAATCGATAAGTTATCCTAACATTCTCGAAAACACCCGGTCTTCAACACCGGTCTTCAAATGCAATCCATATCGTCGTATCACTATTCGGAATGGGCTATATGACACAAGGTCCTCTCCCGGCTAAACCGAATAGCGAGCGCAATATTTAAGAACATATGGACATGGGATTTTAGTTAAGTCACAACTTGAAAATCCAAAGCTTTTCTTCAAATGGTTTAAACAAATTACCATTTAAATGTTTTCTTTAAAAAGATTTGTTTCACAAAGTTCACCTAGATTCACAAAGATCTATTTATAGATTTCCAAAACAATTTCCATTTTAATTGGATTAACTCATTTAAATCTTTAAATCAAAGATTTAACTTATAGCTTTCAAAACTCATTCCAAATATTTATTTGTAACTTGGAAGACCATTTTTATTTTAGACTTGAAATCTTTCTTACACAAATTAGAAGTTCATTTCTTATGTGAAAGCTTCTATTATTTGAAAACGAATAGTTTTCGTTTTCAGAAAAATTCAATTATATTTACACAAGTTAAAACCTTTGGGTTTAATTTTTTTTTAAAGTCCCAAAACATCATTTTTTTTAAAATGGTTTAAAACCCATATAAACACATTTATAAGTCGAATAACCTTTTTAAACCCTAGTCCCCAAATCATAGAATTCAATTTTCAAATATTAAATTCAAATTTAAATCAAATTATTTAAATTTCAACTCAATCGAGTTATTCAAAATACCCTTTTTCAAGAGCTTAAATTCGAATTCCAAAACTATTTTGGATTCAAAAATACAATTTTAAATATATTTCAAAAATCTGTGACTTAACCCATTTCCTCGTGCAACCCATATTTGTGTGTGTATAAGTGTGGTCTAGGGGTTCAACACAATAGTGCACAACATCATCATTACAGATTCAATCATATCGATAAGCGGTATAACCCATAACGCTTATCTCTATTCATAGATCCATAGATAAGGTAAATTTATCAATCACAAAGATTCATTAATATGATTCAATGTGGGTTTCGTATAACCAACTGGAATCTGACTCCTTGTCGCATCGAAATTCAAATGTCGTTCTACGGGTCAAGGGGTTTTTATATTCATACGACAGCATATACACCACAAATATAACAGCTCAGCGCAAAGCATTACATAACATCACATCACATATCAAATATATCAATCCATCACATAGCATTTAATAACAATCAAACATCTACAATTAAGATGAATAATTGGGTGGGTTTGAATTTATTACCAACGTAATTAGTAATCTTTGATTATCATTAACTACAATTGATTAAGTTTTAATCACCTTCAGATTTATCATTCTTTAATAAATTATCTTAATTAATTAACCCTTAATTATAATTAATTGAATCTTAGCTACTTTTATTAATCAACCTTTAATTAAATTTTTTTAATTAATGAATCCTTAATTATAAATTAAATCTTAATTCCAATTAATTATCCTTAACTAGTTATTCTTAATTTAAATCACCCTAATTAATTAACCACATTAATTAATTATGCTTTAAAGTAATTAATTCTTATTATTCATTAATCAATCTTTAGTCTTTAATTATCTTCCCTTGATTACTTTCACTATGTAATTATTATTTTTATTTAATCATTCATTAAATTCTTGATTAATTAACTTGAATTCTTAATTAATTTCTTTAATTACTTTGGTTTCTTCCATTAAGTAATTCACTTCTAATAATAGTTTCCCTTTAACAATTGTGCTATCTTAAACTTTGAAAGTTACTTAACTAATTTAAAACATCCTTTATAAAAATAATAATTTCTTTATACATTATTTAAGGAGATAACCATCAAATCTAAGTTAATTAATTTTAAACCATTTCTTTAATTAACAATCAATTTACCTTTTTATGCATATATTAACCAATCGTTAATTTCTTAATTAATTAAAAATAGAGAATATTTCATCTTTATTTATTTATGAATTTATCCTTTTAAATCTTAAATAAATATTCTTTTCAAAGTAATTTGTCCTTTTAACCGATTTCAAAACTTGGGTTTAACAAAAAAATTGTTTAAAATAAATCTAATTTGGTTAAGAGATTAAAGATAACTTTTTTTTTAATATACTCTCAATTTTATAAACCCGAGCAACTTACCCAAAATCCCCGAGTCAAAACACTAATTTCCCAAGCCCATCTCCAAGAAACCCACGTTCTTCATTTCATTTTTTTTTCCTGCTACATTTCTAAGCCCACGCAAATGCCCGAAGTCAATCTCGTGCGCCTCTCCTATTTTCTCGCGTCGCTTCTTCTCCTCTCACCTACCTTCTTCTTCTATTTTTTTCCTAAGTTTTAGTTAAAAAAACTGCAGTACTCACGCAAGAACACTAACGCACCGGGTTTCCACTCGAAGCCTCCCCCCTTCATTCTCGAGTATCCACCCGAGTCGAGCCACAACAGAACTTCCTGATACATATCGCCGTCGTGCACGTGCACACCAAGCTCTGATCAACTTCGACCACCGCACTGCCCCCAACCGGTCACCCACGTCGCACTGACCAGATCCATTCACTCTGTTTTGCGAAAGTTGCTAAGATTCAAAATCGAGCTACAGGAGCTCCTGCAACCCAAAAAATTGATCATCGAAAATGCCTCCTGCCGATCATCTCGGTCACCAGTATTTGCACGACCACCTCAAGAATTTCACCACGTCGCCAAGCTACGTCTTCCCCCCTGTGCGATCTAACAGAACCCCCTGACGAGAACATGGCTCCACCGAGACCCCCTTCAACCAAAAACCACAGTCGAACCCTAGATCGACCGATTCCTAATGCCAGAGTGATTTATAATTTTAGTTCATATTTTCCCCAAACCCATCGATGCCTCAACTAGCTTCACCAAGAACCACGACCCCTAATTCGGGGACGAACGACGAAGTTTGATGATAATATATTTTCTTTTCAACTCTAATTTTCCCAACATTCACTTGCTTAAAAATCATGAAAATAGCTTTAAAAATCTCCATTCCTAACCACAAATCTATTCCAATGATCAAAACGTGAAATTATTATGATCAATTAACTGACCTATTTTGATTTTAACTGTAAAATTTTTATCTTGAAATAATTATCTCATATAAACACCTATAACTATTTTTAAAAATCATATTATCCATATACATACATGTTTCATTTAAAGTTTCTAACGTAAAAAGATTCAAGGAAAGGGATTTTTTTGAACTTTTGTTTATGCAGGTTGAAAAGCATATAAACAGAGGCAGGGTTTATTATTATTTTTTGTCTGCTTGTACACTATTATTCACACAGCCTTCCATATATATATATGTATATATATAAAATCATGCAAACACAATTATTCAAGCTTCGCTCATATCATACTTCAAAGACAAAAACATAGCAGGGTTAAGGGGTTTGCTCACATCAAAATTGAAGACAGACGACAGAAAAGAGCTTGAGCCTGGAATGAAAAGAATGAACTTGGAATTTTCTATTTCTTCTTTAAATCTTGAAGTCAAATCTGCAAGTTATAAAAAAAATTGCTTACTCTTTGTTGTATTTACGTACTTAATTTATTAATAACGGTAATTTTAAATTTTCTTACAATCGAAATCTTTTTTTTATATGTATAACAGGGAAGTTTTCCCTGCAGTTGAAACCAGAAAACAATTGTTGCCTTGAACTTGATTTGCTCCTGCAACTTAGATTGACAAAATTGTTTAAATCTTTTTGCTTTAATACTGATTAACACTATTAAGTTCAAATCTTTAAAAAAAAAATTACTTGCCTTTAGATTGTCTTTCAGAGAAAACTGAATTTAATCCAGTTTTGAAATTTGATTGCCTTCTTCAATTTTCCAGATTTTTGGTTTGATCTGTTTTTCTTTGATTTGTTTGCTTTGCTTATGATTTCCATTTCTATTTGAAATTGATCTTCTAGAAACAGAGACAGTTTTTTTTTTCTACTTTTATTTGTTTTGAACTGTTTCTGGTTTCAAGTTTTGACATTTTTTTCTTTGCTTGAGTGATGATGTTTTAAAGCTTGTGAAATCTTTTTGGGTAGTGAACTTCAGATCTTGGTGTTTAATAATTTCAAATTTTTGGGAAGTTGAAAGGGTTTCTGAATTTCTTTTAGTTGATTATTTTATTTTAACAAAGATGTTGAATGCCATTTGTAACCAAAGATATCATAACTCTAGATTTTGTTAATCACCTCACTCCAAACCCATGTGCATCTTTGTTTACATTTGTAATCTTTTCTTCTTACAAGACAAAATAAAAAATTCTGTAAATTTTTACATCTCATTCATTGGTGCACATATGTATAAACAATGTTAAAGAATTTGACCAATATTTCATTGTACACATTATTACTTAAAGTATACACATTATATACATTATTTAAATGCCACTTATTTAAATATATATATATATATACACACACTCTACATCTTAATTCATTTTAAATGCTGCTTACAATTTTAACATTTATTTTAAATTAAATTTCAAATTCAAATTCACTTGAATAAATTTAAATTCAATCTTACTCATATATGTATAATTTTTTTTCTAAATTTAGTTGACTTTTTAAAACACTCATTATTTCAAAAGTTTAAAATATATTATTAATCTATGTTGATAAAAAAAAATTTGGCAAAGCCAGCGAGGTTGACTGGACCCCTACCAGTTTTATTGCAGCACAATAAAAGAGGACAGTACATGAGAGAAGAAAGGGAAAAAATAAAAAATAACAAAAATAAAAGGAAAATTAAAACAATTGAAGAAACAACAACTAAACTTCAACCCCAAACATGGATCAACGAGTCAGGAAATTTAGTGTTGCAATTCATCAATTGCCAATGAGTGGTTCTCCTAACATCTTGCCATAATAATTCATTCTTCCTTCCGAGATTATCAAAAACAGCAGTGTTTCTTTCTTTCCAAACAGCAATGAGATATTTTTTCAAACATACAACCAAAATTCTAGTCTCAAACTTTCTCCACCTTGTTGCTTTGTAAATGATACTCCATATCATTGCAGAACCCCCAGCATTTAGATTAAAACCAGTAGTGGAACTGACTCTGGCCAATACAATTTTTAGAGCAGGGCAATCAAAAAAAATGTGATCAGTGGTTTCTTCATGCATATCATAGAAAAGACATAAGGATGTGCATGCCATACCAAAATACTTCAGTTTACTTGTAGTCAGTAGAGCATGGTTTATGACTTTCCACAGCATCAAGTTATCAGTTGGTGGAGAATCATCAGACCAGATCACAGTGCACCATTTTGAAGAAGGCAGAGTGTCATACACAGAAATATTTGTGTACACACCCCTGATTGTGTGAGGCCTCAAGTCCGAAGTAACTGCCTGCATTTGATTAGTATTGCTGTAGTTGTTTTGAACCTCAGACCATAATTGCCTGATTATTTGATACTATTGCTTGGCAATTGCAAATTCCCATCATGAACATAAAAATTGGCTTTAGCATCATAATGAATTACAGACTGTTGAACATGAAGGTAGTCACAAACTTTTGAAAGGATGAAACCTCTGCCCGGCCAAGGATCATGCCAGAAGCTAACATCAGATTTTGCATTAACATGATATTGTATCAAAGGGAGGAAAACATTTCTAAATTTCAGAATGCTTCTCCAAATCCAACTGCAGCATTGTGGGATCTCCATGCACCAAAAGTATTTATTCTTAATGTAAAATTGCCAAACCCATTTTGCCCAAACACTGCTTCTTTTATTGATGAGGTCTTCAAAATGGGTACTAATGGCTGCACAGTTCCACTTACTAGCATTAATAACACCTAGCCCCCCAAGTTTAATTGGAGTTTCAAATTTAGTGAATGAGCATGGGATCAACTTCCTGTTGTGTATGCTACCAGTCCAGAAATACCTATGCATAGCAGACCTCACCATGTACAACAGCTTGGCAGGAAGGATAATGCACCTAGCCCAGTAGATTAAAGATGAAAAAACAACTGACTTAATAAGGACAAGCCTTCCACTTTGTGACAGTTGCCTATTAGACCAGACACCCATAATAGATGTGATCTTATTATATAAAGGAACACAGTCAACATTAGAAATTCTTTTGGTAAGTAAAGGAAGTCCAAGATACCTCATGTCATTGTCCATGTTGGTGAAGCCAGTGTGCAGATGAAGGGCAGCAGCATGGGTATCACTGACTCTAGCAAGTAACAAGGAAGATTTTGCTTTGTTAATAGAAAGACCAGTCATGCAATAAAAGGAATGGAGAGCCTCAACAATTCCGGTCATAGAGGGAATTTCTGGTTTAGTAAATAACAATACATCATCAGCAAACATCAATGATTGAATTTGGAGAGCAGAGCACTTAGGGTGGTACTTGATTAGCTTCTGAGTGTACTTGTCTTTTAGCACAACTGTGAAAACTTCCATAACTAACAAGAAAAGGTAGGAAGATATGGGATCTCCCTGGCGAATTCCTTTACTATTTTTGAAATACCCAACTGGTCTACCATTCAAAACAACAGAGAAAGTAGGGATGGAGATGCACACATATATCCATGACACAAAAATTTTGGGAAACCCCATGATTGCCATGATCCTCACAATTGAAGCCCAATGTATAGAATCATAAGCTTTAGTTATGTCAATTTTTAGAGTGGCAGCAGGAGACACATTAACTCTAGAATAACCGTTAAGCAGTTCTTGTGTCAGCAGAACATTATCAAGAATGTTTCTAGTAGGAAGGAAGGCTGCCTGGTTCAAGGAGACAACTGATGGCATTACACTAATCATACGAGTGGCAAGTATTTTCGTGATACATTTATATAAGACATTACAACAGGATATCGGCCTGAACGAAGAGACACTAGTTGGTGGGTATACTTTAGGTATGAGGGCTATGTTAGTACTATTCACTTCCCCAAGCAGTTTGCATTTTGAAAAGAAATTGTGGATTGCTTGACAAAAATCATGACCAAGAACACCCCAAGAAGCAATGAAAAAAGACACATTAAAACCATCAGGCCCTCCTGCAGAATGTTTGTTCATTGAAAATAACGTAGCTTTTATTTCATCATTAGTTATAGGCCTTATTAAATCAAGAGCTGCCAGGGGAGATATAGTAGGCAAGGTAAGTGTTGAGATTCGTTCAAGGTCAGGGGAGAACCCAGAGTCATTACCAAGCAATGTGGAGAAGTATTTAACAAAAGCTTGATCAACAGTTTCAACAGTGTCACAGTGGTTACCCTGATCATCAAGAATACTAAATATGTTATCTCTTGAATGTTTGACCTTAATAACATCATGGAAGAACTTGGTGTTCTTGTCTCCTTCAACAGACCACTTGGCATGCAGTTGCTGCTTCTTCATGTTAGCTTCCAAGCATAAGGCATTGTTAACATCAGAAAATAGTTTGCTTTCTTCAACCGCTGCTTGCTCATCAAGGGGATGCTCCATCATGTATTCTTGTTGCTTCTTCAGTTGTTCCTTAAGAGTTGTGGAAAGAAGGCTGCCAGCTCCAAAGGTTGCATATGCCCACAATTTGATTTCCTGCTTGATTCTTCTTAACTTCCTGCAAAACTTATACATGGGGTTACCATAGCAAATAAATTCATTGCTAACTTGAGAAACTAATTCAAGTAGGTGGTCATGCTTCAGCCAAGCATCAAAAAATTTGAAACTTCTTTTTTCTTTTCGCAAATGGGGACTCAGGGTTAATATTAGTGGAGAGTGGTCAGATAATATAGGTTGTGGGAGGAAGACAAATAAGGTGGGCCAGAGGTGGAGAGCTTGGATGTTGCAGAAAGCATGATCAATAGTCGTGAACGTTCGAACTCCACTTCGACTTCTATTGTTCCATGAAAATTTTGCACCAGACCTATTAACCATGACTAAATCAGATTGTTCAATAGATAAGTTGAAATTAGCAATGTCTGTCGGGGTAAGAGGGTTACCCCCACATTTGTCAGTGAAATTAAAACATGAATTGAAATCGCCAAGCACAACCCAGGGATGTGAAGTCTGACGTAATGGAGGCAAGGAGTTGAAGAATGTGTTACGTGAAAGAACAGAGTTATCGGCATAAATGAAGGTGACATAAAAAGAGGTTTGAGAAAGAGTTTCAAAAACATGAAGATGGATGAACTGCCTAGTTGAAAGGATAGGGGATAGGGTAATTACTTTAGGATCAAACAAGATCAGGATTCGTCCATAAGAAGCAGTGTCAAGGTTGTGATGGAATTCCCAGGTTGGATCAATGTAAGTTGCTGCTTTTGTGGATAACAAGAGGTTAAGTTTTGTTTCAAGCAATCCAAATAGACAAATGTTATAAGCAGAAATGTAATTTTTGACTTGATCAAGTTTAATTTTGCTATGCGCTCCTCTGATATTCCATGCTGCGATTTTTTTAATCATTAAAAAAAATTATTGTTGGGTGGTGGATTTGTTTCTTCTCTGAGCAGATAGAGATCTTGTTTCAATTTGCCTGAAAGGAGAGGAATGAAGTGTGGTGGGTGGGTCTTTGGTTGGAATAGGCTTTGGTTGCGGTAGGGTTAGGTTTGATGGCCAACCAGGCAGATCAATGGAGAAATTGTAGGGTGTATGAACTGTAGGTTGAACAACTGAGTCAGGCCTATGGCTTGTGAGAATAAGTTGTGTTATGAATGTTTCAATTGCAGTGCACCAAGCTTTATCCTGTTCAGTGTCATAAGTATCAGCTTGTGCATGCATAACTAACACACAATTGCCATTCTCCTTGTTTTTGCTACTGGTAGCAGTTGCTTCAACTTGTAAATGTTGCTTATCAGTAGCCAAAACTGGGATTTTGTTATTAATAACAGAAATGTCATTCAACTTGGCATTAATCTGAGTGATATCTCTATTTAATTCACCACAAATGTCAGCTGGGTTGATTTCACCATCCTCTACCTCATTAATATCTACTATAACTTGCTCAATCTCTTCATACTGCAGCATATTAAATTTATTTTGTGTTTGAATATTACATACTTGTTCCACATCCCCAGGTTCTTTAATAACTTCCAAACTAGAACTGTTCCCTTCACTTCCAACAAGTTCATTAAGTTCCTCTGCTACTGTGTTTATATTTGTTTTATTTTCCATCTCCTTACTAACGTTCTAAATTTTTTCCCCTGTACCTATTGACCTTTTTCCCCTGTACATGTTGATAAATTTTAGGATGTTATATATATATATATATATATATATTCTATAAGATATTAAATATACAAATTCAAAACCCAAATTAAATTTTTAAATCAATACCCAATATTTATCTGTAAAATACTTATTCTTAAATTTTTTAATTCAACATTCTATTTAAATGCTTTTCTCAATTATAATTTATTTGTATATTTCAAACCCAAACAAATTTTAAATAATTTCACAACTAAATCAAAATTTTCTTTTCTATATTAATTTCCATTTATTTTCAAAATTTAATCCCAAAGATCAAATAAAGTATTAAATTAATCGTGCTTAAAAATCCGGAATGTTACAGGAAAACTTTAATAAAGATCAGAAAGGTCGAGCTGGGCACCGAGGAGGTTCACGAGGAGGCGTTGGTAAAGGAATTTCTTAGGGGAAAGTGCCTTCAGACCCGTCTGCAACGAAGGCTCTCTACTGCAAAGGTTCTCCCTCGTCAAAAGGAAAAGATGACATTGCCAGTCCGTCTGGAACCGGGTCTCCAGTTCCTCCTCCTACCCAATCGGCTAGTCGGCCAGCACTTGATGCGTTCGAGCAACACGTTGGTTATGACCCGGAAGACCCTTGGCTCGAGATTCATATTCTATCTCTCATTCCAGAGGGTGAGACTCCTTAGACGGTTGAGAGTCAACAAGAAACCGATAAATAACTCTTCTCCTTAAAGTTCAAAGAGTCGTCGTTTTCGGCGGGAGTTCATTATATTCCATCGTTTGTCTCTTTTGATTTTTCGTGGGCCGCTCTGACCCCGAACCCACTACGAGGAGCGATGACGCCAAGGAGGAGAAGGAGAAGGTGAGCGAGGCTATTCAAATGGGAGAGACTCATGACCCTGATGCTCAAGCGATTGAGGCGCTTGACGAGGACAAGTCCGAACTTCGTCTTCCATTGAAGAAAGTTATGAAATTGAGATAATAGTCGCCTCTGGAAACATTTCAAAAATGAGCATGAAGGAGCAACTTGCGAAGGAGAAGAAAAAGAAAGTTGAAATCAGAATCGATCCCCGAGTTGTGGATCTAGATGATCCTCTGAATAGGCCTTTGAAGGTTATTCTCCCTAGTGGGTTTAGACCACTAGAAGTCCCTCACCCTCCTCGGATGTTACTTCCCCATCAAGCAAAATGTCCAAACGAAAACGCATGGGGGAGGAGTCGTCTGAGAAAACGAGGGAGTAAAAGAAACCGAAGAAATCAAAGAAGTAGCTGTTACACTCGTTCAATGAGAGCTAGCCTATATTATGTAATTATTTCTATTTATATCCATAGTCAATGTAGATTGACTTTTAACTCCAAGTTTTGGATGAGTTATAGTAGAACCTTATTTTGGATTAATAAATGAAATTTAGATCCTTTGTCTCTCAAATGACTTTTATTGTTCAGCTTACTGTATAACTATGGTCGAGACCCAAAATCTTGTGAGTTACATAAATTCCAGTTCACTTCCATATGGCTCGAAGATTTTTTGGAAATCGTAAGTACTCTGTTTCATGCTATGGGTACTTAAAATATTTTTAGCTCGTACTCTGGGGCCTTGAAGATTTCGAGTCCTTTATACTCTAGTCCACACTCTGGAGACTTAGAGTACTCCAGTCCGCACTTTGGGGACATGGAGATTTTGAGTCGTTTATGCTTTAGTCCACACTTTAGGGACATAGAGTACTCCAGTCCGCACTCCGTGGACTTGGAGATTTCAAGTCGTTTATACTCTAGTCGCACTGAGGGGACTTAGAGTACTCCAGTCCGCACTCCGGGGACTTGGAGAATTTAAGTCGTTTATACTCTATTCCGCACTTAGGGGACTTAGAGTACTTCAGTTCGCACCCTGAGGACTTGGAGATTTTAAGTCGTTTATACTCTAGTCCACACTCAGGGGACTTAAAGTACTCCAGTCCATACTCCGAGGACTTGGAGATTTTAAGTCATTTATACTCCAGTCCGCACTCAAGGGACTTAGAGTACTCCAGTCCGCACTCCGGGGACATGGAGATTTTAAGTCGTTTATATTCTAATCTGCACTCAGGGGACTTAGAGTACTCCAGTCCGCACTCCAAGGACTAAGAGATTTTAAGTCCTTTATACTCTAGTTCGCATTCAGGGGACTTAGAGTACTCTAGTCCGCACTCCGGCGACTAAGAGATTTTAAGTCGTTTATACTCTAGTCCGCACGCAGGGGACTTAGAGTACTCCAGTCCGCACTTCGAGGACTTAGAGATTTTAAGTCGTTTATACTCTAGTCCGCACTCAGGGGACTTATAGTACTCCAGTCCGCACTCCGGGGACTTGGAGATTTTGAGTGTTCGTGCGCGTTCGTACGTCAGAAAGAATAATGTAACTCTAGTTTTTTGCCATAGAACTATCATACACGGAAACATCAGTAATTCATGGAAAAGATGGCTTCAAGCCTTTATTAATGAAAACAAGCCAAATTGTCTTATTACATGCCAAAAAATAAGAATCAACGAAATAAAAACATATAGGAAATAAGCGCAACAAAGATACAAAAGGAATAGACTAAGTATAATAATGTCGTAGATGCTCGCTATTCCATGCTCAGGGGAGTGTCTGTAACGAACCTGGTTTAAAGACGAATTTAAATTTGTAATTAAATTAAATTTTTGTGTTAAATTGTGGATTTATTTGAATTTTTCAAATTTAATAAGATATATATACTTATTTATTTTAAAATTTTGGATTTGAAACTCAAAATAAATATTTTCAGCTGAATTGGATTATAAATAAAATTTTGATTTGGAATATTCAAAATGAATATTTTAAATGAATGTAATATAGATACTAATGTTTAAAATAAAATTTATCCTATCAATATTAAATATAAGTGTAAAATATAAGTACAAAATATATGTTATAAATTAAATGTATGAAAATCAAACTATAAATAGAAATAAAATTATATGGTCATATGGCAACATAAAATAAACTAGAAAAAAAATAACATATGAAATACATATAGAATTATATGTGAATTAGGCAAGCAAGAAATAATAAAACAAAGTGTCTTGTTCATATAAAGAAGAAGAAACTAAAAAAATATCTATAAAACAAAACTGCATATACAAATCAAATGGATTTGTATGTAAACAAAAATGGGGACATAAGCATTAAATACAATCTATTCTCAGCACAAATATGGTCATTCCAAATGTAAGAAAATCATTTTAGCCGAAATGTTAAAATCACTTTCAGTTTATAAAAAAATCTTTAGTCAAAGCAAAAAAAATCTGTTCAAAACAAAGATAAACTCATACCAGTTAAAACCTTCCCCTTATACAAACTGTTTTCTCTATATTTATATCTATCTTTATACTTGCTCGTTCATAAAGAAAAAAATTAAGAAAAACTAGAAAAAGAAAACAAGTATCATCATTCTTACAAATTCAAAACATCATTCAAAGAAAACAAAGAAAGTTTAAAAAGATCAATACTGCAGTTTCAAAATAACAGCTGCTCTCTGTTCTTTAATTTGAGGTGAGTAAACATACTGTTTTAAACATTTAAAATTGTGAATTTGTTTCACGAATGATTTGTGCTTTACTGTATATTTTAAGCTAGAAATCATGTGCATATATTATTATGATGTTAATTTTTGTATGGTCTGTTCTTCCTTGTTCTTAGTTACAGAGTTGAAATTGTAATCAAAAATCACTTCCTCTTATTCTACTTTCCATTAGGACTTAGGTTAAAACAAAAGTTGTTTGTTTGATTATAAACTAAGTTTTAAAAATTTATTAAAGTTAAAACAACTTGTCAATGTCTCTGGAAATCAAAGAACTGAGCATAGCTTTAAATAAGCCAAAATTTAAACTTCTTAATTCACGAATTTAGGTATAGATTTTTAAAACTTGAATCATAATTTTTAGGCTTAGGATTGAGGAGAAGTTTAGGTTTGTTTCAATTCATTCTTTTGGTGATTTCTGGTGATGCACTAACTTGAAATAGTCGGGACTTCGTCTGGTGATGGAAGGACGAACGGCGGTTCAGGGAAAAATAAGGTGATGGTGTATAGTAGGTCATGGCGGCGGCGACGAGCTTTTGAAACTGGTAAACCTAGTTTTGTTGGGTGTGAATGTTTTGATTTGTTCGTCGTCCACGTTTGATCGAGTGCTACGTGGTTTTGGGTGATGGTAGGGGGAGTGTCGACGAGTAGTTGATCGGAGTTTCAAGTTTTCTGATGATCGGTATGTCAAGAACGACACGTTTCCAGGTTTTGGTTGAGGTTGTTCTAGTTGTTCCATGTTGCAATTTTGAGCTCGAATTCGATTTCGAGGGAATGGGTGAATTCTGGCGATTGGGAATTGATGCGTGAAGCATCGTCGACTTGCTCGACGATGTGGTGTCGCCTGGAGGCAATCAACGACAACGTGCACGTGCACGGCGACTAATTGATATCTGGAAGATTTTGGTTCGTGGAGACTCGAAGGGGAATTCGTGTTTTCCTGAAGTTGGCTCAAGTTATTTTTCCTGGTTTTTGCATGAGTATTTTGTATCCTGTTACTCAAATTTTGTACAAAATGTAAATAAGAAGAAGAAACGTATGTGAAGAGGAAGAAGGACGTGGGGAAGATATGGGAGAAACTCGAGTTTAACTCGAGTAAACGGGGGAAAGTTCTCGGGTTGGGTTTTTTCAACTGCAATATTATAAAAGTGAAGTTAAGTAAAATATTTTTCTTCAACAAGTTTAAGCATTGTCGACTTAATAAATGTTTAACAATTTTAGTTAAGATTTTTATTCAAGTTTTAATTATTTTAGTTAATACTTAACAGTGTTTTTAAAACTCTTAATTAATATTTTAATTAAGTAGATAATTTAAGTTAAGTACTTAATTAATTAACATTAAAGTTTATAGTTAGTAATAATTTAATTTCAAAGTTTAAAGAAGATCTTTAAAATGTTAATTAAGACAAATAATTATTATTAATTGTTTAAAAAGGGTAATTAATAATGGTTAATTAATTTAAAATTGTAATTAACTAAGTGATTAAAGATTGATTAATTTGAAATTAAAGATTGGTTAATTAATAATTAAGTGTTTAACTAATTTGTAATTAAGAATTGTTAATTAGATAATTAAAGTTGATTAATTTATAATTAGTAGTCAATTAAGATAGTTGATTAAGGAATAATTAATTGAAATTTTATTAATTTATCATTAAGACTAGTTAATCATTGATTTAAATAAATCAATAAAAATAGTTATGTGGTTAATTCTTTTAAATCACCTTCACCGTAAATTGAAGATGATTGACTATCATCAAATGTTGTGTACGGGATTGATATTTCTGTTTGTGATTGTGATACCGTGCGATGTGAATTGCCTTATGCTGAACTGTGATTTGTTTCTGCATTTATATGAAAATCCTTTTTGCCCATAATACGACATTTGAATTTCGATGCGACAGGGAGTCGGATCTCAGTCGGTTATCCGAAACCCACATCGAATTGTAATGATGAATTTTTGTGATTGATAAATTTACTTTTTCTGTGAATCTGTGAATGAAGATAAGCGTTACAAATTATATCGCTTATCGAGATTGATATGATTGAATCTGTGACGATTGATGCTGTGCACTATTGTGTAAAACCCCCTGGACCACACTTATACACACACAAATATGGATTGCACGTGGAAATTGGTTAAGTCGCAGATTTTAGAAAATAATTCTTAAATCGAATTTTGGAACTCAAATGGTTTTGGAAATGGATTGAGTTTAAAATAAAAGGCTTTTGAAAAAGGAAATTGAAATGGAAATTGTTTTGAAATCCGTAAATGGATCTTTGTGAAACGGAGTGAACTTTGTGGAATAAATCTGTGTTTAAAAGATTTGAAATGGTACTTTGTTTAAACTATTTGAAAGAAAATTTTGAATTTTAAAGTTGTGACTTAATTGAAATCCCATATCCATTTTTTTTTAAATTTATGCTCATTATTCGGTTTAGCCGGGAGAGGGCTTTGTGTCATATAACCCATTCCGAATAATGATACGTCGTTATGGATAGCATTTGAAGACCGGTGGTGAAGACCGGGTATTTGCGAGAACGATAGGCTGACCTATCGATTGTCTCTGCACTGAGTAGCTATGGTATAGAGATTTCCTAAGTGATGGGAAGTCCGATTGGGATTGCGAATACCCGGATTGCAAGGGCTTCTTCGTAAGTGCCTTCGGTTTTGTTCAAACCCGGAACAGACTTGTATAGTTGTATGTTTGACATTACACTTTGAGATATAAAGAAAATATCTTTCAAATACATATCTGTTGGTGGCGGAGAATTTAATCTCTTAGCTTAACACCCTTCTTTGAGACGTACGAGCCCAGAGGTTATGTGGTTGAAGGTTATCAGCGATATACTCCCAATTTTGTAATGTGGCATGCTAAGTGCTGCTGTGTGTTGATGATCATTTGTTGATCATTTGTGATCAAAGCATGGCTTTATGAAAAAGCGTGGCTTTGTGGACGATACCTCATCGAGCCTCACAAAACGGTAATGGTCGAAACAGGAAAGATGCGACAAGGTTTCAGGGGTAGCTCTCCTAGGGTACGTCCATTCCTTCTGGAAAAGAGTGGTATCATGGTATGGAGCCCAGATACTTGCTCATGTGGGCACTGTAGTATATTTATTACCGTGTGATGTTGTTGGTGTAGAGGATCCTCGTATAAAGGTCGCAAACGACCGGGGGTGGCATATCTTAGGTTTTACTTCCCGGAAAGGGAGTAACCGGCCTTGTGTTGGCAGAGAGCCGGGTAGGTTCTCGGGGGCGTCCCTCCAGAGGCATTCCCGTGTGGCAATAGGAAATTCCTTAGCCTGACCATTTGTTGGAAATCCAAAGAAACAATACACGCCTTGTACGGTTTTAGTTGTAAAACCTGCCATTTAAAATGGTAGCTATAGTAGGCATAATATAATGGTACCTATGCTGGCTAAGATTAATATTATACTTTCGAAATGTTTTCCACTATGCACTAATAATAATAACAAAGGATTTTGCGTAGTAAGCATGCTTGACTATCATAAGGAGAAATCTCTCCCAACTGTGCGATTGCATGGTGTGTGTGCCGGGAGGTCTTATAGTAGTTTCATTGTCCAAAATGCATTGCAGGTTTAAAGTTTAAATTCTTTTGTTTGTTTTTAAAAATAAACTGTTTTTGTTTGCTCATACCAGTCTCACGACTGACCTGGAGTTTATTGTTCCTTTCCTAAACTCTAGGGGCCCACTATTCTCCACACGAGCAGTCTAGAATTGGGTTTTCAGACAGTCGAATAGTAGGAATTGATTCGTTAGCCTTCGAAGCCCTTTGGATTTATGGATCACATTTGCTACACTTTAGCATTCGTGATTAACCTTGCTTATCTTTGTGAAATGTGATGATGGTTCGAGCTAGCTTTGGACTGAAGATGGAGTTTTTGGAGTTTGGCATTGAAGACATTGTCTTACCGCTGCCGTTTCTTGTATCTCTGATAGTATTGATATCTATTGTATCATTCTGTTGTATCGTCTTTGTATCTGAATATTGTATCAAATGTTGTATATCAAAATGTATTATTCATTTTCTTCTGCTGTGTTGTTATACTTAATGTGTTATAAGCTCCGGCATGAGTCAAATTTCGACGTTTGGATCTACGACATTCAAGTATAAGTGGAGTACGTGTGTCGGTTTTCGAGCGCTGAAATTTGGAATGTGACATCTTGGTATCAGAGCTAGAGGTTGAGTAAGAACTTTAGCTACGGAGTGTAACACATTAGATGGCTCATTAGAGATAGGGTGAAGTATATCTAGAATGAGTACAACCAGTGAAACCAAAAACCCAAATTTCTTAGTCTATTCTCTTTATCTGTTGTTATTCTTTGAGATATTTCGTCTCAAATGCCTAAATCGGTCTTCTTACTATTCACAGATAAAAAGAATGAGTGGAATAAGAGGACGAGATAGGGGACAAGAAGTACCACTTCAACTGGTCAAGGCCCTGTAACGACAGATATTCTTATTCAATCTCAGCCAAACTTAGCTGATCTATATCGAAGCTTTTCTAGACTTGATGGAAAGCCATTCACTGGCAAAGAATCTGTTATTGAAGCATAAGCCTAGATCCAATCGTGTGAAAGGATTTTCAAGGGACTAATGTTGGAAGATGATCAGATGCGATTGATAGCTTCTTGGCAACTCCAAGAAGAGACTTTTCTTTGTAGGAAACATTTACATTGGATGAGCCGGCGGATGAATTTAATTGGAGTCGTTTCAAAGAAGTGTTCGAGCAGCGATATATGCCGTCTGCTGGTATCTCTAGAATGTACAAGGAGTTTATGGATTTGAAGCAAGGAAGCTTATCATTTGAGGAATACTTAAACAAATTTAATGAATTATCGCGATTTGGTCCAGAATTGGTGGATACATCGTTAAAGAAGAATGAAAAGTTTATTCGGGGAATGAACAAGGAATTCCAGGAAAGGATGACTACTCACGTTAAGGAATCTTTTTCTGAATTAATTGATATGGGTTATCGTTACGATACTCTGGAAAAGAAGATCCGAAGGAAAATGGAGATACAAGTAATCTGAATTGGAGGAAAAAGAAGTTTGGCAGAAAGAAACCGAGGAAAGATAAAGGAAAGAAGAATATACAAAAGAAAAATGTGAAGGATGTTACTTGTCTCAACTGCTTAGAGAAAGGCCACTACTCGAATAAATGTAAGAATCCTTGGAAGCCAGGATTGAGAGAGCCATTTATGAGGCCATACCAGGAATTTACGGGATGCTATTATTGCCACAAGTCGGGACATAGGATCAAGAACTGTCCAACAACGAAGCACGCTAGCTCTAGTAGCAAGGGTGTATGCAATTAAAGACGATTCTTCAACCTCAAAAGTTAATTAAGGAAAAGAAATTTTATAAGGTAACCTTTTCGTTTACGATTAAATTTTCAAGTTTGTTCGACATGAGAACTACCCATAGTTTTATTTTCAACAATTCGTAAATGAATTAAATCTTGAATCTAAGATCGTAGTCGAATCTATTTTTGTCTATTTCATTGGGTTTCGGTAAAATCTACGAATGGTTAGTTATCCCTTCGAACTAACCAATACTCCTATATACTTCGTAGATCAGATAACACAATTATTTCATAGTTAATTGAGTTTGTTCTCATATCTATTATTGATATTCTGATTTGGTAAGCCAAATGCAGAATAAGTATTCAGTTTGATCTGAAAAGATATTTCTCTATCTTTTATCTGTTCTTAGTTATCTCCCTGGCAAATTTCGAGGACGAAATTTCTTAAGGGGGGAATCTGTAACGAACCCGGTTTAAAGACGAATTTAAATTTGTAATTAAATTAAATCTTTGGGTTAAATTGTGGATTTATTTCAATTTTTCAAATTTAATAAGATCCATGTACTTATTTATTTTAAAATTTTGGATTTGAAACTCAAAATAAATATTTTCAATTGAATTGGATTATAAATAAAATTTTGATTTGGAATATTCAAAATGAATATTTTAAATGAATGTAAGATAGATACTAATGTTTAAAATAAAATTTATCCTATCAATATTAAATATATGTGTAAAATATAAGTACAAACTATATGTTATAAATTAAATGTTTGAAAATCAAACTATAAATAGAATTAAAATTATATGGTCATATGGCAACATAAGATAAACTATAAAAATAATAATAATAATAACATATGAAATACATATAAAACTGTATGTGAATTAGGCAAGCAAGAAATAATAAAACAAAGTGTTATGTACATATAAAGAAGAAGAAACAAAAAAAATCTACAAAACAAAACTGCATCTACAAATCAAATGGATTTGTATGTAAACAAAAATGGGGACATAAGCATTAAATACAATCTATTCTCGGCACAAATATGGTCATTCCAAATGTAAGAAAATCATTTTAGCCGAAATGTTAAAATCACTTCATTTCAGTTTACAAAAAATTCTTTAGTCAAAGCAAGAAAAATCCGTTCAAAACGAAGATAAACTCGTACCAGTTAAAACCTTCCCCTAATACAATTTGTTTTCTCTATATTTATATCTATCTTTATGCTTGCTCGTTCATAAAGAAAACAAATAAGCAAAACCAGAAAAAGAAAATAAGTATCATCATTCTTATAAATTCGAAACATCATTCAAAGAAAACGAAGCAAGTTTAAAAAGATCAATACTGCAGTTTCGAAACAACAGCTGCTTTATGTTCTTCAATTTGAGGTGAGTAAACATACTATTTTAAACATTTAAAATTGTGTATTTGTTTCATGAATGATTTGTGCTTTATTGTATATTTTAAGTTAGAAATCCTGTGCATATATGATTGTGACGTTAATTCTTGTATGGTCTGTTCTTCCTTGTTCTTAGTTACAGAGTTGAAATTGTAATCAAAAATCACTTCCTCTTATTCTACTTGCCATTAGGACTTAGGGTTAAAACAAAAGTTTTTTTTTTGATTATAAACTAAGTTTTAAAATTTTATTAAAGTTAAAACAACTTGTCAATGTCTTTGGAAGTCAAAAAACTGAGCATAGCTTTAAATAAGTCAAAATTTAAACTTCTTAATTCATGAATTCAGGTATATAAACTGAATTCTCATACTAAAACATGATTGTTAAAACTTGAATCATAATTTTTAGACTTAGGATTGAGGACCAGTTTAGGTTTGTTCGAATATCATTCTTTTGGTATTTCTGGTGATGCACTGACTTGAAGTAGCCGGGACTTCGTCTGGTGATGGAAGGACGAACGGCAGTTCAGGGAAAAATAGGATGATGGTATGTAATTGGTCGTCGTGGCGGCAGCGAGCTTTTGAAATTGGTAAACCTAGTTTTGTTGAGCGTGAATGTTTTGATTGGTTTGTCATCCATGTTTGATCGAGTGCTACATGATTTTGGGTGATGGTAAGGGGGCGTCGACGAGTAGTGTAACGTTTGCGACTTTTCGACGCTCGAAAACCGACATCAATACGTCCACTGTATCAACTGCCGAGCAATCGAATGCCGGAAAACCGTACCGTTATGGTGAAAGAAGAAGAGAAAGTAGAAGAAGAAGAAGAAAGAAAAAGAAATAGAAAAACAATATCAGAATCTCACAATCGCGGCGGAACAACATATAATAGATAAATGAATACAAAGAACTATATCAGTTATTACATTACATCACATTACATCATCAGAGTGTACAACAACAAAACAGCGGAAAAGAAATACTATATACTCGTGGATACGCCATGCCATCTAGCATGCCTCCAGCAACTCCTGAATTCCAGAATATCCTGATAACCTGACTCTAGACTGCCCGTATAGAAATTGGTGGGCACCCAGAGTTTAGGAAGGAAAACAATAAACTCCAGGTTAGTCATGGGACTGGTGTGAGAACTAAAAACAGTTTATTTTTAAAACAAAGAATAGGATAATTTTAAAATACATACGCAATGCTTTTTGGAAAAAGAAACTACCATAAGGCCTCCCGCACACACACACAATGCAAACGTAGAATCAGAGGAGATTTCTTCTTATGATAGTCAAAGATGCTTGATACGCATTAAAATGAAACAATTGATATTATTGCTAGTGCATAGTGTAGGAAAAACCATTTCGAAAGTAAAGATATAGATATTAGCCAACATACGACCATTATCGTATGCCTACTATAGCTACCATCTAAACAGTGGTGACCACCATAAGTAAATGACAGGTTCCACAACTAAAACCGTACAAGGTGCGTATTGAAGTTTGGATTTCCAACAAATGGTCAGGCCAAGGAACTTCCCATTGCCACATGGGTACGCCTCTGGAAAGACGACCCGAGAACCTAACATTACGGTTAGATCTCTGCCAACACAAGGCCGGGTTACCCTTCAAACTGGGTAACTACTGACACGAATATGTCATTCTCTGATCGTAACCAATCTATATCCGAGGATCCTCGATTCCAACAACCACAAAGTAATAAATTTGCAGCAACAACATAGGTTAAATATCTAGGCTCCATACCATGATACCACCTCTATCCAGAAGGAATGACATACACTAAAGCGGCGCTACCCCCTAATAACTTTGCTGCATCCTTCCTGTTTTGACCATTTTCGGGGTGTGAGGTCCAACGAATTCTCATCTACAAAGCCACGCTTTATAAAAAAGCTGTGCTTTGATCAAAAAATGCTCAACAACACTTTGTATGCCACATTACCAATTTGGGAATGCATCACTAGTAACCATCAATTACATAACCTCTGAGCTCGTACGTCTCAGAGAAGGGTGTTAAGCTAAGAGAACAAATTCTCCGCCACCAACAGAATATATTTGATAGAAACCAGCTTTACATCTCAAATTGTAATGTCAGACACACAATCCATACAAGTCGGTTCCGGGATCGAACGGAACCGAAGGCACTTCCAAAGAAGCCCTTGCAATCTGGATATTCACTAATCACGTCCAGACTTCCCATCGCTAAGGGTGATAAAACCTCTATATCGGAGATCAGCCGATGCAGAGTCATTCGAAGGTAACCCTTCCGTTTTCAAAAATATTCGGTCTTCAACACCGGTCATCAAATGCAATCCATAACGATGTATCACATATTCGGAATGGGTTATACGACCCCAAGGTCCTTTCCCGGCTAACTCGAATAGTGAGCACTTATTTTTAAAAATATGTGTGGTATTCAAATTCAAGCAAATCACAACAAATACCTATTTAAAGGTAAATATTGATAGTCAGTTATTTAACTATCAAGAGGCATGCACGACATCATCAAATTTCAAATAATTTTCCAAATTATTTATTTTCCAAAAATATCTTTACAAGATATATATTTTCCACACTTCAACATTTGAAAACAAATTCTAAATCACTTTTCACCTTTCCAACTTTTGAAAACAAATTTCAAATCGTTTCCTTATACGGGATATATTCACAAATCTCTATTCGTTGTCATTTCAAAATGGTTCATTTAAACCAATTAAATAAATCCTTACCGATTTACTTTATATTTACATTCCAAATCGGTAAATTTATTTCCACACTTCAAAAATAAATCAACGTTTATTTTTAAACAAATTTCTCTTTCTTTTATAAATTCCATAGTGAATTCACAATTCCAAAACATATATGAATATACGATTTCCAAATCGATTTCTAAGATTCGTTTTCAATTTATCTTTAAAAGATAAAATCTCAAAATATTTACTTCATATTAGAAAACATTCCCATACTTATTTAATAATAAGTAATTCACAAATCCATTTATTTTCAACACTTGGAAAATATTCAATATACTTAAATCGAAATTAAGTATATATTTCATTCTTTAAAGAAAACGTGCGCTTAAACACATTTATTTGAGCCAAAACAAATGTTACGTAAAACATCGTTACGACGACCCAAAATCACTAGTATAGGGATTCGAAATTAAGATAGATTATAAATCCTAATACTATATAAAACATTTCCTTTTGGAAATCATTTACTATAACAACAGTGTTATAGTCCACTATTTCTTTCTATTTCTCGAAAACATCTATTTCAACAATGAATGTTGAAATCTATGATTTCGATGTTTAACACAATTTAATACATCGTTAAAACAATTAACTTCATTAGATAATATTCATTTTCCTAAATCATATCCATTTTATTTAATAATGTATTCACTGTCCAAAATCGTGAATATACTTCAGTAACCAAATTCAATATTTTCTACACATTTTATTTCAAGGATAATTCGTTATCCGAAATCACGAATATAACTCCTTCAATAACCTTCTATATTAAATTTATCAAATTCAATTGATTTCAGATTTATAAACAATGTTTATAAATTCCATTTCTACTATAAAAACTTAAATTATACAATCCCTTTTATAAATCAGTTCAATTTGTAACTCAACTTTATACCCAAAATCCGATTTATAAGTTAATTATTTATAAATCTTTTATTTCACAAAATCTATTCATTTCATAACTTCACAATTTATAAATCTATAAATTTTATTCATTTGTGAAATCCATTTATACTTCATTTTAACACTTAATAAAACTCGTTTCATAATTCCTATATTTTTAATTTATAAATATTAATCTTAGAAATCTTTTATATAAACTATTTATGATAATTCAAAAATCTCAATTTAAATAAACCAATCCTTTTAATAATTTACAAAACGTTATTTAAAACTTATATAACTCAAAAATTATACTTAAGTACCATTTTCCAAAAATATAACTTTTACAACAATAAAATTATAATGTTTATTTATTTTAACAATTCAAAATTTAGTAAAACGTATACTTTCAAAAATCACTTTAAAATTCTTTTTAAAATCAAAATCATTGTTTTAAAACTTTAAAAATGGATCCGATGATGCAACAGCACCAAATAGTCAATCACGACAACAAAGACATAATATATCAGTATATGATAATCAACAAATATCACAATATCTGTAATCAAATAATTACTGGTGAGGAATCCAGTTGGATCCCTCCAAACTGTTTCTCTACATTCACAGACAGTAGCACAATACCAATACCGTTCCAATACAGAGTATCGCGGTATATGAGATTTATAAAATATTGTCCGCTATTATGCGGCGCAATAGGGTTTCATCCGCTATATAATGCGCGAAATCAACTCCAAATACATATATAATACCAATACCAATCAAGATGGAATTATCACGGTATATGTTTTTATTAAATAACATCCGCTTAATATACGTCGTATAATATCTATTTCAATCATCAAAAGATAATAATTTATCATCCAGGCATACAATCATCAATTTTAAATCTAACTATTTAAAATTTAAATCGAAACAGTTCGATTGAGTGAGAAGTTCTCACCTTGATTCCAATTCGGTTTCAGCTTTTATTTCGAATAAAATTAATCGGGCGTTTAATTTTACCTGAAATTCCTACTAACTCCAAACGACTTCAAACTAGCTTCATTACGTAGTGCTCGACGAAACGAAGCCAACGCATTTAGTTTCGTGCGTTTTCGACCTCGTATGAAAAAGTTACACTATTTTAAACATTACATGAATTATAATATAAAACAATTTACATTTTCATTTTTATTTTTTTTCAACCTAATCTCGGCCGTCCAATATCCAACAAGCACATCTGTTCGCACTTCTTTTTCTCCCTCCCCCCACGTTCTTCTTCCAGGTAATAGCCGTGACCTAGAAACCCAAGCCGCCACTTAACCCTATATTTTCGCACCCAATACGAGCATCTTCAACTCGATCCGCAACCTCCATCTCGAAGCCAACGTTGAGCTCGACCTTCGGCCAAAGGATGATGAAGCTCGGCCTCATCATTGTGTGGGAATTCGTGCATGAACGCGTGCTCTTTGCAGCCAAATTGTCGTCGATTCGTTGCTCAATTCGCGACCATAACCGTTGGAATTCAAGATCTCGTGATGCTCTTCAATTTGTTAGTTGGAAGTTTCGGATAAATATTTACGGATTTGAAGAAAAGAGGAGGAGAAGGAGAACGATTTTCGGCCGTGAACAGTGTTGATGGCGGCTGGAGTTATTAGGTTTAGGGTTTCTGTAAATTGTGATAAATGGGGTCCTTGTATAGAAAATTTCCATGCACTATTCAACCGAAATTTTTCCGAACTCCAAACGAAGCGTGCCGCCTGGCGTTTATAATGTTTTACCCCCATTCCGAACGCAATGGAATATATACCGGAGGCCAGTTCTATCATATTTGGAAGATACGATTTCGAATCGAATTTTTAAATTCAAAATTCACTCGAATCGATTTCTATGCGTTTTAGCTTGCCCCGGACAAACCGTAAATCCGATTGACATGATATTTGAAACCATACAATAATATCACATTATGGATCCGATGAAACTAGTTTCATCGAAATCCGAGACTGTTTGAAAAGTGGCTATTTTAACTCGTCAATTAAATATTAAAATATTCAATTTTCACAAATTAACTTTTAATTCAATTTTAAGAGTTCTATAACATCATTCTAACTCTAATATGATTAAATAAAATTTTACAAATCATGTTCAATCATATTTAACCCAATTTCCAATTATTTCTGTATTTTCAATATTAAATTATCGATTTAATTATCCAATTAAATCCAATTATTTAAAATAAAATTTATTCGACTTAAAAATTTCACTTATTAATATTTAAAATCGGTTAAATATACAAATTTAAATTGACAGAAATTCTGGGTCGTTACAAACTTCCCCCCTTAAAAGAATTTTGTTCTCGAAATTACCAAGTAAGAAAAAGTTACAGAATCCATTAACTTTCCAAAACAAACCATTCAAATTAGATTTTACAAATCTCTTAAGTGTTTAACTTTCTCAAAATCCATAGTTAAACTTCTTTCAACAACTTTACTATGCTTCCAAATCCAACTTAGTTATAGTTTTCAAAATTTTCCAAAATTCTCAAAAAACTTCTAACGCCTTAAATTTTCGAAAAAATTCGCCAAAGTCTCCTTTGCGCGGCTCGATCCGAAAAAAATGACAGTACATATATCACAAATATACATCTCATCAAGTGATGAGGCATCCTGCAGGGAAAAAAGTGTAAAAGTACGATATTTAATCGGAGATATGTATCTTATTTATTATTAGCGAGCATATACGGCTAATATAGCGCGAAAGCGAGCTCCAAATGCGAAGCAAGCGCAATCCGCACCTACTAAACACTCAACAAACAAATGAGAAACATGTATATATGAAAATAATATCAACATATAACATATAGCAACATAACAACTACATGTGCCAATATAGCAAATGCAACCATCAAACAACTATCATCCAACTAACATCAAACAAATCATTGTCTATCCAAATCAATTCATAACCAAAGAAAAATAAATTCACTTCTCATTACTATTCAATGAATTGGTTTTCCAATTTAAATCACATTTGATTCATTAACATTGGATTTACTAACATTCATTCATATTCAATTTTCACTAGTTTGCATTCACTAATTTACATTCAAGTTAGTTTACTTTCCATTCAAATCAAATTACATAGCTTTAAATTTATCAATTTAATTTTATATGAATTTCTATTCAATCAACCAACAACAAGTTAACAACCAAAGTATATCCAATACAACCAAATTCATTTAATTTACTTTCAACATTCAATTTGGTTTAACACTTTTAATTCCAATTGGTTCATATTATATTGACTTCCATTCAATTTATTCAATTTCTCAACTTCATTAGCTCCAAATGAATTTACACTTACATTCATTTTTCTATATCAATTTATTTTACATTCGATTGATTAACATTGAATCCATTTATTAATTCAATTGCTAATTCCTTTAACAATATAAAGTTGAATTTCATTTATATAACTCAAGTTCATATTCTTCGCTTCACTTTATTATTTTACTTCGATACCAAAATCAACTTCATTCAACTTCATTTAAGTTATATTCCACATATAAATCCAATTCAGATTCCAATTCCAGTTCTATTTAACTTTTTACCAAAGCTAAATTTATTAACTCATATTATAAGTTCAAAACTTATTTCACTTATATTCATCATTTTATAAGTTATACAACTTATATTCAACAATTACCACTTGGATTTTATTGATTTACTTATACTTACATTAATTTAACTCCATCCTTTAAGTTAAATTTATTCTATTAAAATTCAAATTGTATAAGTTATCAACTCATTTATCATTCCCATAAAAAAAAATTAATAGGATTTCAGAGTCCTTTCAAACTTTCAAAACCATTTTTGAAATCAATTCAAATTATCTTCTGAATTTCCAAAACCCAATCCAAAGTTTCCAAACAACTTTCATTTCAAATAATTTTGCAGCAATTCCTCTTTTGGAAACCCGAAAATGAACATCAATGATGTCGCGATCATCATCGTAATTATTTTCCAGCGACCGAAAAGAGTTTAGAGATTTAATTTCTCCAAAAAAAATTTCCAAAATATCAAATCCGTTCAAAACACTTCTCTGGAATTTTGTTTTTAGATTATAAATCACATTTATAAATCTTTTACTTATATAATTTCACTTCGTATATATAAGATTATTTCACAAGTGTAAATCATTTTAATTATAACTTCATACTTATAATTCATTTGTTTATACAATTATTCTTTAAAAACTGTTGTTTTTATTCAACAACCAAACAATCAATTCATATATACTTTAATAATTCTGAAAAATTATTTCCTTTATATATAAAATATATTTGAGGTAAAATTATTTCATTTACCCTATTTTAAAACAATATCGTGTCAAATTGTTCTGTACAAGTGTTTAGAGATCCCTATCAACAATGTTAATTACTCGTGTTGACCTGAATCCATATACCACCTAACAAACCAATCATCACAATATAAAACAATTTCATATTCACTAACAAATACGCGCTCGTATCTATTATTACACTCACACTCATTCTAGAGCACTACTGACTCTATCTCTAATGAGTAACGCCCAACAGAGCCATGGTTGTCGCTTAACCATATGCTCTGATACCAAATGTAACGTTTGTGGCTTTTCGACGCTCGAAAACCGACATCAATACGTCCACTGTATCAACTGCCGAGCAATCGAATGCCGGAAAACCGTACCTTTATGGTTAAAGAAGAAGAGAAAGTAGAAGAAGAAGAAAGAAAAAGAAACAGAAAAACAAAATCAGAATCTCACAATCGCAGCGGAACAACATATAATAGATAAATGAATAATCTTTAAACAAAGAACTATATCAGTTATTACATTACATCACATTACATCATCAGAGTGTACAACAACAAAACAGCGGAAATGAAATACTATATACTCGTGGATATGCCATGCCATCCAGCTTGCCTCCAGCAACTCCTGAATTCCAGAATATCCTGATAACCTGACTCTAGACTGCCCGTGTGGAAATTGGTGGGCACCCAGAGTTTAGGAAGGAAAACAATAAACTCCAGGTCAGTCATGAGACTAGTGTGAGAACTTAAAATAGTTTATTTTTAAAACAAAGAACAGGATAATTTTAAAATAGATTCGAATGCTTTTTGGAAAAAGAAACTACCATAAGGCCTCCCGCACACACACACAATGCAAACGCAGAATCGGAGAAGATTTTCCCTTATGATAGTCAAAGATGCTTGATATGCATTAAAAAGAAACATTTGATATTATTGCTAGTGCATAGTGTAGGAAAAATCATTTCGAAAGTAAAGATATAAATCTTAGCTAACATACGACCATTATCGTATGCCTACTATAGCTACCATCTAAACAGTGGTAACCACCATAAGTAAATGGCAGGTTCTACAACTAAAACCATACAAGGTGGTATTGAAGTTTGGATTTCCAACAAATGATCAAGCCAAGGAACTTTTCATTGCCACACGGGTACGCCTCTGGAATGATGACCCGAGAACCTAATGTTACGGTTAGATCTCTGCCAACACAAGGCCGGGTTACCCTTCAAACTGGGTAACTACTGACACGAATATGTCATTCCCCTATCGTAACCGATCTATATCTGAGAATCCTCGATTCCAACAACCACAAAGTAATAAATTTGCAGCAATAACATAGGTTAAATATCTGGGCTCCATACCATGATACCACCTCTATCCAGAAGGAATGACATACACTAAAGGGGCGCTACCCCCTAATAATCTTGCTGCATCCTTCCTGTTTTGACCATTTTCGGGGTGCGAGGTCCGACGAAGTCTCGTCTACAAAGCCACGCTTAATACAAAAGCTGTGCTTTGATCCTCAAATTCTTAACAACACTTTGTATGCCACATTACCAATTTGGGAATGTATCACTAGTAACCATCAACTACATAACCTCTGAGCTCGTACGTCTCAGAGAAGGGTGTTACGCTAAGAGAACAAATTCTCCGCCACCAACAGAAATATATTTGATAGAAACCAGCTTTACATCTCAAATTGTAATGTCAGACACACAATCCATACAAGTCCTTTCCGGGATCGAACGGAACCGAAGGCACTTCCAAAGAAGCCCTTGCAATCCGGATATTCACTAATCACGTCCGGACTTCCCGTCACTAAGGGTGATAAAACCTTTGTATCGGAGATCATCCGATGCAGAGTCATTCGACGGTAATCCTTTCGTTTTCAAAAATATCCGATCTTCAACACCGGTCATCAAATGCAATCTATAACGACGTATCACATATTCAGAATGGGTTATACGACCCCAAGGTCCTTTCCCCGCTAACCCGAATAGTGAGCGCTTATTTTTAAAAATAAGTGTGGCATTCAAATTCAAGCAAATCACAACAAATACCTATTTAAAGGTAAATATTGATAGTCGGTTATTTAACTATCAATAGGCATGCACAACATCATCAAATTCCAAATAATTTTCCAAATTGTTTATTTTCCAAAAATATCTTTACAAGATATATATTTTCCACACTTCAACATTTGAAAACAAATTTCAAATCACTTTTCACCTTTCCAACTTTTGAAAACAAATTTCAAATCGTTTCCCTATACGGGATATATTCACAAATCTTTATTCGTTTTCATTTCAAAATGGTTCATTTAAACCAATTAAATAAATCCTTACCGATTTACTTTATATTTACGTTCCAAATCCGTAAATTTATTTCCACACTTCAAAAATAAATCAATGTTTATTTTTAAACAAATTTCCCTTTCTTTAATAAATTCCATAGTGAATTTACAGTTCCAAACTATCTATGAATATACGATTTTCAAATCGATTTCTAATATTCATTTTCAATTTATCTTTAAAAGATAAAATCTCAAAATATTCACTTCATATTGGAAAACATTTCCATACTTATTTAATAATAAGTAATTCACAAATCCATTTATTTTCAACACTTGAGAAATATTCAATATACTTAAATCGAAATTAAGCATATATTTCATTCTTTAAAGAAAACGTGCGCTTAAACACATTTATTTGAGCCAAAACGAATGTTACGTTAAATATCGCTACGACGAACCAAAATCACTAGTATATGGATTCGAAATTAAGATAAATACATAAATCCCAATATTATATAAAACACTTCCTTTTGGAAATCATTTACTATAACAACAGTGTTATGGTCCACTGTTTCCTTCTATTTCTCGAAAACGTCTATTTCAACAATGAATGTTGAAATCTATGGTTTCGATGTTTAACACAATTTAATACATCGTTAAAACAATTAACTTCATTTGATAATATTTATTTTCCCAAAACATATCCATTTTATTTAATAATATATTCACTGTCCAAAATCGTGAATATACTTCACTAATCAAATTCAATATTTTCTACACATTTTATTTCAAGGATAATTCGCTATCCGGAATCGTGAATATATCTCCTTTAATAACTTTCTATATTAAATTTATTAAATTCAATTGATTTCGGACTTATAAACAATGTTTATAAATTCCATTTCTATTTATAAAAACTTAAATTATGAAATCCCTTTTATAAATCAATTCAATTTATAACTCAACTTTATACCCAAAATCCGATTTATAAGTTAATTATTTATAAATCTTTTATTTTACAAAATATATTCATTTCACAACTTCACAATTTATAAATCTGTAAATTTTATTCACTTGTGAAATCCATTTATACTTCATTTTAACACTTAATAAAACTCGTTTCACAATTCCTCTATTTTTGATTTATAAATATTAATCTTAGAGATCTTTTATATAAACCGTTTATAATAATTCAAAAATCTCAATTTAAATAAACCGATCCTTTTAATCATTTACAAAATGTTATTTAAAACTTATATAACTCCAAAATTATACTTAAGTACTATTTTCCAAAAATATAACTTTTATAACAATAAAGTTATAATGTTTATTTATTTTAACAATTCAAAATTTAATAAAACGTATACTTTCAAAAATCACTTTAAAATTATTTTTAAAATCAAAATCATTATTTTAAAACTTCAAAAATGGATTCGATGATGCAACAACACCAAATAGTCAATCACGACAACAAAGACATCATATATCTGTATATGATAACCAACAAATATCACAATATCTATTATCAAATAATTACTAGTGAGGAATCCAGTTGGATCCCTCCAACCTGTTTCCCTGCATCCACAGACATTAGCACAATACCAATTCCGTTCCAATACAGAATATCGTGGTATATGGGATTTATTAAATATTATCCGCTATTATGCGGCACAATAGGGTCTCATCCGCTATATAATGCGGGAAATCAACTCCATGTACATATATAATACCAATTCCAATCAAGATGGAATTATCGCGGTAAATATTTTTAATAAATAACATCCGCTTAATATACGGCATATAATGTCTGTTTCAATCATCAACAGGTAATAATTTATCATCTAAGCATACAATCATCAATTTTAAATCTAACTATTTAAAATTTAAATCGAAACAGATTCGATTGAGTGAGAAGTTCTCACCTTGATTCCAATTCGGTTTCAGCTTTTATTTCGAATAAAATTAAACGAGCGTTTAATTTTACCCGAAATTCTCATTAACTCCAAATGACTCCAAACCAGCTTCATTGCGTAGTGCTCGATGAAACGAAGCCAACGCAATTCGTTTCGTACGTTTTCGACCTCGTATGAAAAAGTTACACTATTTTAAACATTACACGAATTATAATATAAAACAATTTACATTTTTATTATTTTTTTTTCAACCTAATCTCGGCCGTCCAATATCCGACAAGCACATCTGGCCACACTTCTTTTTCTCCCTCCCTCACGTTCTTCTTCCAGGTAATAGTCGTGACCAAGAAACCCAAGCCGCCACTTAACCCTAGATTTTCACACCCAATACGAGCATCTTCAACTCGATCAGCAACCTCCATCTCGAAGCCAACATTGAGCTCGACCTTCGGCCAGAGGATGATGAAGCTGGCTTCATCATTGCATGAGAATTCGTGCACGAACGCGTGCTGTTTGCAGCCAAATTGTCGTCGATTCGTTGCTCAATTCACGATCATAACCGTTGGAATTCAAGATCTCGTGATGCTCTTCAATTTGTTAGTTGGACGTTTCGGCTAACTATTTACGAATTTGAAGAAAAGAGGAGGAGAAGGAAAATGATTTTTGACCATGAACAGTGTTGATGGCGGTGGGAGTTATTAGGTTTCGGGTTTCCGTAAATTGTGATAAATGAGGTCCTTATATAGAAAATTTCCATGCACTATTCACCCGAAATTTTTCCAAACTCCAAATGAAGCGTGCCGCCTGGCGTTTATAATGTTTTACCTCCATTACGAACGCAATGGAATATATATCGAAGGCCAATTCTATCATATTTGGATGATACGATTTCGAATCGAAATTTTAGATTCAAAATTCACTCGAATCGATTTCCACGCGTTTTAGCTTGCTCCGGACAAACCGTAAGTCTGATTGACATGAAATTTGAAACCATACCATAATATCACATTACGGATCCGATAAAACTGGTTTCATCGAAATCCGAGACTGTTTGAAAAATGGCTATTTTAACTCGTCAATTAAATATTAAAATATTCAATTTTCAAAAATTAACTTTTAATTCAATTTTAAAAGTTATATAACATCATTCTAACTCTAATATGATTAAATAAAATTTTACAAATCATTTTAAATCATATTTAACCCAATTTCCAATTATTTCTGTATTTTCAGTATTAAATTATCGATTTAATTATCCAATTAAATCCAATTATTTAAAATAAAATTTATTCGACTTATAATTTCACTTATTAATATTTAAAATCAATTAAATATAAAAATTTAAATTGACAGAAAATCTGGGTCGTAACAAGTAGTTGACCGAAGTTTCAAGTTTTCTGATGATTGGTATGTCGAGAACGACGCGTTTCCAGGTTTTGGTGGAAGTTGTTCCAGTTGTTCTAGGTTGCGATTTTGAGCTCGAATTCGATTTCGAGGGGATGGGTGAATTCTGGCGATTGGGAATTGATGCGTGAAGCATTGTCGACTTGCTCGACGATGTGGTGTCGCCTAGAGGCGATCAATGTCAACGGGCATGTGCACAGCGACGAACTGATATCTGCAAGATTTTGGTTCGTGGAGACTCGAAGGGGAATTCGTGTTTTCCTAAAGTTTGCTCGAGTTCTTTTTCCTGGTTTTTGCGTGAGTATTTTGTATCCTGTTACTCAAAATTTTATACAAAATGTAAATAAGAAGAAGAAACGTATGTGAAGAGGAAAAAGGACGCGGGGAAGATACGGGAGAAACTCAAGTTTAACTCGAGTAAACGAAGAAAAGTTCTCGGGTTGGGTTTTTTCAACTACAATATTATAAAAGTGAAGTTAAGTAAAATATTTTTCTTTAACAAGTTTAAGCATTGTCTACTTAATAGATGTTTAAAAATTTAAGCTAAGATTTTAATTCAAGTTTTAATTATTTTAGTTAATACATAACAGTGTTTTTAAAACTCTTAATTAATATTTTAATTAAGTAGATAATTTAAGTTAAGTATATAATTAATTAACATTAAAGTTTTATAGTTAGTAATAATTTAAATTTCAAAGTTTAAAGAAGATCTTTAAAATGTTAATTAAGACAAATAGTTATTATTAATTGTTTAAAAAGGGTAACTAAGAATGGTTAATTAATTTAAAATTGTAATTAACTAAGTGATTAGAGATTAATTAATTTGAAATTAAAGATTAGTTAATTAATATTAAGTGTTTAACTAATTTGTAATTAAGAATTGTAATTAGATAATTAAAGTTAAATAATTTATAATTAGTAGTCAATGAAGATAGTTGATTAAGGAATAATTAGTTAAATTTTTATTAATTTATCATTAAGAATAGTTAATCATTGGTTTAAATAAATCAATAAAAATAGTTGTGTGGTTAATTCTTTAAATCACCTTCACCTTAAATTGAAGATGATTGACTATCATCAAATGCTGTGTACGGGGTTGATATTTCTGTTTGTGATTGTCATACTATGTGATGTGAATTGCAGTATGCTGAACTATGATTTGTGATTTGCATCTGCATTTATGTGAAAACCCTTTTTGCCCGTAAAACGGCATTTGAATTTCGATGCGATGGGGAGTGGATCTCAGTTGGTTATCCGAAACCCGCATTGAATTGTAATGATGAATCTTTATGATTGATAAATTTACTTTATCTATGAATCTGCGAATGAAGATAAGCGTTATGGATTATATCACTTATCGAGATTGATCTGATTGAATCTGTGATGATTGATGCTGTGCATTATTGTGTAAAATCCCCTGGACCACACTTATACACACACAAATATGGATTGCACATGGAAATTGGTTAATCACAGATTTTAGGAAATAATTCTTAAATAGAATTTTGGAACTCAAATGGTTTTGGAAATGGATTGGGTTTATAATAAAAAGCTTTTGAAAAAGGGATTCTAAAAATAAAAGTTATTTTGAGTAACTTAATAAAGATTTGAAATTTGAATAATTTGATTTCAATTGGAATTCAATATCTGAAATTGAATTCAATATTTGGTATTTATGATTTAAAAACGGTATACAAGTTTATATGGGTTTTAAACCATTTTTTTAGTGTTGTTTTGGGAATTTGAATTAACACAAAGATTTTAACTTGTATAAATGAGATCGGATTTTTCCAAAATAAAACTGTTTGTTTTTAAATGATAAAAGCTTTCATACAAGAATGAATTTCCAATTTGTATTAAAGGAATTTCAAGTTTGAATTGAAAATGGTCCTCCAAGTTATGAATAAATCTTTGGAAACGGGTTTGAAAGCTATAAGCTAAATCTTATTTTAAAGATTAAATGAGTTAATCGAATTGAAATGGAAATTGTTTTGAAATCCATGAATGGATCTTTGTGAAACTGAGTGAACATGGTGGAATAAATCTTTGTGTTTAAAAGATTTGAAATGGTACTTTGTTTAAACCATTTAAAAGAAAGTTTTGACTTTTAATGTTGTGACTTAATTGAAATCCCATATCCATAAATATTTTTTAAATTTACGCTCATTATTCGATTTAGCCGGGGAGGACATTGTGTCGTATTACCCATTTCGGATAATGATACGTCGTTATGGATAGCATTTGAAGATCGGTGGTGAAGACCGGGTATTTGCAAGAACGATAGGATGACCTATCGATTGTCTCTGCACTGAGTAGCTACAGTATAGGGATTTCCTAAGTGACGGGAAGTCCGATCGGGATTGTGAATACCCGGATTGCATGGGCTTCTTCGGAAGTACCTTCGGTTCTGTTCGAACCTGGAACAGACTTGTATGGTTGTATGTTTGACATTACACTTTCAGATATAAAGAATATTTCTTTCAAATATATATCTGCCGGTGGCGGATAATTTATTCTCTTAGCTTAACACCTTTCTCTGAGACGTTCGAGCCCAGAGGTTATGTGGTTGAAGGTTATCAACGATATACTTCCAATTTGGTAGTGTGGCATGCTAAGTGCTGCTGCGTGTTGATGATCATTTGTTGATCATTTGTGATCAAAGCATGGCTTTGTGAAAAAGCGTGGCTTTGTGAAAAAGCGTGGATTTGTGAAAAAGCGTGTCTTTATGGATAAGACCTCATCGAGCCTCACAAACCGGTAATGGTCGAAACAGGAAAGATGCGGCAAGGTTTCAGGGGTAGCTCCCATAAGGTATGTCCATTCCTACTAGAAAAGGGTGGTATCATGGTATGGAGCCCAGAATCTTACTCATGTGGGCACTATAGTATATTTATTACTGTTTGATGTTGTTGGTGTAGAGGATCCTCGTATAAAGGTCGCAAACGACTGGGGGTGGCATATTTAGGTTTTACTTCCCGAGAAGGGGGTAACCGGCCATGTGTTGGCAGAGAGCCGGGTATGTTCTCAGGGCGTCCCTCCAGAGGCGTCCCCATGTGGCAATAGGAAGTTCCTTAGCCTGACCATTTGTTGAAAATCCAAAGAAACTGTATACGCCTTATACGGTTTTAGTTGTAGAACCTGCCATTTAAAATGGTTGCTATAGCAGGCATAATATAATGGTACCTATGCTGGCTAAGATTAATATTATACTTTCAAAATTTTTTCTACTATGCACTAATAATAATATCAAAGTATTTTGCGTAGTGAGAATGTTTGACTATCATAAGGAGAAACCTCCCCCAAGTGTGCAATTGCATGGTGTGTGTGTGCCAGGAGGCCTTATGGTAGTTTCATTGTCCAAAAAGCATTGTGGGATTCAAATTTAAATTCTTTTGCTTCTTTTTTTAAAATAAACTGTTTTCGTTTGCTCATACCAGTCCCACGACTGACATGGAGTTTATTGTTCCTTTCCTAAACTCAGGGTGCCCACTACTTTCCACATGGGCAGTCTAGAGTTGGGTTTTTCAGATAGTCGAATAGTAGGAATTGATTCGTTAGCCTTCGAAGCCCTTTGGATTTGTGGATCGCATTTGCTACACTTCAGCATTCACGACTGACCTTGCTTATCTTTGTGAAACATGATGATGGTTCGTGCTAGCTTTGGATTGAAGATGGAGTTTGGCATTGAAGACATTGTCTTTCCGCTGCTGTTTCTTGTATCTCTGATTGTATTGATATCTATTGTATCATTCTGTCGTATCATCATTATATCTGAATATTGTATCAAATGTTGTTTATCAAAATGTATTATTTATTTTCTTCCACTGTGTTGTTATACTTAATGTGTTATAAGCTCCGGCACGAGTCAAATTTCGACGTTTGGATCTGCGGCATTCAAGTACAAGTGGAGTACGGGTGTCTATTTTCGAACGCTGAAATTTGAAACGTTACAGTGTCGCACCATCTACGGCCGTTAGCTTGAAAGTTTCTTCTCCAAGCCTTCGTTCAATGACATATGGACCTTCCCATGTGGGATTCATATGCGACGGGACCGAAAAGACTCGTTTCAAAACGAGGTCTCCCGCATCAAAGAATCTCGGTTAGACTTTTTCATTATAATATCGAGCGACTCGATGCTTATATGCAACCTTCCTTAAATCTGTTTCTTTCAGTTTTTCACCAACGAAGTCCAGTGATTCTAGTAAGAGATCCTTATTCGTTTTAGGGTCGTAATGAGTTACCCGATGTGATGGAACTTCAAGTTCTACAGGTATAACGGCTTCCGTGTCATATGTTAATGCGAATGGAGTGTGGCTAGTCGCGGACTTGTGGGTGGTTCTGTAATCCCAAAGTGTTGTTGGAAGTTCATCCATCCACTTGCCTCTAACCTTTTCCAAATGTTTTTTCAATATGGACTTGATTATTTTGTTTATAGCTTCTGCTTGTCCATTGGCTTTTGAATGAGCAACTGCTGCAAACCTTTTCTCAATGCCATATTTTTGAAAAAATTCTTTGAACTCCCTACTCTCGAATTGAGTTCCATTGTCTCTAATGATAGTCCGTAGGAGGCCAAAACGGCATATAATGTTTCGTACAATGAAATTAATGACCTTCTTGGTAGTGATCGTCGCCAAGGACTCTGCTTCTGCCCACTTGGTAAAGTAATCGACCGCAACTATTGCGTATTTCGCACCACCTTTGGATATGGGTAAAGAGCCGATTATATCAATCCTCCACATTGCAAACGGCCAGGGCCTAACCATTTGCATGAGTTCGGTGGAGCTCTTGGGATTTTTGCATACTTATGGCATTTGTCACATCTCCTTACGTAGTTTGCAGCATCCCGTTAACAGTTGGCCAATAGTATCCATAGCAAAGGATTTTCTTTGTTAATGTCTGCCCTAGTATGGTCACCACATTCTCCTTCATGGACTTCCTTCATGACTCATTTTATCTTATCTTGGGCAATGCACCGAAGTAAGGGGGCCGAGAATCCCCTTCGATACATTATCTCTTTCAACATTATATATCACGAAGCCTTACGAATGACTTGTCGTCTTTCGCTCTTTCTTCCGGGCAAGACCCCGTGTAGCAAATATTGCTTGATTGGGGTCATCCATGATTCCTTCTCGATTTCTATTTGTTACATGAAATCTATCTCCATCATATTTATACTCAGAATATGTAAGGTTTCGACGAGAACCAATCCCATTTGTTGTGCATCGCCAGTGCTTGCAAATTTTTCCAATGAATCGGCTTCCCTGTTTTGTTCACACGAGACATGCGAAATATCATAATATTCTAGATTTGCTAGCAACTCTTGAACCCGTACAAGGTACGGGGCAAGTCTCTGTCCCCTCGCTTGATAGTCCCTCCGCACCTGGTATACCACCAATTGTGAGCCATAAAAGATTTCAACTGATTTTACCCCCAGTTCTGCGATAAGTATCAAGCCAATAATCAATGCTTCATACTCGGCCTCATTATTCATTGCTGGGAATTCGAGCTTCAAACATAAAAAATTGATCGGTTCTCGTGAGTTACAAGAACTATACTAGCTCCAGAGCAACGATCGTTAGATGCCACGTTGGTATACAGCTTCCATCGAACGAGAGGTATGCCATCGTGATTGTTTGATTCGTCTGACACGGTGAATTCAGCAATGAAGTCTGCTAGCGCTTGCCCTTGTGTGGCCCTTCGTGGTAGGTAGGTAATATTAAATGACTCAACTTGATATTCCATTTTAACGTCCTTCCATAAGTTTCCGGTCGTTGGAGTACCTGTCGCAAGGGTTGACCAGTATAAACACTGATTGAGTCTGCCTGAAAGTACGGACAAAGCTTGCATTATGCAATCACCAAGCAGTAGGTCAGTTTCTTAATCTTAGGATAATTTCTTTCGACTCCCATAAAACGTTTACTGACATAGTACAATGGCTTTTGAACTCGGTCTTCTTCGTGAACCAAAGCCGTACTGATAGCATGCTGGGATACAGCCAAGTACACATACAACATCTCATGGTCTACAGATTTCGATATCACCGAGGGACTTTCAAATGCCTTACCAGAGCTCGAAACACTTCCTCACAATCAGATGTCCATTCGAAATTTCTCTTTCCTTTCTTTATTACATTAAAGAAGGGAATACACTTATCTGTGCCTCTGGATATGAATCGACTCAACGCGGCCACCTTTCCATTCAAGATTTGTACCTGCTTTATAGTTTTGGGCACTTGTATGTCTCGAATAGCTTGAATCTTCTACGGGTTAGCTTCGATTCCCTACGCATTAGCAATGAAACCTAAAAACTTCCCTAATACAACGCCAAAGGAAAATTTCACAGGATTGATTTTCATTCCATAATATCTAAGTATATCAAACATCTCCGCTAAGTCTCGAATGTGGTCGTTTGACTACCGTGACTTCACGAGCATGTCATCCACGTAGACTTCTATTGTTCTACCAATCTGGCCTTTAAACATTCGATTCACCAGACGCTAATAAGTTGATCGCGCATTTTTCAATCAGAAAGGCATCACTACATAGCAATATAGCCCAATGTCTGTGACAAAACTGGTGTGTTCTTGGTCTGGAATGTGCATCGAGATCTAATTATATCCTAAGTACGCATCCATAAATGACAGTAACTCGTGTCCAGCCGTTGAGTCGACCAGTTGGTCGATTCTGGGTAAAGGGAAACTATCCTTCCAACATGTTTTGTTTAAATCAGAGTAGTCTACAAAAATTCTCCATTTTCCATTTGTCTTCCTCACTAGCACAGGGTTAGACACCCATTCAGGGTAGAGGGCGTCGCGGACGAACCCATTGGTTTTGAGTTTGTCCACTTCCTCTCTGAGAGCAGCGGACCTCTCTGGGTCCATGCCTCTCCTTTTCTGTTTTACAGGAACATACTTCAGCTCTATGTTCAACATATGACTTGCAATAGCGGGAGAAATCCCGCACATATCAGAATGTGTCCAAGCAAAAACATCCAGATTCGCTCGGAGGAAATTAGTGAGATCCTCGGCCACCGAGGGGTCGAGTTTTGATCCAATCTTAAGTGCTCACGATGGGTCATCTCGGCTGACTGGAATGTCAATCGTCAGTTCAGCCAGTGCTGCTTTTGCTTCCTTGGATTCCCCATCATCCTCCCTAGAGATCTATGTCTCTATAGATCCGAGAATGTTGCCCAAGCCAGGGATCGGGCACTACTTGTCAATTGTCAGTATTCCGGATGTAGACGGAGTTGTCCGCAACCTTTCCTTTCTCTCTCCACTGGGACTTTCTCAGCTCAGCCACATAACATGCACGATCGATCGCCTGATCACCATGCACCACTCCAACTACTTTGTCTATCGGAAATTTCAAAGTCAAACACCATGGCGCCAAAGCTGCCCTAAACTCTTCCAGGGCCGGTCGACCCAGAAACACATTATATGGAGAATCAACATCCAAAACAATGAATGGTAGGATTCGCACCCTCCTACATTCACCTTGTCCCAGTGCAACTGGCAATTCAACATACCCCACTACATCAGTCCCTGCACCATTAAAGCTATGGATATGGGTTTAGATGACTTTAAATACTTCGTCTCCATCTTCATTTGGTCATATGCTTTCTTGAAGATGATATTGACAGAACTTCCGCAATCAATCAAAATTATCTTCACAAATGCTGGCCTAATTGTCGTGGAGATGACCATCGGTTCAACGTTAGGAGCCTCCATATGGTCAACATCTCTTCTCTGAAAAATATATCGTTCCGTCATTGTCCACCGCTGCTTAGCTGGGGAGCCATCCTCAGCATTTGGACAATACTCAAAATCTGCATGCCTTAGGGAGTTAGCATATCGCTCCATTTCCTGCCAATTCTTATCTATAGGGTGAGGTCCATCGACTATTGTGTTTATAACTAGTCTACATACAGTTCAAGCAGGTTCCTCTGGATGGCGTAGGGCCGACCCGCGTCCGGGGTCTGATGTTCCTTGCGTACCTTCCTGCAGGTTCTTGACAAGATCCTATAGCTTTTTCTGCCTAATCGGCTTTTCTATGGCATCATGGATGTGTCTACACTCCTCTGTATTGTGCTCATAAGTCTCATGGAAGCAATAGTACTTCCCTGTCCTCTTTTGTTCTTCTATTGACTCTTTTGGGCACGGCTTTCTGTATTGAAAAGTATTACAAGTTGACAGGTAAATATTCTCCAAAGATGCACTCAAAGGAGTACATTCGTTGTAAAATGGAATCCTTGGCTTTCATTTTCTTTCTTCCCTTTTCTTTCCGAGATTTCCTTCTCCAGACCCTTTAGATTGCTCAGGATTGTTCTATACATTGACTTGAACCTTCCACGAATTGTCACCGGATTGTTTTATGGCGATGTTGCTTTTCACTGTCTCCTGAACAGACCATTGTGCCTTATCTCACCTTGTCCATCTGGCTTCCTCTCTTCTTATGAATTGATAGGCCTTTGAATAGAAACGCTCTAGTGTAGTTGGAGGCTTTCCTGCCAACCAATCTCCGAATTCTAAATTCGGATCCACTCCTTACATTACCGCCATTAGAATTGCATGGTCACTAGGGTTGCTAACTTCAGTAGCCACAACATGAAATCCCTGTAAGTACTCTTCCAATGACTCCCCCGGAGCATGGATTACACTAGATAGGGACATCATGTCCTTAGGATGAGTGGCATGTATCCTGACGGTTCTATAAATTTCTTGCCAATTCGTCAAAGCTGGATATAGACCGTGGGGGAAGTCGAGTGAACCACATTATGGCGATTCCGGATAATGTAACTGGGAAGCATCTACACTTGGTCGGGTCATTCTCTCTAGCCGAATCCATCATCTATTCATACCTCATTACATGCTGTCTGGGATCAGTCTTCCCTTTGCAGGCCAGGATAGTTTGCATGCTAAACTTCCTTAGGTACTCAGCCTGTAGAATAGTATTTGTGAATAGAGTATGACTCCTAGATATCCCCCAATCTTCATTGGTCAGCCGTGATTTCCTCTCATCAACTGTCTGACCATAGCCGATAAGTCCGGTGTTGGTATGGAGGATGGAAGGTTGGACTCTGTTCTACGGGACCGCTCGGATTGATGTCTCCTCTATTGGCGATCTACCAAACGTGTATCTTGGGGACCGGCTTCATTAGGGTCTTGATGAGCAGGGCATCTAGCTTCCACGCATGCTCCAGCTCCTAAGTTTCCTACTCTAGCTTGGGTGTGGTCAACAAGATGTAAGCGATCCCAAGTTGATCGATCAATGGCACCTGCTTGCATAGTTTCAGTTTGGCGGTGTCTACGTCTGGGAGGTTCATCGGATGAAGTCGAGCTATCAGATGAAAAGTAAGGAACGGGACTACGTCCAGCATTCTGATGCTGTTGTTGAGCGAGCTAAGCCATAAGATTGGTGTTAGCTTGAATTTGTTTGCGAAGTTGTCTTCTGCTTTCCATGAGTTCTCCCGTCAAGTCGTTGAACTCTGTTCTAGTGACAACTTCCATTTGATTTTGGGTGGTAGTTCCTACACCTAGATTTGCTTCTTGATTGCTAGGTCCTATTTTTTGTACACTAGTAGTCTCGTTGACATCTGCGTTATGAGAGGTTGATCTAGTACGTAGTCTTCCTATAGTAGAGTTATTGATAGGAAATCTGAGTAGAATCAACGGATGCCCTGTGAACGATTTGGATCTCCTTTGGGGATTTATTTAATCCACTAGCTACAAAGCAGATCCTAGAGGCCTGAGAATTCAGCTCTCAGTGAAAGCACCAAAATATTAGCACTAGAATTGATCACTAACACCCTTAGAAAGATTAAGTAGAGATATTAATAAAGAAAGTACTTTAAAATAGAGGGCTTTATGATAAGTTAACTGGAAAAACAAGAACACCGGATTTATAGCGATTCAGCGTAACTGCCTATGTCCACTTTATGTTTCGATCTTTATTGCTTTCTAAATGATTGGATACAGATACAATCCGTACAATAATGGCTTGAATATAAGTGCTAAGTGAAATAAAATAAGTCTTGAATGCAGTAGAGTCTCCCTAGTGTTCTTGAAAAAAGGTCCATTTCAGTGTGACCCTGTCCTTCTATTTATAGATGAAGACAGGTTGGACTTCCCTCATAGGCCTAGGAAGAAGGTACCACGGCTCATGGTAAGTAGTTTTTGCGCACCGTGCCAAGAGTGTCGAATGGAAATTGCCGAGCGAGGTTGGTCAAAACATCGTATGCCGAGCGAGGTCTCCATGCCGAACGACATTCATATGCCAAACGAGGTTTCCATGCCGAACGGGATTCGTATGTCGAACGAGGTTTCCATGCCGAACGGCATTTTTGTGCCGAACGAGGGGAGGTGTGCCGAGCGACCCATCTAGGCCGAACGAGGCTTCATGCCGAGCGACGCATCCATGCCGAACGAGGCTTCATGTCGAGCGACCCATCTATGCCGAACTAGGCTTCATGCAGAGCGACCCACATATGCTGGACGAGGCTTTGTGCCGAGTAAACCCTCTATGCGGAATGAGGCATTGTGTCGATCGACCCTTCTATGCCGAACGAGGCATTATGCCGATCGACCCTTTAATGCCGAACGAAGCTTCATGCCGAGCAACTCATCAATGCCAAATGGCAATTGTATGTCGAGCCACGTATCCAGGACAAATTACTGTGTAACAAGGAGTATATAAAATATTTACATTGAACTCAAGTAATGGTGAAATTTTCAAGTAAAAATTGGTATTGGAAAAATATTCCAAGTTAATGTTTGAATGAAGATTAAGTAAAATTGTGAAATGTGATAATTGTGAATAAGTGAAAGGAAATCAAAATAAATTTGAATAAAAAGAAATTTGATATAGCTAATAATCAATTGAGATAAATACGTGGGATGTACATATATTATTTTATTCGTATAGAAAATCGATCTAGATATAAGCGCAAAATTTCGAGGTAGTTATACCGATCCGAGTTGGGATATTTCACTCGATTTTCGACGACGAACTCTGGATATGGATTTTTCAATGATTCTGAAAGCTTTCTATCATAGTTTAGGACTATGCAAGGATAATGATGGTTTCTGATCAAGAAACCAGATCTGAGTCCGCACTAGGAAGTCGGGTGGATGATACTAGTCCGAAAGCAAAACTGTGTGATCGAGTGAGCGATCGGATTTGATATTGCGTACGAATGATATGTATGCATCGTACGGGTTGAGTAGAATAGATATTGAAATTTCATAAAAAGAAGTGAATAAAATTATTTTGAAATCTGTAATTGGACATTACTGCTAAGTAGGATATACAAGTGTTTTCAAGGCAAAGAAAATTGATGTTTTTGGATTCCAAAAGATAAATTTGAATGGCTCGACAAAAATGTATGTATTTAAATTTTTGTATGAAATTTGATGATTTTATGATCTAGCCACTTGGCTTTTTGTTTTATTTTGTAATATATGGGCTCGTAGAGGCAAATTGTATTATACTGATCTAGCCATGCAAAGGAGACGCTGGCAAAAAAATTCAAAAATTTTGGTTTCAAATTTAAATTTGGATTGTTGAGTAAATAATGTTGTTGGAAACTATGGAAGATTTTATAAAGTTAGTAGAAGTGATAGTGGGCCTTTAATAAAACGATTTGTTTTGGCAAGTTGTTAAAACTATTTGGTTTTAGGAAAATAGTAAATGGGTATTGGACCATTCTTCTTGACAAATAATTTCAGGGAGGAAATCCTTCCAAGGGGAAGGAATGTGACGACCCGAAATTTTTGAATATTTTAAATTTGAATACTTAATTGATTTTAAATATTTGAAAGTTAGTCTAACGTGAATTTCAAATATCACTACTTTTGTGGATAATTAAATAATTGGAATTAACCGTTGGAAATTGGTTAAAATAGTGAATCTCGGATTTTAAGCTAGTTAAAAATATTTCAAAGGCTTATAAAATTTATATTTATAATATAAATATAATAGAAGTGTTAAGATTAAATTTTTAGATGATTTTTTCAGTTTGAAAATATATTGTTTAAATCGATATTTAAAAATAGCCTTCCGGGGCATAGTCACGGAATTCGACAAAACCAGTTCCATTGGATCCGTAATATTGTATTATTATCGGATTTAAATTTTTGTAGCATTTGGAGTTATCATGTGGCCATACAATATATAAACACGCTGAAATCTATATTGAAAATTCAATATAATAACAGGGTCCAAAATCTATCTTCTCCATATGATCGAATTAGGACTCGAAACCTTTTCCATTACGTTCGAAACAGGGGTATAAAATTAAAAATGCCTAGTGGCATGCTTCGAAAGGAGATCGAGATTTAAGGCTTCGTTATCGAGACGTATTTGAATTTGAATTTAATTAATATATATATACATATATGTGTGTGTGTGTATGTATATGTATATATGTATGTATATATATATATATATATTGGTAAATTTCAGCTGTATTTACTTCACATCATAATTTTTTACCTTCAAATCACATTCTCTCCTTTTCATATCATGTATCCTCTTTTATTTCTTAGCCAAACAAAGGAAAATAATATATCATGGTCAATGCTTCTATTAGAAATATATATATATATATATATATATATATATATGAGTGTTATTCCTTCCTACGAATCGAAAAAAAAATCACGGCCTCTCTTCTTTTACCTTTAATTAGAGTTAATTACTATTAACAAGGATTTGGTTCTCATTTACAAGGTTTTAATTTATTTTAAAATTGCTTTGAGTTTAAGAAATCAGTTTCATTTTAAACTATTTTCGTTTCAAATTTGTTTTAAATCAAGAGATTTTTGTGTCAATTACCCTTAAGTAAACCTATATGATTAGGAAAACTTAATGACATCTATTAGCGTAACAAAACACCATTCTGCTATTACACTTAACTTGGACATTTACTTAAGTTGATTGATTGCTATGTGTTGATCCCTTATTTACCTTGGTTCTGTGATGCCATGCTAAACTGGATAAATAAAATTAAATTAAAAACAACATTGTGCTTATTAAGCCTCCATTTGACTGTGTAAGGGTAAACGTTTCATTTTCATTTTGAAATGATTTCAACTTAGTGCATTTGAACAAGATATTTAAAGAATGATTTGATAAATGTTTTTACTAAAAATAACTAATGGGAATGGTTTTCAAGTTATAAAAAGAATTTTTATAAATAGTTTTATAAATGAGTTTGGAAATTTATAGGCTGCTTTGGGTAAATGGTTTTTAGTTTTTAAGTAAAGAAGTTTACATAAACAACAGAGAATTATAAAATGGATATGCTTATTAGAGAAAGCTAATTTGACTTTAGGTTATTTAAGTAGTTATTTAAACAAGAAAGGTTTATAATGAAGTTTTATAAATGATTTTGAGGTGCTATAAAAGAATTTTTATAAAATGATTTAGATATTCACAAATAGAGTTTATAAAATAGGTTTTGATATTTATATGAAATTTGTATAAAAAGTTTAGATATCTATAGAAACGATTTATGTAAATGATTTTTTAATATTTATAAAAGGATTTTATAAATGAATTTGGGAATTTAGGAAGCATTTTAAAATGGATTTGGATTTTAAGTAAATTAGATTTCATGAATAAAATAGATTTGATTAAAAAGGATTTATCGAAAGAAGTATAAAAAGAATTTTAGATCTAGGTTTCTCTAAACCGACCTTTTAAAAATGGTGGTTTGGAATACCCGTTCCACACTTAATACCGAGGAAATAGTGCTTAAGTTTATCATTACCTCCAACCTACACAACATTTGTTTAATCCTTTTTAACATGATTTGGAAGTAAGAAGTTATTCGCAAATGTTTTGTATACATACTAATGTCAGAGAGATAGGAATATGAATGTCATAGACAAATGTTTTGAAAAGAAATTTATTAAATAAAGATTTATTTTGAGGCTTAGTTGTTGCCATGGATAAATAAATCTCAAATGGAATTGGTTGTTGTTTGTTTACTCGATAGTTAAATAACTGACTATCATATATGGACCCAAAACGTAACTTTGGAAATATATAGGAGAAACACGTGAGTTATATGATAAAGTCATCTCCGGTCATGTTGTACTATGCATATAAAACTTGTTTCGTTCTCTTAGGACAAATGATAAGGAAATCCGTCCACTAATGGCCATGAGGTGATCTTCGCTCTTTTCTTTAACTGTTCATTTCCTAAAGAAGCAGGGCTGAGTTTACCAAAAACTATCTGTAACAACCCTGTATTTTGTGATTTATTTTTTTGTATATTTTAATTATTTTAATTGAATTTTTGATTTAAAAACTTATTTTATTTATTTTGAATGATAAACTTTAGTTTTGATATGAATTATCATTCCAAAGCATGACTAAAAAGAATATTTTCCAAAATGTGAATTTTTGGTCAAAATAGTCAAACTTTGAATTTAAATTTAAATTTTTAAAAGTTTGAAAATTTAAATTTTATCTTTTATTATGAAAGTACATAAAATTTTAAGAACACTATATTTTGTTTCGTTGGAAACGGATTTAAATTGTGAAAGTTATGTATATTTCAATATTGAGTGCAATTTGTTTATTCTGTAATTTTATTATTTTAAATAGTATAAATTTTATTTTTCTTTGTCATATTTTATTGTAATATGTATTGATATTTTATTTTATGTATGTTTTTGTCTTTTAATATTTTTGAAGTGAGGTAAGAATTTTTCTAGAGCTAGTAGTATTTTTCTTGTAATTTCCATGCCCTGTTTTCAATTTTTAAACATTTTCTTTAGTTCTTTTCTATTTTTCTCCAATTTAATTATTTCTTTTAGAAATGATAAATAAATTATTTCATTTCAAAATTTTGCTTTATAATATTTTTAAAATGAAGTAGATATTTTTCCAAAGCCATTGATGTTTTAATTGTAATTTTTGAACATGTTTTCAATTTTTAAGCAATTTCCTTAATTCTTTTTATATTTAAATTTAATTATTATTATTTTTCACTTTTCGGTTTTTATATGTACTTTCTGAAGTTTATTTTTTTTTCCTTGATTTAAAAGAAAAGGAAGTATGGAAGGTTTTAAAAGTTAAGAAACGTAAAGTCGTTTCACCGTTTCTTTTACCGTTTCTTTTTCAATCAATGCATCAATTTATTATAGCCGTTCCTTTTATTTTTCTTATTCACGTGAAAGTTTCTCATTCCATCAATAATACACATCCATTTCAGATCTGAGCAAAGAAAAATAAGCAATGGTCTCTCTTCCTCCTCTCATTTTTCTACTTCTTCTTCTTTGTTTTGCTTGATTTTTGCCATGACCTCTCATTGCTTTGTTTGGCCTAACACCTCCACCATCTCCTCCACCGACCACCACCACTTCCTTCCCCACATCATACATGACCAAAACCCTTCCTCCTCTGACCAACAAGTGCCATGACCATCCCATGATGCGAAATCCACAAAAACTATGTTAAAACTCCTTAAAAAGCATGTCTAGCAACCTAGTCTTCATCACCATCACCTTAGATGACCTTGGCTGTAACAACCCTGGGTTTAGTAACAATTTATTAACATCGTTAAATGATTATTCTATTGGTTAATTGCTGTTTGAAGTTTTTAAAATAGTGTTGAAATTCTTTTGATTAGGGGTTAAAGAGTTAGGCGGGCAATAAAATAATATAGGCCCATGTTTTATTTTTGGGTGCCATGTTATCTCAGGCAAACCCGTTCCCCCTCTTCATTTTCATTATTCGAAACCCTAAAGCAGACGAACAAAAATAACGGCGGCTTCCTTTTTTTCGTTCTCCTTTTCAAAATCTAGGGTTTCTAATAAATGAAAGAGGCCGATTTTAATTGCTTCGATCTGGTGGGTTGTTCCTCGTATGTGCTCGTCGATCGATCGTTGGTGCTCTGGGAAGTAAGGTGAGTGCTATCCACTCACATCTGATTCAAATGCTACGTTGGTTAGTTCGATTTGTTTTTTTGATTGATGATTTCACTAGCCTTGTTAATTTCGTACAATCTGATACTTGATGTTCTCGGTTTTGATCGATTTCATGGCCACACGGCTTTACTCGATTTGATGATGCATTCTCTGGTTTTTGATTACCCGGCTTTGGGTTTCTATATTTTAACTTGACAGTGTTTATGTGATGAATTTTTAAGACATATCTGCCTTTGTTCGAAACTGCTGTACCCTGTTTTAAACTTGCATGATACTGTCTCACTGCATGTTGGTGTTGCACTTGTGCTTGTTGACAGTGATAATCTTTTTTCCTTGTGAATTTGGTCATTGACATTGAGTCTTCATTTGGACCTTTTCCTGAGTTTCACTGAGATTAGAGTGATTTCTTTTCACTCATGTCACTAATTCGAACCTGGTTTGATTTCTGACTTGTTCCCATTTTGTTTACTTGGACTTTGTTGTTGTGTATTTGGTCTTCCTGTGTCTTCATTTGTACATATATATGCATTCAGGTATGTATATATATGATTGTTGTTGCTTCTGGAATTTCATTGTGTATCCACACATCTCTGTAGCATTGTTCCTTGTCATCATGATGCATTGCATTTGATATTGAACTACAGTAGTTTTCTTGATACTACACTTTTACATGAATATGGTGCTTGAGTTTTCCTTTGATAAATTGGAATCTGTATTTGATTACTGGTTGTGGTTGCACCACTTTCTGTGGTAAGTGTTCAAGCTTCATATTGGGGCTGCACTTGCTCTTGTACAACTGCTGTGTTTTATCACTTCAGTTTTATACAATTGGGTTTTTACCTGAGAAGGTTGCATTGTATAGTGAATTTGATGAACATGCTTTATACTTGTAGTCCTTTGGTCCAGGTTGCATTTGAGGTAGGCATTCACAGTTTTACTGCATCATATCTGGTCATTTGTATGACTCTTGCCTGTGCATGTTGTTATGTTGAATCCCGATGAACTATTTAATTGCAACGGGTTCGGTCATGTTCATTGGGTTTCACAGTGATCTGGGTTGTAGTCTTACTGTCCACATGGTGTTTGCATTAGCTTCACGAAGAGACTGCACTTTGTATGACCACTGTCCATACTGTTATGTGGGGTTTACCTTGACTTCATGAAGAGGCTGCACATGGTCATGCCATGCTGTAGCTTGATCTTTGATTCATATATGCATACTGTATTGTTGTTTAAGTTTGAGGCCTGGATACACATGTGAACTTCGTTTGTTCCTCTGGCCTTTGGTCTTGAATATGATATTTATACTAACCAGTTTCACAGTGCATACCTGTTATATCTTTATTCATATTTCCTGTAGTGAAATTGCATACTTCTAAACACGCTACTTGCTTCGATACAGTTACATTAAGTTGCATTGTTGGTCTTTTTGTGTCTTAATTATGCATAATGTCCATACGTAGTTCCATATTGCACCTCTGATTCATTTTATCCATGTGCAGTTCATTATGTACATTCGTTTGTGTACATATCGCATATTCACTTGGTTGGAGCTTTATACTGCTGTCATTTGCTTAGCGCATTAGTTTGCACTGTTAATTCTTGTGTATTGGTCTTTGAGCTTTGCCAAGTGTATTTCTTTAAACGATTGCATTGAGTTGAGTCATGACAGCAGTGACTTGACCTTTGCATTTTGATTTGTTTTCGAAGTCACTTGAGTTGAATCGGATATTTCGGATTTGACCTTGTGCCCGTTTGTGTACATCATCACTGTAGTGGCAAGGCAGTGCATGTAAGCGTGAACTACAACCACACGGTTCTATTGAGCTTTTGTGTACATCATCACCGTAGTGGCAAGGCAGTGCACGCAAGCGTGAACTGCAGCCACACGGTATGGCTTTTATGACATTTTATTTTGTTTTGATTTATTGATATTTTGCGTATTCCATATGCTATAGTGGCGAGGCAGTGCACGCGTGCGTGTACTGCAGCCCTACTCGAATTAATATTTTAATTGATATTTCAATGGTTTGAACTGTTTTGTTTATTCAATTCAAAATTCTGATGTTTTTAAATTATCTTCATCGATATTCCTTTCACTTATGTTTGTTGATGATTTGAATTTGCTGATTTGTTGTTTAACACTATTACGTGTTATATTTATCGTTATCCGATTTCTTTATTTAAGGATCGGACAGACGAGATTTATTTTGACTGTCGTCTAATTGCTATTTAATTACTATTACTTCTGTGCATTAATAACTGAGTTTGAATTAGACTGACCCGTGTATTATTTTCTTTTGAATTTAATACTCGGGTCAGACCGAGTATTTACAGGTTGTTGATATCTTAGTTTGGGTTGCTGCTTGAGCTATGGAGTCACTTCATACCTTTTGGAGTAGTCGTCGTCATTTATAGTAGTCGGTTTATTTGTATAGGAAGATATGTATTCATGCATATTATATACGATAATGTACTTGTATATGTAACTTCCAGAGTCGACAGTTGTAGTTGTATCATATGTATTGTGTCACATGTATTGTAACTGACATCAGTTATTATATATGAGACATTTTGCTTTTATCTGTGTTCCGCATTTATATTATCTGTGTTATTATTGTATCTATTGTCCTAAACTATTATGAACCATCGTAGTTCGTTTTATACTGGAATTGGATATGTTGATGGGAGTAAATAAATAAGAGATAAAAAAATAAAAAATGTATACCACTCCTATCGAGATAACCAATACTAGTGTAAGGCCTAACTACGGATGGCCGCTCCTATCCAACCTTATTCTTCGTAATAACAGACAGTATTTCTTTTAATACCCTTTGTTGTTATGAGCATAGAGGTGGGGCGTCACAGTTGGTATCAGAGCTTGGGTTTTATGGACATAATATACAACATAACTTAGATGAAACATGTGTTACAACTATTAGTCGATGTTTTATTGTGTTTTGAGTCAAAACTAAAGTTTTGAAAATATGTTGAAATTTTTAAATATCTTTATTTAAAAATAAAAGGTGAAACTGTGATTTGATGATTGGTTGATTCGTGTTTTGTCTATTAGAGTGCGCAGCGAAAACAATGAGACTGTCTTCGCTGAGTACGGCTGATAACCTTTTTGATTTGAAAAATCAAAATATGAAATTGAAGTAAATTTCATTTGTGTTTTACATTGTTGTGTTTAATTTGTTTTCTTTGAAAATTTCGAATCCGATTTGAGAATTCGAAGCGATTGTAGTTATGTGAATTTAATGAGGTTTCTGCTGTTTTGAATTATCTTCATTGAAGGTATATTTGAATGATTTCTTTGTTCATTTTGCGGTATACGTGCAATTTTATGTTGCACGTTACTACATTAAATTTTACGTTGAACCGATGCTTGGTTTTAAACGTATTTTGTTGCCGTTATTTATATAACGGGATTTTTACACCAATGCTAAATTTTTGAAGCCCGGTGTTTTGTTGACATTTTAGTGAATGAAAATTCACTGATATTATATTTTGATGCAAATTATTTTGATGATACTTTGACGTTTAAAAATTACTGTCACTTTGACTTCAGTTTCTGTCAATTTTTAAAATGGATTTTCAAGCGGTTATCCCGCAATGCTGATTTTGAGATCCGTTTCTACGGTGTTTTGAGAAGTGCAATTTCCTCGTTGAAATTTTCACTAATGTTGCTGTTTTTATCATGGATTTGCAAATCGTTTTAAAAATAAAAATTGTTTTCAAAAATTTTCAGTTTACGTTTTCAAAAGAACAAGGAAGCGATTTAAACGATTCAGCAAAATCGAGGACTATGAACCCTTTCTTTTACTGATTCGCTTAATTCCGGATTTGTTCGTTTGAGAATGTAAATTATTACTTTTATAAAATAAATGAATTTGTTTTCAGAATTTTTGCAGTTTGCGTTTTCAAAAGAATGAGGAAGCGATTTAAACGTTTCAACAAAATCGAGGACTATGACCCCTTTCTTTTACTGATTCGCTTAATTCCGGACTTGTCCGTTTGAGGACGTGAAATGTTATTTTGAAATACACAATTTTGCACTTTCAAGGAAACGATGAAGAGAATTAAACGATTTAGTAAAACTCGTGGTTATGGGACATGTGTGTTTGCTATGTTGGTTAATTTCGGACTCGTTAATTGAAATATTTGTTGTTTTGATGATTTTGATGATTTTCGTGTGCTTTCGTGCCACTATGATGGACCTTCGGGCCATATGATGGACCTTCGGGTCAAATACCAGTACCAGACCTTCAGGTCATATGTTGGACCTTCGGGTCATATGATGGGCGCTAAAATTATGATGACGGTACTTGGTAGGCTTCGGCCATATGAGATGCACGTGCGGCGTAGCTAAAACTCGCCATATGATGGATCGATCCAACCTTTTATGTTGATTTTCTAGAGTATCTTAATTGATTTCTAAATATTTGTTGAATCTAATTATCTGCAGGTAATTAGATATTTGATGTTATGAGTTCTGATTATCGTTTTTCATAATCGGATAGTTGTTGTTTCTGATTATCGCTTGTGATAATTAGATATTTGATGTTATGAATTCTGATTATCGTTTTTGATAATCGGATATTTGTTGTTTCTGATTATCGCTTGTGATAATTAGATATTTGATGTTATGAGTTCTGATTATCGTTTTTGATAATCGGATATTTGTTGTTTCTGATTATCGCTTGTGATAATTAGATATTTGATGTTATGAGTTCTGATTATCGTTTTTGATAATCGAATATTTGTTGATTTGATTATCGTTTTTTATAATCGAATAATTGTTGATTTGAGATTTGATTATCGTTTTTGATAATCGAATATTTGTTGATTTGAGATTTGATTATCGTTTTTGATAATCGAATATTTGTTGATTTGATTATCGTTTTTGATAATCGAATATTTGTTGATTTGATTATCGTTTTAATAAATGGAAATTTGTTGAATTGAGATTTCTGATTGTCGTTTTGATAATTGGACCTTTGTTGTTTTTCGATTACCGTTTTGGTAACTGGATATTTGCAGTTTTGCAATGTCTGTTTTCTGAATTATCTATTGATAATTAGATTTTATTGAGAATTTGTGAATTTCTTCTATGAAATTAAAAGATTTCTTGGACATTTGAATTCTCTGCCTTTATTTTCTAGCTTAACCAGTTTATGTTAGAAAAATAATTGTTATGGACGACTTTAATTATGAAAATTGCGGGGACGCAACTTTTATAAGGAGAGGAGTCTGTAACAACCCTGGGTTTAATAAAAATTTATTATCATCGTTAAACGATTATTCTGTTGGTTAATTGCTGTTTGAAGTTTTTAAAATCGTGTTGAAATTCTTTTGATTAGGGGTTAAAGAGTTAGGCGGGCAATAAAATAATATAGGCCCATGTTTTATTTTTGGGTGCCATGTTATCTCAGGCAAACCCGTTCCCCCTCTTCATTTTCATCATTCGAAACCCTAAAGCAGACGAACAAAAATAACGGCGGCTTCCTTTTCTTTATTCTTTTTTTTGTTCGTTCTCCTTTTCAAAATCTAGGGTTTCTAATAAACGGAAGATGCCGATTTTAATTGCTTCGATGTGGTGGGTTGTTCCTCGTATGTGCTCGTCGGTCGATCGATCGTTGGTGCTATGGGAAGTAAGGTGAGTACTATCCACTCACATCTGATTCAAATGCTACGTTGGTTAGTTCGATTTGTTTTTTTGATTGATGATTTCACTAGCCTTGTTAATTTCGTACAATCTGATACTTGATGTTCTCGGTTTTGATCGATTTCATGGCCACACGGCTTTACTCGATTTGATGATGCATTCTCTGGTTTTTGACTACTCGGCTTTGGGTTTCTATATTTTAACTTGACAGTGTTTATGTGATGAATTTTTAAGACATATTTGCCTTTGTTCGAAACTGCTGTATCCTGTTTTAAACTTGCACGATACTGTCTCACTGCGTGTTGGTGTTGCACTTGTGCTTGTTGACAGTGATAATCTTTTTGCCTTGTGAATTTGGTCATTGACATTGAGTCTTCATTTGGACCTTTTCCTGAGTTTCACTGAGATTAGAGTGATTTCTTTTCACTCGTGTCTCTAATTCGAACCTGATTTGATTTCCGACTTGTTCCCATTTTGTTTACTTGGACTTTGTTGCTGTGTATTTGGTCTTGCTGTGTCTTCATTTGTACATATATATGCATTCAGGTATGTATATATATGATTGTTGTTGCTTCTGGAATTCCATTGTGTATCCACACATCTCTGTAGCATTATTCCTTGTCATCATGATGCATTGCATTTGATATTGAACTGCAGTAGTTTTCTTGATACTACACTTTTACATGAATCTGATGCTTGAGTTTTCCTTTGATAAATTGGAATCTTTATTTTGATTACTGGTTGTGGTTGCACCACTTTCTGTGGTAAGTGTTCAAGCTTCATATTGGGGCTGCACTTGCTCTTGTACAATTGCTGTGTTTTATCACTTCAGTTTTATACAATTGGGTTTTTACCTGAGAAGGTTGCATTGTATAGTGAATTTGATGAACATGCTTTATACTTGTAGTCCTTTGGTCCAGGTTGCATTTGAGGTAGGCATTCACAGTTTTACTGCATCATATCTGGTCATTTGTATGACTCTTACCTGTGCATGTTGTTATGTTGAATCCCGATGAACTATTTAATTGCAACGGGTTCGGTCATGTTCATTGGGTTTCACAGTGATCTGGGTTGTAGTCTTACTGTCCACATGGTGTTTGCATTAGCTTCACGAAGAGACTGCACTTTGTATGACCACTGTCCATACTGTTATGTGGGGTTTACCTTGACTTCATGAAGAGGCTGCACATGGTCATGCCATGCTGTAGCTTGATCTTTGATTCATATATGCATACTGAATTGTTATTTAAGTTTGAGGCCTGGATACACATGTGAACTTCATTTGTTCCTCTGGCCTTTGGTCTTGAATATGATATTTATACTAACCAGTTTCACAGTGCATACCTATTATATCTTTATTCATGTTTCCTGTAGTGAAATTGCATACTTCTAAACATGCTACTTGCTTCGATACAGTTGCATTCAGTTGCATTGTTGGTCTTTTTGTGTCTTAATGATGCATTATGTCCATACGCAGTTCCATATTGCACCTCTGATTCATTTTGTCCATGTGCAGTTCGTTATGTACATTCGTTTGTGTACATATCGCATATTCACTTGGTTGGAGCTTTATACTGCTGTCGTTTGCTTATTGCATTAGTTTGCACTGTTAATTCTTGTGTATTGGTCTTTGAGCTTTGCCGAGTGTATTTCTTTAAACGATTGCATTGAGTTGAGTCATGACAGCAGTGACTTGACCATTGCATTTTGATTTGTTTTCGAAGTCACTTGAGTTGAATCCGATATTTCGGATTTGACCTTGTGCCCGTTTGTGTACATCATCACTGTAGTGGCAAGGCAGTGCACGCAAGCGTGAACTGCAACCACACGGTTCTATTGAGCTTTTGTGTACATCATCACCTTAGTGGCAAGGCAGTGCACGCAAGCGTGAACTGCAGCCACATGGTATGGTTTTTATGGCATTTTATTTTGTTTTGATTTATTGATATTTTGCATATTACATATGCTGTAGTGGCGAGGCAGTGCACGCGTGCGTGTACTGCATCCCTACTCGAATTAATATTTTAATTGATATTTCAATGGTTTGAACTGTTTTGTTTATTCAATTCAAAATTCTGATGTTTTTAAATTATTTTCACCGATATTCTTTTCACTTATGTTTGTTGATGATTTGAATTTGCTGATTTGTTGTTTAACACTATTACATGTTATATTTATCGTTATCCGATTTCTTTATTTAAGGATCGGATAGACGAGATTTATTTTGACTGTCATCTAATTGCTATTTAATTATTATTGCTTCTGTGCATTAATAACTGAGTTTGAATTAGACTGACCCGTGTATTATTTTCTTTTGAATTTAATACTCGGGTCAGGCCGAGTATTTACACGTTGTTGATATCTTACTTTGGGTTGCTGCTTGAGCTATGGATCACTTCATACCTTTTGGAGTAGTCGTCGTCATTTATAATAGTCAGTTTATTTGTATAGGAAGATATGTATTCATGTATATTATATACGATAATGTACTTGTAAATGTAACTTCCAGAGTCGACAGTTGTAGTTGTATCATATGTATTGTATCACATGTATTGTAACTGACATCAGTTATTATATATATGAGACATTTTGGTTTTATCTGTGTTCCGCATTTATATTATTTGTGTTATTATTATATCTATTGTCCTAAACTATTATGAACCATCGTAGTTCGTTTTATACTGGAATTGGATATGTTGATGGGAGTAAATAAATAAGAGATGAAAAAAATAAAAAATATATACTACTCCTATCGAGATAACCAATACTAGTGTAAGGCCTAACTATGAATGGCCGCTCCTATCCAGCCTTATTCTTCATAATAACAGACAGTATTTCTTTTAATACCCTTTGTTATTATGAGCATAGAGGTGGGGCGTCACATTGGTCACCTCCTATTGCTCCACCACCACCTTGACACACCCTTAACCATCACCTTCATCCTCTGTCCAGATCTGAAACATGCCATAGCCGAGCCATAGATCCATGTAGCCTAGCCCAAAATGAACCAAAAACCCACTATTTGCATAAGCCTCTTCATATTCATGCATAGTAACTCCTCCACCACTTCAATACCTTGTAGCCATACCTTATAGGACCCAAACCTGAACCAAAGTATGTCCAAACCTGAGGAAAAACATTCCCTAAGCCGTGCTAGCAAGTGTAGAAGGCAAGACAAAAGACTATGTATTCGTATCTCTTTTTATTTCAAAGTTATTCCTATTCAATGTTGTATTGAATTGTAATTTTATTTTGTTTTGTTTTGGGTTGTAACACAAGTTCTAAGCTTGGATCTCTTCCCACCTGAGCCTATTGTTGTGTCATCGTGCCTTCTGGAATCCGTTGTGTCATTTATATTGCAATCTCCAGCACAAAAAAAGTGAGTAAAGCTCACACGACATTTATACTTATGCAGTTGTGAAACAACAACAACTGAATGTGGAGAATTAAATATGATGTTATAACTACCATGTGATTATTTATATATGATGTTAAACATGTTAAATTTCATGTCATATCATCTGTTATTATATATATGTTGTTATTGTTCATTTTTATATATGTTTATCGCACTACAAGTTCCCTGTAGATTAGAAATCACTATGGGTTGAAATGATACATACCCGAACGAACTTTAGAATAGGGGAAAATCGTTATGGGCTGAAATGATAGGCCTGAACGATTTTCAACTTATTTTATTTACTTGGGACTGCGGGTTTGAAATGATAAAACCCGGATTTTTATTTGTAAATTATGGGTTGAAATGATATATTACCCGTATCACTTTACCTAGCGTAGAAAATTTTATACAGGCCCGTAGTTAAAATATGTTTTTCTAAAAATTTTAAATTTTTTTATAAATTTAATTATTATAATATTTTGATTTAAAATTAAATAAAAATATAATTTTTGTAAAGTACTATTGATTTTCTAGAAATCTATAAGTTAAATAAGTTATGGAAAAGTTGGAAAATCTGAATGTAAGTTATTTTGGAAATTTTGATTTAATTTTTAATGGAATTTAAATTAACTTTGAAAATATGATAAATTTATGATATTTTGAATTTTAAATTAATTTAAAATGATTTGTATAACATATTAATGATTTTTGAATAAAGTTATAATGTTAATGAGTGAATATTGAGTTGAATTTGGAAATATAACTTAAATTGGAATTTATGAATTTGGTTTAAAAGTGAAATTTTAAGTTAAGTTAAATAAAATGGAATTAAGTTATATTTGAAATTTTAAACTTAAGTGTTAAGTTGAAATTTAATGTAATGAATTTGAATTTGAATGTTGAAATTTAATAAGTGAATTATTAATAAATATTGATTTTTGGAAGGAAACTTAACTTTATAAAATCATGAATTTAAGGAAAATTAAATGATGCTTATAAATGTGAAAATGTATGATTTTATAAGTTAAAAATGATTTAAATAAAAATATAAGTGTTGTGAAATTCTATTGAATATTTGAAGTTAACTAACAGCATTTTTAAATGCTGTCTTTTGTTAAATTGAATTGTTTTGAATGTAACTTTATGTAGAATTTTCCAAATGCTGCGAAACTTGAATTTTCATTGTTTTAATAAATTTAAGTGCATAAATGGACAATGAAAAGTTTAAATTTTTCGAATTTAATAATTTAATTATTAAATGTAATAACTTCATTTTTATGATTTAAAATGAAGTAATTTGTTTTGAAATATAACTATTTGATATATTAACATGATTGAAATGTGGTTTTGAAAAGATATGATATTTTGATATATTAAAATGATTTGAAATGTGGTTTTGAAAAGATATGATATCTTGATATATTAAAATGATTTGAAACGAAGTTTTGAAAGATATGATATTTTGATATTAAAATGATTTGAAAAAAGTTCTGAAAGATATGATATTTTGGAAATGAAGCTTTGAAAGGTTATGATATTTTGATATATTAAAATGATTTGAAAGGAAGTTTTGAAAGGATATGATAATTTAATATATTGAAATGGTTAGAAATGACTGGATATTTATTTTGATAAATATTTGAATTGAAAGATATGGTATGATGATATATTGAAATGGTTTGGAAATGATTTAATCTTTATTTTGATAAAGATTTGGGTTGAAATGATATTTTATTTTGAAGTATAAAATATTGTTTTAAAGTTATAACTACGGGTTATAATAACGATTGGTTGTTAAAAAGACCGGGATCGGATATTGTCTTATAGCCGGCCAATACCGAAAACCACTTTAACAGCTGTGTACGCGGTGGAGATTCCAGAATGAAGTAGGATGGTGGCGACGTTCTCGAGGTATATTACGTGGACCCAACTCCCGTGAGTTGGCATAAATGACTAAAACAGGAGCTATATCGGGCTACACAAAGGGTCGCACCCTTTCATCGAGCATGCTCCATCGGAAACCATTCTATTACTTTTGCGATTTGATATGTGGCGCCACTTTGATTCGGGGGTATTGTTCGAGGTGGGCGGAAGCTGCTGGCTTGCCGTCACCACCGGTCTGGGAGTGCAAATGGTGTATCCACCCTGGCATTGCCTCGCATGCCGTGTCATCTCCTTATATCGAGCCCACTACGATTTTGGTTTTAAAGATCCGACCGCGTTAAGGTTCACCATCCCCTTAATGCTATTTTCTATATGATTATACTTTACTGATTAGACACTACTGTATATAGCGTTTATTACTACATAGTAAATAGTTTAATGGATCCTTAGAGGATGGGCGGTCCCAAGCATCATCTAAGTTACTTGTGCCTTTACTACAGTTCACTAGAGTTGGTTTACATTGTATAAGTATGTATGTCCTGACTCGAGTGTATGTATTTTTATTTACGCTCGGGTCAGCCTGAGTATACACAGATTTGGATTTCCACTTTTTGGAGATTGGAATCGCTGGAGATTATCTACTTGTCAAGTTTCATCTTTTCATTTCGGTTTTTCTATTTAGCTTGTAATTGGTTATCATATTTAAACTTTTGTTGTACTTTATTTCTTCTGTTGTATCTTATGTAACTCTGATATATTTATATAGTAGCTTTATGAACTACTATCTCTTTTACTTCCGCTGCATTATTATTACTCTGTGTTTGTGATCTGTGATTTTTATTTACTGTATATTCTGAGATTTGCCAAAAAAATTATTTACAACGCGGTATTTTGAGCAATTCAATTCCGGCATGAGTGTCTACCTATACACTTATAACGGATGTGAATGGTTGAAAATATCAAGCTATTACACTATCGAATGTTGTTTCAAAGAGACCGAGGTTGGATATGTTATCCGAAAACCACTTCGATCCAACTCAAGCGTTTTAAAGTAAAGACAACTTGAAGATTGTAAAATTGAATATGAAGCTCTTTGAAGTGCAAGGGCTGCTTATTACTAATCCTAAGAGTGATCACAAAATGGATATAGTAGAGGTAGTGCCTTTAGTTTGTTCATATCCTGAACAACTTATATAGATGAATGTCGACATTGCATTGCTGCTTGGAGTTCATTGTTAGCATTCCAAGTGGAAAGTGCTATATAAAAGGTAAAACGTAGCCTCAAGCCCCATCAACTGGGAATGATTAAAACAAGGGAGATGCAGTAGGACTAAGCGGGTCGCTTCCAATTAGGGTATGATCATCCCTATCTAGAGTTGATATTATCTCTCATTTGTATGCTTTGGGACCCATTAACCAATGGTTGATAATATTTGGTACTATCCAATAAGGGGTAGGCCAGTCTTGTGTTGACAGGGGATCTCGGCAGGATCCTCGGTGTTATTTTATCTAGAGATGCACTGTGACGGATGGTACCCAATACCCTGTCATTGTATGGAATCTATTCTCCAATTAGCACCGGACTTAATTGTGCCCATCTATGTTGAAATTGAGATGCAAGCGTTTCAGCTATATCCATATTTTATTTGAAACCATAGACATTATAATAATATCACTAGATTCTATATACAAATATTTTGGATATCATAAGGTAAAAACCCATCCTATGTTTATGTGAGGCATAGCCTTATGAGATCCCTATGATTTAAAGGTTTTTATGAAGTTAAAGACCTAGGCTTTACTCACACCAGACCCCTGTTTGACCCTGAGTTTATTTTTTCCTTTTTCCTAAACTCTTGTGTGCATAAATTTGAATAAGTAGCTAACTATTTCAGATTTTTCCGTAGATTTATTTGAAGAAGCTTGGAGTAGGTGGCTTCATTGATAGTTAGCTATTTTTTCTTGTTTCCGATGGATTATGTGTATATTATATCAGTTAGGTAGGGATAGATTGTTATAATTGTCCTAGGGTAGAATTTGTATTAGTATGACTCTGATGTAACATTTTTGAAATGACTTTGTAATATATTATGCTCAGTTATATATATATATATATATATATATATATATATTGTTCCATTGCGTTGCGAGATTCTGTGTTGTTTAGTTTCTTCTCTTCTATCTTTACTTTCACCCTTAATGAACTGTCTTTTGGATGACTAAATGATCGGCACACGAATACCTAGGATGTATTAAGTGTCGTCTTTGATAGTAAGAAAAGCGAATCATTACAGAATTAATTGGTTAAAAATTAGTTCTCTGATTAATTAACTTTAATGAGAATTAATATGTGTAAGTCCATGAGATGATGCTTTTGATGACAACAAACTTAGAATAAGATTTTAAAATATGAATACTAACATTATAGTTTAGAAATATATGTATATGTAGGATTTAACCATACACGTACCAAAAATGAAGACTGTAAAGTATAGAGATTCAATATATCAAGCATGAAGACTTACGAGTATCAAGAACATCAAGATTATAAAGAGTTCAAGATTTCAAGTAATATATTTTTTAATTAGGAATTCTGTTAAAACTCTTAGAAAAGCACTGGCATTTTAAAATCCAATTTATTTGTGGAATGGAATCCACTTTGAGCCTGTTAAAGGGATGGAACCCTATGTAGGATGGAACCTATAAAAAATCTAGTGAAACAATGTTTTGTATGCGCTAATTTTTATTCAAAATGATTTTACAAAATTATATCTTGTTTTCAAAATGTTTTCAAAACCTTCCGTATAAAAGAATCAAAAACATCTATCTTGATTTCAAATACTTTTAGCCTCAAAATAATCTTTAATTTCAAAATCAAATTATTCTTAGTTTTAAAACTATCTTTAATAATAATATATTTAACTTTTAATACTATACTTAGATTTAAATATAAAATTTTATATACATATTGTTCTCTATATTTACTTATGTATTTTAACTATAGTCAAGTATATTTATAAAGTTTAAAATAGTTTTAATATAAGATAAAAGTTATTCTCAAAGAAAAAAAAACCACCAAAAATTCCTTTGGGATGTCGACATGCTCAATATACCCATGTCGACATAGTGGCAGTTGGGTTCAAAAATTAAATTTCAAAAGAAGTGTTTATTCGTCATAACTCTTTACGAATAGACATGGCTGTTGTTCTTCGATAAATAGGGGATGTTTTCAACGAATTTTTAACCATATTTTCTGGTTTTCATTTAACCATAATAAAAAGGACATAACTCAAAAAATTTCATTTCTAGGAGCTCCACAACAAAACGGAGTAGTAGAATGTAAAAATTGGACGATTCAAGAGTGTGCGAGAACTATGCTTTCAGATAGTAAATTACCAAAGAATTTTTAGACAGAAGCTGTTGCCACCGCCTGTTATATTTTAAATAGAATCTTAATTAGACCGTTAACTGATAAGACAAAGACCGTTAACTGATAAGAGTTCTTATGAACTTCTTCACTCAAAGAAACCTAAAGTATCTTATTTTAGAATTTTTGGAAGTAAATGTATTATTTTAAATACTAAAGATAACCTAGATAAGTTCGATCCTAAATTTGACAAAGGTATCTTTGTCGGATATTCTAATAGAAGTAAAGCGTACAGAGTATTTAATTTAAGAACTAACACCGTCGAAGAAAACAGTGCATGTTTCGCACGACGGAAATCTCAAAAATTTTGAAGATACAAATGATGAAGAGGATTTAATCACTCAAAATCAAGAGTCAACTGAAACTTATAATGGAATTAATCATCCTAAAAAAAGGACTAAACTTTTAAAACATCACCCTATTGAAAATATACTAGGAGATATGCAATCTGTTGTTAAAATTAGAAATCAACTAAGTCAAATGAGTAATGTAGCTTTTATATCAACAATTGGACCCCATAATTCAAAAGAAGCATCAACTGATGATTCATGGATATTGGCTATGCAAGAAGAACTAAATCAATTTACTAGAAATGATGTTTGGAAACTTGTCCCTAGACCTGAAAATAAAACTATAATTGGAACTAAATGGGTTTATAAAAATAAAATGAATGAACAAGGAGAGGTTGTTAGAAATAAAGCCTGGTTAGTAGCTCAAGGTTATTGTCAAGAAGAAGGAATAGATTTTGATGAAACCTTTACTCCCGTAGCAAGATTAGAAGCCATTAGGATTCTACTTGCTTTCGCAAATAATAGTAATTTCAAGTTATTTCAAATGAATGTTACTTTTTTAAATGGATTTGTAAAAGAGGAAGTATATGTTGAACAACCACCACTTTTTGAAAACGAAAAATTACCAAATCATGTTTACAAACTTAAGAAAGCTTGATATGGTCTAAAACAAGCTCCTAGAGCCTGGTATGATAGACTAAGATCTTACTTATTGCAATCAAATTTTGAAATTGGTAAAGTAGATAATACTCTTTTTATTAAAAGAAATAAAAATGATATTCAACTAGTACAAGTCTATGTAGATGATATTATTTTTGGATCAACGAATTTTGAAATGAATAAATAATTTTCTGAAATAATGACAAAAGAGTTTGAGATGAGTCATATGGGTGAATTAAACTTCTTTTTACGATTACAAATAAAATAATTAGATAATGATATCTTTATTAGTCAAGAAAAATATGCTAAAGACCTAATTAATAAATTTGGCTTGACTACTGCGGGTGGAAAACCCACTCCCATGGCAACCAGTGAGTATCAAAGCAAAGAAGATCTCTTGAAAGATGTAGATCAAAAATTTATGTAGAGGAATGATTGGATCACTACTCTATATCACTTCTACTAGACCTGATTCATGATAATGTTTGTCTCGGTGCAAGATATCAATCCCAACCTAAAGAGACCCACTTAAAAGCCGTAAAACGTATCATAAGATATGTTAAACACACTTCTGATTATGGCTTATTTTACCCTAAAAATGATTCTTTTGACTTAATATCTTACTGTGATGCTGATTATGCTGGTTGTAAATCAGACTGAAAAAGTACAGGTGGAACTTGTCACTTTTGGGGGCATTCTCTGACTTTCTGATTTAGTAAAAAGCAAAACACAGTTTCTTTATCAACAACTGAAGCAAAATATATTTCTTCCGCTTTGGCTTGTAATCAAGTAGTATATATGCAACAAACTTAAAAAGATTATGGTTTAAATATCTCAAAATCACCAATTTATTGTGATAATACTAGTGCGATAAATTTATCCAAAAATTCTACTCAACATGCTGGAACTAAACATATTGATGTAAGGCATCATTTTCTCAGAGATAATATAAATAAGGAAGTAATTACTCTTGATTATATTAATTCCGAGAATCGAATTGCTGATATATTAACAAAACCCTTAAATAAATCTATATTTGCTAAATTAAGAAGAGAATTAGGTATTTTTCAATAACTGAAATATAAAATATAAATAACAAAGTTTAATTAAAAATTAAATCAAAATAAATTAAAAAGAAAAAAAATCAAACACCATGTCGACATCCCCTCGCACCCCATGTCGACATACAACATTTTTTCATTTTTGAAATTTTTCCCACCAAAATTCAAATAATTGGTGATATATTCCTACTTTCGAAATTCTATTCATTCTTTCTGTTATTTCTCTGTTCCATCTTCTGAAATTAAATAATCAATGGCCTCCTCTTCCCAATCAAACAAAAATTCAACTTTTTCGTTCCCTTCTCCTACTTCTGGATTGTTTCAACGAACAACGCTCGCTCGTTTGACGAAAATGGAGAACTCTCTGAAGGATGCACTTCAGTTAATGACTGAAATCCCAGTGATGCAACTTCGAATGGCCAAAGAACAAGAGAGGCAAGGCAAAATCATTAGTAATTTACAAAAAATTCTAATGGACAATCACGCTAACCCGATCTTGATTGATGAAGACTCTTCAGGAGATCAAGTACAAGAGGCCAGCGAGGAAGAAGAAGAAGAAGTCCCCATGGAAGAAGTGCACGCGGAAGATAATGACAAAGTCGTTTGCGTTGGTGAAGTGTGCTTTGACAAAGATGGAAATCTTGTCGAACAACGTGGAAATTTCCGTTTCCACTATCCAAATTGTTCGGTTCATACTCATTAGTTTCTTTTCTCTTTTTCTTATTGTTGTATGTTCTTTCTTACGTTTCCCACGTAAATGTAAATATAACTATATGATTAATAAATAAGTTGTGTTCTTATGTATGTTCTATTAAAAGTATTATTATATACTTAGGATAGTTAGTAGTTTAGGACTAAGTTTTAAGTTTTAGAGATAAGTGTTGATTATTTATGATAACACTATAATTATAATCACATATCATAGAGTATTAGATTAAGAGGGAGTTATATAGTTTGGAGTTAGTTTTTGTTGATGACAAAGGGGGAGAAATATAAAATAGGATAGTTAGGCTTAGATTAAGGGAGAGTTATTAGGATAGAGGTAATATTTTATAAACAAAGGTTATCATCATCAAAAAGGGGGAGATTGATAGTCCGTGAGATGATGGTTTTGATGACAACAACCTTAGAATAAGATTATAAAATATAAATACTAACATTATAATTTTGAAATATATGTATATGTAGAATTTAACCATGCATGTACCAAAAATGAAGACTGTACAGTATAGAGATTTAAGATATCAAGAATGAAGACTCATGAGTATCAAGAATATGAAGATAATCAAGAGTTCTAGATTTCAAGTGATATATTTTTTAATTAGGAATTTTGTTATAACTCCTAGAAAAGCACGGACATCTTAAAATCCAATTTATTCGTGGAACGGAATCCACTTCGAGCCTGTTAAAGGGATGGAACCCTAAATAGGATGGAACCTACGAAAAATCTAGTGGATCATTGTTTTGTATCCGGTAATTTTTATTCAAAATGATTTTACAAATTTATATCTTATTTTCAAAATGTTTTCAAAACCTTCCTTTTAAAAGAATCAAAAACATCTATCCTGATTACAAATACTTTTAGCCTCAAAATAATCTTTAATTTCAAAATCAAATTATTCTTAGATTTAAAACTATCTTTAATAATAATATATTTAACTTTTAATATTTATACTTAGATTTAAATATAAAATTATATATATATATATATTATTCTCTATATTTACTTATGTAATTTAACTATAGTCAAGTATATTTATAAAGTTTAAAATAGTTTTAATATAAGGTATAAGTTATTTTCAAAGAAAAACAAATCACCAAAAATTCCTTTGGGATGTCGACATGCTCAATATACCCATGTCGACATAGTGGCGTTGGGTTCAAAATTTAAATTTCAAAAGAAGTGTCTATTCATCATATCTCTTCACGAATAGACATGGCTGTTGTTCTTCTTTAAATAGGGACTGTTTTCAATGAATTTTTAATCATAGTTTTTGGTTTTCATTTCTTTTCTTCTTCTACATTTCTTTACACACATTCTTAACATTACTCTGCCGAAATCAACATTAAATCTAACTAGATTATCTCTGGTTTGATTCTCTATCACTATCTCAACAAGATCCTCAATGCTATTCAGAGTTATAGGCTTCTTTGTATTCAATTAAACGAGAAAAGGTGTGACTGTGGCTTTGGAAATCAATCAAGCGAGAAAAAGTGTGATTGTAGCCTTGGAAATCAGTTGGGTGAACTTGTTGCCCGGGAAATCAAGTATCTCTACTCAAAGGATTGTGAATCTGGCGGGTGTACCTCGTGGCCTTGAAATTGAGGGTGTAATTGTAAAGATTGTTTTTGAAAGGAAATCCATCCTTGTGCGCAGGATTGGATGTAGGGTAACTCCGAACCAGTATAAAATCCGGTGTGTTCTTTCCTATACTTCTTTTACTTTATATTTGCTTTTGTGTCTGATTCTGTGATCATATCTGTGTCCGAATATTGCATACATCTGTGTTCAAATTAACAAAAACTCAAAAAGTTTTAGTAATTTCTTTAAAAACTATTCACCCCCTCTAATTTTAATCCTAGCCTTAAGATCCATATTCCGCATTTCTCACAATGTGCAACTGATTCTCCACCTAAATTTAATATCAATTAAAGATAACCAATCTAATTACTACTCTAATTAATTTAAAATGAGATTAATGGAATTAATAACAATTTAATCACTTTTATCAATTGCATGATAATAATATTCAACATGATCTTTCCTAATTGAAGTTTGTTAGTATGTAGGCATATTCGTCATATGCATGTAAATAAACAAGTAAGAAAATTTATTTCATAATATATATATATAATTTGATATATATGTTCACAAATAATACTTACACACGAATATTTAAAGAAAGTAAACGAACTATCCATACACACATTATTACAATAAGTATTCTTTTGCTAACCATATGAAGTATTCAAATCATTGGGAAAATAATTCTAGCGAGGTTCATATCTATGTCTAAATTTGTAATATAAAATTTGAAATTTGTCATCTTTCTTAATATAAATTATCAACTAAACTAAAAAAATAAACATATTAAGTAAATCATGCATAATACTTAATAAATTAAATAAAAATTAACAAAACCAAACAAAACATATATTTCGATAGTTTAAAAATTATTGTAAAATATAACAGATTATAATCATATATTTGTGTATTTTTAGAAAAAGCATCTCCAGCGTAAAAAAAATTTAGTTTATAAACAGTTACCAAATTCTAGGATGACTAAAGTGTTTAAAAAACTCCGCTTATTATTCGATATATATAAATATATAAATAAATGCTGTGTAAGAATAAAGATATATTTAATTTCATATGGAACTTAAAGTGAAAGTAAATTTTAAGAAAGATATTTACAATTTTAATTTGAAATTCAAATTAATTGAACTCTATTTTTCATACATGTTTTCTAGTTGTATTAATCATTTATTTTCAATTCCCTTCTCTTTAGTTTCAAGTGCATATAATTTTTTTTATATTTTGACATAATGCAATTTAAACTTTTTATTCAACATTTTGATTGCTATAGGTATCATTTTGTATTAATGAGCTTCTATATTGATTTGTGACAGTAAACTATAAGACAATCATCCCTGCTTGAAGTGTGATACTAGTGGATATATGTGAGACTATCTTTCAATATTTTGGGAACTTATGCTTAAGTCTATTTATAATTATATGCTAAATATTATTTTATTAAACTGATATATACTATATACTTTATTATATAAAGTTCATTTTTTAATCATTTTTATTCATATTGGGAATTGCTAAAGGAAAAATCGATTTCGATAAAAGGGAGAAAAACTGCATTCTTTAATTGGATAATTTTGATAGTGAAATAATATACCATTTAATTCTTCCCTTACAAAATTAATATCAAATTACTGGATTAAATGTTTCATGTTTATATTTATTCTCTCATCCTTCACATACTTTTATACTTCTTCAAACTATTTTTATTTCATCCTGAAAATACCGAAACTATAATTCCCCTATTTGAGTAATTACTAATATTTAAGATTATAAATGGTTACACATATTTTCAATCTCTATTATCTTAATCTTCATCGAAAGCTAAATCTCCTCCTATTTAAGACTTTAATATTATTGTTTCGGTTAGTGAAATTTGAAGTAAAAGGATCTTATGATGATTGATATTTGAGTTTATTTGGAATGTTAAAATATGAACTTAGTATTCTTTTTTGTTCCAAAGTAAATAAAGAATCAATTACATATTAATTCTTGAATTAGTTCCCTTTAATAGATAATTTGAAGTTTACATGTTTTTCTTTTTAATTTATTTAGTTATTAATATTATTAATGATTTTACTTAAGATTTACTGATGAATGAATATAATATTTTTCATCCTTAGTATTTAATTAAATATTTGCAGTTGAATTTATAAAAAATGTTAATTAATACCTATTACACATGTGCTTTAGTAAATTTGAAACTTGAAAAAAAATTGAAGGGTATTTTAGTATTTTTAATATCGAATGAAGTTGAAAGTAAGAATTTTAGAAACTTTAAACAAATGCATATATTATATTGTAGTAAATTTAGTCGTCACTATAATTATACAAAGAAAAAAACAAATGATGAAAGATTCATTTTAGTTTATAGATAATTCAATATTATATAAAAGATTTATCCACAAATAAATATAAAGTAGGAACCATGAATATATATTTACTACTATAAGTGACTAAAAGTTAAAGTAAATTATGATAGATATATTTGTTATGTTAGGTTTTAGTTCAAACTAAGTACAGAATTAATCATACATAATTCCAAATTATTTCCTTTTGATTTTATTTCAATCATGGACTAATTCTTGAATTAGTTCCCTTTGATGTCGATTAAATGAATTATTGACCATCAATAGACATATTCATATAGTTATAATCAAATAACCGTACTAAAGACAGAAAAATATATCATATTTGTTTCTAAAATTAACAGGAAAACCAAAAAATAAATATGTTACAAAGTAACTGAATTCTGCATTTACTCTAGTGAGTTTACCAAAAATACATTTTCATGCTAAGTATTTATTTTTGAAATTAAAAGTATAAAAAACCAAAATCTATCATTATTTATTGAAACTGACATGGATGTGCTGTAACGACACGTAAATTTAACTGGTTTTAATAACATTATTAATTGAAATTTTATGAAATTTTAAACGATAAAATTTGAAATATAAATTTGATATTTGGAATGCGTCTAGTTAAACATAGCAACTGGTAAATTTTCCTCCGAAAATATGAAAGTTTATTTCGCGCGTAAATTTACTTCAATTTAATCAGTTAAAAAGCGATGAAAATAAAACATTTTCGAAACCAAAATATTTTTACATAGAAAAATTTCAAATCATCTTCTGAGGAAGATGTCAGTTTGTCGTTTTACAAAATTCGGACATCTTTGGTTCCGTCGATCTTATTTTTCTACGTTTTTCATGCATTTTCCGCTATTATAAATTCGAATTTTTATAATTCAGTCGTACCACTGACATCTGTATACCGTTTTGATCGTCTCGCCGCGCTGATCTCCATAGTACATTCATTGATGTGTTTTGGTATTCGATGCGCGACGAAATCGATGAAACGATTTGCCACATCAGTTCCGTATTCGACACTTTTGTATCCTTTGCCTTTTTAATTGCCAACCATATACTTCAAATAGCCATTTGCAGTTATGATTTGTGCATTACAACTAACAACAGCTGTAATCCCATCACTTAAATTTATTAATTACCGGTTCGCCACTTTGGGTCTCTTCGTTTCTTTACCGTTCTCGAGTATTAATGTGTAAAGTAAGAACCTGCATTTATTCATTGCAAGCTGGTACGTTATCTCTTCATATTTACTTTGAATCAGTTCACTCCTCTCTGTAGCCAAACCTACCTCACCTCATCTTCCACTTTTCTTTTCCCAGAAGCACATATTTCTTCCATCTCCCACCCTTCTTTTTCCAGAGCACACAATTCTCTAGCTTATACCTCAACCTGACAACACTCATCTCACAAAAAAAAATACATGACATGTATGTGTAAGAAATTCCACCATCCCACGCCAAACGTGCTCGCCTCTTGCGCAACCTATGCCACAACAACCTCCGCTCCATAGTAGGCCGAGCCCGCTTCGCCCACACCATCCTTCCTCCCCCTCCTCCCTGTCGAGCCGTGCGCGCAACCCGAGATAAGGCCTCACCTCTTGAAACCCATCCCATTCGGCATCAACTATTCCTCCATCCCTCGCCAACGCAAGCCTTCCATCGACCATCTCCGACCACACAACCGTGCACGCAAGCACAACTTCGGCAAACTACAGCCGCACCAAAGCTACAGCCTCCCTCCTCATTCTCGCTTTCATTCGCCTACGCGACAGTAACTGACCCCTAGCCTCCCTGGCCGCCGAATCCCTCCACCATACCCACCTTCCATCCACTCTACAACCTCTGCGAGCACGACCTGCTCCGTCGCATCTCCAACGATCATCACTGGCACCTTCCTTTGCCGAGTAAGCTCCATGGCCACCCATGCTTCTCCATCGCTCGGTGGACCATTTTCCCCTCGAGCTCAACCTGGCCACTAACTTCATCAACGTACAGTAGCCCGTTCCCCAAGCCTGGCCAAAGCAATCTCATCAAACCGAGCTGCTCGGCCTCTCAATTCCTACTTAAGGTATCATATATATAGATATGTATATATTATATAGTATATTAGATTTTTATGTATTATGCTTATATGTAAATTAAATATTCAGCAAAATAAATATGTATATATTTATATATGTAGAGTTATACGTTATTTTAAGTATGTGAAAAAAAGAGTCTGTTTTACTGTAAGAAGGAGAGATATATGTTGGGTATATATTAGTATAATAGTACGGTACTATATATTTTGGGTTACAGTATATAATATGACACGGGTTGTTGTATATATAGATGTAGTTTATTTTTATAAGATCAGCTTTAGCTAGTTTATATTTTTTTTTTTAAGTGAGTTACATTTGTAAGTTGGGTTGGTTTAAAAAAAATTATATATATATATATAATATTGTAATGGGTAATATATTTGTTTTATTAATCATTGGTGTAAAATTTTAGGCGTGAGTTATAATTGGTTTTAACATATATAGATTTGATTTTTCAAATGTATGCATTTTTAAAGTTATATTGATTTTCAAATATATATGTTATTTTAAAATACGTGTTTTGATTTGAACCTTCTTTTAAAAGAAGTAATATAATAAAATATAATGTACTCCTCATTTTAATTATATCAAGATGATTCTAATTTGTTCATCAATCCTTATTTATCAGCTGCGTTCGTCCAATTTCTTGCCAATCTTGCCTTGATTTGTGATTTATCGTTTGGGTCTTTCGATTGTCTAGTTCAGGATTCAAATCATAGCTTGTTCTGTTGTCAATATCTCTAGCCTCGAAAGGTGAGCAATCACTCACGATTAATATTCTTATGTTTATTAAATTTGATTTCAATTGAAACGACAATTGAAATATGCTGTTGCTAGTTATTTACACTGTTAAATATATGTTATTACCTGTATCAGTTCACCTGTGACATCTGACACCATTATCTGTTATGTATGCAAAATAATCTAGTTTGGTTGATAATTTGATTGATTGTGCGATGTTGACATTGAACGTTAAACTGTTAATGTTGTAAGTGATAAATAACTTGAAATTGAAATTGTCGTTGGATAGTTAGGTTTGATATATGGGTTAAGTTTGATTTGGTGACATTTGCATAATATGACCCCTTAAATGTTTAAATGAATCGACACGTAGAAATATGGTAAATCGCACTTTGAACTATTTAAACGTATGTTGTGTAAACCGATGTAGTTGAAATTGAATAATGAATGACAAGTAAAGAACCGTATAAATAATATTGTAATAATCTTTAATCTACATGAAATGATAGTGTAGATTCTAGAAATAATTATATTAATTTGCACAAATAACAATGTGAATTAATACGATTATTTCGGAATTATTTGAATTGATTATTGGATTGTTATTAATTGTTGTTATTCCTTGTTTATTTACTTTGACACCATCCTAGTTATCACACTGCAAGTTCCTTTTGTTATGTTTTGATTTTTTTGAATTGAATTGGAATTGGGTTGAAATGATAAATACCCAAATGAACATGACTTAGGATAGAGAATTAAATAAAAATCCGATTGGTCAATAATTTGATTTAAAAATAAAATAATGGTTTTATTCGAATAAAGAATAAGTTTTGAAATAAGGTTAGAATTTGAATCTTTATGAAAGGAAAATGTAATTATTGAAATCTGAAACAAATACTAACGTAGTAATTGATGAAAGAACATTATTTGAAATTTAACTATTTAATAATTAAATTTGGAATTATTAGTAAATAATTTGGAATTAGTAATAATTAAGTTTTGAAATTATTAAGTTTGAAATTATTTAATAATTAAATTTGAAATTATAATAAAGTTTGGAATTATAATTAAGTTTGAAATTATTAAGTTGAATTTATAATTAAGTTGAAATGATTTGATAATTAAGTTTGAATTCATAATTAAGTGGAAATGATTTAATAATTATGTTTAAATTTATAACCAAGTTTGTAATTATCAAATTTTGAAATTATTAATAATTAAGATTGAAGTTATTTAATAATCGAATAAGATTTAATTATTTGATAATTGAATAAAAATTGAATTCTTTGATAACAGAAATTGAACCTTTGAACAAATGGATTTGAACTTCGTTAATAAATGAAATTGAGTTTCTTTTTTTATTAATTAAGCTTTTGAAAATTTAAGTAAGTTAATAAGTGAAATTAAACTTCTTAAATATATGAAAGTTAGTTCTTTATTAACTAAGTTTGAAATTTGTAACGAAGTCAATAAATAAATGAAAATTTGAATTTCTTTAACAAGAAATAAAATGTGATTTATTGAAATGAATGGGATTTATTGAAATTAACGTAAGACTTGTAATTTAAAGAATTGATATGACGAATTTAATTTATTTCAATTTGAAGTTTGATATAATGAAGTTGAACGTAAGTAATCGATTTAAATGAATTGGAATTTAAATAGAAGTTGTTTTAAAGGATAAATTTACTTAGCGAATATTGAATGAAATCGATATATGAATTTAAATTGATTGGAATGTTAAATTAGATTAATCTAAATAATTACGGAATGAAATTTATATTCGAACTTGAATCAATATTTGAAATGCTTAAATAAAAATTGAAATTGAATTATAAGTGTTCTGAAATGGAAATTTGGAAGTTATGAAATGTAAAATATTGGGAAACTGATTTAGAAAGACAAATGGAATATTGGTAATTGAAATTGAATTTGATTTGGTTTGAAATTTATTAAACGACCAATCGGTTTAATAATTACGAAAGTTATTAAAGAAACCGGAATCGGTTATGTACATACTCTCTGTCTAAACCGAAAACCATTTTAATAACTATACGCGGAGTGTGATCCAGAATGAAGTGGTTGGAATGACGTACGTGATGACTGAAGAAAGAGAATGATAATGGATAGCCTTGACACTTGTGTCATATTGGGAATGACTAAAACAGGAGCCGTGTCGGGCCAAATGAGGTTAGCCACCTCGAGCGAACACACTTCTTCGTAACCACTACTCATTACTTGTGATTGATTGGTGCACCCTCGGAATTTCAGGAGTGTTGTTTCGCGGTGTTGCGATCGCTGCGGCGATGCGTTTTCACCAGTCCGGATCGGGCAAACGGTAGTTTCACTACCTTGGGTATTGCCTCATATGCCTTGTCATACTTGTATCCCTATATACGCTACCACTACGAATTTGTTTTGTGTTATATCTATGGAGTACTCCCTGATATCCCACTAGTTTACGGTGGAGTTCACAGTGCTGTATAGACTATAACGCTTATATAAAATGTGTTAAGGGGGATAATGGTAACGCCTTAACACTATTTTGATATTTTATATTACTGATAGACATTATCTATTTAGCGTATATTACTTCATAGTAGATAGTTTAACGGATCCGTAAAGGACGGTTATTCCAAAGTCCTTTGAGTTGTATTTAAATTGTTATTTCACTTGAGTTGGATTTGTTGATATAAGAATGTTAATCCTAACTCGAGTGTTTTGTGTTTTGCTTTATGCTCGGGTCAGACCGAGTGGTTCAGCTTTTGAGACTCACCTTTGGAGTTGGAGCTTTGCTTGGAGATCCAGTCATCTATCCATCTTTTAGTATTCGATGATTCCAGTGATGTATTTTGATTTGTACCTGATGTATCGTGTTACTCTTTTGTTGTATCTGGTTTAACACTGATGTATTTTATATATTTATATAGTAGCTTCATGAACTACTATCTCTTTTACTTCCGCTGCATATTATTCCTCCGTGTCTGTGATTCTATGATTATTTATTTACTGTATATTTGAGTTTTGCCAAATTTAAATTAACAATTCGGTATTCTGAATTATTAAAGTCCGACGTGTGCGGATGCGAATAGTCTAAAATAGCGGGTCGTTATAGTTGGTATCAGATCTTTGGTAGCTCTAGGCAAAACTTAGCATATAGGGTAAATGTATTTACAGAATCACTCTCATTCGAGTTTCAATCTCTTCCTTTTGACTCAATTCATTTGAATTTTGGAACGTTCCCTGCGATTCCTAAATTCATTCGTGTTCCTCACTATTCGTCTTCTTTCAATTCTGGAATATCCCATAACTCCACTTCGAATGACCCTTATAATGAATCGGCGGACTCGCCAAACTTTAAATTATTTATAAATGGTTGAAATTTCTTTATAATAGACATCGATTTATCAGAGATTTATATATCCTCGGTTTACGATGCTATTTATTCCCTGTTATACCTGAATTCTATTTCTTGAGGTCGAATGTTGATTTACCTCGGAATTCTGCATCAACCTTATTCTTGATGTCACGGCCGACCCGGTTAAGGTTGCCCGTAAATTAGATAAGCATATCCATCTCCCGATTCTGTTAATTGAATTATCCTATCTTCTGTCTCGAACTTATTATTGAATCAAAATTCTCTTTGATTTGATTTCCATCAAATTTAAATCTCTATACTTATTTTGAAATCCATTCTTGTATCGTCGAGAGTGGAAGTGTATTTGTAAATTAACATTAAAAATGTTTTATATATATTGTGTTGTTTGAGTTGTTGATGTTGATTTGGATTTTCGATCGATTCGTATGATCAACGCTATCGATAGAATTTCCAAAACACTTTAACAGAGCAAACTGACACGACCTGTTTTCAAATTTAGTAAATAAAAATAATTTTGAATTATTATATTATATATGAATATAAATTTTTCTGGAATTAAATGTTAATGAATCTGTTGTCCATAACGTTAAAATTTAATTTTCATTTAATGCTTTATAAATCATTGACTATTTCATAATATAAATAAATGAATTTATAAAATTTAGTTATAATTTGATTTGGAAATTTGAAGTGAATATAAATTGAAATTTGAGAATTTAATTTCCGATAATTTCGAGTTATAGTTTTAAAGTTTAAAATGTAATTATTTAAATATTTTCGAATAGGAATGGTTTTCAAAAATTTTAAATAATTAAGTCAGTGCTCTTCTCTTTGTCGCTAGAAAATAATTTTGGTGATGACGGCCGCATCATCGACATTTATTTTCGAGTTTCGAAGTGGAGAGACCAATTCGTAGCTTTGCTACAGTTTTGTTTGGAAATTAAATCGATTTAAATTTCTTAAGTATGATTTGATTCATATATATATAGGTATATTAATTTAAATTTAATTTGATTTTATATATATAGTACATAATAATTATCTCTAAATTGTTTGAAGTTAATCGAAAATTTAAATTATTAAAATTTGGGTAAAAGATGATTTCGATTATAAATGAAATCAAAATTTGAATTAATATTTAAATTTGAGAGAATTGAATTAGAAATTTACTTGTTTAATACTCGATTGCATTCAATATAACTTACCTAAATTGCTCAATGGGTTAACTATGTAATTGGATAGTATACAATATAAAATGCCTTATAAATAAAATTTGAGTGCGTATAATAAATGTTATACACTTAATAATTTTTTGATAAAATGTTTCTAGAGATAAAAGAGTAATAAGTTAACTGAATAATAGATACGATTAATTAAATAAAACTTTTGTTTTGAAAGTTAATAAATTGAAATTAAATCAACTTAATGAGACATCTTGAATTAATTGAATTTAAACTGAATTTCATTTGAAAGAAACCTGTTGTACCTAACGTTAATGAATGTGAAATCAAATCAATTTAATGAAAATATTGAATTTAAAAACAAATTGTTTAATATAAATTTATTTAAATTGAAATTTATATGGTTTAAATTAATTGAAGATTATGTAATTCAAATCTATTTTCTTTTGATGGTTTCTATTCTCCTACTTCCTTCCTTTTCGAGGATGAAAAGTTTTGAGTGGGGAGAATGTAACGACCCATAAATTTAACCGGTTTTAATAACGTTATTAATTGAAATTTTATGAAATTTTAAACGATAAAATTTGAAATATAAATTTGATATTTGGAATGCGTCTAGTTAAACATAGCAACTGGTAAATTTTCGTCCGAAAATACGAAAGTTTATTTCGTGCGCAAATTTACTTCAATTTAATCAATCAAAAAACGATGAAAATAAAACATTTTCGAAACCAAAATATTTTTACATAGAAAAATTCTAAAACATCTTCTGAGCAAGATGTCAGTTTGTCGTTTTTCCAAATTCGGACACCTTTGGCTCCGTCGATCTTATTTTTCTACGTTTTTCATGCATTTTCCGCTATTATAAAATTCAAATTTTTATAATTCAATCGTACCACTGACATCTGTATATCGTTTTGATCGTCTCGTCGCGCTGATCTCCATAGTAAATTCATTGATGCGTTTTGGTATTCGATGCGCGACGAAATCGATGAAACGATTTGCCACATTAGTTCTGTATTCGACGCTTTGGTATACTTTGCCTTTTTAATCGCCAACCATATACTTCAAATAGCCATTTGCAGTTATGATTTGTGCATTACAACTAACAACAGCTGTAATCCCATCACTTAAATTTATTAATTACCGGTTCACCACTTTGGATCTCTTCGTTTCTTTACCGTTCTCGAGTATTAACGTGTAAAGTAATAACCTGCATTTATTCACTGCAAGCTGGTACTTATCTTTTCATATTTACTTTGAATCAGTTCACTCCTCTCTGCAGCCAAACCTACCTCACCTCATCTTCCACTTTTCTTTTTCCAGAAGCACATATTTCTTCCATCTCCCACGCTTCATTTTCCAGAGCACACAATTCTCTAGCTTATACCTCAACCTGACAACACTCATCTCACAAAAAATAATACATGACATGTATATATAAGAAATTCCCCCATCCCACGCCAAACGTGCTCGCCTCTTGCGCAACCTATGCCACAACAACCTCCGCTCCATAGTAGGCCGATCCCGCTTCGCCCACACCATCCTTCCTCCCCATCCTCCTTGCCGAGCCGTGCGCGCAACCCGAGATAAGGCCTCACCTCTCGAAACCCATCCCATTGGCATCAACTGTTCCTCCATCCCTCGCCAACGCAAGCCTTCCATCGACCAACTTCGACCACACCGCCGTGCACGCAAGCATAACTTCGGCAAACTGCAGCCGCACCAAAGCCACAGCCTCCCTCCTCATTCTCGCTTTCATTCGCCTACGTGACAGTCACCGACCCTTAGCCTCCCTGGCCACTGAATCCCTCTACCATACCCGCCTTCCATCCACTCTACAACCTCCGCGAGCACGACCCGCTCCGCCGCATCTCCAACGATCATCACCGGCACCTTCCTTTGCCGAGTAAGCTCCACGGCCACCCATGCTTCTTCATCGCTCGATGGACCATTTTCCCCTCGAGCTCAACCTGGCCACTGACTTCATCAACGTACAGCAGCCCATTCCCCGAGCCTGGCCAAGGCAATCTCATCAAACCGAGCTGCTCCGCCTCTCAATTCCTACTTAAGGTATCATAAATATAGATATGTATATATTATATAGTATATTAGATTTTTTATGTATTATGCTTATATGTAAATTTAATACTCAGCAAAATAAATATGTATATATTTATATATGTAGAGCTATATGTTATTTTAAGTATGTGAAAAAAAGAGAGTCTGTTTTACTGTAAGGAGGAGAGATATATGTTGGGTATATATTAGTATAATAGTACGGTACTATATATTTTGGGTTACAGTATATAATATGACACGGGTTGTTGTATATATAGATGTAGTTTATTTTTATAAGATCGGCTTTAGCTAGTTTATATATATTTTATTAAGTGAGTTACATTTGTAAGTTGGGTTGGTTTAAAATAAAATAAAATAAAATATTTTTTTATATATATATAATATTGAAATGGGTAATATATTTGTTTTATTAATCATTGGTGCAAAATTTAAGGCGTGAGTTATAATTGATTTTAACATATATAGATTTGATTTTTCAAATGTATGCATTTTTTAAAGTTATATTGATTTTCAAATATATGTGTTATTTTAAAATACGTGTTTTGATTTAAACCTTGTTTTAAAAGAAGTAATATAATAATATATACTGTACTCCTCATTTCAATTATATCAAGACGATTCTGATTTGTTCATCGATCCTTATTTATCAGCGGCGTCCGTCCAATTTCTTGCCAATCTTGCCTTGATTTGTGATTTGTCGTTTGGGTCTTTCGATTGTCTAGTTTAGGATTCAAATCATAGCTTGTTATGTTGTCTATATCTTTAGCCTCGAAAGGTGAGCAATCACTCATGAATTATATTCTTATATTTATTAAATTTGATTTCAATTGAAATGACAATTGAAATATGCTATTGCAAGTTATTTACACTGTTAAATATATGTTATTACCTGTATCAGTTCACCTGTGAAATATGACACCATTATCTGTTATGTATGCAAAATAATCTAGTTTGGTTGATAATTTGATTGATTGTGCGATGTTGACATTGAACGTTAAGCAGTAATGTTGTAAGTGATAAATAACTTGAAATTGAAATTGTCGTTGGATAGTTAGGTTTGATATATAGGTTAAGTTTGATTTGGTGACATTTGCATAATATGACCCCTTAAATATTTAAATGAATCGACACGTAGAAATATGGTAAATCGCACTTTGAACTATTTAAACGTATGTTGTGTAAACCGATTTAGTTGAAATTGAATAATGAATGACAAGTAAAGAACCGTATAAATAATATTGTAATAATCTTTAATCTACATGAAATGATAGTGTAGATTCTAGAAACAATTATATTAATTTGCACAAATAACAATGTGAATTAATACGATTATTTCGGAATTATTTGAATTGATTATTGGATTGTTATTAATTGTTGCTATTGCTTGTTTATTTACTTTGACACCATCCTAGTTATCACACTGCAAGTTCCCTTTGTTATGTCTTGATTTTTTTGAATTGAATGGGAATTGGGTTGAAATGATAAATACCCAAATGAACTTGACTTGGGATAGAGAATTAAATAAAAATCCGATTGGTCAATAATTTGATTTAAAAATAAAATAATGATTTTATTCGAATAAAGAATAAGTTTTGAAATAAGGTTTGATTTTGAATCTTTATGAAAGGAAAATGTAAATACTGAAATCTAAAACAAATACTAACGTAGTAATTGATGAAAGAACGTTATTTGAAATTTAGTTATTTAATAATTAAATTTGAAATTATTAGTAAATAATTTGTAATTAGTAATAATTGAGTTTTGAAATTATTAAGTTTGAAATAATTTAATAATTAAATTTGAAATTATAATAAAGTTTGGAATTATAATTAAGTTTGAAATTATTAAGTTGAATTTATAATTAAGTTGAAATGATTTGATAATTAAGTTTGAATTCATAATTAAGTGGAAATGATTTAATAATTATGTTTAAATTTATAACCAAGTTTGTAATTTTAAATTTTGAAATTATTAATAATTAAGATTGAAATTATTTAATAATTGAATAAGATTTAATTATTTGATAATTGAATAAAAATTTAATTCTTTGATAAGAGAAATTGAACTTTTGAATAAGTGGATTTGAACTTCGTTAATAAATGAAATTGAGTTTCTTTATTTATTAATTAAGCTTTGGAAAATTTAAGTAAGTTAATAAGTGAAATTAAACTTCTTGAATATATGAAAGTTAGTTCTTTATTAATTAAGTTTGAAATTTGTAACGAAGTCAATAAATGAATGAAAATTTGAATTTCTTTAACAAGAAATAAAATGTGATTTATCGAAATGAATGGGATTTATTGAAATTAACGTAAGACTTGTAATTTAAAGAATTGATATGACGAATTTAATTTATTTCAATTTGAAGTTTGATATAATGAAGTTGAACGTAAGTAATTGATTTAAATGAATTGAAATTTAAATAGAAGTTGTTTTGAAGGATAAATTTACTTAGCGAATATTGAATGAAATCGATATATGAATTTAAATTGATTGGAATGTTAAATTAAATTAATTTAAATAATTAGGGAATGAAATTTATATTCGAACTTGAATCAATATTTGAAATGCTTAAATAAAAATTGAAATTGAATTATAAGTGTTCTGAAATGGAAATTTGGAAGTTATGAAATGTAAAATTTTGGGAAATTGATTTTGATAGACAAATGGAATATTGGTTTACGAATTGAAAATGAAATTGAATTTGATTTGGTTTGAAATTTATTAAACGACCAATCGGTTTAATAATTACGAAAGTTATTAAAGAAACCGGAATTGGTTATGTAAATACTCTCTGTCTAAACCGAAAACCACTTTAATAACTATACGCGGAGTGTGATCCAGAATGAAGTGGTTGGAATGATGTACGTGATGACTGAAGAAAGAGAACGATAATGGATAGCCTTGACACTTGTGTCAAATTGGAAATGACTAAAACAGGAGCCGTGCCGGGCCAAATGAGGTTAGCCACCTCGAGCGAACTCACTTCTTCATAACTACTACTCATTACTTGTGATTGATTGGTGCACCCTTGGAATTTCAGGAGTGTTGTTTCGCGGTGTTGCGATCGCTGCGGCGATGCGTTTTCACCAGTCCGAATCAGGCAAACGGTAGTTTCACTACCTTGGGTATTGCCTCATGTGCCTTGTCATACTTGTATCCCTATATACACGACCACTACGAATTTGTTTTGTGTTATATCTATGGAGTTTACGGTGGAGTTTACAGTGCTGTATAGACTGTAACGCTTATATAAAATGTGTTAAGGGGGATAATGGAACGCCTTAACACTATTTTGGTATTTTATATTGCTGATAGACATTATCTATTTAGCGTATATTACTTCATAGTAGATAGTTTAACGGATCCTTAGAGGACGGTTATTCCAACGTCCTTTGAGTTATTGTATTTAAATTGTTATTTCACTTGAGTTGGATTTATTGATATAAGAATATTAATCCTGACTCGAGTGTTTTGTGTTTGCATTACGCTCGGGTCAGACCAAGTGGTTCAGCCTTTGAGACTCACCTTTGGAGTTGGAGCTTGTTTGGAGATCCAGTCATCTATCCTGCTTTCAGTATTCGATGATTCCAGTGATGTATTCTGATTTGTACCTGATGTATCGTGTTACTCTTTTGTTATATCTGGTTGAACACTGATGTATTTTATATATTTATATAGTAGTTTCATAAACTACTATCTCTTTTACTTCCGTTGCATATTATTACTCTGTGTCTGTGATTCTATGATTATTTATTTACTGTATATCTGAGTTTTGCCAAATTTAGATTAACAATTCGGTATTTTGAATTATTCAAGTCCGACGTGTGCGGATGCCAATAGTCCAAAATAGCGGGTCGTTATATGTGCATTAAGAATTTAACTAACCTTATAACTTTTATACCCAGTATATCATTAAAGTTTATACATTATGTAGTAAGTTATGCAAACTTATAATTATATATATATATATATATATAGTTCTCACTGCATCATTTGTACTATATTAGCTTTCCAAAAATCATGAATTGCCAACCATGCTTCTTTCATATTTCATGATTCTGGCTGCCTAAACATGTTCCTAATACGTCAAAAATTGTGCAAATGGTGAAATAACACCATGAATGTCACCTCTAAATATGGAAAATATATTAAAGCCTAGATTTGATAGAGATGGTCAATATAAGGTTTTGTAAAAGTTCATTTTAGATTGTGTAACAAAATATAAAACATATAAATAAACGAATGTTCAAAAACAATTATTCAGAATAAACCTCTAACCTAATTTTAAAATCGTGCAATGCAGCTAGGTCAAAAATGCTGCTTTTTCTTTAAAATGCTATCAAATTATTATTTGATGTTCATTACTTCATGTATAATATTTTTGCACAACTTTTTTCTTATATAATTATATGGATCAAACTTAGAAAAGGATAAATGTCACCTCCAAATGGTTATTTAAATATGAAGTTGATACTTACGAAACAATGAACCACATATTCCTAACAAAATAAATGAATCAAGCAAAATGCAAGATCGTACCAAATAAAAATAGCCAAATGAAAGTCAATTCTTGTGCAAAACTTGAGTATAAAATAAAATTTTCAACCTTTTCTTATAACCGATTTTACCAACCAATAGGAGATTCTGTGTTATCCACATATCTATAAAACCATTTACTTTTGAAAGACAAACGAAGATTACTATATTCATAATTTTGCAAACCGAAAATTCAATCTAAAATTAAAAAAAAAACTACAAATTCAACATCAAACTAACTGAAATGATAAATAATAAAATAGGCCCAACCATTTAATCAAGCTCTATCAAAACAGTAAGCTACATTTTTTCTTTAGTGGTCTTCAAGTTAATTTTCATTAAATCTCTAACATTGAAACCAGTTGGTTAAAAAAATCGCTACAAAATACGAATAAAATCATAAATAATTCTAGACGAATACAAAGTGAAAACCTATTGATGAATTCAATCAAATTCTAGTAAGAACGTTTAAAAAGATTGACTAAAAATAGTTTGAAGTTTTATTTTAATTTGTTCTACTCTTGGAATAGAATTTTTTTTATCATACCATAAATAAAAAACTAGAAAAAAGGGAGAGAAAATATGTTGAGAGAATGAATTGGAAATGAAAGAATTCAAAGATGAATAATGTTTTAGACATAAATAAATAATAAAATAATGAATGAATGATTGTAGTTCATTGAAATAAGAAAACAAAAAGGAAGGCTAGACCTTTATATAATTATATAACATAATAGAATAGATAAATAGGAAGTTCAAGCATTAATGATATCATTATATATTCCGTAGGCATTAATGGTATCATTAATACTTATGATATACAGAAATAGAATTATAAATAAGTTTAGGTTCTCTAACACAATATACAACATTTAAATACAAATGGTTTGTACAACACATTGTTAGAATTGAACTTCTAATAAAATTTTAAAGTTGGCTAGATCAAAATTGTTACATTTTCTTCGAAATACTATAAAAAATTTATTATTTTAATATTATTTCACTTTATGTATAATTTTTTCTATCCAAATTTTTTTCTTATATAATTATATAGGTTGGAATTTGAAAAGGATAAACATTACCTCTAATAGATTATTCAAAATCGGAGTTAGTATCCATGTAGCAAGAACCAATTATTCCCTATAGAATAAATGAACTAATTAAAAACAAAAAATCATACAAAATAATAAAAATCAAATAAAAGTTAATTATTATACAATACTTGAGAATAATACAAAAGTTTCAACTTTACCTGCAATAGATTTTACTAATCAAGAGGAGATTTTGTGTTATTCACATATTTATAAAATTAGTAACTTTCTACATGAAAAATGAAGAGAACTGCATTCATAATAATTTTAAAAACAAAAGAGATGACCTCAAATTAAAATTAGAGCAAACCTACAAATTCAACGTCAAATTAAATGAAGAGATAAATAATAATAAAAAACCAAACCTTTTAATCAAGCTCGACCGACCTGGTAAGCCATTTAATTTTTGGAGGCTTTCGGATTATTTTTCCACAAAGACTATAGCATTGTAAGAAATTGGTAGAAAAATAATCTTTGCAAAATATGAATATAATCGTAAATAATTCTGGATGGGAAAAAAGTGAGAAACAATTGGCGAATTCAATAAAATTCTAGTTAGCTTAGAATATTTAAGTAGATTGACTAAAAATTCTTTGGATATAATTTTTGATTTTTTAGATTGGGAATATAATTATTTTTGAATCATAGCATACGTATGAAATTGGAAAAGATAAAGAAAAAATATTGTGAGAAAGTGAAATGGAAGAGGAAAAATTAGAAGATGATAAATGTTTAAGATATGAATAAAAATTAAATAATAAATGCATGATTGTTGTACATATAAATTGTTAATTCTTTAGGTACTAATTTGATGACAACAACCATATAAATATCACTATTAACGTACCTCCGAGTTGCGAAGTTATTTCAGATATATTGTTGAGAAATTTACAGCGATAAACAAGAAATCAACGAAAGATAATGGATTATATATGAAGTTTAATTAGAGTAATAGAAGAACAAAAATGATTGAAGATGAATGCTGGAAGGATGGAGGTTTTTGAAGTAATAAGTAGCTGGTTGAGTTTAATAATTCCTTCTTAAAGAGCCCATGGGAATTATACTTGCAGATCATAAACCATTGACCTCAATCGAATCAAAAAAAATCCACAAATATTATGTAATTTGAAATCTAAAAATTTGCAACGCTTATTGGTGTTGCTGTTTTGTTTGAAAAATGCCTATATGTCGACATGTGGGTATCCTTATTGTTAGGAAATCAATCCTATGGTTTCTATGATAACAACTATATAATGGAAATCGAATATACATATATATTTATATTTACAGGTAATTGATAAAGTAAAGAGACAAGAATAAGACTCAAAAGAAATATCAAGAGGCTACGAGTCGATAGAATTGGAAGAGGAATGAAACAGGCACAGAAAAACCAACATGCACAAATCCAGACGTCTGGGTGCACTAACAAGACGTCTGATTGATTACTCTGGTTCGAAATTCAAAAAGAATCAGACGTCTGGTTAATGAACTCAGACATCTGAAATGCAACCGTATACAAAAAAATATATGAAGGCCAGATGTCTGAAACATTTTCCAAACGTATGATTTTGAACTCGACTGTGTAAATTCAAAGACCAACTGTCACATTTGAAAAGAAACGTGTGCTCCTCTTCACTACAACTCTTCATCACCATGAGTAGCGACCTTAGAGCACTCACTAACAGATGCAACTATACAAAGGATCTCTCTACCACTATAAATAGAATCGGGAATTCAAGAGAAGATCTAACCTTACTCTCTTACGCTCTTAACTCTTATACTATTTATATATGATCTCTAGCAATCAAATACATGTATTTAACACTTCCATATATTCAGAACTCCTCATTCAATATTCTATATATATATATATATATATATATATATTGGAAGCATTTGTACTTAAGAGTCAACATCCGTGTTATAGAACACATTCTTGACAAAGAAACTCTGCTATTGTAAACCTGTTCCTCCAGGTCAAGTGAGGGTTAGTTGGAAGGAAATTACGAAGAGGAGCTTGGGGACTGGATGTAGGACGGAAGGTCCGAATCAATATAAAATCCTAGTGTGATTATTTTCATTTACTTTGATATTATCATCTATCAAGTTACAATAGATATATCATATATTTAGTTGCTTATACTTGCATATATATTCTACACGATCCACTCACATAGAAATTCAATTGGTATCAGAGCAAGGTTTTGATCAAAGAACAGTAACACGTTTTTGAATCACTTTAATATGGCAAGTTCTTTGAAGAAAGACTGTAACGACCCAGAAATTTGAATAATTTAATTTGAAAGTATTTAATTAATTTTAAATATTTGAGAGATGAATTGGATTGAATTTTCAATATAGCTTTGCAATTGGCAATTTAAACTATGGAATTTAATCGATTTCAAGTGAATAAAAATTTGAGTCTTCAATTTTAAGCCGATTAAAAATATTTCAAAAGCTTGTAAAATTCCTATTGATAATACTAAAGATAATCAAAGCTTCAGAATCGAATTCGGAAGTGATTCGTTCAGTTTTGAATTTATATCGTTCAAATTGAATTTGAAAATAGTCGTCCGAGGCACAGTCTCGGAATTCGACGAAACCAGTTCCATTGAGTCCGGAATATCGAATTATTGTCGGGTTTCAAATTTCGTATTTTTCTGAGGTGTTAGGTGAGCACACGGTGAGAAAACGCATGGGAACTTGAATCAAATTCAATTTGAATTTAAATATTTAAATTGTACATCAGCCGTTCTTCTTTCAATTCATATCACTGTTCCTTGCCCTATTCAATCACGCTCAAGTCTCCTCTATCTCCCTCCTTCTCTGTTAAGAGGTACGAAAGAAAAAAATTACGGGAGATAAAACATATTGGCAACGATTTCTGTCCAATCGAAATTTCCTTTTCGTTTTATTTATTCCCCAATCCCTCGCGAACGAAACCATTTTTCGTTCGAGAAAAAAAAAATATACAAATTTATGGCGAAATCAATAGAGGCCGAGATAGATTTCAGATACTCCATCCCTCAACTTAATTCGATTGCTTCTATTTCTATTCTCCCCAATTTTAAACGAAACAAAATTCCCCCCCCCCTTCCAGTTTCGATTCCCAAGCTGAAGATTGAGTCGTAAATTCACAGCAAGGCGGCGGCGGGGATGGGTTCACGTTGTCGAAAATCTCGTGCGCGATAGGAGCTTAACAGGACGATCGATTGGGGGGTCGTGATTGAAGTGGGTTGACCGATGGATGAAGTTCGAGCGCAGACGGTATATACGATCGATGATCGCGAGGCTCAAATTGAAGCCGACGTTCAGCGGCTAGGGCACTCGCGAGTGCAGGCGATGTTAGGAGGGTATGCTGTCGCGATGGCGGCATGGCAGAGCGGCAGTGAGGAGTTGGGGTCGTCTCGCGATTTCGAGTTCATGTATGTTTCAGGTAATCGAAACCATTAAAGCATTTAAAATCAATTTTAAGATGGTGTAGATTTTTAATTTAATGTGTCGGTTATTATTATTATTATTATTTTACAGTAAAGGAATTTTTTTTTCAGATCTGTTCTTTTTTTTTTTACAAAAAAAAAAAAAAATACATGTATATAGGGCTGGAAAAAAAAAAGTTTGATTTATTTGAATTTGATGTTTATTTAGGGCTTAAATTTATAAAAGGATGCATACCAATTTTAGAAGGGTCAGTATATATTTATGTAAACAGTAAAAGTATGTGTCTTTGAAAATTTATGTGAAGTAGATTTTTATGAAGCCTATATAGATTAATTATTTGATTAAAAGAAATTTAGTTCTAAATAAATTTTAGTTAGATAAATTGAATTATAGAGTAAGTTAATTAAAACATTTATTCTGAACTAAATTTTTGAATGGATTAAAATTTTAAAATGACAAATTGAATAATTCGATTATTTCAAATATTAATTAATTCGTATAATATTTATACAAGGTCTCTAAATGGAGAAAAACAATCAGGATATTCTGGATATTCTGGAGTTGCTGGAGGCAAGCTGGATGGCATGGCGTATTACTAGTTTATATAGTATTTCTTTTTCCGCTGCATTGTTTGTTGTTGTATGTTGTTGTACACTCTGATGTGACGATATGATGTAATAAAATGTGATGTAATGTAATAACTGATATAGTTCTTTTTTTAAAGATTATTCATTTATTATTATATGTTGTTCCGCTGCGAATTGTGAGATTCTGTTGTTGTTCCTTTCTGTCCCGTTCTATTTAAAAAAAAAATTCTTCTATCTTCTATTATCAAATTTTCTATTTTTCTATCTTCCTCTCTCTCTATTTTCTGTTATCTTCTTCTACTTCTCTCTTTTTCTTTTCTTAAAATTTTTGTTAAAACCCATAACATTCCGTGTTTCCGGCCTTCGATTTCTCGGCAGTCGATAAAGTGAGTATCGATGTTGAATTTTCGAAAGTCGAAAATTTGCGGGACGTTACATTTGGTATCAGAGCATATGGTTAAGCGACAACCATGGCTCTGTTGGGTGTTACTCATTAGAGATAGAGTCAGTAGTACTCTAGAATGAGTTTGAGGGTAATAATAGATATGAGCGCGTATTTGTTAGTGAATATAAAATTTGTTTTATATTGTGATGATTGGTTTATTGAGCGGCATATGAACCTTCGTCAGCGCAGTCTGTACAACTATGCCGAAGGGGTTTCTAAACACTTGAATAGAACAATTCGACACAATATTGTTTTAAAAGTTGGGTAAATGAAATAATTTTACCCAAAACTATTTTTGTATATAAAAGAAGTTATTTTCTATTAAATATTATAGTATATGGATGTTTGGATGTTAGGAATTGATAATATTAAAATTATCATTGAAATTGAATAAGAATTGAAATCATAACTCCAAAGTTAAGAAATAAAATCCATATATATAAATAGAATTTGTGGATATAAATTGTTACTGAATTTATAAATGAAAATGGAATTCCAAGAAGATAATTAAAATTCATTAATGGAATGGAATTAGTAATATGAATGTATAAGTGAAATTTATAAATCGAAATGTAAATAAGTTGATAACTTATAAAATATTTGAAATTGATTGGAATGAGATTCCAAATTGAAATGAAAATTTTGTGAAATAAATAGATTGGAACTTGAATTTGTAAGCAAATGAAACTGAAATTGAAATTGATTTGTGAAGTATTAAACTAAAATTAGTAAGTGAAGCTAATTGAATATTGACCAAATGAATAAGGATGGAACGAATTAAATTCAATGATAAAGAAAGAAAGGTAAATTGAATTCGAATTGGAAATCCAGTTTGATATGAGTGGTTATAAACCAAAATAGAATTAGTGAAAATAAAATTGTAAATGTGATGTATAATTTGAAATAAAGTTCCAGAAAAATATTTGAAGTAAAATTCAATAATGGGATGAGATTTGGTTTAAATAACATTGAATAGAAAATCCAAACTTGGAAAAAAAATAAATAAAAATAAAGTAGATTGAATTCAAGTAAATTAACTTGATAATTTATTAATTCGTGAAATAAACGAATTGAAGGTTGAATTAGTTAAATATGAGCTGTGAGCTAGGTTTAAAAATGGTTTGAATTTGTATATAAATTCAAGTAAGTAAAAGAAATAAATTGAAATTCCTTTGTTATTAATTAAGTAAATTCAAGATGAATTGAATATGGGAATTAAAATAAATTGAGTAGTATCAATTTAAATTAGTTGTAAACTAGAATGGATACGAATTCGTTTCACTTAAAAATGAATTGAATGAGTTGTTAATCACTAGAATTTAATATAAATTGAATGTGAATTTGATGAAAGCAATTTAATTTATATTAAAACTATATAGATTGCTAATGGAATTTATCTTGAATGTATTGTCCAAGTATTTGCTATTGAAAATAGATGAGAATTGAAACTGAATATTGAAAACAAATTTGAATTGATGAAATTGGATATCATTATTCAGCAGGTTATGCAGGTATATAAATGTTATTGGAGTTTTTATTTCAAAGATAAATTTGTTTATTCGACAAAAGGTACGTATTTCAATTTTAATATGGGATTTGATGACTTTCTCCTCTAGCTTCTTGGCTTTTTCTTTTTCTTTTTGATTCTGAGGGGCCGTAGAGCCATTTTGTAGTCGTACCGAGCTAGCCGCGCAAAGGAGACGCTGGCGAAATTTTTCGAAAATTTAGGGTGTTAGAAAATTTTTGAGAAAAAATTTGAAAATTTGAATTTAAATTTGAATCGTTAAGTAAACAATGTGGTTTGAAACCTATAAGTGAAAGTGAAAAACTAGTTGGAATGAGAATGAATCCCTAACGAAAAGATTTAGGCTAGCTAGTTAATGAAACTATTTAGATTATGGAAAATAGTAGACGAGTTAAGGAACATCTCTTCCTAACTTGCAATTTCGAGGACGAAATTCTTTTAAGGAGGGAAGATTGTAACGACCCAGAAATTTGAATAATTTAATTTGAAAGTATTTAATTAATTTTAAATATTTGAGAGATGAATTGGATTGAATTTTCAATATAGCTTTGCAATTGGCAATTTAAACTATGGAATTTAATCGATTTCAAGTGAATAAAAATTTGATTCTTCAATTTTAAGCCGATTAAAAATATTTCAAAAGCTTGTAAAATTCCTATTGATAATACTAAAGATAATCAAAGCTTCAGAATCGAATTCGGAAGTGATTCGTTCAGTTTTGAATTTATATCGTTCAAATTGAATTTGAAAATAGCCGTCCGAGGCACAGTCTCGGAATTCGACGAAACCAGTTCCATTGAGTCCGGAATATCGAATTATTGTCGGGTTTCAAATTTCGTATTTTTCTGAGGTGTTAGGTGAGCACACGGTGAGAAAACGCATGGGAACTTGAATCAAATTCAATTTGAATTTAAATATTTAAATTGTACATCAGCCGTTCTTCTTTCAATTCATATCACTGTTCCTTGCCCTATTCAATCACGCTCAAGTCTCCTCTATCTCCCTCCTTCTCTTTTAAGAGGTACGAAAGAAAAAAATTACGGGAGATAAAACATAATGGCAACGATTTCTGTCCAATCGAAATTTCCTTTTCGTTTTATTTATTCCCCAATCCCTCGCGAACGAAACCATTTTTCGTTCGAGAAAAAAAAAAAAATATACAAATTTATGGCGAAATCAATAGAGGCCGAGATAGATTTCAGATACTCCATCCCTCAACTTAATTCGATTGCTTCTATTTCTATTCTCCCCAATTTTAAACGAAACAAAATTTCCCCCCCTTCCAGTTTCGATTCCCAAGCTGAAGATTGAGTCGTAAATTCACAGCAAGGCGGCGGCGGGGATGGGTTCACGTTGTCGAAAATCTCGTGCGCGATAGGAGCTTAACAGGACGATCGATTGGGGGGTCGTGATTGAAGTGGGTTGACCGATGGATGAAGTTCGAGCGCAGACGGTATATACGATCGATGATCGCGAGGCTCAAATTGAAGCCGGCGTTCAGCGGCTAGGGCACTCGCGAGTGCAGGCGATGTTAGGAGGGTATGCTGTCGCGATGGCGGCATGGCAGAGCGGCAGTGAGGAGTTGGGGTCGTCTCGCGATTTCGAGTTCATGTATGTTTCAGGTAATCGAAACCATTAAAGCATTTAAAATCAATTTTAAGATGGTGTAGATTTTTAATTTAATGTGTCGGTTATTATTATTATTATTATTATTTTACAGTAAAGGAATTTTTTTTTCAGATCTGTTCTTTTTTTTTATAAAAAAAAAAATACATGTATATAGGGCTGGAAAAAAAAAAGTTTGATTTATTTGAATTTGATGTTTATTTAGGGCTTAAATTTATAAAAGGATGCATACCAATTTTAGAAGGGTCAGTATATATTTATGTAAACAGTAAAAGTATGTGTCTTTGAAAATTTATGTGAAGTAGATTTTTATGAAGCCTATATAGATTAATTATTTGATTAAAAGAAATTTAGTTCTAAATAAATTTTAGTTAGATAAATTGAATTATAGAGTAAGTTAATTAAAACATTTATTCTGAACTAAATTTTTGAATGGATTAAAATTTTAAAATGACAAATTGAATAATTCGATTATTTCAAATATTAATTAATTCGTATAATATTTATACAAGGTCTCTAAATGGAGAAAAACAATCAGGATATTCTGGATATTCTGGAGTTGCTGGAGGCAAGCTGGATGGCATGGCGTATTACTAGTTTATATAGTATTTCTTTTTCCGCTGCATTGTTTGTTGTTTTATGTTGTTGTACACTCTGATGTGACGATATGATGTAATAAAATGTGATGTAATGTAATAACTGATATAGTTCTTTGTTTAAAGATTATTCATTTATTATTATATGTTGTTCCGCTGCGAATTGTGAGATTCTGTTGTTGTTCCTTTCTGTCCCGTTCTATTTAAAAAAAAAATTCTTCTATCTTCTATTATCAAATTTTCTATTTTTCTATCTTCCTCTCTCTCTATTTTCTGTTATCTTCTTCTACTTCTCTCTTTTTCTTTTCTTAAATTTTTTGTTAAAACCCATAACATTCCGTGTTTCCGGCCTTCGATTTCTCGGCAGTCGATAAAGTGAGTATCGATGTTGAATTTTCGAAAGTCGAAAATTTGCGGGACGTTACAAAGACAATCCACAGCACGACCCCCACTTTTTAATGGATCTAACTATGCATATTGGTCAACACGTATGAGAATTTTTATGGAAGCTAATGGTCTAGAAATTTGGTCAGCCACACAAGGTAAATATGAAGCACCTACTACTGCTATGAACACATGAGCTGATGCACAAAAGACCTTAGCTTCAAACAATGCTAAAGCTATGATGTTTTATTTTTCTCTCAAGACAAAAATGAATTTTCACGTTCATGTTATGCATTACTGCATTTGTCATTTGGCGTACCTTACAAATTACACACGAAAGTACAACAAAGATCAAACAAACTAAGATTTCAATTTTGAAAAATCAATTTTCATCATTCAAAATGAAGAAAAATAAAACTATTGTTGACATGTATTCTAAATTTCAAACAATCCAACATGATCTTATGGCATGAGGAGCCAAATTTACCGATTTTGATTTAGTTTCTTGAATACTCAACTCTTTAACATCAGATTGGGAAAGGAAGGTATTAGCTATTGAAGAAGCTAATGATCTCTCCACTCTCAAAGTTATAGAGTTGATAGGAAATATAACGTCCTATGAAGCTAATTTGCAGGCATGAAAAGAACTAAATTCAGAGAAAAAGAACGTAGCATTCCCAGCAACAAAGAATGATGACTCTGATTTAGATGAAAAAGAAATAGTCTTCATTGCCAAGAATTATAAAAGATTCAAGAAATATAGAAAGATGACCAAATTCCAAAAAGAAGGGAAGACCAACACAACAAACCTATCTCAAATCAAGTGTTATGAATGTGATCAATACACACATATGAAGAAGGATTGCCCAAAACTCAACAATGATAAAAAGAAGAACAAATTTGAAAAATTCAAAAAGAAAAAGGCTTCCAAAGTAACATGGGATGACTCGGATTCATCATTGTCTCAAAGTGATAGCGATAGTGACGGAGAACAAGCTAATGCATGTTTTGATGGCACAAATCGAAGAGGTATGTCCTGAACTTAGCTATAATGAACTTTTAGAACTTAGCATGGAATTAGGTGATAAATTTAGACAAATTAAAAAATTGAACAAAGAATATTTAGTCAAAATAAATAGATTAGAACTTGAAGTAGGAATGTTAATAGATGAAAAAATTATTCTAGAAGAAGAACTTGAATTATCCCAAGAAAAAAACAAAAATAATTTGATAGGAAGTGAAGTTATTACTATTGATTTGAAAACACTAAAATAGTGAAGGATAATTTGTTAAAAGAAAATGCTGACTTTAAAAATTGTATTGAACTATTGAAAATTTAAAATATAAAATTAAAAGACAAAATTAGATAAAATTACAAATAATGTGTCAAAATTTAATAAAGGAAAACAAGATTTGGAAAATCTTATCAAAACTTCAAAACCATCAGGCAATAGAAATGGAATAGGATTAAAAAATTCATTTAAATAAAAAGGAAATGATGCTAAAAATACTAGTTATATAAAAACTAAAAATTTGCATAAGTCTAAATTAAATTTCAAAACTATGAAGATTTGGATTCCTAACAGAAATAATAATTTAATTAGACAAAAGTTTATTAATAATTACTTAGAGAATGTACTTTATAATTAAAATTATATTTATGAAGGTACCAAACCATCTTGGGTGTGGCTACCTCTTCTAACAATTAGGAGCCTAACAAAATATATGGGTACCAATTAAAACATCTTTTATTTTGCAGGTACCCAAAATAAAAAATAATAAGAAATGGATACTAGATAGCGGTTGCTCCAAGCATATGACCGGAAATTCAAAAATGTTATCAAATATAACATAAGTTGATGGTGGAACGGTAACCTTTGGAGATAATTCAATAGGATGTGTCGTGGGCAATGGAGAATTCATCAATTCTGGTATATCTAACTCTCTATTATTACAAATGTTTTTTTAGTAGAAAATCTAAAACACAACTTACTAACTATTAGTCAATTATGTGATAAAGGCTTTCAAATAAATTTTGAAAAGGATAGATGTAATATTTTAGATAATAACAAACAATTTATTTTTGAAGGTTTTAGAAATAAAAATATTTATGTATTAAACATGAATATAAATAAAAATAAAAATTTATGTTTAACCGCTAAACATGATGATCCATGGTTATGGCATAAACGATTTTGTCATATCAATTTTAAGAATATTAATAAATTGGAAAAATATGAACTAGTTAGAAGTTTACCTAAATAAATTACAAAGTAGAAAATTTATGTGACGATTGTCAAATTGGAAAACTAAAGAAAAGCTCTTTTAAATCTAAAAATAATATTTCTACAAAAAAACCATTAGAAATATTACATTTAGATATATTTGGACCAACACAAATACGATTTATAAATCACAACAAATATGTTTTCGTCATAGTTGATGATTTCTCAAGATATACATGGACTTTGTTTTTAAAACATAAAAGTGACACTTTTGGTATGTTTAAGCTATTTGCTAAAAGGATTAAAACACAAATGAACTTAAAAATTAAAAATATACGAAGTGATCACAGAGGAGAATTCGAAAACGATCTTTTTACTAATTTTTGTAATAAGAAATGAATAACACATAATTTTTTCTTTTCTCGCACACCTCAACAGAATGGTGTTGTGGAAAGAAAAAATCGTACATTACAAGAATGTATACGAACATTACTAAATAGTAGCGGTCTACCAAAACACTTTTGGGCTGAAGCTATTGTCACGGCTTGTTATGTATTAAATCGAGTAACCATACGTCCTATGGCAAAACAAACTTGTTTCGAAATATTTTTTGGTAAAAAAACCTAAAGTATCATACTTTAAAACTTTCGGTTCAAAATGTTTTATACTAAATACAAAAGATAACTTAGGAAAATTTGATCCAAAGGCCGATGAAGATGTTTTTATTGGATATTCGGATCGTAGCAAAGCATATAGATCTTTAATAAACGAAATAACACTATTGAAGAAAGTTTACATGTTTCTTTCGACGAAAAGCTTTTTAACCGTAATACTAATGATGAAGAAGAAATTATCCCACTAACAAATTCAACAAATTCCATTAGTAATGAAACAAATATGCAAAATAACATGTTGATATCATCTCCTAGGATTATTAAGAATCATCCAAAAGATAATATCATTGGAGATCTTAATTCTAGAGTAACTAGAAATCAACTCAATCAAATTAGCCATATAGCATTCATGTCAAATTTTGAACCAAAAAATTATAAAGAAGCTTCAAATGACAATTTTTGGATAATAGCTATGCAATAAAAATTAAATCAATTTGAACGTTATAACGTGTGGGAATTAGTACGAAGACCTGAAGATCAATCGGTTGTAGGAACAAAATGGGTATTTAAAAACAAAGCAGATGAGAATGGAAACATTGTTAGAATTAAAGCACGTTTAGTTGCTCAAGGATATAATCAAGAAGAAGGTATCGATTACGATGAAACCTTTGCTCCAGTAGCAATATTAGAGGCCATTCGTACATTACAAGCCTTTGCAACTTATAACAATTTTAAACTATTTCAAATGGATGTCAAAAGTGCCTTTTAAAATGGTTTTATCAAAGAAAATTTATATATAGAATAACCCCCATTATTTGTTCACGAAAAATGTCCCGATCATGTTTTTAAGTTACAAAAAGCATTATATGGATTAAAAAAGCTCCACGAGCATGGTATGAACGTATTAAAAATCATTTAATTTCATCGGGTTTTCAAATAGGCAAAACAGATACAACTTTATTTGTCAAAAGAGAAAATAATGATATTTTAGTTGTTCAAATCTATGTTGATAATATCATTTTTGGTTCAACTAACGAAAATATATGTAACCAATTTTCAAATATTATGAAAAATGAATTTGAAATGTCACACATGGGAGAATTAAATTTCTTCTTAGGATTACAAATAAAACAGCTTGAAAATGGAATTTTTATTCACCAAGAAAAATATTGTAACGATTTATTACGTCGCTTTGAAATGGATAAAACCTCAAGCAAACCAACACCAATGAGTACCACTGTTCACTTAGAAAAAGATGAAAACGGAAAGATTTTGACGAAAAGTTATATTGTAGCATGATTGGTTCTTTACTTTATTTAACGGCTAGACGACTTGATATTATTGTGAGTGTATGTCTTTGTGCTCGATTTCAAGCAAAACCAAAAGAATCTCATCTAAAAGCTGTTAAGCGTATTTTACGTTATCTATCTAGTACTAGAGATTATGGTTTGTTTTACCCTAAAGGATCATCGTTTGAACTTGTTTCATATAGCGACGCGGATTTCGATTGATGTAGAACAGATCGTAAGAGTACTAGTGGAACTTGTCACTTTATCAGTCAGCCTTTAGTTTCATGGTTTAACAAAAAGCAAAATTGTGTTTCTTTATCTACTTGCGAAGCCGAATACATCTCTGCAGCTCTAGCATGTGCACAAGTGATATACATGCAACAAACACTAACGGATTTTGGTAAAATTATCAATAAATCTCCAATATATTGTGATAACACAAGTGCTATAAATTTATCAAAAAACCATGTTAATCACTCACGAACCAAGCATATAGATATACGACATCATTTTCTACGAGACAATGTTGAAAAAGGAACTATTTCATTAGAATACGTAAATACCGAAAATCAAGTAGCCGACATCTTTATAAAACCATTAAATGAACAAACTTTCATTAGGCTCCGACGAATTTTAGGTATTTTCTCACTTCATGACCTTCTTTCTCAAAAATTAACACTTCGTTTAAGGCTAAGTTCAGTCATCTACTTTATTACCACAAATTATACTTATTAATTTCTGAACCTTTAAATTTTTAGACAGTTAGTTTGTCTATAAATAATATTTTCATCTTATATATATACATAGTCACACAAAAACAATATACAAACAATTTATATTTTTTAAATTAAAAAAATAAAAAATAAATATGCCATGTCTTCTGGGGACTCTTATATATCCATCTCCATTTCAACACCATCGACGGACAGCTCGGTTGACACGCCACAACGGCTTCCTACACCCACACCAAAGCAGGAGCCAACGAATAGGTGGTCCTCGTATCGTACGGGTTTTACTCCCGACAACAAGAAAACCAAAAGATCTCTGTTTGTCTCTCCTAACACTAAGGAGAAAATTGATGAAATTCATCATTATTAGAAACAACAAATAGATCTTCAACGAGAACAATATTTCGAACAAAAAGTTACGGCACGTCGCCTAAGCTTTTTGGAGCAAGTAGCGATGAAGTTTTGTTCATCACGGAAGATAGATATCCATGAACCACTACCAAAATCATGTAGTTCTTTGGATCCCTCCCCTTCATATCATACTCCTTCGGACCCTTTACCAAGATGATATTTTGGCTCTCCAAGAACCCATGAACGTGGAAATATATGGTCTCCACTTGAACCATGGATGGATGACAAGTCAGGAAATAACAAAACTCCATCACCTTCTAAATAATTTTTATTTGTTATTATATGTATCTATGCTTACTTTATTTCAAAATAAAAAATTACTTGTTATAAAAGCTCGAGAAATAAGCAAAAACCATCAATTTTATGCTATTTTTAGCCACACTTCTTATTTCAGACGTCTGAGTATGGCCTTCAGACGTCTGACACAATGATATACGTCTAAAAATAAAGCACTGTGCATATGTCAAACGTCTGATATACCCCCCAGAAGTCTGAAATTTTGCTCTGTCGTCTCCAAATAAATATCAGAGCATTTTAGACGTCTGAAATAAGATCCAGACATCTGACTTATTTCTCTACCTCGAAATATTTTCAAGAATCAACCAAACCAGACATCTTTTTCTCGTACCCAGAAGTCTGACAAAACTCTCTGCCTCATCAAATCTTACAAATTCGATCAAGTCAGACGTCTACATCAAAAACCAGACGTCTGAGTTTTTCTACTGTACTTAATTTAGGGCAAACTAGACATCTGATTTCCAATCCAGATGTCTAAAATCCAATCGACTCTAAAAATTTACCCAGATAACGTCATTTTTTTCATTTTCATCTCAGAATTTTCATCTGACATTTCACCATTAGCGATTTTTTTCCAACTATTCATCTTTTTACGCAAAGATCGAATCATAGTGCCTCTTAGAACAAAAAATCCAAAAATATCAGAACGAAAACATGATCAACCTACCTCATCTTCAAATCCTCAGATGTGCTCCGATGATCAAATCGAAAGGTGGATGAACAGAGCGCCACATTCCATCAAAAGGTATGAAGATATTCAAAAGAAAAACTCCACATAGGTCTATTCTATAATCTCCTTAAGTTCCCTATGTGTGATTTAGATGAACTATGTGAAAATGTCAGCTTAGAAACCCTAATTTCTTTTACTTCTAATGATGTCCAAATAGACGAATTAGCCAATTTTTAATTCTATGCAAATCTTGACAGTACTTCAGTGTGGAACGCTGAAAATGAGGATAACCGACTCTGGTCTAGCGTGTATGGAAACATGATTAGATTAACTCCAGGCATAATAGGTCGAACCCTTGGATGCTCTGACACAGGGGAAGATTTATACAACATTCCGGACATGTGCTTCAAGCCACAAAACAATATAACTCATCAAATTTGGGAAGATGATATGCCAAAATTTGCTTTCAAATTTCTACGTCCAAAAGCTCGACTCCTAACTCGAATGATAATTAATACAATCGTTCCACGAATGGGAAGTCACGAGCAAATCACTGAATTAGAGCACAAATCCCTATATGCTCTATTTAGTGGAACAAGAGTAAATTGGGCCAAATTCATCTTCAATGAACTAAAGCATTTTTGGACTCAATCAAGGCCGTCAATTATTTATCCAACTTATATTATGAGACTTCTTTGTGCACATAACATTCCATCCTACATATCGACATTCGAAAAAATCTCGCCTAAATATGCTTCCACCAAATTCTTCTCCCTCATGCACCTACTTGAAATCCCTCTAGAATTCATATCCTTCGAATATTGGACGCACAATCGTCAATCTAGAAGAGTTAAGCCTCCTCCTCAACCACACATTGATCCACCCCAAGAGAAGGAACAACATCGAGAAGCCACTCCTCCTCCTCCCGCACCATTTGATTATCCGGGACAAGATGAAATTATGGAGACTCGAATGGATACAAATCCAAATGAAAGTGTTCAAGATCTCACTCTTCAAAACCAACAAATTCTATCTCAAAACCAAAAACTTTTGGCTAAGAGAATTGACAGCTTCGAAACATCATTTGCTACACGCCTAGCCACAGTTGAGGAATCCCTTTCCACTATCTTGTCGGTTCTTAAAGAAGTACTACAAGGGTTCACGATCCAACACCGCCTTCTGAAGATTGGCCAACCACAGTACCTTCTCCTCCTGCAAAACATTCCAAACTCTCTGAGGATGAACCTCTCAGGGAAGCATTGACAACTCCTATAAAGACTAGCACTTCTGAAAAAGAAGAATCAAAGGAAGGTGATCAAAATAAAGCTTCTCCAAAGGAACCATAGATTTTGGGAACCATAGATTTCAGGTTTTTTGAATATCAATTTTGTACAAATCTATGTGTAATCTCACTTCAAGTTATTAATGAAATGTTCTTTTTGTTTGACGATTGGCTTCAATTTTATTATTCTTTTTGATAATGCCAAAGGGGGAGAGATATAAATATTATCATAAAACATTAAAAACAAGCGCATATTCATGGGGAGATTTATAATCTATATATAAGTACATTGAATAGTTGTCATCATCAAAAAGGGAGAGGTTGTTAGGAAATAAATTCTATGGTTTCGATGATAACAACTATACAATGGAAATCGAATATGCATATATATATATATATATATATATATATATATTGATATTTACAGGTAATTGATAAAGTAAAGAGACAAGAACAAGACTCAAAAGAAATATCAAGAGGCTATGAGTCGATAGAATTGGAAGAGGAATGACACGGGCACTGAAAAAGCAACATGCACAAATCCAGACGTCTGGGTGCACTAGCCAGATGTCTGATTAATTACTCTAGTTCAAAATTTAGAAAGAATCATATGTCTGGTTAATGAACTCAGCCGTCTGAAATGCAACCGTATACAAAAAATATATGAAGGCCAGACGTCTGAAACATTTTCCAAACGTCTGATTTTGAACTCAACTGTGTAAATTCAAAGACCAACTATCACATTTGAAAAGACACGTTCGCTCCTCTTCACTGCAACCCTTCATCACCATGAAAAACAACCTTAGAGCACTTACTAACAGATGCAACTACACAAAGGATCTCTTTACCACTATAAATAGAATCAGAAATTCAAGAGAAGATCTAACCTTACTCTCTTACGCTTTTAACTCTTATACTCTAATTTATATCTGATCTCTAGCAATCAAATACCTGTATTTAACACTTCCATATATTCAGAACTCCTCATTCAATATTATATATATATATATATATATATATATATTGGAAGCATTTGTATTTAATAGTCAACATCCGTGTTATAGAACACGTTGTTGACAAAGAAACTCTGCTATTGTAAACCTGTTCCTCCAGGTCAAGTGAGGGTTAGTTTAAAGGAAATTTCGAAGAGGAGCTTTGGGACTGGATGTAGGACGGGAGGTCCGAACTAGTATAAAATCCTGGTGTGATTGTTTTCATTTACTTTTCTATTATCATCTATAAAGTTATAATAGATATATCATATAGTTAGTTGCTTATACTTGCATATATATTCTACATGATCCACTCACGTAGACTTTCACTTATGTCGAAATATGTCTCGTTGGTCAGTTTTTTAAATTTTAAATCAAGGTATTTTCCTATCACCGCTTCACCAAAAGACATGTCTCTTTAACCACTACTTAAAGCCTTTGGAAGAAAAATTTTCCAATCAATTCTCTCCTCTTTCTCATACGCTTTCTCTTCCATACTTTTATAAGAAAATTCCATTGTATACTCTTCCATTCTACTTGCAAATCGATATTATTTCACACCAATTCTTCACTGATTTGCAAACCACATAATATCAGGGAGTTTCTACTTGAATTCGTATCATTCTATCTCTGGTTTAATCCTATTCCTCAATGAATTCAAAAATATATTGCTACTGCAGGTCTATAGGATCATTGTATCGAATCTTTAAGAATCTATATTGAAGATATGACTACTTTCCATACTCTATTATTGTTTGAAAAGAGAAAAAGTCTTCTTATAACCTGTGAAATCAAGTGGGTGTTCTTGTAGCCCGATAAATCAAGAGAGTGTATCTTGTTGCATAGGCAATCAAGATTGTGAAGATGTTCTTGCCACCTGTGGAAAGCAAGTGGTTAAAGTGGAATTTTGCATGGTGCAGGATTGGATGGAAGATTGGTTAATCCGAACCAGTATAAAAATCTTTGATGTTATTTACTTTACTGCATTTTACTTTATTACTTACTTATTCTTTGATTGCTCGTTTCTATTTGGAATTAGAGTAGATAAAATTTTAAATTCACAAGTAGTTAATATACACTTCACCCTCTCTAGTATTTAAGTAGCCTTATGATCAATTCCACATTGTTTTATGGAAAGCCCAATTTCTAACATCTGGTATTAGAGCACTTGTTTTCAAAAATTCATAACTTGGTTTTTGAAAAGTATAAATGACCAATGACGCTTTTAAAACTTTCTTCAACACTTTTTTAGAAGGGAAATCTGCTTCTAAACCCCCTCTACTTGATGGTAGTAATTATGCATATTGGGCTTGTAGAATGAAATTTTATTTACAGTCTAACGGTTTAGATATTTGGAGCATTACCCGAATAGAGTACACTAAGCCTCAAGTGAACTATTCACAATGGACACTAGACCAAAGACACAAGCACCCGGTAACTCAAAGGCCATAAACATTTTATTTTGCACCTTAGAAAGAAATGAATTGAATCGAGTGTCTATTTGTAGGTCTGCAAATGAAATTTAGAGAACATTTCATGTCACACAAGAGGACACTAGTAAAGTAAAACAAACTAAGATATCTATACTAACTAGCAATTTTTAACTTTTTCAAATGAAACCAAATGAGTCTATTTCTGATATGTATTCTAGATTTCAGGATATAATGCATGCCTTAATATCATTAGGGAAGAAAATTACTGAAGAAGATAAAATCGGAAAGATCTTTAATTCACTTTCTAATGAATGAGACAGAAGACTTTAGCAATCGAAGAAGCTAATGATGTTAGTACTATGAAAATAGATGGTTTAGTTAGTAATCTAGTGCCCTATGAAGTAAAGTTGCAGGTTAGAAAAGAGAACCAGGCAGATGAGAAGAAACCACTATCAACGCTACAAACGACAATGGTAAACCAAATGATGATGCTGATGATGATGGTATCGAGTTTATGGCTAAAAATTTCAAGAAATTCATGAAATACTAGAAAAACGAACAAACTTCGAATAACTAAGAACAATAATTCTAGAAACAGAAATGTTGTTAAATGTTTCAAAAGTTACAAACTCGATCATTTGAAAAGAGACAGTCCTAACCTGAAGAAATCAAAGTACTCTTCGAACACTTTTAATAAGAAGAGAAAATAGCTTTCACACAACATGGGATGATTCATATACATCATAAAGTGATAGCTATTCAGAAATAGAAGATGCCAACATGTGTTTCATGCCAAAGGGTAACTAGGTATGGAATTTTAATAAAGAAATTATGAATGTCTTAAATGATATGTACAAGGGATATATAACTCTTAGGAAAGAGTACAAGAATAGTTTAGAAAAGATAGATAAAAATGTTTAATGAAATGTTAACTGAAGGAAAAAATGTCTAGAAGATGAAATTGAAAGACTTAATGGACATAATGATAAAAAAATTAACACTTGAAAGTTTTAAAAATCTGAAAAGTGAAAATGAATCCTTAAAATAAAAAAAATCAATGAAGTCAGAGATCACTGATCTGAATGAAAAAATAGCATCTCTAAACAATTTTATTCTCGATTGTAATACGGAAACTGATAGAATGAAAATTGGTGTTAGTAAATTTAACAGAGGGAAGGATAATCTAGAAAACTTATTATCGGCATATAAACCCACTAATAATAAACATGGACTTGGATACACTGTAAAGCAAAATCAAAGAAAAATAGTACTCAATGTGCTAAATTTGTTAATGCTACGGAGTTCAAACCAAAACCTAAGAAATTAAAGTTCAAATCTCTAAATAAGTTCATTAAATTTATGGTTTCCTAAAAGGTTAGACAATAGTGAGAAAGAAAAATATGTTGATAATTTTATTATTTATACAATGATTATATTTTGAAACAACATTCAAACTCTTCATGGATTTGGCTTGCTAAAACATAACCACATGGATCCGAAAATAAAATAGGGTACCAGTGCGTGTATTTATATTTTTCATGTACCAAACAATGAACAACACACAGTAGATGTTCAAAGCATATAATCCATAAATACCGAGCAAGATTATATACAAAGATGGGGAGTAGGATATAATTCAAAAGGATATTGGCATTGACAAAGTCGGTAACTCTTAAAAAAATTAATATTTTCAATATTTTAATTCTTGCTTTATACTGATTTTGATTCCTCTTATAAGTTCTAGTTAGATACATTTTATATACCTGTATCTACAAATTCTATACATATTGTCTGGTTGTGCCAAGCAATTCTTTTTCACGCTTTTTATTGATGGAAAAGAAGGAGAAAATGGATAAATATATTAGGCAAAATTATATAGGGAGTCCATAAAGTTAGGGGGGTCAAATATAAAATGCTATATTTTCTTTTAATTGTATGGCTGTTATCATCAAAAAGGGGAGACTGTTAACGCTCTAGGTATTGATTATGATAACAACAACCTTACAAATATTACTACTAATGTATCTTTGAGTTGTCCAGTTATTTCAAATACATTATTAAGACATTTATAGAAATAAACAAGACCCAATGGAAGAAAATATATTATACGTGAAGGTTAATAAGAGCAATGGAAATAAAAAACCGATTGAAGGAAAATTGTAACATCCCGATATTTCAGCCATTCGCATCCGCACATGTCAGACTTGAATTGCTCAAAATACCAGATTGTTAAATTTGTTTATTTGGCAAAACTCAGCATATACAGTAAATAAATAAATCATAGACAGTAGTAGAATAACAAACTGAATATATCAGTGAAGTCAACTGAATACTTGAAAGCTGGATAGATAGATGGATCTCCAATCGAAGCTCCAACCCCAAAGATGAGTCTCAAATGCTATGACACTCAGTCTGACCCGAGCGTAAAGCAAAACACAAAACACTCGAGTAAGGATTAACATTACTATATCAATAAATCCAACTCAAATGAAATATTGACTAAAACACAACTAACTTAAAGTATGTTTGGGATAACCATCCTCTAAGGATCTATGGAACTATCTACTATGCAGTAATATACACTATTAACAACCAAACATATTACAACACCGTGGTTATTTCAAAATATCATACTTCAAAATTAAAATATCATATCCATTTCAAAACCATATCAATAAGATATCATTTCTTGCTTTAAATAATATTCATTTCAAAAATCATAGTACTTCAAAGTTATAACACTTTCGAAACCAAACACTTGAAATCATAACACTTCGGAAATCATAACACTTTAAAATCATAACACATTCCTTTAAATAATTTAGATATTAATAAAAGTATATATAATAGAATAGCTATAAGTAAAATAGTTAAAGAAAAATAATTATAAGTTAAAATAGTTTATAATAAAATAGTTAGCATATTAAAATAGTTTATATTAAAATTGATTTATATTAAAATAGTTTATATTAAATAAATCATAAAGTAATATATATATATATATACATAGTTTAAATATAAATTAAAAAATACTTTATATAATAAAATAGCTTACTCAATTTCACAATTTGATTCACATCTACTTGAATTCCACAACTCAAATTTAATTCAATCTCAATTCATCAATTTGAACTCAATTTAGTTTCTCAATAAACCATTTCAAATTAAGTCAATTTCAAATGAAGATTTAAAATACAAAATAAACCCTTTCAACTTCAATATATTTCAAAACTTTAAATATTCCACATTTCAAAACTAAATTTGATAATTTATATATATCTTAATTTGACTTCATTATTTTTTAGTTTTGAACTATTCACTTAATAAATCCAATATCATTTAAATAAAACCCTAAATTCAAATTACTTAATATATCCTTAATTTTATTTAACTTGAAATATTCATTTAATCACCTTAAACCAAAATCAAGTTATAAAATCGTATCTTTAAAATCTCAAATTAAATAAGTTTCAAATCGATTTGATCAAATAAAATTCTTAATTAAATACAATTTCAAATAAATTCAAATTTATCTTCCCAACCTTAACTTATGAAAATCATTATAAAAATCTATTTTAAAATAAAATTTTAAACAAATACTTAAAAATATTATGTATTATTTAAACCAGCTTATTTAAATTAAAGCTTATTATTAAATCTATTTATACTAAACTAATTTATACATAGTTTAAAATAGTAAAATTGTAAGAAGATTCTTAAAATTTATAATTCAAACTAACTTAAAATTTTAAAATTTCCAAAACATATAATTTTAAAATCAAGAATCTGAGTACATATAAAATAACATTTATATAAAATACTTTAAAAAATCAATATATATTAAAACCATATATTTCTTTTCAAAACCATAGAAATCATTTCAAAATATTTACATGTAGACCAATGGTGTCTGTATAAAATTTTCTATCTTATGGTCAATGTAACGACCTGGAATCCAGCATTCGAAAATCGACATCCAATACCTCATTCATATTCCAATGCCGAAGATTTAAACGTCGGAGTCCAGTTCGCTGGAGCTTATAACAATATTATGTGATAACAACACAGCGGAAACAAAATGAATTTTCATTGATAAACAACACATGGATACAACATTGGTACGACAAATGAACACCATCATCAGAGCATAATGTATATGATACAACAACTGAATAATAACACACAGAGGAACAACAACAGGCTACAATAACTTCAACAGGGTCTTCAGAAGAGAGAGAGAGTGAGAATCCAACATAAGCACCTTCAATCCAAACTTCAAAGCTCCAAACCAAAAAGCTTCCAAAAACTTCAAAGACCAAAGGCTTCAAAAGACATCTAGATCCAAATCTAGATTCCAACTTCGCTCTAGGACACGGATAACCTAACTCCAAGCTGCCCGTGTGAAAAATTATGGACACCCAGAGTTTAGGAAAGAGAACAATAAACTCTGGGTCAGTCATGGGACTGGTATGAGTAAACATAAAACAGTTTTTTGAACAAAAATAAATTACAAAAAGATATCTGTTATGCTTTTTGAAAAACGAAACTACCATAAGGTCTCCCGCCACACACACAATGCGATCGCACACTTGGGGGAGGTTTCTCCTTATGATAGTCAAATATGCTTGATACGCGAAAAATCTTTGTGATCTTATTATTAGTGCATAGTGTGGAAAGCATTTTGAAAGTATAATATTGACCTTATCCAGCATACATACCATTATTGTATGCCTACTATAGCTACTATGTTAAATGGCAGGTTCTAAAACTAAAACCGTACAGGGCTCGTATTGAGTGATTGGATTTCCAACAAATGGCCAGGCTAAGGAACTTTCTTTCCGAATGGGTACGCCTCTAGAGGGACGCCCCGAGAACCTAACCGGATCTTTTCCAATACAAGGCCGGGTTACCTCTGTAACTAGGTAACTAACTGTCATGAGTATGTCATCCCTCGGTCGTAATCGACCTTTATCCGGAGCCCCAACAACAACCAACAACCGCATAAGTTAAATATCTGAACTCCATACCAGAATACCACTTTTTATCCATAAGTAAATGCACATACCTTAAGGGGCGCTACCCCTATAACCTTGCTGCATCCTTTCTGTTTCGACTATTTCCAGGGTGTGAAGTTCGATGAAGTCTCGTCCCACAAAACTACGCTTTTCACAAAAGCCATGCTTCGATCAACCGATGATCAACACTTAGCATGTCACATTACCAAATTTGGAATATATCACTAGTAACCATCAACTGCATAACCTTTGAACTCGTATGTCTCAGAGAAGGGTGTTTAGCTAAGAGAATAAATTCTCCGCCACCAAATAGAAATGTATTTGATAGAAACTAGCTTTACATCTCAAAGTGTAATGTCGGACATACATCCATAAATGTCCATCCTGGATCTGAATGGAACCGAAAGCACTTTGTAAGAAGTCCTTGCAAATCCAGATATTCACAATCCTGACCGGAGTCCCCATCACATATGGAGATCTCTATACCGGAGCAACTCGGTGCAGAGACAATCAGTTGGTAATCCTTTCATTCTCGAAAATACCCGATCTTCAACCACTGTCTTCAAATGCACTCCCATTTTGTCATATCATTATTCGGAATGGGTTTTATGACTTAATGTCCTCTCCCGCCTCAACCGAATAATAAGTGCTTATTTTAAAAACACGCGGATGCATAAGTCACAACAAATTTCCATTTATAATCTTGTAAACAAAAGATTCACCATTAAGATTCGATGTAGTTTTCGGATAACCATCAGGAATCCGACCCTAGGTCGCATTGAAATTCAAATGCCGTTTTAAAGGCCAACAATTTTACTTTAATTCAGAAGTTCACAATCACACAGCAATACATCACAGATGTCATAGCTCAAAACAAAGCAATTCATATCGCAAAGTATCACAATCACATATCAGAGATATCAACCAATCCAAGGCACTCAATATAATCCAATTATCTATAAGCAAGATGAATTAGTCGTTCAATTCCTAATTAATTCATTTTAATTTCCAATTAAATTAAATTAATTATTTTAATTACTTTTAAATCCAGCGTAGTTATCATTAAGTAATTATAATTATTTTAATTAATTAAAATTAATTAATCATGTAATTACTTTCATTAGTTGTCCTTAATTAATTATTAATTAATCTTTAATGTTTAATTAATTAACCTTAATTATTTATTAATTAACCTTAATCATTATTTTATTAAACTTTAATCATTATTTGATTAACCTTTAATCGTCAATTAATAAATTGATTAATTATTCTTTAATTATTGTCATTAAGTAATTATCCTTTAAGTAATTATCTTTTGATTACTGTCATTAATTAATTAACCTTCAATTACTTCAACTTTAATTAGTTAAAAGATAAATCATTTATTTTAATTTATTACTTAATTATCATTAAAAATCTTTAACTAATAAACCTTGTAATTAATTATCATTAACACATAAATTAACTTAAGATATTTAAGTTAATTAATAATTGAAATCATTTCTTCTTAATTAACTTTTAATTACACTACTAAATTTATTTTAATTAACCTAAGAATGAATTTATAAAAAAGGTCACATGATTAAATAAATTAAACTTAAATACTTTTAAAATAATTTACTTTAAAACCTTAAACTAATCCCATTTTAAAATAAAACAATTATTTTAAAAGAATAAGTTAAAAATGTTTTAAAGTTGAATTTGTTTTAAAATTTGAAAACTGTTATTATGCCTACCCGAGACAATCCCGAGATCACTCCCGAGCCAAATACAAATTCCTTCGAGTCCAACTCGAGCCACCCTATTTTTTTCTTTGTTTTTGGTTTTAAGTTTAAAACCCGATACTTACTCGCAAATACCCAAACCAAATCTCAAGCCATAACCTGATTTCCCCGAGATCGACTTCGAGGCAACAACCTTTCTTTCCAAACTTAAGCTACTGACATAACTTAACACCGTGCGCATGCATAAAGATTTCGGCCACCTCCATTCGATGCTGAGACCATCATCAAGACGTCGACGACCTCCTTCAAGTCTCTGACCACCTAGAAACCCGAAACGACGATGGACCCGAAATCATGCTGCTCAACACAACCTGGAACAAAAATTCTGATCAACAAAATCGACTCGCCTCGTCGATCCAGACCACTTGAAACCTCGCCATCATGTCCATTCATCGACGACCCATGCTTCGTTTTCACTTGCCCTAGTGTAGTCTGATTCGATATTGACGACGCATTTGCCTCGAGAATAGGATCAACCAGAAACCGGGTTAAAACCCTAAATCAACGTCGGCCCATCGCTCCGATCATCTAAAAAATTCTCGAGTATTTTCTCATGAATCCCCATTACTCAGGCTTCCTCCAGTCATGATCACGACCTCCCTTACCTTGCCGATGACCATAAATTGCCAAAAGTCCCAAAACCATTCATCCTCGAATTTCTCAATCAATATGACACTAAAAATCTTGATTCTATTTTTAAAGTTCATGGTTTATGAAGGCGAACAGTTTGACGTAGGTGAATCAAGAAATCATGGGATTCGAATTGACATGTTTTTAAAGTTTTACTGTATATTTCAATTTTCTTGATAAACTTAAACTAATTATTCACAAAAATATTTTTTAAACTTAGATCTTGATTATGCAAACAAGTTTCATTTAGATCTTAACGCCTAACACGAATCAGAGGAAGTGAATTTTATTTTTGAAATAGGTTTTGAAACCTGTAACCAAACAGAGGCAACTATGCCTGTTATTAGACATGCACACCCATATCTGCATATATATAGACATATTTGTATGCATGCAAACAATTTACAACTTTATTTCGAGCATGATTACGACAACAAGTTATAATCCAGATTTAAAGGAGTTTACTAACAATTTTTTGAAGAGACAAAAGAATAGAGCCTGGAAGTTTTGATTTTGATTTTCTTTCTAAAAAAATGGAGACGACTTTGTTCTAGAATTTGTACTCTGATTGTTTGATCTGTTCTTTGTTTTGCTCTGCTTGATGTTTGTTGAATTTGATTTACTTTGATCTTTTCTTTGATCTTGACTGCTTGTTGTTTTGTTTATTTCTCAGGTTTTTAATTTTTTTTCTGATTTTAAAAGTGAAGATAAAAGAAAAATGAAAGTCTAGGAGTAGGAATTCTTATAGCCTTGTTTTCTTAAATTTAAAATGGAAAGAAAAATAATTGACACTTATCTTTGCATGAATTAAAGTCTGAACACTTGTTATTTGCATGTATTATTAACTTACACTTGTGATTAGTATATGTAATGAACTTACATTTGTATTTTTTATGTATTTATATTTTTATATTATTTTAAATTGTATTTTCTATTTTTATAAATAATTTCCTTTAGGGGCATTTCACTAGATTGACAAACTTTGCAGTCCAATTAGTTTCTAGGACATACATCCATAGAAATTAATTTCAAGGCCAAAGTCAGCTTAATAATTACTTTTAAGGGAAAATTCAGCAGTCTAATTACTTTCAATGACATAATTTCGTAGGTTTTTAGGCCTTAGAAATTAATTAGTTTGCATTTTGTCCTTAAAAGTAATTATTTCAGCTGTGTGTCCTAGAAACTAATTGCACTTGCTAAAGAGGCCCTTGTGGCTAATTTCCACTTTCCTTTATTTGTATATATATAATTTAAAAAGAAAATGATTTAAAACTAAACTATACATAAATAAATAATCACATTTATATGTATATATATATATTATTTTTAAATCCAATTTATTCTTCAAATACTTATATTTGAATTTCAAATTACAATTACAATCTATTCATATATATATATATATATAATCAAACACTTATCTTATTTTTTTCAAAAATTATTAAACTTAATTGAAAAATAAATTTCAAAATTTATATTAATTACCAAATTAAATTTGGTTTAAAAATGAGATCATTACAGTCAAGTGATACAGATATTTATCATTTTAATCCATAATTTAAATATATACGGGTATTTATCTTTTCAACCCGCAATCCTAAATTCAATGTCAATGAAAATCGCTTGGGTTTATCATTTCAACCCATAACAATTTTCTCCTATTCTACAAAATCATTCGGGTATGTATCGTTTCAACCCATAGGGAATTCTATACTAAGAGGGAACTTGCAGAGTGGTAATAGATATGATAATAATATAACAGGCATTTATCATCAATATAAATAATAGATAATGGTGTCAAATGTCACAGGTGAACAAATACAGATAATAGTGTGTGTGTGTGTGTGTATAGCAATGTAAATAACTAACAACATATTTCAATTTTTGTTCCAACTAAAATTAAATTTAATAAATATAAGAATGTTAATCATGAAGTGATTGCTCAATTTTCGAGGCTAGATAAATTTGACAAAGGAATGATCTTCGAATTCCAAAGCAATGCTAGATGGACACTGTTCGATGAACAAAGTTGATAAATAGGAATTGACCAAATCAAATCAGGACCGGATAGATGATGATAAATGGTATAGGCAAACTTATATATAACCATATATAACTATATATATAAAGTCATGTGCTAAATTCAAACATATATATTAAATTAAATATATATGTTTTTTTTTCAAAATCTTTGGTTTAAATTAAAACACCTATATTAAAATCAAACATATACAAAGCACAATATTACATACATAGTTAAACAATGTATATATATCATAAAAGTAAAAAAATATTATGCAAACTGAAACCTAATATATTCATATATACTATAACGGCCCAAAATCCAGCGTCCGAAAATCGACATCCAATACCCCACTTGTATTTGAATGCCGGAGATTCAAACGTCGGACTCCAGTTCGCTAGAGCTTATAACAACATTAGATGAATACAACACAACGGAAACAAAAGATGATTTCATTGATATACAACACATGGATACAACATTATTACAACAATTGAACACCATCATCAGAGTAGAATGTATATGATACAACAATAAAATATAACGCCACAGCGGAAAAGACAACATATCAGCTGAGTAACACCAACAGAGCTTCCAAAAAGAGAGAAAGAGTGAGAATCAAACATAAGCACCTTCAATCCAAACTTCAAAACTCCAAAAGACTTCCAACCCAAAAGCTTCCAAAATCCTACAGCTTCCAAACCATATACTCCAAAAGACTTCTAGATCCAAATCTAAACTAGCTCCAAAACACGGATAACCTGACTCTAGGCTACCCGTGTGGAAAAATTATGGGCATCCAGAGTTTAGAAAGAGAACAATAAACTCTTGGTCAGTCGTGGGACTGGTATGAGTAAACAAAACAGTTGTTTGAACAAAAAAAATTTACAAAAAGAAATTGTTATGCTTTTTGGAAAATGAAACTACCATAAGACCTCCCGGCACACACACAATGGAATCGCACACTTGGGGAAGATTTCTCCTTATGATAGTCAAACATGCTTGATATGTGAAAATCCTTTTGATATTATTATTATTATTAGTGCATAGCGTGAAAACATTTCGAAAGTATAATATTAATCTTAGCCAGCATAGGTACCATTATACTATGCCTACTATAGCTACCATTTAAGAATGGTAGATTATACAACTAAAATCGTAAAAGGCTCATATTAAGTGATTGAATTTCCAACAAATGGCCAAGACTAAGGAACTTCCTTTCTGAATGGGTACGCTTCTGGAGGGATGACCCGAGAACCTAACCAGCTCTCTACCAACACAGGGTCGGGTTACCTCTGTAACTAGGTAACTAACTGTCACGAGTATGCCATCCCCTGGTCGCAACCGATCTTTATCCGAGGCCACAACAACAACAACCAATAACCACATAAGTTAAGTATCTGTACCCCATACCAGAATACCACTTTTTATCCAAAAGGAAATGCACACACCCTAAGGGGCATGACCGCCCGTAACCTTGCCGCATCCTTTCCGTTTCGACCATTTCCGGGGTGTGAGGATCGATGAAGTCTCGTCCCACAAGGCTACGCTTTTCATTAAAGCATGCTTCGATCAACAAATGATCAGCACTTAGCATGCCAAACTACCAAGTTGGGAATATATCACTAATAACCATCAACGACATAACCACTGAGCTTGTACGTCTCAGAGAAGGGTGTTAAGCTAAGAGAAAAAATTCTCCGCCACCAAACAGAAATGTATTTGATAGAAATCAATTTTATATCTCAAAGCGTAATGTCAGACATACATCCATACAAGTCAATCCTGGGTCTGAATGGAACTGAAGGCACTTCGTCCAATAAAGGAAGAAGCCTTCGCAAATCCGGGTATCGATAATCCTGATCGGACTCCCCATCATATATGGAGATCTCTATACCGGAGCAACTCAGTGTAGCGACAATTGACAGGTAATCATTTCATTCTCGAAAATACCCGGTCTTCAACCACCATCTTCAAATGCACTCTTATTTCGTCGTATCATTATTCGGAATGGGTTTTATGACTCAATGTCCACTCCCGGCTTAACCGACTAAGAAGTGCTTATTTTTAAAACACGTGGATATATAAGTCACAAAGGATTCACCATTAAAATTCGATGTGGTTTTCGGATAACCATTCGGTTGCATCGAAATTCAAATGCCGTTTTAAAGACCAACAATTTTACTTCAATTCAAAAGTTCACAATCACACAGTAATATATCACAGATGTCACTGCTCAGAACAAAGCAATTCATATCACAAAGTATCACAATCACATATCAAAGATATCAACCAATCCAAGGTATTTAATAATAATCTAATCATCTATAAGAAAGATGAATTAGTTGTTCAACTCCCAATTAATTCAATTTAATTTCAAATAAATTAAACTAATTGCTTTAATTACTCTTAGGTCCTGCTAAATTTAATAATTACAATTATTTTAATTAATTAATCACATAATCACTTTCATTAATTATTCTCAATTAATGATTAGTTATCCTTAATTATTTATTAATTAATCCTTAATTATTAATTAATTAAACTTAATTATTATTTGATTAACCTTTAAATTATTATATAATTAATCTTTAATCACCAATTAATAAATAAATAAATTAACTTTAATTACTCTCATTAATTAATTATCCTTTTAATTAGTTATCTTTTAATTATTGTCATTAATTAATTAATCTTAAATTACTTAAACTTTAGTTAATTAAAAGATAAATCATTTATTTTAATTAATCACTTAATTGTCATTAAAATCCTTTATTAATAAACCTTGTAATTAATCATCATTAACACATAAGTTAACTTACGATATTTAGGTTAATTAATAATTGAAAACATTTCTTCTTAATTAACTTTTAATTACACTATTAAATTTGTTTTAATTAAACTTAAGAATTAATTTATAAATAATGTCACATAATTAAATAAATTAAACTTAATTACTATAAAATAATTTACTTTTAAACCCTAAACTAATCCCATACTTAAAACAAAACAATGATTTAAAGGAATGAGTTTAACATGTTTAAATTTGAATTTGTTTTAAAGTTTGAAAACTGTTTTATACTAACATGAGACAATCCCGAGTTCACCATCGAGGCCAAAGCCAATTTTTCCTGAGTTCTTCCCCGAGTAAAACCCTTCACTTTCCTTTTATATTTTGTTTTTATTTTAAAAACTTAAAACCTTTTAACTTGTGCAAACACCCGAACCAAAACCCGAGCAACACCTAATCTCCTCGAGATCGACTTCGAGGCAACAACCCTTCTTCCCAAAACTCAAGCTACTGACACAACTTGACACCATGCATATACACAAGTTCTCCGACCATCTGCAATTGATGCTATCGAGCAGTCGACGACAACCTTCCCTAACCACCAAACCACCCAGAACCCTGAAACGAAGATGAACTTGCAATCGAGCCATTCGACATAATCTGGAATGAAACTAAATTACCAAAGATTGCCTCGACCCACTGGTTCAGGCCACCAGAGGTCATGCAACTCCGTCCAAAGCTCCACCGATCAACCATGCATCGATTCCACCATGTCTGGTCACCTCCAATCCATTAACGATGCTGTAGTTACCCGAATTTCGACCATAACCCAAACAGGAGTTAAGACTCTACATTGTCAATAGTCACTATGGTGGTTTAAAAATCCATACAGTATTTTTCCTAGGTTTGCCAACCTCCAAGCTACCCTAAGTGATGAACACGAGACCACAACTTTCACCGATCACCGGAATTCGCCAAAAAACCCAAAACCGTTTAACCTTAAATTTCTCAATCAGTATGACACTAAAAATCTTGATTCTATTTTTAAAATTCATAGTTTATGAAGATGAACAGGTTGATGTTGGTGAATCAAGAAATCATGGGATTCGAATTTGACATGTTTTTAAAGTCTACTGTATAATTAAATTTCCAGATAAATTTAAACAAATTATTCTCAAAAATATATTTTTGAACTTAGATCTTGATTATACAAACAAGTTTCATCTAGATCTTAAATGCAAACAAGAATCTGAGGAAGAGAATTTGAATTTTGAAACGGGTTTTAAACTAGTAAACCTGGAACAGAGGGCATTTTCATGTGTACAGACAAGCACACATCATTTTCATGTATATATATACATGAAAACATAAACTTACAAACCATACGTCAAACATCATTCACAACAACAAGTTTTAGTTCAGATCTTAAGAGGGTTTACTCACCTGTGACTTGAAAACAGAGAGCAGAGCAAAGCCTGGAAGTGTTTGAATTTGGAAAAAAAACTGGAAACTCGATTTCAGGATTAGATCTTTTTTTGAAACTGGTTTGGCTTTGAACTGATTATTTCTTTAGTGATGATCCATGCTTTGCTTAAGTTGTTGAAGTTGAAATCTTGCTTCGATTTTGAACTGCTTGTTGTTTACTTTGATTTAGGTTTAAAATTTGTTTTCTGGTTTGTTGAGTTCCAGGTTTGAGTTTGATTTTCTAGGTTTTGAAATAGTTTTTTTTTTGAAAGAAAAAAATTTGGTTTGTACAGGTCTGAGTTTTGAATAGATAAACAAAAATGAGAAAGGAAAAGATAGAGACATATATATAGCTTTGTTTTTTCTTTTTATTAATTATCTCAAAAATAAAAATAAGAGTGACACTTGTTAAATCTAATGACAAAATTATTACACTTGTTAAATGGATGAATTAAAATCTTAACACTTGTTAATTCCTATGTTAAAATGGTTACACTAAAATTATGCATGAATAAATATTTTAAATAATTTTTTATATTACATTTTCTTATTTTTATAAAGACATTTCCTTTATTTATTATTATATAATCTTAAAAGAAAATGATTTTGAAATTAATTATATACTAATAAAAATCACACATATATTATTTTTAAATCCAAATATTTTTAAGATTTTTATATTTGAATTTCAAATTGAAATACAAACTATTCATATATATATATATGTAAATCAACACTTATTTTATTTTTTTTTGAAAATTCAAAATTAATTAAAAATTAATTCAAAAAATTTATATCAATTACCGAATTAAATTTGATTCAAAAACGAGATTGTTACATATATACTTTTCATACAAATATATTCAACAAAGCTGAGGTAAAAACTTATACTGCAATATATATATATATATATATATGTATATGTATATATGTTAAACTTACAAACTCTACAGATATATAATAACAAATATATATATATATATATATATATATGCAAGCTAAAAATAATGTTTATATACTTTTTATACATAGGATATATATACATATATTTAACTATTATATAAACTGCAGCTAAAAAAATATAACTAACAGGTTAAAATTTATACAAGCACATATTTTTTTATGTATTAAACGTATGTATATTATAATTTAGTCAATATTACTTTATACATATACTAACTTCTACAAACTTGAAACAAATTATTCTTATATATACTTTCATACAGCATATATATAAAGTCAACACTTTTGTAAAACAGTACAACTAGCAAAAAAACTATGTATACTCTTATATATATATATATATAACTAATATAAAAACAGCAACCAAAAGAAAATGATACTGATACACAAACATATAACATATACATTTATTCATAAGCTAATAAAATAAAACTATACCATATTTCTTACTACAAACTATTTGAAAAGAAAATTATATAGATATAAAACCATATAATACAATACTTTTATGAAATAAAATATATATACAGTACAATATATAGTCATACAACAAATAAATCAAAATATATATAAAATATCTCTTGTGCACACTAATATATTCAGTAGATTTGAAAACTTATATAAAAACTTATATATAAATATACATATATATACCGACTTACAAGCTATATAACAGCATACATGGCTTTAGTTATACCTCATATGGTTATATACGAACAACCCAGACTCAAGAATACTTGCCTATAAATATATATAGATTAATATATAGACACACATATATTTACATATATATGTTAAACTATGCAGACTAAAATATAAATGCAACCGAAGATATGCAACTAATAATATATATATATTATATATTACAGTCGACTATGTATGTATATAGTTTCTCAAAACATAAGTAAACAAATATTGTCACATAATAAAATATACCATTTAATCTAAAAGCAAGGGAAAGGCTTGGAAGTGGACTGACTTAGCTAGTGCGCTAGTGGAGGGAGAGGAGGCTTGCATGGTTGTGGGTGAGTATGCTTCTCGGCTTGCGTGTTGCCGATCACGCATGGAAGAGGAAGGGTGAAAGCGGTGGCCTTGGGTTTGGTCAGAGGTGAGATGGTGGCCATGGTGTTCACGTGTGGTGGAGGTGGGTCGGAGGATGAATTCATGGAGATCGGTGGTGGAGAGAGGCTATCAACAGGGAAGTGCCAAGAAATGGAAGAAATAGTGAGATAAATGGTGTAACAACCCATAAATTTAATCGATTTTAATAACGTTATTAATTGAAATTTTGTGGGATTTTTTAAACGATAAAATTTTGAAATATAAATTTGATATTTGGAATGCGTCTAGTTGAACATAACAACCGGTAAATTTTCGTCCGAAAATATGAAAGTTTATTTCGCACGTAAATTTACTTCAATCTAATCAGTTAAAAAGCGATGAAAATAATACGTTTTCAAAACCAAAATATTTTTACATAGAAAAATTCTAAAGCATCTTTTGAGCAAGTTGTCAGTTTGTCGTTTTTCCAAATTCGAACATCTTTGGCTTCGTCGATCTTATTTTTCGGCGATTTTTATGCATTTTCCGCTAGTAGAAAATTCGAATTTTTATAATTCAATCATACCACTGATATCCATATGCCGTTTTGATCGTCTCGCCGTGCTGATCTCCACGATATATTCGATTTTGTGTTCTGAAGCCGATACACGGCGGAATCTGTGGAAAAAGTGACCGTGGCGGTACCGGTTTCGTGCCTTTTGGGTCCTCATGACTATTCAGTTTACACCGTGTATTTACTCAATAGTCATTAACATTTATTTTCACTGAATTCAACCCTTTGATTTTCCATTCCCACTATATTCGTATTGATTGTTTTCTCTGTTATCAGTGACAGCTCGGTTATTATTGAGCCCCCAAAAAAAATATATACATAACGTATTTTCTTCACTACCTGTTGGCCATTCCACTTCCTATTTCAAACCTACAACAGCTCATTCACCTTCCCATATTAAAAATAAATTACCAATAACAATACAAAGAAAAGAAACTGAGAAATTGCTCATTCCCTTTCTCTGTAACCATGCTTTTGAATTATACAAGCCTTGTATACATCTTTCCAGGTTGTGGTTCTTCCTACAATTCCTTCTTCTTTTTCAAAATTCCACTGTGCTAAAATAATGCGTACTAGTTCCATATTTGTTTGCATGAGAATACATTTCTTCTTATGCTCACCCTGTAACCGACCCTCCCCTCCACTAATGCACGCAACACGGCCTCTCTCCAACATGAGCAAGCACCCAGTTGCATTCCTCCAAACCCATGGACGCTTATAAAAAAAAAGTAAACCGAGCACACGCTCTAACTCTACACGCCCGCAACCGAAGCCTACGCACGCAAGACCAGCGCACGCAAGACCGTGGCTGACCACCTCCTACCCGCACACCTACCTCCGACCTACAGCCCACTTCTTCCATCTCTGCAAGCACTCGAGAACCGAAACCAGATCCGACAGCAACTCGCTTCCATCACCTAAGTCGTTCGTCCTCCGCGAGCACCAGCCTTCGGTCGCCTGCGCCCTCTTCTCGGCCCCAGTTTCTTCCCCACGTGAGCACTTCAGCAGCCGCCATGAAATCATTTCCTCCCAAAGCCTGGCCGCACCGCTTCATTTCCTTCATCTCTTCTATATATATAGGTAATATGTACATATTTTATTTTATACATTGTTTATATATGTTGTACTTACTGATGTGTTTTGATTTTAAGATGATATCATAACTGCAACTTATGATCGAGCCTGTGTTACAAGGTAGGATATGTTGATTTTAAATGCCAAATAAAACCTACAGTATGTTATATTTTGAAACAGTTTGATAATAATAAAAAAAATTACTAACCGTTGTATAGATAATACAAGTAAAGTCATATATAATATGAATATAGTCTGTTATATGGGTCGTTTATATACTAGCTTATGTTTTAAAGTTAATTTACCTGTACACACTATTATATAAATATCACATTGGTTTAAAGTAAGATGTTATATAGTAGTTTATAAAATGAGATTTGAACAAGTATAATTTGTTGAAGTTTGTATGTATTTCAATTAAGTAGTTTTATATATTTATGTTGAGACTGTAAATCTGGTTGAATGTATATATATGGCTGATATACTGTTTATAGAGTATATAATATTAATATATATACTATTTAAATTACTTACATATATATATATATGTTGGTGGACATTAAATATATGTTTATTGTATGTATAATTTTCCTTTCAGTAGTTTGTAGTTTGGAAAATAAAATTTTCTAACCTGATAGTATTCATAGAGTTGTAGTTAGTTTAATATGGGCTTTAATGTGTTTATATAAATTAGTGTATATATATATATGAACGCGTTAGTTTGATTTTAAATTTTATATAGTGACTTTGTTTTACATGTTTTATTTTAAAACAATAAGTTTCAAATACACGTGTATATATATTTTTAGTAAATATTGAAATAAAAACACAATTTTTGTATATATGTATATATACATGATTGTATATGTTGTGCCTTTATCAATTCAGTTACCAATTATTTTATCGATCTAGTTCTGATTCAATTTCGCCAATTTCGATTGTCAGCTTTGCTCGTCAAATTCGCGTTCAATCTAGCTTTGCTTTGGATTCGTAACTCGTCTGATTCTCTTTCTTCTCTAGCCTCGAAAGGTGAGCAATCACTCACGATTAATATTCTTTTATTTATTAAATTTGATTTCAAATGAAACGACAATTGAAATATACTGTTGTTATTTATTGCACTGCTGTTTATGTATCAGTTCACCTTTGACATCTGACACCGTTATCTGTTACGTATGCAATGATAATCCAGTTTGGTTGATAATTGATTGATTGTTGTTGTTTATATTGGATGTTAAATTGTATTGTATGAAGTGATAAATAATTTGAAATTGAAATTGACGTAGAATAGTTAACAATTTGAAATTGATATGTGTTGAAGTTGATTTGTTAAATTTGTATAATATGACCCCTTTGAATGATAAATAAATTGACACGTAGAAATAGTGTTAACGACACCTTGAACCATTTAAATGTATTTTGTATAAATTGATGTAGTTTGGAATTGAATAATAAAAATTGTGAAAAACCGTGTAAATATTAGTGTAATAATTTTTAATCTACATGAAATGATAGTGTAGATTCTAGAGATAATTATATTAATTCGCAGAAATAACAATGCGAATTAATACGACTATTTCGGGATTATTTAATTGAATTAATTATTGAATTGTTATTGATGTTTGCTATTTCTTGTTTATTTACTTTGACACCATCCTAGTTATCACACTGCAAGTTCCCTTTGCTATGTTTTGATTTTTGAATTGGAATCGGGTTGAAATGATAAATACCCAAAATGAACTTGACTTGGGATAGAGAATTAAATAAACCCGATTGGTCAATAATTTGATTTGAAATAAAATAAAGATTTTATTTGAATAATAAGGTTTTGAAATAAAATTGGAACGTAAATTTTGATGAAAGGAAAATGTAAATATTGAAATCTGAAACAAATATTAACGTAGTAATTGATGAAAGAACGTTGTTTGAAATTTAATTATTTAATAATTGAATTTGGAATTATTAATAAATAACTTGGAATTATTAATAATTAAGTTTGAAAGTAGTTAATAATTAAGTTTTGAAATTATTAGTAATTAATATTGAAATTATTTAATAATTGAATAAGATTGAATTATTTGATAATTGAATAAAAATTGATTTTTTTTTGATAAGAGAATGGAACTTTGAATAAGTGAATTTGAACTTCGTTAATAAATGAAATTTGGTTTCTTTAGTTATTAAGTTTTGGAAAATTATTTAAGTTAATAAGTGAAATCGAAACTTCTCGATCATGTGAAATTTAGTTCTTTATTAATTGAGTTTGAAATTTGTAACGAAGTCAATAAATAAGTGAAAATTGAATTTGTTTAACAAGAAATAAAATGTGATTTATTGAAATGAATGGGATTTATTGAAATTAACGTAAGACTTGTAATTTGAAGAATTGATTTGACGAATTTGATTTATTTCAATTTGATGTTTTGATATAATGAAGTTGAACGTAAGTAATCGATTTAAATGAATTGGAATTTAAATAGAAGTTGTTTTGAATGACAAATTTTACTTAATGAATATTGAATGAAATCGATAAATGAATTTAAATTGATTTGAATGAAAATTAAACCATTTTAAATGACTTCGGAATGAAACTTATATACGAACTTGAATCAATATTTGAAATGTTTAAATCAAATTTTTGAAATTGAATTGTAAGACTTTGAAATGGAAATTTGGAAGTTGAACGTAAAATTTGGAAATTGACTTAGGAAGACAAATGAAATGTTGATTATAAATTATATTTGAAATTGAAATTGATTTGGTTTTGAAATTTATTAAACGACCAATCGGTGAAATAATTACGAAAGTTATTAAAGAAACCGGAATCGGTTATGGATATACTCTCTATCTAAACCGAAAACCACTTTAATAACTATACGCGGAATGATGATCCATAATGAAGTGGTTGGAATGATGTACGCGATGACTGAAGAAAGAGAACGATAATGGATAGCCTTGACACTTGTGTCAAATTGGAAATGACTAAAATCAGGAGCCGTGCCGGGCCAAATGGGGTTACCCACCTCGAGCGAACACACTTCTTCGTAACTACTACTCATTACTTGTGATTGGTGCACCCTCGTACTTTTCAGGAGTGTTGTTTCGCGGTGTTGCGATCGCTGCGGCGATGCGTTCTCACCAGTCCGGATCAGGCAAACGGTAGTTTCACTACCTTGGGTATTGCCTCATATGCCTTGTCATACTTGTATCCCTATATACGCGACCACTACGAATTTGTTTTGTGTTATACCTATGGAGTACTCCCTGATATCCCACTAGTTTACGGTGGAGTTTACAGTGCTGTATAGACTATGACATTTATATAAAATGTGTTAAGGGGGATAATGGTAACGCCTTAACACTATTTTGATACTTTATATTACTGATAGACATTATCTATTTAGCGTACACTACTACATAGTAGATAGTTTAACGGATCCTTAGAGGATGGTTATTCCAACATCCTTTGAGTTACTTGTATTTCGATTGCTATTTCACTTGAGTTGGATTTATTGATATAAGAATATTAATCCTGACTCGAGTGCTTTGTGTTTTGCTTTACGCTCGGGTCAGACTGAGTGTACTAGTATTCGAGGCTCACCTTTGGAGTTGGAGCTTTGCTTGAAGATCCAGCCATCTATTCTGCTTTCAGTATTCAATGATTCCAGTGATGTATTCTGATTTGTACTTGATGTATCGTATTTCTCTTCTGTTGTAAACTCTGATGTATCTTATATATTTATATAGTAGCTTCATGAACTACTATCTATTTTACTTCCGCTGCATATTATTACTTTGTGTCTGTGATTCTGTGATTATTTATTTACTGTATATCCGAGCTTTGCCAAATTTAAAATAACAATTCGGTATTTTGAATTATTCAAGTCCGACATGTGCGGATGCGAATAGTCCAGAATAGCGGGTCGTTACAGTTGGTATCAGAGCTTTTGGTAGCTCTAGGCAAAACTTAGCATATAGGGTAAATGTATTTACAGAATCACTCTCATTCGAGTTTCAATCTCTTCCTTTTGACTCGTTTTCTTTGAATTTTGGAACGTTTCTCGGTTTCGAAATTCATTCGTGTCCCTCACTATTCGTCTTCTTTCAATTCTGGAGCATCCCATAACTCCAATTCGAATGACATTTATAATGAATCGGCGGTCGCGTGAAGATGAAATATTTACGTGGGAAGATCTGTAGGGGGGTAGAAACAAAGAAGATGGAGAGGAAAAGTTTTCAAGTTAATATGTTTCAAAAATGAACAGGAAAACAAGTGTGAGGTGGCAAAGAGAAGGAAATGTAAAATATGAAACGTATAAGCTAAATTTCTTTAAATGAATAAAACCCAAAAGTAATAAATTAAAATAGTGAAACCAAATGTCGAAATACTGAATTCAAGAAAATAATAAAGGTTATGACTGTTCATTTCAGTTGAAAGAAAACGAATGGGCAAGGAGACAAATTATTAGAATGGTACCGATACGAATGACCAATTCATAGCTCCCACGGCGAACTGGACTTCAAAACATAGAATTGAATATATGGCAGAGATCAGCACGATAAGACAATCAAAACGGTATATGGATATCAGTGGTACGATCATCCTATCAAAAGTCGATAATCATACCAAAATCATGATAAAACGCCAAAAATAAGATAAACGGAGCAACAGCAGTCCAAACTTGAAGAAACGAAATACGGCGTCTCACTTAGAAGACGATTTATAGATTTATTGTGTAAAGATATTCAGGTTTAGAAAACGTTTTATTACCATCAATTATTAACTGATTTGAATTGAAATAAAATCACACAATAAAATAGACTTCCATGTTATCTGACAAAAATTAACAATTTTCTATGTTTAAATAGACGTAATCAAAATATCAAATTTATATTTCAAAATTCAAATATTTAAAATTTCACAAAATTCGGTTAAATATATTATTAAAACAAATAAAATAAATAAAAATTTACGGGTTGTTACACTCTCCCCCACTCAAAACTTTTCATCACCGAAAAGGAAGGAGGAAGGAGAATAGAAACAACCAGAAAGAAAATAGATTGAAAAACAAAATAAAACAATTAATTTGAAACCTTATAGATTTCAATTTACATAAATTAATATTCAACAATTTGGTTTAATCCATTTTATTAAAAAAATAAGTAGTCATTCAATTCAAATTTGTCAGTTCAAACTGTCAATTAAAATCATAAAAATTAATTTAGTTTTTAAATTGATTTCCACTCAATTATTCAATTTTTTAAATATTTATTCAAAATTTTGCTTCATTTTATAATAGCAATCATCCTTTAATCATAAAATTTATGAATTAATTTCCGATTAGCTTCAAACCATTTATATACATACATACATACATATATATATATATATATATATATATATATATATATATATATATATATATATATTCTATATACCAAATCGATAATCACAAACATATATGTAATACATCAAATCATACTTAAAAAATTTCCAATCAAATTTATTTTCCAAAACAAAATTGTAGCAAAGCTACTAAACGACCTTTCCACTTTGAAACTTGAAAATGAATGTTGATGATGCTGCAGTCATCACCGAAATTATATTCCAGCTACAAATGAAGAGGGTACTGATTTAAAACTTTAAAAAAATCCATTGGAAACGATTTTCTATTTGAAATACTTCAAATAATATGCATCTTAAAACTTTAAAACCAAAGTTTGAAACCACCAGAAATTGAATTCTCAAATTCTTAATTTATATTTATTTAAATTCAAATCAATTTATAAACCATGTCGTACATAAGTGGACAATATTTTAAACATTTTAAGGTATTTAGAAAAAAATGATCAAAATATCCTTCGTATAATACTTTATCAAAATATTTTTATAACTCGATGTCTTAACAGGTTTATCCTCGTTCTTGCAGACTCTGGTCGTACGGTTATCAGGCGTATGGCTAGAAATCTCCAAGTACTTAGTAGGCCTATTTCAACACCTAGTGGAAAATACTAAAATAGGTATGAGAAGTACCATTCAAAATCTAATGTGAAACAATGATAATACGATAGCAGTGACCCGCTGCTGATCCAGTATTTACGCAATGGACACTAAATTTTCCAGAAGATCCCTCACCTTTCGGATTCTAGAAAAATATCATAGCCATTTCGTAAATAAGGGATCATCGACCCCTGCTATAGAGGTCGCTGCTGATTTAATGATTTACGCAATGGATGCACTTCTTTCCCAGAAGATCCATAAAAAACAAATCACAGGATCAAAAGCGTCTCCATTGGGTAAACTAGAGAACCATCTACCCTGAAAAAATCAAGGAACTCATGAGTTCAAGCCCGGAAAAATATATCAGTTCGAATCCATATCTGAATTCAACCAAGTCCATTAGGGTTTATCGGCCGAATCCATTCCTGGATTCCCCAAGTTAATCTGGGTCGAAGCATATCATACTATACTTCTTTACGGAGGTTACTTCCCCATACCTCTTACTTCAAATATAACATACCATATATAGTACCCTTTCAAAATCATAGCATCAAATATCGCACTTATATAAATTCCATTATATATAAGATTTCATTTTTAGATAAAGTACTTTCCAAAAATCAATAATCTCGAACATATTAAATCATTCCTGTATAAATTCCATTATATACAAAGTATATCTCTTCAAATCGAATACCTTCCAAAATCAACAGTTTTGAAAATCACCTTATACTTATATAAAGTGTGCATTATACAAGAATCAAAAATTTTCCAAGATCAATTTCATTGTATGAAAAGCCATATGAAATTCAAAACTAGAGGTGTCCTAATCGAAGAGAACTCAAATCATGAAAATAGACTCGGGAGGAAGATATGATAATTAAATTACAAACGATGAGGATGGATAGCCTTATGTCAATCACGGGTGACCTTAACCGGGTCAATCGTAACTTCAAGAAAAAGATCTGAGGCAAATTTGCATTCAGTCGTAAGAGATAGAATTCTGTCATAGCAAAAGATAGCAGCATCTAAACCAAGGATACAAAAATCTTCAGTGAATCAATGCCCGTTGTAAAGGAGTTTCACCCATCTACAAATCATTCTTAGATTGGCGGGATCGCCAATTCATTATAGAGATCTACAAGAGTGGAGTTATGGGATACTCCAAAATCAAAAGAACATGAATAGGAGGACAAATATGGATTCCGAAACAAAAGTGGAGTCCTGTAATTCAAAGGAGATCCGAACCAAAGAGGAAGAGATTCAAGCTCGAATGAAAGTAATTCAATAATTAAATTTACTCTATAAGCTAAGTTCTACCTAAAACCAGAGCTCTTATATTAACTGTAACATCCCAATATTTCAGCCATCCACATCCGCACATGTCGGACTTGAATTGCTCAAAATATCAAATTGTTAAAAAAAATTATTTGGCAAAACTCAGCATATACGGTAAATAAATAAATCACTGAATCACAGACATAGAGTAATATAACAATAAGCAGCGGAAACAAATGAATAGTAGTTCATGAAGTTACTATATATATATATATATGTCTATGTATATGTATGTATATCAGGGTTAAAAGAAGATACAACAGAAGTCTCAAAAACATACAAGTCCCAATACAGTAGTCGATAACAAACTGAATATATCAGTGAAGTCAACTGAATAACTGAAAGATGAAAGATGGATATATAGATTGATCTCCAATCGAAGCTCCAACTCCAAAGGTGAGTCTCAAATGCTGTGACACTCAGTCTGACTCGAGCATAAAGCAAAACACAAAACACTTGAGTCAGGATTAACATTCTTATATCAATAAATCCAACTCAAATGAAATATCAGCTGAAATACAAGTAACTTAAAGGATGTTTGGGATAACCATCCTCTAAGGATCCATGAAAATATCTACTATGCAGTAATATACGCTATTAACAACCAAACATTATTACAACACTATGATCATTTCAAAATATCATACTTCAAAATCAATATACCTATCGATTTCAAAACCATATCAATATGATATCATTTCTCACTTAAAATAATATTCATTTCCAAAATCATAGTGCTTCAAAGTTATAACACTTTCGAAACCAAACACTTGAAATTATAACACTTCGAAAATCATAACACTTTGAAATCATAACACTTTCCTTTGAAAAATTTAGACATTAATAATAGTATATATAATAGAATAGTTATAAAATAAAATAGTTATGTAAAAAAATTATAAATTAAAGTAGTTTATAATAAAATAGTTAGCCTATTAAAATAGTTTATATTAAAAATAGTTTATATTAAAATAGTTTATAGTAAAACAATTCATAAAGTAAAATACATAAATAGTTTAAATGTAAATTAAAAAAATACTTTATATAATAAAATTGCTTACTCATTTAACAAAACGATTCAAGTGAACTCGAATTCCACAATTCAAATTTAATTCAATCTCAATTCATCAACTTCAACTCAATTCAGTTTCTCAATAAACCATTTCAAATTAAATTGATTTCAAATACAGATTTGAAATACAAAATAAACCATTTTCAACTTCAATATATTTCAAAACTTTAAATATTCCACATTTCAAAACTAAATCTGATAATTTATATATCTTAATTTAACACTATTATTGTTTAGTTTTGAAATATTCACTTAATAAATCCAATATCATTTAAATAAAACCCTAAGTTCAAATCACTAAATATCTCCTTCAATTTATTTAAACATGAAATATTCATTTAATCACCTTAAACAAAAATCAAGTTATAAAATCATATCTTTAAAATCTCAAATTATATAAGTTTCAAATCGATTTGATTAAATAAAATTCTTAATTAAATGCAATTTCAAATAAATTCAAATTTATCTTCCCAACCTTAACTTATAAAAATCATTACAGAAATCTATTTTAAAATAAAGTTTTAAATAAATACTTACACATATTATGTATTATTTAAATCAAATTATTTAAATTAAAGCTTAATATTAAATATATTTATACTAACTAGTTTATACATATTTTAAAATAGTAAAATTATAAGTAAATTCTTAAAATTTATAAATTCAAACTAACGTAAAATTTTAAAATTTCCAAAACATATAATTTTAAAATCACGAATTTGACTATATATAAAATAACATTTACATATAATATTTTAAAAATCGGTATTATTAAAACCCTATATTTCTTTCGAAAACCATAGAAATCATTTCAAAATATTTATATATAGACCAACGATGTTTGTATAAAATTTTCTATCTTATGATCAAGTGATACAGATATTTATCATTTCAATCCGTAATTTAAATATATACGGGTATATATCTTTTCAAGCCGCAATCCCAAATTCAATGTCAATGAAAATCGCTTGGGTTTATCATTTCAACCCATAACGATTTTCTCCTGTTCTACAAGATCGTTCGGGTATGATCATTTCAACCCATAGGGAATTCTATACAAACTTAGAACTTGCAGAGTGATAACAATTACGATAATAATACAACATGCATATATCATCAATATAAATAATAGATGATGGTGTCAGATGTCACATGTGAATAGATACAGATAATAGTGTATATATAGCAATGTAAATAACTAAAAGCAGCATATTTAAATTGTCGATTCAATTGAAATCAAATTTAATAAATATGAGAACGTTAATCATGAGTGATTGCTCACCTTTCAAGGCTTGATAGATTTGACAAAGTAATGAGCTATGAATTCCAAAGCAATGCTGGATGGACACGGTTCGACGAACAAAGATGATAAATAGGAACTGACGAAATCAAATCAGGACTGGATCGATGATGATAAATTGTATAGGTAAACTTATATATAACCATATATAACTATATATATAAAGCCATACACTAAATTCAAACATGTATATAAATTAAATATATATGTTTTTTTTCAAAATCATTGGTTTAAATTAAAACACCAATATTAAAGTTAAACATATATAAAATATAATGTTACATACATATTTAAAATAATGTATATATATCATAAAAGTAAAAAAATTATGCAAACTAAAACCTATTATATTCACGTATATATACTTTTCATACAAATATATAGAACAAAGCTGGGATAAACACTTGACTACATATATATATATATACATATATATATATATAAAACTTACAAACTCTACAGATATATATTAACAAATATACATGCAAGCTAAAAATAATGTATATATACTTTTTATACAGAGAATATATATATATATATATATATATATATATATATATATATATATATATATAACTATTATATAAACTGCAGCTAAATAAAATATAACTAACAGGTTAAAATTTATACAAGCACACATATATTTTTGGATATTAAACGTATGTATATTATAATTTAGTCAATATAAATTTATACATATACTAACTTCTATAAACCAGAAACAAATTATTCTTATATACTTCCATACAACATATATATATAAAATCAACACTTTTGTGAAACAGTACAAGTGGCGAAAAAACTATGTATAATCTTATATATATATATATATAACTAATATAAAAACAGCAACCAAAATAAAATGATGCTGATAGACTATAATATATCATATATATTTATTCGTAAGCTAATAAAATAAAGCTATACCATATTGCTTATTGCAAACTGTTTTAAAAGAAAACTATATAGATATAAAATCATATAATACAATACTATTATGAAATAAAATATATATACAATACTATATATAGTTATACAACAAATAAATAAAAATATATATAAATATCTCTTGTGCACACTAATATATTCAATAGATTTGTAAAGTATATAAAAACTTATATATAAATATACATATATACACTGACTTACAAGCTATATAACAGTATACGTAGCTTTAGTTATACCTCATATAGTTATATACGAACACCCCAGACTCGTTAATACTTGCCTACATAAATATATAGATAGATTAATATATAGACACATATATATTTACATATATATGTTAAACGATGTAGACTAGAATATAAATGCAACCGAACATATGCAACTAATATATATATATATATATATTATATATTACAGTCGACTATATATGTATATAGTTTCTCAAAACAGATGTAAACAAATACAGTCACATAATAAAATATACCATTTCAATTAAAGCAGGGGAAAGGTTTGGAGGTGGACTAACTTAGCTAGCGCGCAGGGGAGGTAGAGGAGGCTTGCACGGTTGTGGGTGAGTGTGCTTCTCGGCTTGCGTGTTGTCGATCACGCATGGAAGAGGAAGGAAGGAAGCGGTGGTCTTGGGTCATGTCAGAGGTGAGATAGTGGCCATGGTGCTCATGTATGGTGGAGGTGGGTCGGTGGATGAATTCGTGGAGATCAGTGGTGGAGAGAGGCTAGCAGCAGGGAAGCGCTGAGAAATGGAAGAAATGGTGAGATAAATGGGTCGCGTGAAGATGAAATATTTGAGTGGACGGATCTGTAGAGGGAAGTAGAAACAAAGAAGATGGAGAGGAAAAGTTTTCAAGTTAATATGTTTCAAAAATGAACAGGCAAACAAGTGTGAGGTGGCAAAGAGAAGGAACTGTAAAATATGAAACGTACAGGCCAAATTTCTTTAAATGAATTAAAACCAAAAGTAATAAATTAAACTAGTGAAACCAAAGGTCGAAATACTGAATTCAAGAAAATAATAAAGGTTATGAATATTCGTTTTAGCGGAGAGAAAACGAATGGGCAAGGAGACAGAAGGTTAAAATGGTACCGATACGAATGACCAGTTCGCAGTTCCCGCGGAAAACTGGACTTCAAAACATAAAATTGAATATACCACAGAGATCAGCACGACAAGACGATCAATATGGTATACGGATATTAGTGGTACGATCATCTCATCAAAAGGCGATAATCGGTACCGAAATGCTGATAAAACGCCGGAAAAAAGATAAACAGAGCAACAGTAATCAAAATTTGAAGAAATGAAATATGACGTCTCACTCACATGACAATTTATAAAATTATTGTGTAAAAATGTTCTGGTTTGGAAAACGTTTTAATATCATCTATTATTAACTAATTTGAATTGAAATAAAATCGCACAATAAAATCGACTTCCATATTATCTGATAAAAATTTACCATTTACTATGTTTAAATAGACGTAATCCAAATATCAAATTTATATTTCAGAATTCAAATATTTAAAATTTCACAAAATTCAGTTAAATATATTATTAAAACAAATAAAATAAATAAAAATTTACAGGTCGTTACAAGAATCCTAAAAGGATAGAGGTGTTTGAAGTGATGAATAGTTGGTTGAGTCAAAGAATTCCTTCTTAAAGACCCCGTGGCAATTATACTTGAAAATCATCAACCATTGACCTCAACCGAATCATAAAAAATCAATAAATATTTGGTACTTTAAAATCTAAAAATTTGGAATGCTTATTTGTGTTGTTATTCTCTTTGAAAAATTCCTATATGTCGACATGTGGTATCTAATATGTCTCATTGGTCCATATTTTAAATTTAAAATCTAGGGATTTTCCGGCGACCTCTTCACCAAAAGACATGTTTCTTCAACCACCATTTAAAGCCTCTAGAAATTGAATTTTCCAATCAATTCTCTCCTATTTATCATACTCTTTCTCTTCCATACTTTTGTAAGAAAATTCCATTGCATACTCTTCCATTCTCCTTGCAAAACTGTACTATTTCACTCTAATTCTTCACCAATTTGCAAACCGCATAATATCAAAGAGTTTCTACTTGAATTCATTTCATTCTCCCTTTAATTTCGTCATATTCCTCAAAGAATTCAAAGATATATTGATATTGGAGGTCTATAGAATCATTGTATCCAATATGCAAGAATCTATATTGAAGTTACGATAACTTGCCATACTCTACTGTTGTTTGTAAGGTTTAAGGTGTTCTCGTAGCCTGTGAAATCAAGAGAGTGTTCTTGTAGCATAATGAATCAAGAGGGTGTATCTTGTAGCCCGAGAAATCAAGATTGTAAAGATGTTCTTGCCATCTGCGGAAAGCAAGCGATTATTGTGGAAATATGCATGGCGCAATGCAGGACTAGATGTAGGATTAGTTAATCTGAGCCCGTATAAATATACATAGTGTTTTTTACTTACTGCATTTACTTTATTACTTACTTATTCTCTGGAGGTGGAGCCTTGGCGTAATGGTTAGGTCACCCGCATGGTGATCTAGGCTCCCAGGTTCGATTTTGGAAATAGCTATAAAGACACGTCTCTTTGACCTTCGAAAACCGACACTAATACATCTTCAATATTCACTTGTTGCAAATCCAAATGCCAAAGGGGCGGTTCTTTAGAGATAAGAAAGAAAAATTGATAAAACAGAATCTTACACGAATGAAATAACATATAATATTTCAATATACAATCTTTACAATGGAAATTTAAATAAACTTTGAGTCATATGACTGATATAAGAAACTCAAAATACGGATGTTGAAAACAAAGCATATGTTATAAGACCATGTCGCACATAAACACGGAACATGTTTTACTTCATGATAACAAAAATATTTGTTATGAAAAATATGGGGATATTATTTATAAGGGGCCGGCTATTTGGACACAAATTGGTGACACAAATGGTGACAGAAAAGATCTGGACCATGGAATCTTTTTGTTTTTATATGAAAGGTGGAATTCAGTGGGGAATCTAGTGGTAGAGATCCATTGTGTCACCAATTTTGTCACAAAACTGTGATTAAATAGACTTTCCCTATTTATAATGACATTCTTTTTAAAACATTTGCAAGTAAACTTATGAATTTTAGTCGAAATTGTAATCATTATTAAATTCTAGATATGTTAAGCTCTATAAACAAGTCTAAAGGAACTTGTTGGAGAATAAATTCCATATAATGACAAGGTAGGGGACTACCTTCCATATAGTATATCTCTAAAGGGATGTATCGAGGATACACAAACAATCATCTGCATCTAGCAAGATCAATCTATCCCTTTTTGGCACTCTGACGTGGTCTGGATGGAAATCGAATATGTCATCACCCAGGTCATAACCGACCTATCCGAGAGCTCTCTTAGTATACACAATACACTCGACATATATAGAGTAATCTAGAAGGGTGATGATCTTAACTTAATGGTTGCGAACCACATAGCCTTGTGGCGTACCCTGTTTAAGCCATTACCAGGTGATAAGGCCTGAGGTAACGATTAACTTTCACATAGCAAATTCCACTTTGACTGTCACATTGCCAATTTATAATCACATAACTAAACGTATAACTCTTCAGCTAGTAGGTCTCATGAAAGGGTATTAAGCTAAGAGAAGTTGTCTTATTCGCTACCAAACAGATGATATGTTCATAGATATCAATCAATATGATTAGAAAATGCAACGTCGAACACTCATCCATACAAGTTGTTCAGGAATAGGACAAACTGAAGGAACTCTCCTACCACATCTTGTCGGGAATTATCCATAGGATTAGTAGCGAGTAACCCTTGCATCGAATATCAAATGAATATACTACTGCCACATATATATGGTATGGTAAATTTCTCCCGAGGGTCAGCGACAAAAACAGCCTTTTATTTCATTTATTATCATTCCATATCTTCTCTTCGAATACGTAAATTTGTTTGAAGTGGTTTCGGATAAGAATCGCTCAAATTCGACCCAGATTCCTTCGAACTAATCACCGATAAAAAGATGTTTAGTGAATAGGGAATTATTCTTTGATTGATTTATTTCTTTTTATAAAAATATTTTCTAGATATATATATATATATATATATATATATATATATATATCTTCAAAACATTTCCTTCCATAATATATGGAATCATTAAACCTCTCTTATCAAATCCTTTGATTATCTTAAAACCTTCTTACATCTTGGAGTAATTCCAAATCATTTCATCCTTTACTTAGGAAAATAATTCCAAATCATTATTTAAATCTTTACAAAATATTTCTTATTTTGAAATCATAACTTTTTAACATTTTTGGAACCATGTTATCTAAGATGGAAAATCCAAATTAGTTAGTATTCGAGTAAAACGGATCCAGAGAAATTATACTAATTTTACTCGATATAAATTTTTGTATTGAACTTTTATTATCTGTCAAATAGTGGTGAAATCACCTTTTAAATTCTCGTGGATAGTGTGGGTTCCCTCCTTGAAATTTAATGCCAAGTATAAGAAGATTATCTATATTCAATCCAAGTTGTTTAAAGTTGGAAAATTAAATCTTTTATACTTATCTCATTTTTAACATTTTGATCTTATCTATTCCTCGTCTAGGAAAAAGGCCAGGTGAGCCAGGGCAGTGGTTGCTCCTGAACATCTCCTTAGCTCAAGCACCTCACACTTGGATTTCACGAATAGAAATATCCAGTCTACTCGTTGGCTTTTAGAGCCAAGATTAAATCATTTGGTTTTTAACATATTTTCTTTAAACCATTTATTTAAACCCTTTCAAATAAATTATAAAACCTTCAGATTATCTTTAAAACACTTAGTTATCCATTTAAAAATACTTAGAAAAGATTTGGAAAAGAATTGTTAAGTTTAAAACTATATTTTCAAAAGTTATCAAAAATTGCTGCAAAAAGTGCTATGAATAGTGCTTTAAAAGTTTATTTGATAAAAACAAATTTTCCACCATTTATAAGTCTAATTTTACAAATCAAATTTTCCATCATTTATAAGTCTAATTTTACAATTCAAATATCTTTTAAAAAAATTTAAAATATTTATATAATTTATTCCATATTTCTAAAGAATTAAAATATCATTTATAAATAATTTGCCGCTTTGGTTTTCGAACTACCAAAGCGATACTATTTTGAAAACTTCATTTGCTCATATTTCAAAATCTACTGAATGAAATCTTGATCATTCTATTTTGTTTGAAAACTATGATTATAAGAGCTTGGAAAATTCTTATTACCAAGAATTCTGACTTCGAATCCGTCATTTAAATGGATTTAACTTTCTATGGAGCATCATCGCGAACTACCGCTACGTGATGCGCCTATTTTAACTCATTTTATAATTTCTTTTCAAACTTCATTGAAACACTTTTAAATGTTTATAAAACATTTCTAAACAATTTTAAACCATTTTCAAGAGGTTTAACAATCTCATATACACCATTTTATTCATTAAAGGAAAGTGATTTCCTTTGTGATTTCGACGTGTATTAAACATGACTTGTTAATATAATCAAACAATTATACCATCATAATCCAAACATGATAAAAAATCATAATAAACAACCATAGCCAAACATATATCATGCAATATATAGTATATATAAATATAGTTCTCACCATAATAACCAATACTTCCTACCAACATTCAGCAAATCAATGCTTCACTAAACATCTTCTAAACACCCGATGCTCATAGCCATGTGCCTCCATCCCACCTTTTCTCTCGACTCAACCTCCTCTCCCTTGCTAATCATGCTTCCTATGATGTCTTAGGCTCAACACTAGAGTTTAGAAGAGACTGGAGAAAATTTAGTTAACTTTTGAAAAAGTTAAAAAGTAATCAGTGGATTAGTGCTAAAGCACTTCCATTATTTATAACCCTCCTACTTTTTCTTAAATTTTATGAATGAAAAGATACTTCCATAGAAGCCACTAAAGAGCATTTAGAAAGATCAAGAATGAAGAAGAAGGAGAAGAAGTGAAAGATGTGTGGAAATGAGAAGATATGCATGGGTATTTTTATGATTTCCATTAGGTAAAGCCTTCTCCATATCCATATTCCCCCACATCATACATGCATCACCCTCCATGTCACCATACACGTTAGCCCCCTTCCCATGTGCTTCCATCTGCAAGCTCATGTGTGTGTCCATGGTGTGTAAGAGTTGACTTAAGAAGCTTAAAGGTTAAGAAAACTAAAATATATTTGATTTTTCTTTTATATACATATATATGTGTGTGTATGTATGTTTATTTTTTCGTGTGCACGTTTCAAATTGTACATGTGTATGTTATATATGTGTACATGACATATTAACATGGTTGCAATGAATTTTGAACAACTTCCGTTCATTAAAGCGTTGAAAATCGGGAAACCGATCCTCGCTCACATTTTCACTTATAAACTAAATTACATATAAATGTCAAAAAAATTGAAAATAAATATCATTATTGATTAATTAAAATGACCATATTTGATTTATAAAACCATACAAATAAATATTAAACAATTATTTACAAAAATCGCTATTATATCAATAAAGCGATATCAATTTTCCTTTTATTTTCAAATCAAATATATATCTTTATAAAATTATTATAAATGATTTATTATCACTTAATAACTAGTTAAAATGAATTATTATCATTTAGAAACAATTATTTGAATAATTTTAATATTTATTAAATCACTAAATCTCAATTTAATTTCATAAATCAATTATTACATATATGGGCATCATTGATGATGTCATATATACATTTAATTTCTAAAAATAAAATAATTATTTTTATTTCCTATTGTTGTTCAATTATAAAAGTAAGTGTATATATCCAGCTCTATGTGCGTCGTTTTACGATTATTAAGTTTTTTATCGATAAAATGATTTTCGGCTATTTTATTAGTAAATATTTCCGAAGGAAATATTTTTATGAACATTTTTCCAAAATAAGTTCATTATCATTATTTATAACCTAAAAAATTATTATTTATGAAAAATGATCTAAATTTGAATATTTAAGATAATTTAAATATCTTTAATTAAAAAGATATTACGGGTCATTACAAGAACCACTTCGCAATGCAAGGGAAAGAATATGTACATTATCAACCTCCCCAGAGCCCGCTATCGTGCGGAAGCCTCATGTACTGTGTTCTACTTTTACTTATTCTCTGATTACTTGTTTATGTTTGCAATTAGAGTAGATAAAGTTTTAAATTCATAAATAAGTAGTTAATATAAACTTCACCCTCTCTAGTGCTTTAATAGCCTTAAGATCCATTCCACGTTGTTTTATAGAAAGCCCAGTTTCTAACATAAATAATAATATAAACAATTGAAAAATAAATTTTTATATAATTACATAACATAATAGTTTAAAGTTCGCGAGTTAATGAAATCATTGTGTATTATATAGGCATTAATGGTATCATTAATACTTAGGACTATAAAAATAGAATTATAAATAAGTTTCATGGTGTAACACAATATAAAAAATTTAAATAAAAATAGGTTGATAAAATACTTATTTAGAAATAAACTTCTAACAAAATTCTAAAGTTGTCTACCGTAGCAAAATCATTCGATAAAAAATGATAAAAATATTTTTATAAAGATATACAAGCTACATAATATATATTATACGTGGCAGTCTCGTACTACCTAGTTGCAAAGGAAATTTGTTAGTTTCCTCATATATAGTTTAAAGACTTCACCTTTTTGGGTGCCAGAGACTTATCTTGTTTATATCTTCACTGTTTTTCTTGAGTAGGTGCTGGAATTGCTTTCTCTGGTTGGCAGTAGCTCAGATCTGGAAGTAGTAAATGATGCTTAGAACTACGGCCGAGCTAGTAGTGAATCATGATATTGTAGCTCTTCATTGTGATCTTCTTAGTAATTCCTGAAGAGGAGCTGGTTGCTAGACTTACGTTCTCTGGCTGACAGTAGTTTCGGTCTGAGAAGAAGCATTGAATTACAGCCGAGCTAGTAGCGAATCAAGAAATAATTGTCTCGGCCTCTCTTGCTGCCATTATTCTTCCTTATTTTAGGTTTTTTTTTCTCGAGAGGAGTTAACGATGTAATCTAGAAGTGTTGTATTTCCTTAATTGCGTTGAGATCATTCTCGAAGCTTCTGATAATTGGGCTCACTTTAGTATTGTTTGGCGGGCTTTGAGAATTATGGTCTATAGTAGGCTTAGATTATAAATGAAACTGCCTTTAGGCATTTGTAAATCTTTTGCTTATAATTTTAATAGAAAAATTTGAACCCGCATTCAAAAAAAACATAATATATATTATACATAACCAATAATAAAAAATTAATTTATTAATCATTTATTTTACTGAATTTACAAATTATACATAACTAGTAATAAAAAAGTCCTAGTTTTGACAAAAATATATATAGACTATATTTTAGGATATTACTATGTGTGAAACTCACGTGTGTATAGTTGGCACACATTTTATTTTAACAAAAGAAATTCCCAATTTTACGTGCCTGCCAACTCATATTTATACGCCACTTCTCCAAGTTATTTAGCGATGCGAGACTACTCTATTCCAAACCGTCATTTCTTTTTCTACATGAGAGACAACCACTAACATATTGAATACTTATAGTTTACGATTCAATGGTAAAACTATAAATGGATAGATGAGAAATTAAAAAGAAGTATGAAGCTTGAAATAATAGATTTGAGCTCTTATTTGATTGTAGTAGTAGAATTTATTTCAACAATTAAACATTGCATATACATAGAAAACAATCAAATATTTTGAAATTTGATGGGTAGGAACAAAAAAGTGAAAGTTGTGTTGTGGATGAGGCCACTACCTTGAAGGCGAAATTCGGTATGACTATAGTGCAATCGATAATTTTCGTCCACTCACCAAGGTTAACACAATGGTCCTTCATACATGTGCACTCAAGGTTGAAAGATTTGAAGCTTCATAGAAGTCGTTGTCCATAAGTTCTAAGTATTTTTAAAAAATAGATTTGATTTTAGCTGAAATCATAAAGAATGGAGATGAAAAAGATAATTTTTGTTTACTATAGATTGTGTATCCTTCTTTTCAAAGAAGAGAGAAACGAGGAAGAATACTAATAACGTAAAATTATTATTTTTGTCTTGAGCTTATTAATCTCAATAAATAAGCATTCCATAAATAAAAACGTCATTAGTATAGAATGTAAAAGGTCAAGGAGTGAAAAGACTTTGACTTTGGTTGTAGTTATCCAACAATCTCCTACTACTTAAAACAAAAATCAAAGAAGACAAATGAAAATAACATGGGCAAGAAAAAAGTTTCATGCGTAAGTACCACTGTCTTTCGATTGAATTGATACATAATGAAGTGTGTTCAAAAATTGATCTAAGTAGTGAATTTCTCCTTGAACTACAAAGATTTGGATTAAGATCTCATAATATGTCCTACACTTTCAATTTCTACAAACTTTGATTTCTACAAACTTTGCGATAAATATGCACTTTTAATGGTTATGCACCAACATTGTGAACTCATGAGTGCTCTAGAGAGATTAAGCCTCTTGTAGAAGGCATCTCACTTTCACACCCAAGTAGATGAGTCTATTATGTGCTCTAATCTAGCAACACCACTATGGCTATTGACTAATTAAGAGCAAAAAGCTCAGCCTCAAAAAACAAATAAACATAATTCATCAAGTGCATCTCAAAAGAACCATCGATACTGGCTACGAATTAGAGCATTGTTATGACACTCCAAAAATGGTTAAGGGAGGTTTATATTTTTTTAAGTTTAATTAAGGGGGGTACAGATAAAAATATCCCCCCATAATAAATTAATATAATATTACTAAATTACCACTTAAACCCTAGTTCGAAGTATAGTAATCTCTTCTTCCCTAGTTCTAACTATAGTAATCTCTTCTTCCTCCTCAATCAAAATCATTAATCTAAAATCATGAAGAAATTAAACGTTAATGAAATTCCTTCAAAAGAGAAAGAAAACAATATGATTTTGACTCAAGAATTAAATGGTACGTTGAATTTGTTTAACCAAACAATTAAGAGGTAATTTTTTTCCTTTTATTAGGGTTTAATTAGGGTTTAACGTGTACATGCCATTTTAAGATTTATATTCATAATTAGGTGTGTACTTGCCGATTTTAGAGTTTAAATTCAATTTTTTCATGTCAAAATTAGCAAATTATTGATCCCTCTCGATTTTGAAGCCTACGGGCCGAAATAAAGGAAAATGTTCAGCATTCTGGTGTCGAGTTAACAAAATACAAGGTGAACATAACAATCGATGCCACATTGCCGACAATATTGAATAAATTCGGTGGGCTTTTGCAGAATATTTATAGTTGCCTCAAATTTTTTAAAATAAATTTGAGATTTTGACTTTTTATTGTAATAGATACCCGAGCATGATTGGACGAATGAAGTGGATAATTTCAAAGTATTGGAAAATGATGAAAACGATTATTGCACTAAATCAAATAAAGTGGACAATTGTAATGAATCAGAAACCGATGATGGCACTAACGACCAAAATGAGGAAGTCGCCATATCACCCTTCGATTACCCGATTTAACGTCTCGTTTCAATACTGATGTGGTACAATAAAATATTTGAATATATGTTCAATTTTTTTTGTTTTGATGTGTGTTACTAATTTATGATGCAGTTGTTCAAATTGAAGGAAAGTGTACGAGATTGGTGAACGCGGGATAAGTCTAAATTGGATTGTTGTGACTGAAAAAATGAGAATGAATGCAACGGAAAATGATCTTGGATGGTCCTTGTTTGTTAAAGAAGCAAAGAGTACGTTGACCATAAAGCAAAGATTTATGTTCCAAAAACCAAAAAAAGACGAATGTCAGGAAGTAGAATATGTGGATGTCCATTTGAGTTAAGCGCTCGTTGTACAAATGATGGAAGATGGGTATTGAGTGTGAAGAATGGACGCCACAATCACATGATTGCTAATGTATTAACATGGCATCCGTATGTGGCGAGGCTTAAAGATCATAAAGTTAAGGCCGCTGAAACAATGATAAATAGTGTTGTTAGGCCTCAAAATATTTTAACTATTATTAAAATTCACAACCCGAACAAACAGTCAACCATATGAAATGTTTACAATGCAAAAGTTAAGCTTAAACTACATAGAATGGAATGTAGATCGATTAGGGGGTAGTTTAGGAAAGTGGCTTCCAGTCATCATTACGCGGTTCACTATAGATTTGATAGTAAAACCAATGAATTTTCCGACTTACTCTTTAGTCATCCTAGGTCTGTCGTTCTTGTGCAATATTTTCATCAAATATTGTTCTTGGATTGCACGTTCAAAAAAATAGATATAAGTTACCGTGTTTTCATACGGTGTCAGAAACATCGACAGGGGCATCTTTTACTGTGGCGCTTGCTTTTATCAGTTTTGAGACTATGGAATCCTATTCATGGGCACTTGATTGTGTTAGAAAGTGTTATGGAGATAAAGAAATTCTAGATGTTATCATCACAGATGCCAAAATTGCTCTTACGAATGCAGTAACTATAGTGTTTCCATCAGCACACCGTATTCTATGCACATGACATATTTCAAAGAATGTTCAAGCAAATTGTAGACCAATTTTATAAAAAAGAAATGTGTTTTGATTGGGGATAAAGAGGTAGTTTGGAGGATGAGGAAGGAAAAAAGGAGTATGAACTATTTTGGGACGGTTGGATTAATGTGATTAACTCATTTTTTGAAGAAGAGTAACATCGAAACTTAAAATTATTTCGTGATGCATGGGTTGCAAAACAGAAAAAATCTCTCACATATGCAATGAAAAATTGGCTTAGTAAGTACAAGGAAATGTTTGTTTTGGCTTGGACCAACAAAATTAAACACCATGATAATGTCTCTACTAGCATAGTTGAAAGTGCATACCATCGTTTAAAATTGTATTTTGATTCAGCTATAGGTAGCTTTGTGAAATGTTGGACTAGTGCACATCTTTGTTGTGAGAATGTATTAGTTGCAATCGAACATGCGTTTGAAATGAGTACATCTGGGACAATGCATAGATTTCGAAGTGAGCCATTGTTTAGAGAACTTTTGGGACTTGTATCTCAAAAAGCACTAGATTTTCTAGTACATGAATTAGGTAACATTCCAAACGTCGGCTTGACTATCAACAATTGTGGTTATGTTTTATAGCAAGTTAATGGACTACCATGTGCATATATGCTGGAAGACTTTATACATTCACAAGGTTTCATACGTTTAAACGTAATAGATTCTTATTGGAAGCAATTATCTTTCACTCCTCCTACATTGCATCGTTCCATCGTTTAACTCTTGCTTTTGATGACTTGCTCGAAATAAAAGCATTGAGAAGTAGGTATGATGAATCGCCTGATAATGTGAGACTTGTTATACAACAAGATTTGAAACTGTTAGCATTCCCTCAAACAACCACTATTTTAGGACCCCCGTAGAAACTATTAAAATGGTTAGACCATCTAAAAAAGAGAAGTCAACTAAACAAGCACCATCTTATTTTGAACATGTTGAAGCGTCATTGTCGTGTAGCTCAAATCTTACTTTGGTTGGTCATTGCTTAAAGAAGCTTGGCATCAAAAGTAAGGCATGTGAGAACAATCAAGTCGACGATGAATATTTGTTGCAAATGCCCAAATGTATGAGACCCTACATAGTTGGTATAGGGGATATGCCCAGTGATGGTAATTGAGGCTATTGGGTCGTGGTTAATCAATTAAATCTCCATAATCGAAAACCGGATAATCCTTGTAAGTTTGTACATGAGTCTATGGTTGACAATTTAGTGCAACATTCTTCAATATACAAAAGAATGTGGGATGAATGTGGTTATGAAGAAATGTAGACAAGGATACAGTGTACGAATGCAATTGGGTTTAGTGAATGGATGCAGATGCCAGAATCAGGATTTATTATAGCTGAAACATTTGGCACTACGGTTGTTTTGTTAAGCAAGCATATAAGTTGTACTTTTGTTCCTACAATAGTATGTGCGACCATGTTAAACCATGACAGGATGGTAGTTATGGGGCATGTGAACAACTCTCATTTTTTTTGGTATTAAACTTAGTTTTGACTCTCCTTTGCCGCCTATACCTCACTTTTCATATTTTCAACTGTTTTATAATGTTAACGCGGAAGATTGGATCAGTCCGCATATGGAAAGAGTGAATAAGTACTTAGCTTCTTCAAAAGACCATGATGATGAAGGCAGTGTAGTTGAAGTAGAGTAGACTTATTATTTTGTTTGAATTAAATGTAGTTTCTTAGCTTATTGGATTGTTCTGACTTTGAGATATATGTTTGAGTTAACAAGCATTAATTCTGCTTCATAAAAGTTTATTTGAATATATTTTTTTATTTACGTTGTGGTTGTTAGAAGTTGATAAAACTTGGTTGAATATGGATGTAATATGAAATATGGAATGTAATATGAAAACTTGGTTGAATTTGTTGTTTTTAATTACGTCGTAGTTGTTAAAATTTGAGCACAAATGCAATATTATGTAGTGGAAGCAATAAACAAGTCGGCAGTATGAAAGAAATAAACAAAAGTAGGTTCGGTGGCACGACTCCGAATAAAAATGCAAAAAACGATAAGACGTTGCCGTCTTATATTAATAAAACTCCATTTCTATTGATATGATGGTTCAGGGTCGACTGCATAACAATTTTTTCGACCAAGTGCAATCATTCCCGAGAGTTTGGAAACAATACGATAGTTGGTTTCCAAATTTGTAAACTTAATTCGACAAAATGGTGCCGCATATGATCTACAGACAGTTAACATCTAATACTATGGTCAATTTGATGAGCTACCATCGATTGAAATATTTAATTTCGACCCCGCATTATCGTTCCTGAGAGTTCATCACATATACGATGTAAATTCATCGTTTTAATTTTCAAAAGTCGATAATAGTTTGTCGTTCCTGCTACAAGTAAGTGCATGTTGTTTACGAAAGCGATTTTGACACCATTCCATCGATATTTTTGCTTTTTTCGCTTTCATGTTGTCGTTACTACTACTAAGAACTATAGCAATTCGATGGCTACTTGTCGACCGCGGTGTATAGTTTCTACCTACATGCGTTATTCCCGAGAGTTTTGTCTACTTTCAAAAATTCAGCATCATTTTCGTTCCTTTTTTCAACAATAGATTGTCGTTCCTGCTAATGCCTGGTGATTGAGCACATCTTTTCGACACCATTTATTTGAGGTTAAATTTCTTTTCGACTTACTTATGTCGTTACTGCTACTTACCAGATTTATATGCCATATAATTATCATTTAAACCATATAACCACCATACCAATACCTTCTCTATACCGTATCAAACTTCATGAATACCATATCAAAGAATATCAACACCATATCAATACCGTCTTTATACCATATCAAACTACATGAATATCATATCAAAGTATATCAATACCATATCAATGACTTCTCCATAGCATATCAAACTACATGAATACCATATCAATACCATATAGGACCATACGAATACCATATCAAATCACATGGTTACCGTAATACTACCACACCAAAAAATATCAAGACCGTATGAAACTATAGCAAACCATATCAAACAACAACAATATGACAAGTATCAGCACCACTAAAACATCGATACCATATCATTAACAGAAAAGTCAGAATACACGAGTTCAAACAGCAACATCTTTTTTGTTCCTACTCTTCTTCGTCTTTGATCTTTCAACTTGTTTGCCTTCTTCTTCTTATACGTTCACTTGTTCGCCAAAAATATCAAGTGGTTCATCTTCGTCAATGCGTTCTATCCTTTCGAGCACTTGCACCATTAACTTGCTAGGAGCACAAGACTTATTGAAGTCCGCAGTGTGTCAAAGTCTCCCTTTCTGCAAATTAAAAATATTCCAAAGGAATGATCAAAGAAACCGTAAGCCAACAATAAGTTGAATAAAAGTAGGCACTTACTGTGCAGACAACAACTGAATTTTTTTCGCTAACTTGCATTGGCTCCGTAAATCGTGATCGTGGATTGGCAACAACAGGATGTGAAATAGATATGCCACTGCATGCATGTTGGATCGCATTCCCCAAGCTGTGTGACACGAGTTGATGTTAGACTTTGATTCAGAAGATGGTTTCGCCACTCGCTCCAGCTGAAATCTCCTAAATTTGAATATGCTACCTTGTATGATTTTTTCGATGACTTCGTTTTTTCGTCTCCGCGAAAGTCGTTACAGATACTGATTGAACATAGCCAAACTGACGAAGGATTCATTGTGGAAGATACAACTCCACTGCTTCAAACACACACGATTGGTCCGTTACATAAGGCACACTGTTGAGGCGGGTAGTGATCTCTCATATCCTTTAAACACTCCCAAACAGCGTCAGTAACTTTAAGGTCATCTAATTTCTCTCAGAGAGTCACCAAATCATAAGACAAGTTGGTGCTCGTTTCCACAGCAAAGTAAAAGGCTGACCTAGGATCTCAACGCTATGCATGTGCATTTCGGTTGTGTCGTCTTAACACCGGGAAGTGCTCAAATATCCAAACCTAGACAAGAATTATCAATTTTATACACAAACATTGCAAGTAATTTTATTTTTATAATTTGATTCAAACCTAAAGCAAAGTCATGAACCCAGCAATTTAACGTACACCTTTTCTTATGCCCTGCGCCAAATTTTAAAACGACCAACTCAAGCATGCTATGCCCCAAGAATACCTGTTCATTTTCCTTAACACCTATAGACATGTAAAAATGTACCTAGACCTTGTTTCCAGATTTATCGCCACAAACTAGCACACCAATGGTATATAGTAAATATGCAATTGCACATTGCCGTTTACGTTCCGTGGTATCAGAATCTTGACTGCCAGAAAATGTTGTTCTCAACCATTCCAGATGCACTTTTTTCTCACCTCCTAACAATTTGTCAGCCGCTTGTTCTCAACTATTTTTTTTTGAAAATACTTTAAAACGTTAAATAGTTTAATAGAAAATGTTTAAATAGTCTAATCTAAAATAATTTGAATATAAAAATGGTTATATAGTAAAATAGTTTGGAAAATCAAAATAATTTGAATAATTAAATATATAGATTTTGAATCATTTATACTAAAAAAATTATAATTCCAAAGTCAAACCGGTCTACTTCTCCATTTCCTACCTAAATCAATTCCAAATTCCATTTCGATTTAATCGATTCAATTTCAATTTCAACTCGAATAAATTTCGACCATAAAAATTTCTTTCAATTTACAAGTTTCTTTCAATTTAAATTTCCATTTTCGAATTAATTTAAATCTAGATTTCAAATTAATTTCCAAATAAATTTCCAATCCCAATTCCAAATTTATTTAAATTCCAATTTCAAATAGATTTAAAGTTACAATCTCAAATCAATTTAAATTCCAAACTCAAATTAATTTGAATTCCAATTTCAAATTAATCTAAATTTCGATTTCAAGTCAATTTCCAATTTCAATTTCCAATTCCAAATTCGATATCAAAATATCGATTTAAACACTTAAATCAATTTTACTTTAAATACCAAATTTTAAATCCAAATGTCAATTTTAATTCAATTCCAAACTCAAATTTGAAATATTATTTCATATCACTTGTAACATCCCACATTTTTGTACGCTTTAAATCGACGATAAACCACACACGTCAGATTTAAACCATATAGAAGGGCGGATTATTATGAGGTAAATAAGAAAAAGCAGAGAAAGAAAAAGAAAAAAAATAGAATCTTGCAGCGGAACGATAAAATATAATAATCAAATACACAGTTCATGAGGCTGTTTTATAAAATATTCGGTTATACTTATACAATATGTATCAGAGTTACACATACCAGAGAACAATAAATAATGCGGCGGAACAATGTGATGCAGTGGAACAGTATTAATGCAGCGGAATAATATAATAAATAGTTATAATACAATCTTTGTCTTCATCCTCCAAAATCCTAAAATGCTCAGGCTGACCCGAGCGAATTAAAAAGACAAAACACTCGAGTTAGAACTAAGAGATCTTATGTAAGTTAAATCAACAGTAAATAATATGAGTGGAATGGCATCAGAGATATTTACAGGATTTGACATCTCTTATCCAGTGTCAAACGTGAGTGCAGTAACTTAAGAGGTGCTTGGGATTCACATCTCCTAAGGATCCGTTAAACTATTTACTATGTAGTAATATTTTGCTATTATAATAATGTATAATAGTAAAATAAACTTACTTTTTAATAGCGTTAAGGGTTACCCATATAGCCCTTAACACGTAATAGTGTCAATAGTCTATACAGTACCGTAATACCTCTTGATCGGAAAGCTACCAGAGGATACTCCATAGTTACGGCACAAATCAAACTCGTACAAGGCGCGCTAGGGTAGGTGACACAGCCCAACTAGGTAATGCCAGGGTACATATGGGTAGCAGCTATTACTGCCCACCTCAAGCCACACCCCCAAATCAAAAATCAAAAGTGGCCACCGAATCAATCCAAAGTCAGAGTATAATATCGAAGGGCTGTGTCCGGTAAAAGGTGCTACCATCTTAGCCCGTCAATTGCTCCTGTTTTAGACACCTTATGCCAACTCACGGGAGTCGGGTCCACGTATTTACCTCAAAGGAAATGCCATCACCATCCTATTTCATTCTGCAATCTCCACCGCGTACACGGTTATTAAGTGGTTTTCGGAGTTGGCAGAGAGTATGACAACTTTCGATCCCGGTCTCTTTAACAACCAAATGTTATTATAACACCGCGGTCATTTTAAAATAATCATACTTCAAAAACAGAATATAATATCTATTTCAAAAAACCATATAAATATGATATCATTTCTGTTCTAAAAACCCAAATCAATATAATATCATTTTTGTAAAACCCAAATCAATATAATAGCATTTTTATTTCAAATATATTCTTTTTCCAAAATCATAGCACTTTCAAATTTATATACTTCCAAACCAAAACCACTTGAAATATAACACTTCCAAATTATAATACTTTAAAACTCAAAACTTTGAAACATAACTACACCACTTAAATGGCTAATATATTAAATTACTTTATATAATAAAATGACTTCTTCAATTTCACAAATCAAATTCCAAATAAAGATTTAAACCCCCAAATAACCATTTTAATCTCCATATATTTCAAAGTTTGAGTATTAAACAATTTCAAAACTAAGGTTGGAAATTACTACAATTCAATGCCCTAATATTTAGTTTTGAAATATTTGCATAATAAATCCATGATCATTTAAATAAAACTCAAATTACCAATAACTAAATATTTCCTTCAATTTATTTATACTAGAAATATTCATTTAATTCATCTTGAATAAAAATCCAGTTATAAATATCATACCTTTTAAAATTTCAAGTTTAATAAATTTTACATCAACTTATGGAGTTTAATTCTTAAATAAGCTCAATTTCAAATAAATTTCCAATTTACCTTCCAATATTAATTTATTTAAATCATTATAACCTCTATATTAAGGTATGATTTAAATACTTGATGATATTTTATTTTATAAAATCAAACACCATTATTAAACTTATTATTAATAAACAAATTTATACATTGCTTAAATACATGAATTTAACTATATATAAAATATTTTTTTATATATAATATCAAAAAAATCAATATTTATTAAACCGTATAAGTTTATCCAAAACCATAGAAATCATTTTCAAAATATTTATATATATAGACCGACGGTGCCTGTATATAAAATTTTCTAACCTATGGTCAAGTGATATAGATATTTATCATTTCAATCCATAATTTAAAATAAAAATACGGTTATATATCATTTCAAACCGCAATCTCGAATGAATAAAGTGCATAATAATTTGCAGTTTATGACGATATAAAATACAACATCCAATCATCAACCATTAATCACAATCATCATCCAATTCAATCAATAGCATCAATATATGACGGATAATAAACAACATGTATCAATTAGCAGTTTATATTCAATAATAAATTAAATGAAAATTTAACTGGTAGTTTAGATGCAATAAATAAATTAAATAAAAATTTAATTCAATTAAATTCAATTTAAATGGGATGATGATTAGGAATACGCCAAACAGTCATAAATAAATTTCTAATCACATTCTAAATCAATTTAACAAGCATAAGAAATTTTGGAAGTTGTGTGTGGGTTAAAACACTCACCTTTGAATTTAAATTGAATTTAAATCCAATTTAAATCCAAATTTGAGAAGTTTCAGAATCCATCCCAACTAGCGTCAAAATGACCGGAATTTCAATATGATCCTAACAAAAAAGTCGCGCGTAAGTCGGATATCGTATGTGAAAGTTATGAGAGTTAGAACGTTACGAAATTTAATCAAAATAAATTAAAAAAAACAAAATCACTCGCCCACACGTAAGCAGACACGTCAACATCCTCTCTCCCACGCAACCACTCCAGTCAACATCAAGCCACCCAAGAGGACCCAATTTTGACCACCGATGCCTTGCACCTTTGGCCACCGTTCGCCATGCCACCTTCGCCAACGGTCCTGTCTCCCTCACCACGCTTCCCACGGCCAAGGCCGTTGCTTTCGGTCGCCTAAAACGAGCCGCAGCTGCCACCATGCTAAAACCCACAATGGCCAAATTCCGACGCCACAGCAACCAATTGAGGCTACGACCAACGCAAAACGACTCGCCCCGACGAGCTCTACAATACCCACTTCTTGATTTCGCCAATTGTCGCTCCAATCAAAAACGCGCAAACCAAATTTGACCGCGATTTGAGGTTGACTCGAGCATCGATTGCAGAAACATACAAAAGACACAGATTCACGTTGTTGAGATCTTCGATATATAATTTTTGAGTTTTTTTGAGGAGTTTGAAATTTCAATTTGATTTTTGAATTGCAATTAAATTTGGAATTGTCTTTCATTGAAATGAGGTGGTAAGAAGGAATTGTAAATACAGAATAATGAAAAATAGAGGTGGGTTAGGGTTTATATCAGGGTATTTATAGACAATGCTGAAATTAGAATGGACCGGATCGATAGGATATGCGCGTTGAACGATAGAATGACCTGAAAAGCCCGCTCTGACTCCGGAACGAAATTGGGTCAACCCATATACCAAAATAGATGTTTTAAAATATTTTAAATGCAATGGAAAAGGTTTCAAGTCCAAATTCCACCGTATGAAGAAGTTATGCTGAAATAAATATATTTCAAATTAATTTCAATTGATTTCAATTTCATTGATTTAAAGGCGTTTCGAGTCCGTACGATCAAACGACAAGTCCGATCGCTAGGAAACTTAAAATCCTATAATAATTCACCGTTACGGATCCGATGAAACTGCTTTCGTCGAAATCAAAGTCAGTGTCCAAAATGGCTATTTTCCAGTAATTTAAATAAATTAAAAACTAATTAATTAAATCAAACTTTCAATTTCAATCCTAAAATGGACAATTCTTATCATTTTTAATTTCTTAAACATTTACACTAAATTAAACAAATTTAACTGTCGATTTGAAATTGATTAATTCCTCAATTTTATTAAATTCAAAAATTATAAATTAAATTTTCAATAATTCTATTTAATTTACTTTTCATTCTATTATTTAATTCATTATTATCAAACATAAGAATTTAACATTGATTCAAAATCTATTACATTAATTCCCGCATTCCATCATCTTTTAAATTAACATAATATTTAGATATTTAATTTCATTCATTTGCAATTAATCCAATTATTGAATTTTAAATTTCAATAAGTTAATAAATCTCGATTTTCATTCCCTAGATCAACCAATAGTCATATTATAAATAGAATTAACATTATTTCCTTAATCATTTCCTAAATTTACACTAACATAACCTTTAACTTAGATTTATTGCAATTGACTACCGGTTTTAGTTTAATATACTGAATAAGTGGTTAACTTATACTAATTATTACCATTAACGTTTAATTTCACTTATAAGCTATTATTAACTAAAAAATGTTGCAATTGATTTAGATCTAATTCAATAAATTAAATGAATGGGTAAATAATTAATAATTATCACTATTGCCAAATTTATTAACATTCATACTTAATTATCAACTGACAATTATTATAATTACTTATCTAGCATTGATTCTATCAATTGCAATTTATTACATATTATTTCATCAATTAATATACTTTTGAATTTATTTCCCAATTCACTAGTTTCAATTAATTATAACCTTACAATTGTTTCAATTAATAGGTATTGCACTATATTAGTTATTATCAAACCGCATCAACCTTGTTACGTTAATTTACATTTAATTACTATTAATCAATATATTATTCCATTGGTTGATTCAATACTCTTACTCTTGTTCATACTTTTATAAGTTTTCATTTCCAAACAATATTATAATTACTTTCAGGAAATTGATTTTATTCAATTACTATTTTTATTATTAATTCACTATTTTCCTTTGTTTTCTTGTATTCAATTCTTAGCCTAGTATAACAATTTACATTACTTTAATTAATCGAAATTTCATTTCAATTGTTAATACTTAGCTTTAATTTCCATGGTTGCATTTCATTTTTAACATTTGCTTCATTATAAATTATAAAGTTTTTATTTCTTTCTAAATTTAATTACAAAAATCTTATTAATTTAACTAATTTTAATCATTGAAATTTACGGGTCGTTACACCCTCCCCCACTCAAAACTTTTTGTCCCCGAAAAGGAAAAAAGAGGGAAATGAAGAATTAGGAAATCAATATATCTTACTTAAAACATTAAATTTATAAATGAATAAGTTTACAAAATTAATTAATTTGAATAAAGTATACTAATTTATAACCATTAAATCCTTTTTTTATACTCAAATAAATAAAGTTTGGAAAACCTTTTGAAAAAATTTCGAAGTCCAGAATTTACGAAAAATTTCGTCAGAGTCTCCTTTGTACGGAGAGGCTAGGCAGAAAATATAATATCAAATATAACAATATACAACATATATTTTCCAAAATAATATATATCACAACACGAGAGAACAATATAGTAACGCTATAAATCGTAATCCGAAAACGTACCTATTAGTCGGGCAATTTACGCTTATATTATGAAACCAAAAGCAGTAGCAATTGCTTCCATAACCTGCATTTCACTTATATATTCCAAGAGAGTTAATAATTATATAAAATGAAATGTTTGAAGTTGTTTCAACCATAAACAAACAAATCATAAAAAAAATTATTTCTTTCTCTATGAAGTAGGCATTACCCTTTCTTTTCTTCTTTCCTATAGGATAAATTAATTATATCTTACTCATAGGGCGGTGAATTCTTTTGCCGAGCTGGATTTGAACCAGCATAGACAGTCGTCAACGAATTTACGGTCCGTCCCCATTAATCGCTCGGGCAATACAAACAACAATCACTTGCAACAAGGCATACAACCATCACTTAAAATCAACACAAATCAATCATTCACTCATATTAAACAAAACAAATTGTTGTTCGGGTACAAACTTTAAATTGCACAGGATGGAAAATAAACTACTTAGTGCACCATTTACTCAACAGTCTTATATGAAACTAAATAGATAATTTATTCATTTAAACAATTTTAAAGTATCCTTACCCAAATAACTATAACTAAACAAACAACAATTTCAAACAATAGATCAATTTCATTCTTATTATTTTCATTTTATACATTTGTTGTTTGATTTCCTTTTTTATCCATATACTGATTTATCTTTTTATTTTACATTTACTTCTTACAACCTTTTTACTTCTATTCATTGGTTCAATGTTTATTTCATTTATTTTCATTTATTACTTACAAATCTTATTCATTTATTAATGCCATCATTTATTAATTATTACATAATTTTATTTATTAATATTCATTTATTCATAATATTCATGTTTAATTTAATTCCTTTGCATATTAATTCATTTACTAAGGTTTATAATCATTTATTTATAATACTTACCTTTCTGTTATATTAAATCAGCAATATTTTCAATTATACTTAGGTTTATAACAACTACAACAAATAAATCCTTATCTATTAAAGAATGTGTTAAATACTTTCGTTACTTTTAGGTTTACTTGTAAAATTTTTCATTACACTTTCTTATTAACATCTCAACTTTTATAATCGGTAAGTTATATATATGGTTTTAAGGATGTAATTGAAATTTATACAAGTTTACCTCATTTCTTTTAATTAATTCAATGTCTAATAAGTTTATCTTTGTCTTATAGGTTACATTCAAATTTCTTGAAATTTCATTTATAACTTAGCATTAAATCTCTTATTTTAATTAGAGGTACCAATTATTATTTAGTTACTTTCTGTTTTACTAAGGCAATTGAAACTACTAATTAGTGGAAAATTTAGAACTAAATACTGGGTTAAATTTTAAATCATTTTAGAATAATAGGTAAATATATACTTGCAACTTATATATCCAATTATATATAAAACAATTTAAAATATATATTTGCTTATCAAAATAAATCTGCAGTAAAACTACTACAGTGGCCTTCCCACTTCGAAACTCGAAAATGAATGTCGATGATGCGTGCACTCATCACCGAAATTATTTTCCAATGACGGAGAGGAGAGTACAACTTATTTCTTTCCGGAGTTTCTTTAAAACAATTCTTCCAAATTATATTGAAATATTTATATCAGAAAATACTTCTAATGATAATATTATTATATTCCCAAAATCATTTGAAAGAAATTTTCAAAACTCCGGGACTTAAATTCTAAATTCCCAAATTTTGCTTTATTTTATTTCACTACCTAACAATCAATATATTACAACCAAATATAACCTTTATAAAAAAATTATTTTATATATAGAAAATATAATAGTCAAAATTATTTCATTCACCTATATTTAAAACAAATATTGTGTCGGTCTGTCCTACTAAGTGTTTAGAAATCTCTATTAATGTCATAGTGTCCTATGCACCAACCTGAATTTATAAATACAAAAACGGAACAAATTAACACAATATCAATACCTTTTTATAATACTAACAAATACGCTCTCTCATATATATACACTCATCGACTCATCATAGGGTATTACCAACCTATTAATAAAGAGTCAGACCCCACAAAGCTAAGGTTTATCGCTAAACCTGGCTCTGATACCAGATGTAACATCCCGCCTTTTTGTACTCTTTAAATCGACGATAAACCACACACATCGGACTTAAACCATACAGAAGGGCGGACTGTTATGGGGTAAATAAGAAAAAGCAGAGAAAGGAAAAGAACAAGATAGAATCTTGCAGCGGAACGGTAAAATATAATAATCAAATATACGGTTCATGAGGCTGTTTTACAAAATATTCGATTATACTTATATAATATATATCATAGTTACATATACCAAAGAACAATAAATAATGTAGCGGAACAATGTGATGCAGTGGAATGGTATTAATGCAGCGGAATAATATAATAAATAGTAATAATAAAATATTTGTCTTCATCCTCTAGAACATGGTCTTCTAAATCCTGAAATGCTTAGGCTGACCCGAGCGAATTGAAAAGACAAAACACTCAAGTCAGAACTAAAAGATCTTATGTAAGTTAAATCAAAAGTAAATAATATGAGTGGAACAGCATCGGAGATGCTTATGGGATTTGACATCTCTTATCTAGTGTCAAACATGAGTGCATTAATTTAAGAGGTGCTCGGGATTCGCATCTCCAAAAGATCCGTTAAACTATTTACTATGTAGTAATATTTCGCTATTATAATAATGTCTAATAGTAAAATAAACTTACTTTTTAATAGCGTTAAAGGGGTTACCCATATAGCCATTAACACGTAATAGTGCCAATAGTCTATACAGTACCGTAATACCTCCTGATCGAGAAGCTACCAGAGGATACTCCATAGGTACGACACAAATCAAACTCGTACAAGGCGCGCTAGGGTAGATGACATGGCACAACTAGGCAACGCCAGGGTAGATATACTAATTACGCTTCCGGACAGGTGGTAGCGCGTAGCAGCTACTACCGCCCACCTCGAGCCACACCCCAAAATCAAAAATCAAAAGTGGCCACCAAATCAATCTGAAGTTAAGTATAATATCGAAGGGATATGTCCGATAAAATGTGCTACCTTCTTAGCCCGTCAATCGCTCCTGTTTTAGCCACCTTATGCCAATTCACGGGAGTCGGGTCCACGTATTTACCTCAAAGGAAACGCCGCCACCATCCTACTTCATTCTGGAATCTCCACCGCGTACACGGTTGTTAAAGTGGCTTTCAGTGTTGGCAGAGAGTATGACAACTTTCGATCCCGGTCTCTTTAACAGCCGAACGTTATTATAACACCGCAGTCATTTTAAAATAATCATACTTCAAAACCAGAGTATATTATCTATTTCAAAACCATATACATACGATATCATTTCTGTTTTAAAAATCCAAATCAATATGATATCATTTTTATTAAACCCAAATCAATATAATATCATTTTTATTTCAAATATATTCTTTTTCCAAAACCATAGCACTTTCGAAATTATATACTTGGAAACCAAAACCACTTGAAATATAACACTTCCAAATTATAATACTTTGAAACTCAAAACTTTGAAACATAACTACACCACTTAAATGGCTTATATTAAATTACTTTATATAATAAAATAACTTCTTCAATTTCACAAATCAAATTCCAAATACAGATTCGAACCCCCCATATACCATTTTAATTTCCATATATTTCAAAGTTTGAGTATTAAACAATTTCAAAACAAAGGTTGGGAATTACTATTCAACAATTCAATGTCCTATAATTTAGTTTTGAAATATTTGCATAATAAATCCATTATCATTTAAATAAAACTCAAATTACCAATAAATAAATATTTCCTTCAATTTATTTATACCAGAAATATTCATTTAATTCATCTAGAATAAAAATCCAGTTATAAATATCATACCTTTTAAATTTTCAAGTTTAATAAATTTTACATCAACTTATGGAGTTTAATTCTTAAATAAGCGCAATTTCAAATAAATTTCCAATTTACCTTCCAATCTTAATTTATTTAAATCATTATAACCTCTATATTAAAGTATGATTTAAATACTTAACCATTTTTTTTTAATAAAATCAAAGTCCATTATTAAACTAATTATTAATAAACAAATTTGTACATAGCTTAAATACATGAATTTAACCGTGTATAGAATATATTTTTATATAATATCAAAAAAATATTTATTAAACCATATAATTCTATCCAAAACCATAGAAATCATTTTCAAAATATTTATATATATATATATAGACCGACGGTGTCTGTATATAAAATTTTCTATCCTATGGTCAAGTGATATGAATATTTATCATTTCAATCCGTAATTTAAAATAAAAATGCAGTTATATATCATTTCAAACTGCAATCCCGAATGAAATAAAGTGCATAAGATTTTGAAGTTTGTAACGATATAAAATATAACATCCAATCATCTACCATTAATCATAATCATCATCCAATTCAATCAATAACATCAATATATAACGGATAATAAACAATATGTATCAACTAGCAGTTTATATTCAATAATAAATTAAATAAAAATTTAACTGACAGTTTATATGCAATAAACAAATTAAATAACAATTTAATTCTATTAAATTCAATTTAATTGGGATGATGATTAAAAACATGCCAAACAGTCATAAATAAATTTCTAATCACATTCTAAATCAATTTAACAAACATAAGAAATTTTAGAAGTTGTGAGTGAGTTAAAACACTCACCTTCTGAATTTAAATTAAATTTAAATCCAATTTAAACCCAAAATTTAAACAGTTTTAGAATCCGTCCCAACTAGCGTCATAATGACCGGAATTTCAATACGATCCTAATATAAAAAAAGTCGCGCGTAAATCAGATATCATATGTGAAAGTTACGAGAGTTAGAACGTTACGAAATTTAATCAAAATAAATTAAAAAAAATCACTCACCCTCACATAAGCAGACATGCCAACATCTTCTCTCCCACGCAACCACTCCAGTCGACATCGAACTCCCCAAGAGAACCCAACTTTGACCACCGATGCCTTGCGCCTCTGGCCACCGTTCGCCATGCCACCTTCGCCAACGGTCCTGTCTCCCTCCACCGCGCTTCCCACGACCAAGGCCGTTACTTTCGGTCGCCTAAACCGAGCCCCCGCCGCCACCATGCTAAAAACCTAAACGACCAAACTCCGACGCCATGGCCACCAATTGAGGCTGCGACCACCATAAAATGTCTCCCCCTGACAAGCTCTACAATACCCACTTCTTTATTTCGCCAATTGTCGCTCCAATCAAAAACGCGCAAATCAACTTTGATCGCGATTCAAGGTTGACTTGAGCATCGAGTGCAAAAACAGACAACAGACGCAGATTCACATCGTTGAGATCTTTGACATATAATATTTTCGATTTTTTTGAGGAGATTGAAATTTCAATTTGATTTTTGAATTGTAATTGGATTTGGAATTGTCTGCCATTGAAATGAGAAGGTGAAAAGGAATTGTACGTATAGAGTAATGACAAATAGAGGTAGTCTAGGGTTTATTATAGGGTATTTATAGACAAAGCTGAAATTAGAATGGACCGGATCGATTGGATATACGCGTTGAACGATAAAATGGCCTGAAAAGCCCATTCTGACTCCGGAACAAAATTGGGTCAACCCATATATCAAAATAGATGTTTTAAAATATTTTAAACCTAATGGAAAAGGTTTCAAGTCCAAATTTCATCGTATGAAGAATTTATGCTAAAATCAATATATTTGAAGTTGATTTCAATTGATTTCAATTTCATTGATTTCAAGGCGTTTCGAGTCTGTACGATCAAATTACAAGTCCGATCGCTATGAAACTTGAAATCCTACAATAATTCACAGTTACGGATCCGATGAAACCGGTTTCGTCAAAATCCGAGTCAGTGGCCACAATGGCTATTTTCCAGTAATTTAAATAAATTAAAAATTAATTAATTAAATCAAACATTCAATTTCAATCCTAAAATCGACAATTCTTATCATTTTTAATTTCTTAAACATTTACACTAATTTAAACAAATTTAACCGTCGATTAAAATTGATTAATTCCTCAATTTTATTAAATTCAAAAATTATAAATTAAATTTCCAATAATTCTATTTAATTTACTTTTCGTTCTATTATTCAATTCATTATTATCAAACGGAAGAATTTAGCATTGAATTCAAAATCTATTACATTAATATTCCCACATTCCATCATCATTTGAATTAACGTAATATTTAGATATTTAATTTCAATCATTTGCAATTAATCCAATTATTGAATTTTAAATTTCAATAAGTTACTAAATCACGATTTTCATTCCCAAAATCAACCAGTTGTCATATTATAAATAGAATTAACATTATTTCATTAATCATTTCCAAATTTTATACTACATAAACTTTAACTTAGATTTATTGCAATTGACTACCGTTTTTAATTTAATATACTGAATAAATGGTTAACTTATACTAATTGTTACCCTTACGTTTAATTTCACTTATAAGCTATTATTAACTAACAAATGTTACAATTGATTTAGATCTAATTCAATAAATTAAATGAATGGGTAAATAATTAATAATTATCACTATTGCCAAATTTACTCACATTCATACTTAATTATCAACTGGCAATTATTATAATTACTTATCTAGCATTGATTCTATCAATTGCAATTTATTACGTATTATTTCATCAATTAATATACTTTTGAATTTATTTCCCAATTCACTAATTTCAATCAATTATAACCTTACAATTGTTTCAGTTAATAGGTATTGCACTAAATTAGTTATTATCAACCTGCATCAACCTTATTACATTAATTTACATTCAGTTACTATTAATCAATATATTATTCCATTGGTTGATTCAATACTCTTGCTCTTATTCATATTTTATAAGTTTTCATGTCCAAACAATATTATAATTACTTTCAGGACATTGATTTTATTCAACTACTATTTATTATTATTAATTCACTATTTGCCTTTGTTTTCTTGTATTCAATTCACTATTAATTTACATTACTTCATTTAATCGAAATTTCATTTCAATTGTTAAGACTTAGCTTTAATTTCCATGGTTGCATTTCATTTTTAACATTTGGTTCATTATAAATTATAAATTTTTTATTTCTTTCTAAACATGATTACAAAAATATTATTAATTTAACTAATTTTAATCACTGAAATTTACAGGTCATTACATCACTTTTCTTAGAATATTCAAAGTTCGAATAAAAATCAATCTATAAAAACAAATCCATTTCTGAAATTTACAACGCATTCCGTTTATAACTAAAAATTTAAACTTCGATTAATTAACAATCTCGTTTATCAAGTCTAAATTCCAACATTTGAAGCTCCCATTCAAAATAATTGTGACGACCGCCCATGACTCCCGCACCAAAACAAGGGAATAGTGCGCTGAAAGGTGTGCAAGGAAGCCATGGACGATAGCCAGGGTAAAATAAAATTCGCAGAATCTATCGTATAACTCACAGCGCATGGATAAAATACAATAGAGAAATATAATATAGTGAAGCTCCATAGAACATAACATCATCATATAAGCAACATAGCAGTTTTATACAATCATTCACACAAATCCATACATGAAGCCTCACTACAAATCACTCAACCAAATACAGCAGCGGATACCCAGTACATATAAGAAAATAATATGCATAGCCTCCTGCTCGTCTTCGTCATCTTCAACGTAGAAACTCCAAGCACAGCACCTGTCACCTGCTTACCTAGTCTGCCCATCCCAACATGGATGAACAGCCCAAGGTAATAAGAGGAGACATAAAACCTTGAGTCAGACAAAGTCTTAGTGAGCAGTAAATTAACTATCAAACATACCAAAAGAGCATAAGGAAATAAAGGAATAGGAACCAAACCATCCCACTCCACCTCTTTCTACAGTGATAGCCCCCAGACACACACTAAGGAGAAGTAAGCATAACATAGCAGATAAGTAAGGTAAAGCAATAATCACTCGAGTCAAGGACGATGTTTTCCAAATACAAACCCCCAAGGCCTAAACCAAGATCAGATAAGCACCCAGAAAACACCGCTCTTGAAGCCGAATGATGATACAACCAAACATCCAAACATCCATGACTCTGCTATCACTGTTAACCTTGCTTCGAAATCACCGTTAATTGAATGACCGACTCCTTCCTGAGCCATCTGTCAAGGGCTAATGGTAACCCCGGTTCTAGACAAAACTCCGCACACTGCCTTGTGCCTAGGACTTATCTTCTTGGCCCAGAGTACTCGACTACCTTCCTGTAGTCTTTTAGGCGTCCCTATGTACCCTTGCTTTAAGTTTGCTAGAACCTTCAACAACGATAAAGTCCAAGCCTCCTAGTCATCCTCCTCGACGACTATTCTCAACCTAGCCCAAGCTACCTCTTGAGCAGCTCCATTATCAACCAACTTGAACTACCCTTCAAGTTATCAACATGCTTGGAATGATCCCTGCCTGGATTAAGCCAAGACTCACATCATACTTGAACTACCCTTCAAGATATCAACATGCCTCGCTTCATCACATCAAAGCAAGATCTCAACTCAACAACATGGTTTGCCTCATCGCATCATGGCAAAGTTCCATCTCAACATCATACATATGAGCTTCAACATCCGCTACATATGCCTTAAGCAGCTTTCACCATTCAAGAGCCTTCTTCCGTAGCTTTTGAATCATCTTCAATCACCTTGTTCCAAATCAACTACTAGCTAACTTGGAAACAATCAAATCTAGCATTCATTCAAACATTCAAGCATTCAAACAAGATATATTAAGCAATAACAATTATAATGGCAATTTCGTAATTAAGTGTGCAAAAGTCCAACATATGTGAAATCATGGTTTTTAGCATAGATCTATCAAATCTAAACATGGGTTTTATCTCTAATACTTGATAAATAACTTCTAAAGGTAAACATCTTCAAACATGATGGATCTACATGCAGACTTAAGGAAAATGCGAGAAAACGCTAACTTTAACACATAAAAATATCACCAATCCCATACACTCCTTTGGATCCGCGTGAGAGATAACTACCACTCACCAAATCACCAAAACAACCTAAAAACTAAACACTTCAGATCTGGACAGCGAAGATCAAGGCTTGATTCGGCAATATTTCGCCTCAATCGATGAAATCTAGCTCAAACGGATGAAGATCTTCAACTTTGGCACTTGAATCTTCAATCTAAATCTTCGATCTTGGGTGGATGTTAGAACTAGATTAGAATGGAGAAAAGAAGATGAAGAAATGTTGTAGTCGAGCTCTCAAAATGGCAGCACTTCGTCGCTTCAAAAACCGGTGCCAAAAAGTGAGAAAAACTCCACTATTTAAAGGCTGAAATCCCCCCCTAGCTCGGCTGCCGACTCATCCCCTAAGTCGTTCGCGACTTAGCCTTGTCGACTCATGACTCTACAAGCTTCTGCCGACTCAACTGCATACACGGGTTAACACACGCGGCTCATACACAGGCCGACCTAACTACACAGCATATTGACTCAAGACAACGACTCAAGAACCATGCCGACTTACGACTTAGTGCCGACCCAACCCCTGCCGACCTAAGTCCTAAGCACATAACCCAAGCCTATACGAGACATGACCTAACGGTTTAGCCTTGCGGCCGACCTAACTCAAAACAAAGGTACCGACTCACGACTCATTCCATGAGTCGTTCCTAACGACTCAACATCTACCCCGAGTCAAACGACTCATCAACCTACGACTTAACCCAACACAACACATACGACTCAATGGTTTATGTCCCTGCCGACTTAACAACACTAAGCTATACTGGGTACTTGCCGACCTAACCCCTGGCCGACTCAACCTACGTCCTAGGCCTTAACTCCTTAAGCCATTAACCCATGAGTCGGTCTTCTCTTAACTCGGCAACCCCCCCTATCTTCTATGAGTCGGTCACTAGTTAACTTCCTGTCTCGGTCAATCTACTAAGTCGCTACTTCTATAAGTCGGCAACTACTATGAGTCGGCTACTCAATGACTCGGTCCAACCATGAGTCGCTTCCTACTGACTCGCTAACTCGCACAAGCCTATAGGTCGCTACTCCTCTTAACTCGGCCATACGACTCAACCACCCATGAGTCGGCCCTCTATGAGTCGGCCACGACTCAAGACTCTAACCACTATCCCACTAAGTCGTGTACGACTTAGACCCAAGTCTTAGTTAACTCGGTAACGTGTTAACTCTTCAACTCCACTAACCTTAACTCCCTTAGGTCGGTCTACATGCTTAAGCCTTACCTCGGTCAAAAAGTATGAGTCGTTAACGACTTAAGAACCCCACTAACCCGGCCACTCTTGAGTCGCCCACTAACTTAACTCGGCCAAGCTTTATAACTCGTTAACAACCTAACCAAGCATCGTTCTAAAGACCCTACGAGCTATCTTCTTCACGACTCAGGCTATGGATGACCAAAACAATACTAACGACCTAATAATTCTACGATATATCGATACGTAAAATACGGGTCGTTACATTCTCTCCCCCTTAGGAATTTCGCCCCCGAAATTCCAAACAAACAACAGCAATCAAAGATATTCCGCATGCCTACCATCCATAGCAATCAACAAACCATGCATCCAATTCTAGCCTAGCATGCAGAATTCTAAGACTTAGAACAAGCTACAAATTCATGAGATGTCACGACACTTTAGGGCCATACCTCAAAGAGTTCTGGATGAGCTGCCTTCATCCTCTCTTCCTCCTCCCACGTACAGTCGTTAACATCGTCACTCCATTGTATCTTGAGCAACGTAATCGTCTTCCTCCTAAGCTGTTTCGTATCGGTTTCAACAATACGAAGCGGCTTACGAGGTCTCGAAACAACTGGATCAACCTCTAAGTCTTCATAGCTATCAGCAGAAACCACCGTAGTTGGGTCGTGCACATACTTCCGTAGATAAGATACATGAAAAACATTGTGCACACCCGCCATCTTTTCCGGTAACTCCAATCTATAAGCGAGCTTTCCAATTCGCTCGATAATCGGGAATGGTCCAACGAATCTCGGAGCCAACTTTCCTTTGTTCCCGAATCTAATAACATTCTTCAATGGAGAAATCTTCACAAAAACCATATCACCCACGTCGAATTCCAAATCCTTTCGACGATTATCTGCATAACTTTTCTGACGATCTTGGGCTGTCTTCATTCTTTGTCGAATGATCTCTATATAATCCGAAGTCTGTCGAATCATCTCTGGCCCAAGTATCAGCTTTTCTCCAGTTTCCAACCAACATGTCGGAGAGTTACACGGTCTTCCATATAATGCCTCATATGGTGCCATACCGATACTCGACTGATAACTGTTATTATAAGCAAACTCCACCAAATGAAGGTGATCTTCCCATGATCCTCCGAAGTCCAAAACACATGCTCTAAGAAGATCTTCCAAAACTCGGTTGACTCTCTCAGTCTGACCATCTGTTTGAGGGTGATAAGCTGTACTCAAACACAACTCAGTTCCCAAAACTTCCTGGAAGCTCTTCCAAAATCTACTAGTGAACAATGGATCTCGATCGCTCACTATACTCTTCGGAACACCATGGAAACGAACTATCCACTTCACATATAATTCAGCCAACTTCGATGCAGTCCTAGTCGATCGAACAGGAATGAACCTTGCACTCTTGGTCAAACGATCTACTATGACCCAAATCCCTTCATTCCCTGCTCTTGTCCTAGGTAGACCATCAATAAAATCCATCGACACTTGCTCCCACTTCCATGTAGGAACCTCTAATGGCTGAAGCAATCCACTGGGCTTCTTCTGCTCAGCTTTCACCAACTGGCAATTCATACACTTGGAAATAAAATTTCCAACATCCTTCTTCATACCTTCCCAGTAGTAGGTTCTCTTCATATCCCGATACATCTTATTTCCACCTGGATGAATTGTCAACTTTGAGTGATGACTTTCCCTCAGAACTTCATCTCTCAATCCATCTACATCGGGAACAACCAATCGTCCTTGCTTTCGAAGCCAACCCTCTCGATCGACCTCGAATCCTTTATCCTTTTCTGGATCCAATCCGGATTCCAAATCACGGATAATCTTGACAAGCTTATCATCTCGCCTTTGGCTCTCACCAATTCTTTCCACAAGTGTAGGCCTTATCGATAAGTTTGCCAACATCTCAGGTTCCAATTCGCATCTAGGCCTGAAATCAAATCCAGCCAAATACTCAAGACTCTTCCATTCTGAAAACATGGCTCCCAATCCTGCATGTCTTCGACTTAACGCATCAGCCACTGCGTTACCTTTTCCTGGAGTATAGGCTATACCAAAATCATACGATGCTAAGAACTCTAGCCACCGTTGCTGTCGAAGATTCAAATCCTTTTGGGAAAACAGATACTTCAACGACTTATGATCTGTAAACAGCTCAAATCTAACTCCCAATAGATAGTGTCTCCACATCTTCAAAGCAAACACAATCGCCGCTAACTCCAAATCATGAGTCGGATAATTCCTTTCATGCGGCTTCAGTTGTCGACTTGCATACGCAACAACTTTATCCTTCTGCATTAGCACCGCTCCTAGTCCAGTGCCACATGCATCGGTGTAAACCACCATCTCATCATTCCCACTTGGAATAGTCAAAACAGGAGCACTCGTCAATCGCTCTTTCAGGATTACAAAAGCTTGCTCACACTTATCATCCCATCTGAACACCTGGTTCTTCTTTGTCAATCCTGTTAACGGTGCAGCTATCTTGGAAAAGTCTTTGATAAACCGACGATAATATCCTGCTAATCCAAGAAAACTTCTCACATCAGATGCATTCTTAGGTCTAACCCAATCCTGGATCACTGCCACCTTAGCGGGGTCAACCGCTATTCCATTTCCAGAGATAACATGGCCTAAGAACCTCACTTCACTCTTCCAGAAGTGACACTTCGAAAACTTAGCCTTCAGCTGATGTTTCCGCAAGATTTCCAAAACAATCCTCAAGTGCGTCTTGTGCTCTTCCTCAGTTCTGGAATAAACCAAAATATCATCCACGAACACAAGCACGAACTTATTCAACTGATCTCTGAATACTCTATTCATAAGATCCACAAAATAAGCTGGTGCGTTAGTCAATCCAAACGGCATTACCAGCCACTCATAAAACCCGGACGGTGTCCTGAAAGCTGTCTTCGGCACACTATCCTTTGCCACTCTCAACTGGTGAAATCCCGTTGCCAAATCCATCTGAGAAAACACCTTAGCCTCGTGAAGCTGATCAAACAAGTCATCTATCCTCGGCAATGGATACTTGTTCTTCTTAGTCACCTTATTCAGCTCACGATAATCCACACACAACCTCAACGATCCATCCGCTTTGGTTGCGAACACAACTGGCGCACCCCATTCGGACACACTTCTCCGAATGAATCCTTTCTGCAAAAGGTCATCAACTTGCACCTTCAGCTCTTGCTGCTCCCTCGGTGCCATCCGCCTAAGAGGCATCACAACAGGTCTGGCTCCCTCAACTAGATCGATACGAAACTCGATCTCCCTATGCGGCGGCAACCCTTTGACTTCGTCAAAGACATCCTCAAATCCATTCACGATTGGCATCGATGACAGTCCATCCCGTGGAACAACCAGCGAATACATGAAGCTCATGAAGACGCCTTCTTCATGCTTACATCTTATCACAACCTTTCGCCCCTCCACATTCCCGACTGTCACCTCCAATCTCTCACAATCAATCCTTGCCGCACACTTCCTAAGCCAGTCCATACCCAAAATAATTCCGAACCCCGCAAAGTTCAGAACAAAGCAATCACAAACAAACGAGCAATCATGACTCGACACAACTAGACCACGGCATATCATACACAAACATGACGAACCCCCGACCGGATTAGTCACAACCAATGGCCTATCAACAATATCCGGTTTCAAACCTAACCGGCCTACCAAATCATCACAAACAAAAGAATGCGACGCTCCAGTATCAAACAACACTCTAACTGGAACACCACAGATAGAAAGAGTACCTTGAACCACCACACTCTTCCCCTTTTCTTCAGCAGTCGGAGCTTTTGAAGACGACGGCACAACTCCCAAAGCATAGGCTTGCACAATCTGCCTATCTTTCCTCGGCTCTGGGCAATCCTTCTTGATATGTCCCAGCTTATCACAGTTATAACACTTTCCCGGCACCTTGGGATTCTTACAATCTTTGTAAAGATGGCCCTTCTGCTGGCAGTTATAGCAAGTCATTTCGCTCTTCGGCTTCTTCTGGCCATCCTTACCCTTCTGTTGCTGCTGCTTCCTCCTCTTATTGCCATTCTGGTGTGGTTTAGATCCTTCCCTGGTTACAGCAACAACAGAACTTTCCTTAGGAAACAAACTCTCATGCCTAAGGGCTTTCTCCACAAGCTTCTCAAATGGATCGTCCAAATGATCCACTAACTGCCTCCCAAGATAAGCATCCAGACCAGTCACAAACTTCTCATTCTTCTGATAGGGAGAATCAATGTACGATCTGGCATACTTGGACAAAGCTTCAAACTCAGAAATATACTCAAGAACTGGTCTCCCACCTTGCTTGAGCTCTACAAACCTTTTAAACAAGACAGATTTCTGGGAAGTAGAGATGAACTTAGCTTCAAATCTAACTTGGAATTGCTCCCAAGTAATCTCTTCTTCTGGAGTATCGATGGTGATAGAATTCCACCAATCAGCAGCTCTTCCCTGAAGCTGTCTCGATGCAAGCTTCCTCTTAGTTGCATCCTCAATCCCTAAGTCACCAAAGATTCTTTTGCAAGCATCAATCCATCTCTGCACCTCAATAGTCGACTCCGTCCCCAAGAAAACTTTCCCTCCAAGAGCAGTATAATCCTTGCAAAGCTTGGCAAAATCCACCGGTCTCGGAGCTTGGACTTGAACTCCCACATCCACTGATGATCCTGAAGCTGGTATCCTTCTCATGATCGAAGTCATCATCGCTTCGAACATAGTTCCATAATCAACAGCTCCTTCATCAGCACGGCTTTCCCTTGCAGCTGGTCTTCCTCTTCGACTCATCCTTAATATCTGTAATAAGAATGATTAGAACACCTTAAGAAACAACTGCATAAGGAGTTCAAATCCTTCTAGGCTACTATATTATATATAGTAATCATCCATCAAAATACAATTACGTCTCTCATACGTAGTTACGTCAGCGAGCGTTGGCTGAAATCGATTAACCAATGCTCTGATACCAAATGTGACGACCGCCCATGACTCCCGCACCAAAACAAGGGAATAGTGCGCTGAAAGGTGTGCAAGGAAGCCATGGACGATAGCCAGGGTAAAATAAAATTCGCAGAATCTATCGTATAACTCACAGCGCATGGATAAAATACAATAGAGAAATATAATATAGTGAAGCTCCATAGAACATAACATCATCATATAAGCAACATAGCAGTTTTATACAATCATTCACACAAATCCATACATGAAGCCTCACTACAAATCACTCAACCAAATACAGCAGCGGATACCCAGTACATATAAGAAAATAATATGCATAGCCTCCTGCTCGTCTTCGTCATCTTCAACGTAGAAACTCCAAGCACAGCACCTGTCACCTGCTTACCTAGTCTGCCCATCCCAACATGGATGAACAGCCCAAGGTAATAAGAGGAGACATAAAACCTTGAGTCAGACAAAGTCTTAGTGAGCAGTAAATTAACTATCAAACATACCAAAAGAGCATAAGGAAATAAAGGAATAGGAACCAAACCATCCCACTCCACCTCTTTCTACAGTGATAGCCCCCAGACACACACTAAGGAGAAGTAAGCATAACATAGCAGATAAGTAAGGTAAAGCAATAATCACTCGAGTCAAGGACGATGTTTTCCAAATACAAACCCCCAAGGCCTAAACCAAGATCAGATAAGCACCCAGAAAACACCGCTCTTGAAGCCGAATGATGATACAACCAAACATCCAAACATCCATGACTCTGCTATCACTGTTAACCTTGCTTCGAAATCACCGTTAATTGAATGACCGACTCCTTCCTGAGCCATCTGTCAAGGGCTAATGGTAACCCCGGTTCTAGACAAAACTCCGCACACTGCCTTGTGCCTAGGACTTATCTTCTTGGCCCAGAGTACTCGACTACCTTCCTGTAGTCTTTTAGGCGTCCCTATGTACCCTTGCTTTAAGTTTGCTAGAACCTTCAACAACGATAAAGTCCAAGCCTCCTAGTCATCCTCCTCGACGACTATTCTCAACCTAGCCCAAGCTACCTCTTGAGCAGCTCCATTATCAACCAACTTGAACTACCCTTCAAGTTATCAACATGCTTGGAATGATCCCTGCCTGGATTAAGCCAAGACTCACATCATACTTGAACTACCCTTCAAGATATCAACATGCCTCGCTTCATCACATCAAAGCAAGATCTCAACTCAACAACATGGTTTGCCTCATCGCATCATGGCAAAGTTCCATCTCAACATCATACATATGAGCTTCAACATCCGCTACATATGCCTTAAGCAGCTTTCACCATTCAAGAGCCTTCTTCCGTAGCTTTTGAATCATCTTCAATCACCTTGTTCCAAATCAACTACTAGCTAACTTGGAAACAATCAAATCTAGCATTCATTCAAACATTCAAGCATTCAAACAAGATATATTAAGCAATAACAATTATAATGGCAATTTCGTAATTAAGTGTGCAAAAGTCCAACATATGTGAAATCATGGTTTTTAGCATAGATCTATCAAATCTAAACATGGGTTTTATCTCTAATACTTGATAAATAACTTCTAAAGGTAAACATCTTCAAACATGATGGATCTACATGCAGACTTAAGGAAAATGCGAGAAAACGCTAACTTTAACACATAAAAATATCACCAATCCCATACACTCCTTTGGATCCGCGTGAGAGATAACTACCACTCACCAAATCACCAAAACAACCTAAAAACTAAACACTTCAGATCTGGACAGCGAAGATCAAGGCTTGATTCGGCAATATTTCGCCTCAATCGATGAAATCTAGCTCAAACGGATGAAGATCTTCAACTTTGGCACTTGAATCTTCAATCTAAATCTTCGATCTTGGGTGGATGTTAGAACTAGATTAGAATGGAGAAAAGAAGATGAAGAAATGTTGTAGTCGAGCTCTCAAAATGGCAGCACTTCGTCGCTTCAAAAACCGGTGCCAAAAAGTGAGAAAAACTCCACTATTTAAAGGCTGAAATCCCCCCCTAGCTCGGCTGCCGACTCATCCCCTAAGTCGTTCGCGACTTAGCCTTGTCGACTCATGACTCTACAAGCTTCTGCCGACTCAACTGCATACACGGGTTAACACACGCGGCTCATACACAGGCCGACCTAACTACACAGCATATTGACTCAAGACAACGACTCAAGAACCATGCCGACTTACGACTTAGTGCCGACCCAACCCCTGCCGACCTAAGTCCTAAGCACATAACCCAAGCCTATACGAGACATGACCTAACGGTTTAGCCTTGCGGCCGACCTAACTCAAAACAAAGGTACCGACTCACGACTCATTCCATGAGTCGTTCCTAACGACTCAACATCTACCCCGAGTCAAACGACTCATCAACCTACGACTTAACCCAACACAACACATACGACTCAATGGTTTATGTCCCTGCCGACTTAACAACACTAAGCTATACTGGGTACTTGCCGACCTAACCCCTGGCCGACTCAACCTACGTCCTAGGCCTTAACTCCTTAAGCCATTAACCCATGAGTCGGTCTTCTCTTAACTCGGCAACCCCCCCTATCTTCTATGAGTCGGTCACTAGTTAACTTCCTGTCTCGGTCAATCTACTAAGTCGCTACTTCTATAAGTCGGCAACTACTATGAGTCGGCTACTCAATGACTCGGTCCAACCATGAGTCGCTTCCTACTGACTCGCTAACTCGCACAAGCCTATAGGTCGCTACTCCTCTTAACTCGGCCATACGACTCAACCACCCATGAGTCGGCCCTCTATGAGTCGGCCACGACTCAAGACTCTAACCACTATCCCACTAAGTCGTGTACGACTTAGACCCAAGTCTTAGTTAACTCGGTAACGTGTTAACTCTTCAACTCCACTAACCTTAACTCCCTTAGGTCGGTCTACATGCTTAAGCCTTACCTCGGTCAAAAAGTATGAGTCGTTAACGACTTAAGAACCCCACTAACCCGGCCACTCTTGAGTCGCCCACTAACTTAACTCGGCCAAGCTTTATAACTCGTTAACAACCTAACCAAGCATCGTTCTAAAGACCCTACGAGCTATCTTCTTCACGACTCAGGCTATGGATGACCAAAACAATACTAACGACCTAATAATTCTACGATATATCGATACGTAAAATACGGGTCGTTACAATAATTCAGTTTCCATAAATTTGATTTGTATTCCTTAAAATCAAATCATTTAAATAATTTCAAAACAAACTTTTTTGCTTTCATTTAATTTAACCAATCCGATGTCCGTATATAATTTTCTATCCTACGGTCAAGTGAATCAATTATTTCAACTTAATTTCCAAGGATGGATATATACCATTCAATCCAAAAATAAATGTCAAAGGTATATATCATTTCATTCTATTCGTTAACTTATTTGAAATAATTAAATTTACAGTTTTATATACTGTAAATAACATATGGGATAATAATAGGATATATAAAATAATTAAACACCCAATCAACCACATATCAATCAATAGCATCCATTTGCAACCAATATCCAACCAACCAATGTATCACAAAAATTTAATAATTATAATATCAGGTGTTTACAAGCAATTAAATTCCAATTCAATTTAATTATCAATTTAAATTCTATCAGGTAATTTGGATGTCAATTTATTTTATCAATGAACAATCAATCAATCCAAATCCTTTCAGAATTTCAATTCAACCATCATAAAAGTATTTTATTCAATCGTGAGCGTATAAACACTCACCTTTTCAACAGAATTCCAGCTTCATCCATGTCTGAGACGACTCCGATACGATAGAAAATGTGATTCGTTTACCCAAAACGGACCTCGTATGAAACATTTACGAATTTATCATTATCCGATAATAATTAAAATATAGTTAATAACATGATTAACATAATAATAAAAATAAATTAACTAATCTGTCTTCCCACTCTCACTAATATGTTCACGCAATCTCATCATCCTTCCCTAGCACGCGTTCAACTTCCCTTCTTTCCATAGGAAACTCGCAACCTTGCTTCCATCGTATAAAAAAAAATTCATCTTGTCGATCGCCTCCACAGCAACACCACCGCCGACCCTCTCTCCCCTTGCATGCACCTACACGCGCGATCCCCAGTTCTTGAACCGTAATCCTAAGAACCATCGAAGATCCACCATCGCGCCTCTTTTCTTCAGGAATGCACGCATTCCTCCTCCCAGTCGTGACCATCGACCTCCACTGACACCCACCTCTATGCCCTAGGCCACGCGCTTCACTCCCTAGCACCGCCGCCATTGATTCGCTGCATTCGTCTCGTCGTCCAGGTCGGAAACACGCATGCTAGCATAGAATTGGAATTTCATTCTCTTTTCTTACTGTCGATTGAGTTTTTCTTGATTTTGAATCTGCGATTTGAGATGAGGAAGGTACAGGGTAAATGAGATAGGTAGCTAAACGTGCGGGAAATTGAGATATTTGTTAACATTATATTAAAATATTAAGAAAATATCTGATTCGTTTGACCCACGAAGTCACGAACTCCAAAAGAAATGTACCGCGTGGCGTTTATAACATTTTACCCCCATTCCAAACACAATGGAACTAGTTTAAAAGGTTAATTCGATCATATGCGGAAGATAGCTTTCAAAGTCAATTATTTTAATTAAATTTGAAATTAAATTTCTACGTGTTTCAAGTTCGCACGGCCAAACGACATGTCCAATTGCTACAAAACTTGAAACCATATAATAACTCACCATTACGGATCCGATGAAACTCGTTTCGTCGAAATTCGAGATAGTGGCCAAAATGGCTATTTTTACTCGTCAATTAAAATATAAATTTTCAAATTTCAAATTATTCACATTTAAATCAAATTTTAAATGTTAGCCATCTTCATTTATATTTCGAATAACATTTAAATCAAATCCCGATATCATTTCCATTTTTTGGAGTCCTTCGAGCTCGGGGTCATCATCTTAAATACAGAATCAAGTTATTCAATTAATTTTCAAAAATTAAATTTTAAACAATTTAATTATCCAATAAACCAATATAAATAAATCATTAAATTTTATTTGTAACCATTTTTATTCTATAATTGCATAAATTTTAATACTCTAAAATAGCCAAAAATACGAATCGTTACATACTCCTTCACTCAAAACTTTTCGTCCTCTAAAAGGCGTGAAGTAAAGAATTTAACATGCAATGGATTTTATTCAAATAATTAACTTACAAACATAAATATCGTACTTGCAAACTATTACTACGCTTCTACCATGCCATTCCGATATCAATTTTTCGAAAAATATAATTTACATATATAAACAAGTCATAAAAACGTTTAAAACTCCAAAAAAATTCTAACTCCCGGATTTACGGAGAATTTTGGCAGAGTCTGCTTTGCGCGGCTCGATCGTAAAATTTTACAATTCAATATATAACACAAATATAACCAATACATATCAAATATACATCTCATCTCAATGATGAGGCGTCCCGAAGGGAAAAATTATAAAATCGCAGTATTTAATCCGAGATACGTACCTTATTATTAATAATACGAGCGAGTTCGCTCGTATTTAGCAAGCAAAAGCATGTAAGACCTACGTATTCGCCCAAACGATCTTCGTATGTTCCTATCTCAACTCAAATCAACAATATTAGTTAACATACACGATATGTAAGCATGTATAAGTATAATATAACCATATAACATGGATTTTTGAATCTAAACAACACAAACAATCAAAAATACATAGCATACAACAATCACATGCAACCAAAACAATAAAAAAATGGTTTACAACAAAAGAAACCATCCAACCATCAATATCGGTCCAATTAATCCAGGTAATTTATACCCATGTGAATAGTATTATCCAATGTCAACTTTTAGTTTATTACATTCATTCCATGTTAACATTCATTTCGTTAACATTTCCATTTATTCATATTTATTTATTTACTTTGAATCAACTTATATTCAATTTCATTTATTTCCATTTTTTCTTCTTCTTCATTATATGTTATTAAGCTCACATTCATTTACTTAAATTTATTTATTTTTACATTTATTTCTTTTCAATTATTTCATTTCAGTGATTCATATAATTAATTATACTTAAGTAATTAATCCCATGCCACATTTTATGTATTTAATTTCATTCACATTCACTTATTTATATTCATTTCGTTAATCATACAATGGATTTATAATTAATTCATTCGCTTTTAATTAATTTACATTCAACAAATTTGATTTTAATTCATTCTTTTATTTATTGCATTCACATTTGATTTGTTTCAATTCAATATGCATTTACATGCCATCAATTTTTTTCAATTATTTTTATTTGTTTCAACCATATTTAATTGGTTTACATTCCATTGATTTGTTTCAATTTTATTAACATTCATTACAAATTATTATATTGGCTTTTTATTCCATTCAGTTTGTGAAATTCCAATTTGTTTCACTTTTTTTATATACCCATTTTATATAAATTCATTTATGAATCAGTTATAAAATTTATTCCACTTAGTATATCCTTTCTTTAATTATACTATCATCGTTTATAAATTTATCTAAGTTTACTATAAACGTTTTATACAACAAAACTTACTTTTATATTACTTGATATCTTCAGTTATTATTAATTCATCGATTCACTTTATTTATTCAACTTCGTATTATTAATTTACCAAAGTAAATTTTATTTTATACTCAATTCAAGTTAATAACATTTTTTTATTACACTAAACTTCGTTTAAATTTTAGTCCATATCTCAATTTATTTAATCGTATTCATGTTAAATATTCTTATCATTTCGATTCCATAAATTAAAATTCATTTTTAGCTTATTAATTCTCAATTCTGTAAGTTATACAATTTAACTTCTTAAAATTTCATTTCGTCATTTTATCTACTTAATTTCAGATGCAACTCATTTTTTAAGCTTTCACGAGTTAAACTATATTTTATTCCATTTTTATTAACTGAATTAATTTAATATTTATTAATTTAATCAATTTATTTCATTTCTCGAAATCAAATTTCTTTTATTTGCTAAATTAAAATATTTAACCAATTTAAATTTGGTTTTACTTTTTTATTCCAATTTATAATTTACAAACTTATATCTCATTCATATTATTTAAATTTTATGTTCAAAACTATTTCCATATATTTATTAAATCTCACTTAGAATATATTTGCTCAATCAAAACTTGATTAATCGAAATTTAGTTTTCTTTTGGGCGAAATCTTCACTCAAAGACTCGAAATGAACACTGACGATGCTGCAGTCATCCCTAAAATTATTTTCTAGCAACCAAGCGAGTTTAATGCTTTTATTTCCTTCAAAAATCTTTTCAAAATATTTTTCTAGTCTAAACTCTTTCAAATAATACTATTTATTAATTTTTGACGCTTTGAAAAACAATTTTTTGAAAACAAAGGATTTTATATCCAAAATTCTTAATTTTTAAATCATTTCTATATATAAGCTATATTATAATATACTTATACAAATTTCCTTAACTTTTTATCAAAATACTCCATTAATTTCAACTTGGTCATTTTAATCGATTCTTATTTTACTTTTATTTCAATTCAATTTAATTATCAATGCTTCATAAAATAAAATTCACAAAGTATTCAATTCATTTTTTATTTTATCGATAATCGATGATAATTAAATATTATCATTTCCTTGAAAATCACTTTATATGTATATTTATGTATACAACATAATTTAGGTTAAAAAAAATTATTTAGCCGATTTTAAAACAACCTTATGTCGACTTGCCTCGTTTAAGTGTTTAGAAACCCCTATTGATAACACGGCGTCCCGTAAATCAATCAGAATTTAGAAACAACTCAACGGATAAGTAAACATAATATAAAATATTTTATAAAACTAACAAGTATGCTCTATCATATATATACTCAAACTAACTCATTCTAGGGTATTACTACCCTATCTTTAATGAGTCAAACCCCACAAAGCCAAGGTTATCGCTAAACCTTCGCTCTGTTACCAACTATGACGACCCACATTTCGGAAGGTTTAAATTGACAATAATTCACACATGTCCGACTTAAATAATCTGAAACATAGATAATGAATAGGGTTGAATAAGAAAAATAAGAAGAGAAGAAGAAAATAAAACACAGAATCTCACAACGGCAACGATAAAATATAATAATCAAATAAAAATTCATAAAGTTGTTTACTATACATTCGATTATAATTTATACACATTTATCAGAGTTATAAATATACATCGGGAATAAATAATCAATACAGCAGAACAGCATGATGCAGGACATAATAATAGTAATATACCGCAATTCTGCATTCATGCTTCAAAGAATAGTCTTCAATATACTGAAAACTAAGGACTGACCCGAGCATAATAAAAAGACAAAACATTCGAGTCAGGACTAAAATACTCTTATGTAAGTCAAGTTAATATCATAAATATGAGTGCAATAACTAAAGAGATGTTATAGGATTTTCCATCTCCTAAGGATCCGTTAACTATTTATATATAATAGTTTATGCTATGATAGATAATATCTATCAGTAAAATGAATATCAAAATAGCGTTTAGGCTTTACATTGATCCACCTTAACACATTTATAGTTTTAAACCAAAATTGTAATGGGCGCGTATAGGGATAAATATAACAAGGCACGTGAGGCAATGCCCAAGGTAGGATTCTATCAGTTTACCCTTTCTGGCTGGTCGTAATCCATCCATGGCCGATCGCGACAGTCAATCCAAACGAAAAATAAGATGCACCCATCGAATCCGAAACCACAAAAGTAATACGAAGGATCAACGTCGCTAGAGGTTGCTAACCTCAATGGCAAGACATAGGCTCATGTTTTAGTCATTTTAATTGTGACACAAATGCCAAGGCTATCCATCATCGTTCTCTTACTTCATCCCAGTAAACGTCGCCAATTCAACCACTACATACTGGATATCATCCACCACGTACATGGTTGCTAAAGTGGTTCCAATATTGAAAGAGAGTATTTCAATAAGAGGCCCTGGTCTCTTTAACAATTGTCATTTTACACACCGGTTGGTTTTTTTACCTTCCGAAAACAATTTTACAATTGATATCAAAATATCATATTCGTTTCAAAATCAACTCCATTTCGAAATCATCATATATTCGCTTCAACATCAATTTCATTTCGAAAATTATCATATATTCAAATTTATCAATTTTGTCCAACAAATAAATTTCACTTTCAAAATTTGATTCGAATTCAATTTATATTATATCCTTTACTTTAACCTAATTCATATTTAAATCCAAGATTTAAATATAAACAATTTACCCTTTAACCAGTTTGAATTTTTTTGAAAATAGTTTAAATAGTTTAAAATAGTTAAATATTAATAGAAAATGTTAAATAGTTTAATCGAAAATAATTTGAATATAAAAATGGTATATATGGTAAAATAGTTAGGAAAATCAAAATAATTTGAATAATTAAAGAATATAGATTTCAAATCATTTATACTAAAAAAAAAATAATTCCAAAGTCAAACCGGTCTACTTCTCCATTTCCTACCCAAATCAATTCCAAATTCCATTTCGATTTAATCTATTCGATTTAAATTTCAACTCGAATAAATTTCGATTCCACACAAATTTCTTTCAATTTACAAGTTTCTTTCAATTTAAATTTCCATTTCCAAGTTAATTTAAATCTCAATTTCAAATTAAATTCCAATCCCAATTCCAAATAAATTTCCAATCCCAGTTCCAAATTTATTTAAATTCCAATTTCAAATAAATTTAAAGTTCCGACCTCAAATCAATTTAAATTCCAAATTCAAATTAATTTTAATTCCAGTTTCAAATTAATCTAAATTCCGATTTCAAACCTATATCCAATTTCAATTCCCAATTCCAAATTCGATTTCAAAATATCGATTTAAACACGTAAATCAATTTTACTTTAAATACCAACTTTTAAATCCAAATTTCAATTTTAATTCAATTCCAAACTCAAATTTGAAATATCACTTCATATCACTTTTCTTAGAATATTCAAAGTTCGAATAAAAGTCAATCTTTAAAAACAAATCCACTTCTGAAATTTACGATGTATTCCATTTATAACTAAAAATTTAAACTTCGATTAATTAACAATCTCGTTTATCAAGTCTAAATTCCGACATTTTAAGTGTTATCTCGCTTTTTGGCAAAGCAGTGATACCAAAAGGTCGATCGAAAACAAAGGATAATTCATCTCAGAGGTAGGTCATACTTCGCTTCACTATGGATATCGCTGAATTTTGTCCGAGTACAGATTGAGCTACAATTGATAGGACATGACAAGAAAGATCATAGAAGTCGGCATCTCAAATTTCAAGTCAATCTGAGTTCATGCGCTCGAGTTATGATCGATTCAATTCCAAGGGAAAGGCCTCGGTTTCGTACCCATCCTCACGCTCCAATTCGAATCGATATAGTTCGTATCGATCAAGTCCGAATCCATCGGGATGCCTCAGTTCGACTCGATCACGTCCGAATCCATCGGCTTCCCCTGCTTCGTATCCATCATGGAAGTCCCTCGCATCCATCTGTCTCGAGTCCATCAGGTGACTTCGTATCCATGGAGAAGCTACGAGGCTCGTATCCATCAAAGGGGTGATGTTCGAGTCCATCAGTAACATCAAACTTCGAGTCCATAACACTTAAAACGGTCGAAAGGAAGATAGCCTCGCCTCCATCTACTTTGAATCCCTCAAGGCAAGATGCTTCGAATCCATGGGACTACTTCACTTCGTATCCTTTAGGATGAAGACCTTCGAATCCAATAGGGCAGAGTACTTCGAATCGATGCAGTTGATTCACTTCGAATCCATCCTGTAACCTCACTTCGACTCCATCCCATGACTTGCTTCGAAACTATTCAGTTGGGAAGCCTTCGTATCGATCAACTATGGTTTACCCTGATCGATACGAAGGAACATCCATTCGATCGATTCGAAGGAACATATCTTCGAATCCACTACTTCGAATCCACTAAGTCAGGGCGGCTAAAACCATGGATTCGACCCAGTAAACTCGGAGAAAAAGATGGATCGACCCGAGAAGTGCGCGCACCACATCATAATTCACATGTGCCAACCTTCGATTCGACCCTGTCGATTCGATCGGGATCGATTCGAACCAAGCATGACAACCGGAAATACAATCTTGAATCAATCATATCTCCCAATCTACTGATCCAAATGCCACGAAATTTTCACAGAAGCTTGCATACATGTTAAAGGATGTTCACACAAAATTTCAGCTCGATTGGATGATTTTCTGATCGATTCGAATGGAGTTCGAATCGATGCCAAAGTGGGCCCAAATTTCCTGAGGCCGGGGGCATAGGCCCCCTCACGTGTCAGAAGTGGTCCTCCGAATTTTTAGCGAACTATTAGCATCCTACGCCTATAAATAGAGCCCCAGAGCCAACAGAAAAAGGATCTTTGGATTCTCCAGCGCCTAGACTCTGCCGGATCGAGATCTCCATCATCCTACACCATAATTTTGCTGTTGATTTCGAATTTCCAGTTGTAACCCACTGTTGAACGTTGTAACAACTTGTAATCATTGAAAGAGAATCAATAAAACTGCAAAAAACTTCACAGTGGACGTAGGCAACACGCCGAACCACTATAAATCGCTTGTCTACGCATTTCCTATACTGTTGATTGGAGTTTTTGTTAGATAATATTCGTTTTGAATTTACATTCTTCATTATTATCTCTTCAACGACTCCCGAAGAGTGTTGTGACCAATTTTGGTGCAAACACTTTGGTGCTTTCACTGAGAAAACCCAGCCTTTCTCCTGCTCTTTGGATCTATCATCGATACCGGATTGAACAAATCTAAGAGGGAGATCAGATCATCAAGTCCAACTTTCTTCCCTTCTATTCAGATTTGCACAAAGTATAGGAAAGGAATTCAACTTTCAAGATGGTTAGCACAAGGACCACTTTAAACGCTGTCAATCAAGAAGAACAGGATAGACAGAATCTTGCTCCACTACCTCCACCTAATCAAGATGGTACTGGACATTCGGAACCATCAGGTCCGGTTACCCGACAAGAGTTACAGTTGCTACTCCAAGAGCTGACCCAGAGTCGGCAACAACTAGCAGAACAACTACGTGCTAACGCTGAGCTGATCAACAAGCTGGATCGCCAGAAACGAAAAAGATCCAAGGGAGACCATGCTTCTCACTCATCCAGCGAAAGCTCTTCCTCTTCTGATTATCATAATCAATCTCCACAACCCCGGCTAGAGGGGAGTCACATGCCATGTGACGACCGCCCATGACTGCTGCACTAAACAAGGAAATAATGCGCTGAAAAGTGTGTCAGGCCGCCATGGACGATCATCAGGGTAAGGTAAAAACAATAAACTCTATCGTATTACTCACTGCGCATGGACAAAATACAATAGAAAATATACATAGTGAAGCTCCATATAACAAAATCTCATCATATAAACTCTAATAGTTTGATACAACAATCAGCAAAGACAATACATCAAGCCTCACTACATATCACTCAGAGAATATACAAACAACGGAACACCCAGTACATATAGTAAGAAAACAATATGTAAAAGCCTCCAGCTCGTCTTCGTCATCAACAGCGTTGGCCAATAGGAACAGCACCTGTCACCTGCTATCTAGTCTGCCCATCCCAACATGGATGAACAGCCCAAGGTAATAAGAGTTAAACGTAAAACCTTGAGTCGGACAAAAGTCTTAGTGAGCAGTAAATCAACTATCAAACATACCAAAAGAGCATAAAGGGTAAAAGGAATAGGAACCCAACCATCCCACTCCACCTCTTTCTACAGTGATAGCCCCCAGACACACTAAGCAGAAGCAAACATAGCAATTCAGGCATTCAAAGCAAAGTAATTATCACTCGAGTCAAGGTCGATGTTTTCCAAGTACGAACCACCAAGGCCTAAACCAAGATCAGATAAGCACCCTGAAAACATCGCTCTTGACCCAAGCGACGATACAAACAAAACATCCAAACGTCCTTGACTCTGGCTATCACTGTTATCATTGCCTCGATTTGACCGTTAGTTGAATGACCACCTGCCAAGGGCTAATGGTAACCCCGGTTCTAGACATAGCTCCGCACGTCGTCGTGACCCATGCCTAGGACTATCGCATCTGCCCAGAGTACTAGCACGTCATCGTGACCCGTGCCTGGAACGTCATCGTGACCCGTCCCAACGTACTCTTGCTTTGAGCATGCTAGAATCCTTCAACAACGATGAAATCTCAGCCTTCTAGTCATCCTCCTCGACGACTATTTCCATACTAGCTCAAGCGCCTCTCAAGCTAACCATTATCCACAAACCCGGACCACATCACCGAGTTATCAACATGCTTGGTATGATCCCGTCTAGATTAAACCAAGGCTTTCTCACATCATACTTTGCTTCATCGCATCATAGCAAAGTCCCATCTCAACATCATCATCAAATATATCCATATGAGCTTCAAAATCCGCTTCATATGCCACAAGCAGCTTTCCTTATTCAAGAGCCTTTCCACTTAGCTTTTGAATCGTCTTCGACCAACTTGTCCAAATCAAGTTATCGATCAACTAATCAATCAAATCAAACATTAATCCAAGTAATCAATCATTCAAACAAGATCTAAATAAACAATTACACAATAATGGCAATTTCGTAAATAAAGAGTCCAAATCTAACATGCATTCTAACAAACATGAATTATGAACAATATCTCTACAACTTGATGAATGAACTTGCATAAGCGAACATGTGGTAAAATAGATGTCAAATCATCATGAGCAATGGATCTACATGCAGACTTAAGAAAATGCACAAAATCACTCTCTTTAGCACATAAACAAACCACCGATCCAATATACTCCTTTGGGTCCGTGTGAGAGATAACCAACACTCACTGAATCACCTAAACACCTCAAAAACAACCAACTCCAGATCTGGACAGCAAAGAATCAAGCTTGATCCTCCAAAGCTCCGCTTCAAACGATGAAATCTCTCTTCGATGGATGGAGATCTCTAACTTTGGCTCTTGGATCTTCGATTTGATCTTCAATCTAGATGGAGGGAATCACAAGATTAGAGTGGAGAAAAGAAGTGAAGAAGTGTTGTAGTCGAGCTCTCAAAATGGCAGCACTTTGTCGCTTCAAAATCCGGTGCCAAAAAGTGAACCAAACCCCTCTATTTCTAGGCTGGAAATTGGGTCGTTCGTACTTAGGTCGGTCGCTCTTAGGTCGGCCGCGACCTAACGACCTAACACCCCCTGCCGACCCAACAACACAACACACACACACGGCTTAGCACGCGCACGACTTAACACTCATGCAGCCTACAGACTCGAGTTAACGACCTAACAAGTCCACGACTTAAACTATGCGCGACTCAACACAGGCACGACTCAACACATGCAGTGCCTCGACCTAACGACCTAAGTCCTTAACACACGTGCATGACTTACGACTTAGCTGAGATGCCGACCTAACCACTACAGCGACCTAACTACACAAGGCAAACCACCATAGGTCGCATACGACCCAGTGACTTACGACCTAACCCTAAGTCGCTTGTAACCTTAGGTCGTCTCACGATCTAACTATAACCCGGCACTCACCACTAGGTCGCTAACTCGCTTCAACCGACCTATCCCTAAGCCGCTAGCCACTAACTCGCTAACTACCATAAGTTGCTCCACTACCTTAGGTCGCTCAACACCTTAGGTCGCTCAACCGACCAAACTTCCACACGACCTATCTCCTATACGACGTAACCCCTACACGATCTAACTCCTAGGTCGTTCCAAACCTATAAGTCGCTCAACTCAAATCGCTTAACTCGCCCAATCATACTTAAGTCGTTACTTCTATAGGTCGCTCCACTCAACCTAACTCTCATACGACCTAAGCACCACACGAGATAACTTAACACGATTTAAACTTTGGTCGACTCATACTCTAAACGACTTAACAACATCAACGACTTAATGTCGAAAGTTTTACAATCTTCGATTCGTAAAAATACGGGTCGTTACATTCTCTCCCCCTTAGGAATTTCGTCCCCGAAATTCCAAACATACAAGAGCAATAAGAAACTATTCTGCATGCCTACCATCCATAGCAACCAACAAACCATGCATCCAATTACTAGCCTAGCACGCAGAATTCTAAGACTAGAACAAGTTACAAATTCATGAGATGTCACGACACCTTAGGGCCATACCTCGAAGAGTTCAGGATGGGCTGCCTTCATCCTCTCTTCCTCCTACCATGTACAGTCGTTAACATCATCACTCCATTGTACCTTGAGCAACTTGACTACCTTCCTTCTAAGCTGTTTCGTGTTGGTTCCCACAACATGAAGGGCTTACGAGGCCTTCTAACAACTGGATCAACCTCTAAATCTTCATAGCTATCAGCAGAAATCACTGCATTTGGGTCGTGCACATACTTCCATAGATACGATATGTGAAAAACATTGTGCACACCCGACATCTTTTCCAGTAATTCCAATTTATAAGCGAGCTTTCCAATTCGCTCGACGATCAGGAATGGTCCCACAAATCTCGGAGTCAATTTTCCTTTCTTCCCGAATCTAATAACATTCTTCAGAGGAGAAATCTTCACAAAAACCATATCTCCTACGTCGAATTCCAAATCCTTACGACGCTTATCGGCATAACTTTTCTGTCGGTCTTGAGCTGCCTTCATTCGTCGTCGAATGATCTCTATACAGTCTGAAGTCTGTCGAATCATTTCTGGCCCAAGTATCAACTTTTCTCCAGTTTCCAACCAACATGTCGGAGAGTTACACGGTCTTCCATACAATGCCTCATATGGTGTCATACCAATACTTGTCTGATAACTGTTATTATACGCAAATTCCACCAAATGAAGATAATCTTCCCATGATCCTCCGAAATCTAAAACACAAGCTCTAAGGAGATCTTCCAAAACTCGGTTGACTCTCTCAGTCTGACCATCTGTTTGAGGGTGATAAGCTGTACTCAAACATAACTCGGTTCCCAAAACTTCCTGGAAGCTCTTCCAAAATCCACTAGTGAACAATGGGTCTCGATCGCTCACTATACTCTTTGGAATACCATGGAATCGAACTATCCACTTAACATACAACTCAGCCAGTTTCGATGCAGTCCTAGTTGATCGAACAGGAATAAATCTTGCACTCTTAGTCAATCGATCTACGATGACCCAAACCCCTTCATTTCCTGCTCTGGTTCTAGGTAACCCATCGATAAAATCCATTGATATTTGCTCCCACTTCCATGTAGGAACTTCTAACGATTGAAGCAATCCACTTGGCTTCTTCTGTTCAGCTTTTACCAACTGGCAGTTCATACATTTGGAAATAAAATTTCCAACATCCTTCTTCATGCCTCCCCAGTAATAGGTTCTCTTCATGTCCCGATACATCTTATTTCCACCTGGATGAATTGTCAATTTCGAGTGATGACTTTCCTTCAGAACTTCATCTCTCAATTCATCTATATCGGGAACAACTAGTCGTCCTTGTTTCCGAAACCAACCCTCTCGATCGACTCTAAATCCTTTATCCTTTTCTGGGTCCAATTCGGATTCCAAATCACGGATAATCTTGACAAGCTTATCGTCTCGCTTTTGGCTCTCGCCAATTCTTTCCACTAGGGTAGGTCTTATCGATAAGTTTGCCAACACCTCAGGTTTCAATTCACATCTAGGTCTGAAGTCAAATCCTGCTAAATACTCAAGGCGCTTCCATTCTGAAAACATGGCTCCCAATCCTACATGTCTTTGACTTAACGCATCTGCCATTGCGTTACCTTTTCCCGGAGTATAGGCTATACCAAAATCATATGATGCTAAAAACTCTAGCCATCGTTGTTGTCGAAGATTCAAATCCTTTTAGGAGAACAGATACTTCAACGACTTATGATCTGTAAACAACTCAAATCGAACTCCCAATAGATAATGTCTCCACATCTTCAGAGCAAATACAATCGCCGCTAACTCCAAATCATGAGTCGGATAATTCCTTTCATGCGGCTTTAGTTGTCGACTTGCATACGCAACAACTTTATCCTTCTGCATCAGCACTGCTCCAAGTCTAGTACCACATGCATCAGTGTATACCACCATCTCATCATTCCCACTTGGAATAGTCAAAACAGGAGCACTTGTCAGTCGTTCTTTCAGGATTCCAAAAGCTTGCTCACACTTAGCATCCCATTTGAACACTTGGTTCTTTTTCGTCAATCCTGTTAACGGTGCAGCTATCTTGGAAAAGTCTTTGATTAACCGACGATAATATCCTGCTAATCCAAGAAAACTTCTCACATCAGATGCATTCTTAGGTCTAACCCAATCCTGGATCGCTGCCACCTTGGCGGGATCAACCGCTATTCCATTTCCAGAGATAACATGGCCTAAGAACCTCACTTCACTCACACTTCGAAAACTTAGCCCTCAACTGTTGTTTTTGCAAGATTTCCAAAACAATCTGCAAGTGCGTCTTGTGCTCCCCTTCAGTTCTGGAATAAATCAGAATATCATCCACGAACACAAGTACGAACTTGTTCAACTGATCCCTGAATACTCTATTCATAAGATCCACAAAATACGCTGGTGCATTGGTCAATCCAAACGGCATTACCAGCCACTCAAAGAAACTGGATGATGTCCTGAAAGCAGTCTTCGGCACACTATCCTTTGCCACTCTCAACTGGTGAAATCCCGTTGCCAAATCCATCTGAGAAAACACCTTAGCTTCGTGAAGCTGATCAAACAAGTCATCTATTCTCGGCAATGGATACTTGTTCTTCTTAGCCACTTTATTCAGCTCACGATAATCCACACACAAGCTCAACGATCCATCCGCTTTGGTTGCAAACACAACTGGTGCACCCCATTCGGACACACTACGCCGAATGAATCCTTTCTGCAAAAGGTCATCAACTTGCACCTTCAACTCTTGTTGTTCCCTAGGCGCCATTCGCCTAAGCGGCATCACAACAGGTCTGGCTCCTTCAACTAGATCGATACGAAACTCGATCTCTCTATGCGGCGGTAACCCTTTGACCTCGTCAAAGACATCCTCAAATCCATTCACGATAGGCACCGATGACAGTCCATCCCGTGGAACAACCAGCGAATACATGAAGCTCATGAAGACGCCTTCTTCATGCTTACATCATATCACAACCTTTCGCCCCTCCACATTCTCGACTATCACCTCCATCCTCTTACAATCAATCCTTGCCGCATACTTCCTAAGCCAGTCCATACCCAAAATAATTCCGAACCCCGCAAAGTTCAGAACAAAACAATCACAAACAAAAGAGCAATCATGACTCGATACAACTAGACCACGGCATACCATACACAAACAAGACGAACCCCCAACTGGATTAGTCACAACCAATGGTCTATCAACAATATCCGATTCCAAACCCAACCGGCCTACAAGTTCATTACAAACAAAGGAATGTGACGCTCCAGTATCAAATAACACTCGAACTGGAACACCACAAATGGAAAGAGTACCTTGAACCACCATGCTCTTCCCTTTCTCATCTGCAGTAGGAGCTTTCGAAGACGATGGCATAGACCCCAAAGCATAAGCTTGCACAATCTGCTTATCCTTCCTCGGTTCCGGACAATTCCTCTTAATGTGCCCCAGCTTGTCACAGTTGTGGCACTTCACCGGCACCTTCGGATTCTTGCAATCCCTAGAGAGATGACCCTTATGCCGACAATTGTAGCAGATCACTTCGCCCTTCAGCTTCTTCTGGCCATTTTTACCCTTTTGTTGCTGCTGCTTTCTCTTCTTGTTTCCACCTTGCTCCTTAGCCACAGCAACAACAGATCCTTCCTTAGGAAATAGATTCTCATGCCTGAGAGCTTTCTCCACAAGCTTCTCAAATGAATCATCCAGATGATCCACCAACTGCCTCCCAAGATAAGTGTCCAAGCCTGTAACAAACTTCTCATTCTTCTGATATGAAGATTCAATATATGACCGAGCATACTTAGACAAAGCTTCAAACTCAGAAACATACTCAAGAACTGATCTCCCACCTTGCTTGAGCTCCACAAACTTCTTAAACAAAATAGATTTCTGAGCTGTAGAAATGAACTTAGCTTCAAATCTAACTTGGAATTGCACCCAAGTGATTTCTTCTTCCGGAGTATCAATGGTGATAGAGTTCCACCAATCAGAAGCTCTCCCCTGAAGCTGTCTTGATGCAAGCTTCCTCTTAGTTGCATCCTCAATTCCCAAATCACCAAAGATCCTTCTACAAGCATTAATCCATCTCTGAACTTTTATGGTTGATTCTGTTCCCAAGAAAACCTTTCCTCCAAGAGCAGTATAGTCTTTGCACAACTTAGCAAAATCCACTGGTTTTGGAGTTTGAACCCGAACCCCAACATCTACTGATGGCCCTGGAACTGGCATCCTTCTCATGATCGAAGTCATCATAGCCTCGAACATAGAAGCATAATCAGCAGTCCCCATAACAGCATGGCCTTCCCTAGCAACTGGTCTCCCTCTTCGACTCATTCCTAATATCTAAAATAAATGATTAATATACCCTGAGAAACAACTGCATAAGAAGTTCAAATTCTTCTAAGCTACTATATTATATATAGTAATCATCCATCAAAATTACAATTACGTCTCTCATACGTAGTTACGTCAGCGAGCGTTGGCTAAAATCGATTAACCAAAGCTCTTATACCAAATGTGACGACCGCCCATGACTCCTGCACTAAACAAGGAAATAATGCGCTGAAAAGTGTGTCAGGCCGCCATGGACGATCATCAGGGTAAGGTAAAAACAATAAATTCTATCGTATTACTCACAGCGCATGGACAAAATACAATAGAAAATATACATAGTGAAGCTCCATATAACAAAATCTCATCATATAAACTCTAATAGTTTGATACAACAATCAGCAAAGACAATACATCAAGCCTCACTACATATCACTCAGAGAATATACAAACAACGGAACACCCAGTACATATAGTAAGAAAACAATATGTAAAAGCCTCCAGCTCGTCTTCGTCATCAACAACGTTGGCCAATAGGAACAGTACCTGTCACCTGCTATCTAGTCTACCCATCCCAACATGGATGAACAGCCCAAGGTAATAAGAGTTAAACATAAAACCTTGAGTCAGACAAAAGTCTTAGTGAGCAGTAAATCAACTATCAAACATACCAAAAGAGCATAAAGGGTAAAAGGAATAGGAACCCAACCATCCCACTCCACCTCTTTCTACAGTGATAGCCCCCAGACACACTAAGCAGAAGCAAACATAGAAATTCAGACATTCAAAGCAAAGTAATTATCACTCGAGTCAAGGTCGATGTTTTCCAAGTACGAACCACCAAGGCCTAAACCAAGATCAGATAAGCACACTGAAAACATCGCTCTTGACCCAAGCGACGATACAAACAAAACATCCAAACGTCCATGACTCTGGCTATCACTGTTATCATTGCCTCGATTTGACCGTTAGTTGAATGACCACCTGCCAAGCGCTAATGGTAACCCCGGTTCTAGACATAGCTCCGCACGTCGTCGTGACCCGTGCCTAGGACTATCGCATCTGCCCAGAGTACTAGCATGTCATCGTGACCCGTGCCTGGAACGTCATCGTGACCCGTCCCAACGTACTCTTGCTTTGAGCACGCTAGAATCCTTCAACAACGATGAAATCTCAGCCTTCTAGTCATCCTCCTCGACGACTATTTCCATACTAGCTCAAGCGCCTCTCAAGCTAACCATTATCCACAAACCCGGACCACATCACCGAGTTATCAACATGCTTGGGATGATCCCGTCTGGATTAAACCAAGGCTTTCTCACATCATACTTTGCTTCATCTCATCATAGCAAAGTCCCATCTCAACATCATGGTTTGCCTCATCGCATCATGGCAAAGTCCCATCTCAACATCATCATCAAATCTATCCATATGAGCTTCAACATCCGCTTCATATGCCACAAGCAGCTTTCCTTATTCAAGAGCCTTTCCACTTAGCTTTTGAATCGTCTTCGACCAACTTGTCCAAATCAAGTTATCGATCAACTAATCAATCAAATCAAACATTAATCCAAGTAATCAATCATTTAAACAAGATCTAAATAAACAATTACACAATAATGGCAATTTCGTAAATAAAGAGTCCAAATCTAACATGCATTCTGACAAACATGAATTATGAACAATATCTCTACAACTTGATGAATGAACTTGCATAAGTGAACATGTGGTAAAATAGATGTCAAATCATCATGAGCAATGGATCTACATGCAGACTTAAGAAAATGCACAAAATCACTCTCTTTAGCACATAAACAAACCACCGATCCAATATATTCCTTTGGGTCCGTGTGAGAGATAACCACCACTCACCGAATCACCTAAACACCTCAAAAACAACCAACTCCAGATCTGGACAGCAAAGAATCAAGCTTGATCCTCCAAAGCTCCGCTTCAAACGATGAAATCTCTCTTTGATGGATGAAGATCTCTAACTTTGGCTCTTGGATCTTCGATTTGATCTTCAATCTAGATGGAGGGAATCACAAGATTAGAGTGGAGAAAAGAAGTGAAGAAGTGTTTTAGTCGAGCTCTCAAAATGGCAGCACTTCGTCGCTTCAAAATCCGGTGCCAAAAAGTGAACCAAACCCCTCTATTTATAGGCTGGAAACTGGGTTGTTCGTACTTAGGTCGGTCGCTCTTAGGTCGGCCGCGACCTAAGGACCTAACACCCCCTGCCGACCCAACAACACAACACACACACACGGCTTAGCACGCGCACGACTTAACACTCATGCGGCCTATAGACTCGAGTTAACGACCTAACAAGTGCACGACTTAACCTATGCGCGATTCAACACAGGCACGACTCAACACATGCAGTGCCTCGACCTAACGACCTAAGTCCTTAACACACGTGCGCGACTTACGACTTAGCTGAGATGCCGACCTAACCACTACAGCGACCTAACTACACGAGGCAAACCACCATAGGTCGCATACGAGCCAGCGACTTACGACCTAACCCTAAGTCGCTTGTAACCTTAGGTCGTCTCACGATCTAACTATAACCCGGCACTCACCACTATGTCGCTAACTCGCTTCAACCGACCTATCCCTAAGCCGCTAGCCACTAACTCGCTAACTACCATAAGTCGCTCCACTACCTTAGGTCGCTCAACACCTTAAGTCGCTCAACCGACCTAACCTCCACACGACCTATCTCCTATACGACTTAACCCCTACACGACCTAACTCCTAGGTCGTTCCAAACCTATAAGTCGCTCAACTCAAATCCCTTAACTGCCCAATCATACTTAAGTCGTTACTTCTATAGGTCGCTCCACTCAACCTAACTCTCATACGACCTAAGCACCACACGAGATAACTTAACACGACTTAAACTTTGGTCGACTCATACTCTAAACGACTTAACAACATCAACGACTTAATGTCAATAGTTTTACAATCTTTCAATTCGTAAAAATACGGGTCGTTACATGCCAGCCGCTGGAGATCAACCGGCAATGGTTGTTGGACAACTGGGAGTTGGTCCATCTGCTAGCTTCCAAACCGGACCTTCCTCCCAAGGAGGTGTCGTTCCTCGTCAGCATGGACGTACTCCTGAACCATACGTCCCAGGGGACTATGAGCCAAGAAGGTAAGACTTGGACCGTCAACAACATCCGGTCCAACCTCAAAGTATGGAACGTAACCACACTCCGGTGCAAGCCACGCAAAACGGGCAAATGCCGGATCTTTCAACTATGATACGTCAGATGATCCGTGAAAACCAGGGACTCACGAATGACGATTGGGAAACTTCCCGGAGTCACACTCTTTTTACGGATGATATTCTTGTTGATGAACCCCACGGCGATTCAGAATGCCACTTTACCCATGTATGAGGGGAACACCGACCCCAATCAGCATATTCTGAAATATGAATGGTCGATGACCGCTGCCAGAGCCGACGATGTAATGAAGTATCATAGTTTCCTCATATCCTAGGGGGCATCGTACCATGTGGTTAACTCGACTGCCACCTCGATCCATCTCTTCATTCGACCAGTTGGCCACAAAATTCGTTGAACAATTCTGCATGCACGTCGCAAGGCCAAAAGATGTCAACACTCTGTCTAGTGTCACTCAAGCTCCTGGAGAGACGCTCAGACACTATTTAGAGAGATTCCATACTGCATGTGTGGAGATCAGCAATCCAAACGATAACTCCATCCTGATGGCGTTGACTAAGGGGATCGCCCCCGATTCTGAGTTTGGCAACTGGTTAGCTGGAAAACCACCTGCATTGTTGGACTGTTTCCATGCCAAGGCGGCTCAATTCCTGAGAAGGGGAGACGCAAAACAGTCTAGGAATCAAACTGATGCAGGATCAAGTACGGAAGGGATCCAAAACAATGTTGCAATCAAACAGTCCGGTGAGAGTTCCGAAAAAGTTCAGTTGAACGTTAAAAACAAACAAACTCGGCAAAGAGGGAGTGTGAATCAAACTAGAAAGCGAGATCAAAATCGTGGCCCACAGCGCAAGAATCCTATGTTTGATAGTTATACACCCTTGAATACTTCACTGGAGAACTTGTATTTGCAAACCTATAATACAATTTAATATAAAAAACATGCTTCAAGACCGTCGTCAGAGAAGCAAATCTAGACGGGAAAATTTTGCAGGTTCCATGAAAGCTACAGGTACAATACGAACGAGTGTGGTCACTTACAAGATCTCGTTGGGAAATTGATCAGAGAAAAGAAGATGGAACAGTTTGTTCAGACGCCGCAGCCGGGAGAAGCGGGCCCATCAAATCAAAGTAATGAATCCAATCAACTGATGCAGGAAAACTCCGACCCCACCGACTGGAGCTTAGTAGTAAATGCTGTTGGAGGTATCTCTCATCCAACAAACCGAAGCTGGGATGAGATTAAGTCATAAGCCAGTCCCACTAGGCATGCGGATTTTGCATGGTGTAGAAATTTGAAAGATAGAGTTCCGATCAAACGACAGAAAGCAATGACTGACGGCATGGTATTCCAGTGTAGTAATGATGCCAGAATCATAATCCCGACTACCGATCCACTAGTCATATCAGCTCAGGTAGGCCATGAGTGGATGAAAAGGATTCTGGTTGACAGTAGAAGTTCCATGAATATAATATTTAAGCGAGCTTACGACCAAATGAATCTGAATGCCAAAGAGTTGAAACCATACCGATCCAGTATTCGCGGCTTCGATGGGAGCACGGCCATACCCGTTGGAGAGCTAGAAATACCGATGGAGTTGGGAACTGGACAGTGTTGCAAAGTCCGGACATTGCAATTCGTGGTGATGGACATAGATTCACCGTACAATGCTTTCTTAGGCCGACCAGCCCTTGCTAAATTCAGGGTTGTTATCGCCCCATGGTGCCTAACCTTAAAATTCCCCACTGACAAAGGAGTTGGTGTTGTTATGGGAGACCAGGCTGACTTAAGAACTGTCATACTCCGAAAGCGAGTTTCCCGGTCGCATGATGTCAAAGTTCAACCCCAAACCTTCAAAATTGGTGATTTCGTCTACGGAAGAGTACACTCAACACCATCGCACATGAAACCAACGTGGGAAGGGCCATGTGTGATCGAACAAAAACTCGGGAATGACCTATTCTTGCTGTCGACATTGGGCGGCCCTATTTTGCCAAAAGCCTGGAGAAGCGAGAACCTTCGCCATTGCTATGCATGACAAGCTCTATTCAATCTATGAATACTTTACAATTTCCTTTACATTCTGAAGTTTGAACTTGTAATAAGGCACTGACTTTGCCATATTTTCTCATTTCAGCAATAAATTACTATCTCTTCAAGCTAGAACTGTGATTCACCGAATGCAACATTCAATAATCACGACACACGAAGAGCTAAATTCCATCAAACAATGGAATTTATTCAAATAGCGAGTGACTGTGATAGGACCGGCCACTCACTAAGTGAAACCTCAGCTCGGGGGCAAGCCATCACATCAAAGGCTAAACGGGACCAACATACGACAGTCCTACAACTAACTCCAAATTCCCAGAGTGCGAATTGGAGTATAAACATCCAACAACTCGTTCCCAGAGCGCGAACGGACTCCAAATACCCAGAGTGTGAATTGGAGTATAAACATCCAACAATTCATTCCCAGAGCGCGAACGGACTCCAAATTCCCAGAGTGTGAATTGGAGTATAAACATCCAACAACTCGTTCCCAGAGCGCGAACGGACTCCAAATTTCCAGAGTGCGAATTGGAGTATAAACATCAAATAACTCGTTCTCAGAGCGCGAATGGACTCCAAATTCCCAGAGTGCGAATTGGAGTATAAACATCAAATAAATAGTTCCCAGAGTGCGAACGGACCCCAACTTCCCAGAGTGCGAATTGGAGCATGAACATCAAATCCATCGTTCTCGGAGTGTGAATGAATTCCTAAAAAGCCCAAACAGGTGTGACTGACCATCTATTGGCCAACTCCAACTTCTCAGAGCATGAATTGGGGTATAAACATAAATTACAGGTTCCCGGAGTGTGAACTCAAACATACATGCTATCTCCAAGTTCCCAGAGTATGGATTGGAGTACAAATACCAAGTCAAAGTTCCCAGAGTGCGAACTGAAATATCAATACTAACTCCAAGTTCCCAGAGCGTGAAGTGGAGTATAAACATCAATTCCAGGTTCACGGAGTGCGAACCGTGTTACAGACATCGATAACTCTCAAATTCCCATAGCGCGAACCAGATTATCGATCGCAAATTATCCTAGGTCCCCAGAGTGTGGACGTGTGCTTAAGATTTGCAATAAATGCGATCAATCACCGAAATACAAATGTTGTTCCCCAAGACTGGGGGGCAAAAAAGCTAAGTGTTAGTCACTAACCAAAGTGATACAATGTCCGAAGTTCAACTTATTCATCGATCACAATATGTGACCAAGATTTTCAGACTTGGCAAATAAAACAAACTCTACTTGACGGTAAAAACACCACAAGTGCACCGGACTGAAAACCAAACACTGCAAATACTTAAGCACAAAATAAATGAGAATTGAAACAAAGAAATTGAATTTTTATTTCGACTAACTGTATGTGAAGATTCATGTACAAGTTCTTTCAAAAAAATTCCTACTAGCAGAGGGCCAAGCCTGCATCTATACATAGCCTATGAAAGGAAAACAAAATATGACTTCCTAGCTGTCGAAAATGCACTAGAGGGAATCATCTACTTCTTCTTCCTTGGTCTCCTCTTCAACGCGGAACCACTCGAACCACTAGCAGTCTTCCGCTTCGACCCCGTACCCTTTGGCGGATCTTCCTTTGATGAGGGCATGATATCAATATAATCCTCCGAACTTGAACTTAAAGGAATATTCTCTTCTCGAGAAGTCGGAGGAGTCGGGTCTACCACCGGGGGAGGAACGGGTGCGCTGGTTTCGACTAGTGTGTCCCCAGAAGATGTCACCGTAGGAGGAGTGAGATCAACCGCCATCGTAGCACACTCAGAATTGCCGCCATGTGCTGCCGTTTCCATCTCTGCTTCGATTTGAGCAAGTAACTCAGTCTCACGAGGAGCACGAGACTCACGATAGGTAGCGGTGGACTGCGACGATGCAATAGAAGCAGGTGGGAACGTGCCAAGAACAAAAGACATGTCAACAAAGGGGTCACTATGCTGGCTCAAGAGCTCATTCATTATTTGTTCGTCAAAAGTAATTGAACCCCCTTGTGTCGCCTCAGTTGGCGCGGCTGTCGTCGTGGCGATCGCCTCAGTGATAATGGCCTCCTGTTCTTGATGTGGCTCTTGGACTGCAGGAGGCGCTGTCGATGTTACTTTACTCACTAGACAAGAAAGAAAAGAAGTTGTCAGAACACGCTTCAATACAAGTACTTCAGTTCAAACACATAGTAAATTTGTGCAGAGTACCTTCCTCAACTTGACTCGCAGCTGACTGAGCAGCTTCAGAAGAATGCTCCCTGATGGGAGATAAGCGTGGCTGCTTAGGGTCGTAGCCTGGGACCAACTGTGGCTCAGTCGCTGGCATTGGCTCCAATCCAAATGAAGTGATCATCTCAAAACTTGTAGATGGATGCGCAACGCCAGATCCTTCCCCAACTTCCAAGTGTTGGGTACCCAGCTTCTCTCTAGCATGAGAGATCGTAAAATTGTGGAGAACCTTCTTCTCTTCATCAGTCAGTATGCGATTCTCCAACTCAAACTCATCAAAAACTACGCCTGGATGTGATGCTTTCTCTTCTTCAACTAGTAAATTCTAGGCGTTGAACAAATGAGTCGGATAGTCATCAAGCCATGTCAGATTTCTATGCCTCAGCACATTAGCATTATAAGTGATGAGAAGTTCTTCTATCTCCGTCTACAGCTTAGTCTCTGCTTGATGAACTCTCTCATCGACTTCGGCTTCTGTCTCGCAGACCTTCCCCAAGGCTGCGTCTCTCTCTTTCCAGAATTCCACCGCCTGGTCACACGCTTCCTGTGTGGAAACGTTAGCGATGTCTCTTTCCTTCACAATCTCTGCAACTTTGTCCTTGAGCTCATTTAGCTCTTTCACGACTGCATCCCGCTCAGCAGTCACGATGGTATTTCGGTGGCCCATGTCCTCCACCGTAGCGTAATGCTCATGCTTCATCCTATCCATCGCTGCTTGAGCTTCATCCGCTTTTCTGAGAGCTTCAACCTCTGACTTTCGAGAAGATTCGGCCTCACTACTGAGCGCTTGAATAATGCGGTTTTTTGACCGAGTTCTTTCTCCAACTTTTCAATCGTAGCCGCTTGATCAAAGGCCACCTTTGACGCTTTCTTAGAGGTCTTCGACCATTCCTGATATTAAAAGAATACGTCTGAGAGATAATCGTGCATCATAGGAGCAACTGTCGATGGTATCCTCTTCAGATGGGGGAAAAACGAACCCGTCAAAACAAATTTCAGGAAATTCTTTCCTCAGTTGAGCAAGCCTAACCGCTCCTTCCCTCGAAGGCTCCGTCAATGTCTGCTCTGTTGACGGAGAGGCCGCGATTTCCGTTCGGCGGTGAGTATCAAACCTTGATGGTTGGGAAGACGGCTTGGGCCGTGAAGTTTCTGGAGGCGGTGTGTGAGTTCTAGGAGGTGGCGTGCGAGATCGAGACCGCCGCCTATAATCTTTTTCTCTATCAGAGCGCTCATGACTCGAGCGCCCATAGTCATGATCTTTGTCTCCTTCCCTTCTATAGGGATCATAATATGAAGAAGACTGACGTTTCTTACGGAGACTGCCGAGCATCGAACCTCTGCCAGACATAGTACCTGCAAAAACATAAGTCAGAATTAATAATCTCACACAGTGAATGTATTACACTAAAAAATCGTGTAGTGCCGTGAAGTGTGAATGTGGGTGCAACCCCCCGACCAACCAGATGTGTCAACTGCGCTAGTAGGCAGAGACTCGCTCAAAACTAAGGCTTCAGAAAATTCTTCCAATCCGGCATCGTGCTGCAAGGACACATCATCCGGAATTGGAATATCGGCTAGCCCTTCATAGAGATTCTCCGTTCTCGGAGGAGACATCTCCGAAATTCTAACTCCGGGAGCGGATCGAGCCGTAACAACTGATTTCCATCTTCTCTTTTTAGATGAATCGACAACGGCTGCCTTGCCTTTTCTTTATTCTTCGGTATCTTGAGCTACATCCGCAGATTCACCCAATGGCTCGTCATCTGTATGAGTTCCCTCCGAGTCAGCCTCTTCAATTATGACAACCTTAGGTTTTCTTCATTTGACTCGTTCTTTCGAGACGGTTCTTAAGACACCGTCAAGCATTATTCTTTGCCTGCGCACAATCAACCCAAGGATTCTGAGATTACTATCTGTCAGTAGCAACTCAATATTCCTCTCTTCGCTTGGGATTTCTTGAAATACCCGAACTATCTCTTTGAAACGCTCACCTTCAGGTCGCTGAATTACGGCTGAAAAAAGAAAAGAGATGTGAGTTCGACTTTAAATACATCAGTTCCATCGACTACCCGAAAAGATAGCAATACTTACGTCTAAATAGCTACCGTCGAGCGAACCCTAGGGGGCATCTGACATAAAACCATTCCGTCCTGAAGTAGCTTAATCTTGTCCAAGCCCCCGTGATCACTTGGCAATTTCTTACAGCCTCCAAGAATGTGAAAGATGGACTATCGGCCCGACTCTTGAAGTTAAACAAGTATCTGATCTCGATCGAAAGTGGCGATCGATGGAGATATTCCATAAGTGCAATAAACAAGCTATTGAGCGACGTATCCGTTCGGGCGCAGTTGAGAAGGGGCGATCCTCAAAAACGACAATACTTCTCTTATATACTGGTTAAACGGAGGGAGTGTCCCAGCTGCGCACGCGTGGCGATTGAATGCGGTATATCCCTCCAGTGGATTGTGCGGTCTATCATTTGGCCTCGGCAGTAGCACGTCATCCAGTGACAAACCATGCGTTAAGAATATTCTTCCTAGCATGTCTTCCGAAATGTTAGGCGGAACAGAATCTGATGGGTTACTAATGAAGGATGCGTCAGGTAACTCATCCGGAGCTGGACCAATAACTTCAATCTCAATCTCCGGTGCTTCAAGCACGGGAGGGACTGAACTCTGAGTTTCTTGCGGTTGCGAACTTGAAGTTTTCATAACTAGCTAACTCACAAGAAGTCATCATTAGATGCTAAAAAGCCCGTGCATTCCCCGGTTTAAAGTGCATGTATCGTGCAGTGCAGTGCATTACTTGAACAAATTCTATGGAATAAACTATAATGTATGAACGACAAAACTCTGAAAATCAAACCGAAAATGACCGTCATCGCTGACCGTCACAACCGTGCCATCCACTTGCAAACAATCGACCCAAGTTGAATTTCGTTACATTTTTGTTAAGTTACAGTTCCATCGGCGAGCTTCGAAAGGTAATCCAATATGCAGTTCTACGGTCAAGTTCAGTCATGCAAAACAGAAGATTGTCGGAGTCAAGTATTTCTATGTGCAAAAATTCTCTAAGTTCATTTAGTTTCAACTTGGAATCGGTCGCTGCAGTTCAAATTCGTATCGAATCGAGGAAATATCATCAACCATGTTCGAATCGATAAGCTTCGTATCGACCATTTTCGAATCGATATGCTTCGTATCGATCGCGTTCGACTCGATACGTTTCGTATCGATCAGTTCGAAATGATGTGTTTCGTATCAACCCAGTTCGAAACGATGAGTTTCGTATCGATCAAAGGCACACCATCTCGTATCGATCCGATAACACAGGCTTCGCATCGATTGCCGCTCTCACATTCGTATCGATACGAAATCACATGCTTTCCTTCGATTCGAAAGCGCCACAACTCCTTTTTCTCCCAAAACAGGGCCTCGACTCCATGGCAACGCATCCATCCCCAACCTTGCTCTCACTCACCCAGATCTGCAATTCACCAAAACCGATCACAACAGCAAGAGGGATGGATTGGAACTTCGAGTTTCATCGTTCTAAACACGGTATTACTCATTAAATCACCTAATTCTAATGTTTGACTCTGAAAGACAGAAGGATTGAGTCGATTCGAAGGCTAACAGTTCTTCTTCTCTATCGGTTCGAAAGTGAAAAGCAGCAATAAAAAGTAAAAAGGTGAAAAGTGACGAAGCCCACGCTATTTATATGAGGCCATAGGAGAACCGGGTCGATTCGTCTCCCGGTCCATGTGACCAGTCATCACCGGTCACCCTAGCGCTCGAGTCGAACGGTTGGTTCGAGTCCATCACCGAAGACTTCTATCGATTCGAAATAGACGACAGACCCATCGATACGAAGCAAGCAGCAGGAACAGCCAAAGATTGTGAACTCCATCGACTTGAAGCCTTCGTTCGCATCAACAATTTCACAACTCCATTCACTGCCTACCGATACGAACAGAAACTTTGTATCCATCAAACATGTCGATACGAACAGCAATTTTGTATCCATCAAAGCGTATCGATACGAACTACTATTTCGTATCCATCCAAACTCATCGACATGAATGGATGTTTCCTACCCATCCAAGCTTATTGATATGAACTATCATTTCGTATCCATCATTTCTCATCGATACGAACTACTATTTCGTATCCATCATTCCGACTCGCATCGATATGAAAAACTACTTTACAACCTTTTACATCGATTCAGGAGAGGATCGATACAAGAGAATAGTCAAAAACAACCATCGAGCGTTGTTTCAACTCAAATTTCCAAATCGGTTCAGGAGAGAATCAATACGAAATTCAATAACAAACAAAACTGACAACGACTCATGAACACACAACGTTAACGAGGGTCAAACTAACATATGTGCATATATGTCGGACTAATATACGATTCTAAACATTTACAGGGATCGAATACTCATCTCGTTACGATTACAACAACCAAGGGCTAAGCACTATTATGCAGCAATCAATCACATCAACGCAAGGTTACAGCAATACAGGGTACGAACCTCAACAAAAGAAAGCAATGATTGTTCAGAGAGAAACTGCAGCTCTTCAAAGCACGTCGTGTTTCCACAAGATGTACTTTGGGGGGCAAATGTTATCCCGCTTTTCGGCAAAGCAGTGATACCAAAAGGTCGATCGAAAACAAAGGACAATTCGTCTCAGAGGTTGGTCATACTTCGCTTCACTATGGATATCATTGAATTTTGTCCGAGTCCAGATTAAGCAACAATTGATAGGACATGACAAGAAAGATCATAGAAGTCAGCATCTCAAATTTCAAGTCAATCCGAGTTCGTACGCTCGAGTTATAATCGATTCAATTCCAAGGGAAAGGCCTCTGTTTCGTATCCATCCTCACGCTCCAATTCGAATCGATATAGTTCGTATCGATCAAGTCCGAATCCATCGGGATGCCTCAGTTCGACTCGATCACGTTCGAATCCATCGGCTTCCTCTGCTTCGTATCCATCATGGAAGTCCCTCGCATCCATCTGTCTCGAGGCCATCAGGTGACTTCGTATCCATGGAGGAGCTACGAGGCTCGTATCCATCAAAGGGGTGATGTTCGAGTCCATCAGTAACATCAAACTTCGAGTCCATAACACTTCAAACGGTCGAAAGGAAGATAGCCTAGCCTCCATCTACTTCGAATCCCTCAAGGCAAGATGCTTCGAATCCATGGGACTGCTTCACTTCGTATCCTTCAGGATGAAGACCTTCGAATCCAATAGGGCAGAGTACTTCGAATCCATGCAGTTAATTCACTTCGAGTCCATCCTGTAACCTCACTTCGACTCCATCCCATGACTTTCTTCGAAATTATTCAGTTGGGAAGCCTTCGTATCGGTCAACTATGGTATACCTTGATCGATACGAAGGAACATCCATTCGATCGATTCGAAGGAACATATCTTCGAATCCACTACCTTGAATCCACTAAGTCAGGGCGGCTAAAACCATGGATTCGACCCAGTAAACTCGAAGAAAAAGATGGATCGACCCGAGAAGTGCACGCACCACATCATCATTCACTTGCGCCAACCATCGATTCGACCCTGTCGATTCGATCGGGATCGATTCGAACCAAGCATGACGACCGAAAATACAATCTTGAATCGATCATATCTCTCAATATACTGATCCAAATGCCACGAAATTTTCACAGAAGCTTGCATACATGTTGAAGGATGTCCACACAAAATTTTAGCTCGATTGGATGATTTTCTGATCGATTCGAATGGAGTTCGAATCAATGCCAAAGTGGGCCCAAATTTCCTAAGGCCGGGCGCGTGGGCCCCCTCACGTGCTAGAAGTGGTCTTCCGAATTTTCAGCGAAATATCAGCATCCTACGCCTATAAATAGAGCCCCAGAGCTAACAGAAAAAGGATCTTTAGATTCTCAAGCGCCTAGACTCTGCCGGATCGAGATCTCCATCATCCTACACCATAATTTTGCTGTTGATTTCGAATTTCCAGTTGTAACTCGCTGTTGATCACTGTAACAACTTGTAATCATTGAAAGAGAATCAATAAAACTACAAAAAACTTCACAGTGGACGTAGGCAACACGCCGAACCACTATAAATCGCTTGTCTACGCATTTGCTTTACAGTTGATTGGAGTTTTTGTTAGATAATATTCGTTTTGAATTTACATTCTTCATTATTATCTCTTCAACGACTCCCGAAGAGTGTTGTGACCAATTTTGGTGCAAACACTAAGCTCCCATTCAAATTAATTCATTTTCCATAAATTTGATTTTTATTCCTTAAAATCAAACCATTTAAATAATTTCAAAACAAATTTTTTTTTCTTTCATTTAGTTTAACCAATCCGATGTCCGTATATAATTTTCTATCCTACGGCCAAGTGAATCAATTATTTCAACTTAATTTCCAAGGATGGATATATACCATTCAATCCAAAAACAAATGTCAAAGGTATATATCATTTCGTTCTATTCGTTAATTTATTTGAAATAATTAAATTTATAGTTTTATATGCTGTAAATAACATATGGGATAATAGTAGGATATATAAAATAATTAAACACCCAACCAACCACATATCAATCAATAGCATCCATTTGCAACTAATATCCAACCAACCAATGTATCACAACAATTTAATAATTGTAATATCAGGTTTTACAAGCAATTAAATTCCAATTCAATTTAATTATTAATTTAAATTCTATCAGGTAATTTGATTGCATGCGTTCCTCCTCCCATCGCGACCATCGACCTCCACTAACACCCACCTCCACGCCCTAGGCCACGCGCTTCACTCCCTAGCGCCGCCGCCATTGATTCGTCGCATTCGCCTCGTCGTCTCGGTCGGAAACACGCATGTTAGCATCGAATTGGAATTTCCTTCTCTCTTTTTTTAATGTCGATCGAGTTTTTTTTTTGATTTTGAATCTACGATTTGAGATCAGGAAGGTATAGGGTAAATGAGATAGGCAGCTAAAGATGTGGGAAATTGAGATATTTATTAACATTATATTAAAATAATAAGAAAACATCTGATTCGTTCTTCCCACGATGTCACGAACTTCAAAAGAAATATGCCGCCTGGCATTTATAACGTTTGACCCTCATTCCGGACACAATGGAACTAGTTTCGATGGTTAATTCGATCATATGCGGAAGATAGCTATCAAAGTCAATTATTTTAATTAAATTCGGAATTAAATTTATGCGCTTTCAAGCTCGCACGGCCAAACGACAAGTCCGATCGCTACGAAATTTGAAACTATACAATAACTCACCATTACAAATCCGATAAAACTTATTTCGTCGAAATCCGAGATAGTGGCCAAAATGGCTATTTTTACTCATCAATTAAATTATAAATTCTCAAATTTCAAATTATTCACATTTAAAACAAATTTTAAATGTTAACCATCTTCGTTTATATTTCGAATAACATTTAAATGAAATCCCGATATCATTTCCCATCATCTTAAATACAGAATCAAATTATTCAATTAATTTTCAAAAATCAAATTTTAAACAATTTAATTATCCAATAAACCAATATAAATAAATCATTAAATTTTATATCTAACCATTTTTATTCAATAATCTCAGAAATTTTAATACTCCAAAATAGCCAAAAATACGGATCGTTACAGTTTATGTCGTATACTATGGAATGCCCTCTAATAATCCTCTAGTTTTCGAAGGAATTACAGTACTATATAGACTACAGCATTTATAAAAATGTTTTTAAGGGTGATATGGATAACGACTTAACGCTATTTTAATATTTTACTTTACTGTAGACAAATTATAATAACATATCTTATTACATATGTACATAGTTTAACGGATCCTTAGGAGATGGAATCCCGAAAATTCCTTAAGTTATTGCACGCACGTTAGACGCTGCATAGGAGATGTAAAATATCGAAAATATCTCTGAAGCCGTTACACTCATATTTACTTATTTTGATTTAACTTACAAAAGATCATTTAGTTCTGACTCGAGTGTTTTGTCTTTTTATTACCCTCGGGTCAGCCTGAGCTTTTTAGTGTCGAAGACTTTGTTTCTAGAGAACGAAGACGGAGATTTGTATGCTATTTATTTTATATATATTCCACTGTATTATTTATTTATTCCTACTATATCTATAACTCTGATTATATTGTAAAGTATAATCAAATGTTATTTGTAAAACAACTTCATGAACTGTTCATTTGATTATTATATTTTGTCATTCTCCTGTGAGATTCTGTATTTTGTTTTCCTTCTTTTCTTTTATTTACTTATTTACCCCATTAATGATCATCCGTTTTGAGTGGTTTGAGTTGACATGTGTGGTTTATTGTCAATTTAAACCGTCTAAAAAGATGGGTCGTTACAAACAAAGTATATGAGTTTCACACAGTGTGATTAATAAAATCAATATGTTGTTATTCATATATCATACATAAAGATTACGTCTTGGTTCCAAAAACCGTAGCACCTATTCTGCATTGATGGTTTCATAATAGCGTTATATTGAAAATTCATAATTTTCAATATATTATATTGAGTGTTATCGACTTATGGAATAACGTATTTCTTATGAAGTACCCTTGTGATTCAAATGTCAAACATACTTGAAATCCTTACATACGTACATTTACATATGTATTTACTCCTTAAGTCTAGTTAGGGTTTCTTATTTTTCCACCATTACTTTATACATTCATATTATATGAATTTTATTATAATATAACTTTTATTTTATTTTTTAGAAAAGCTATAACTTTTATATTTCATATGACTTGTATAATAGTCTTATGTATAATATTACACTATTAAATCTTATTTGATTAACTTTAATTAGTTAACATTTCAATTAATTTTATATTATCTTAATATAACATTTGAATATTTATTATGTACTATATAACCTTTATAGTATAACACATATATTGTATATATGCTTATGTCATTTAATTAATTAACCTTTTAATTAATTTATTTAATTAAACAATTTTTTAGTTAAATTATATTAATTTCAAAACTTATTTCATATATACGTACATGTAAACTTATGTTATTTTAACGTTTTAAAACAACATATCATATGTCATAATATATAATAAATGTATATATTTATTAATTAAATAACTTATTCAATTAATGTATTTTATTGATCTTATTTATCAACTTTTATAAATTTTTAAATTAATTTATATTAATTTCAAACATTTTGAAATTTTTTATTATATTATAACTTTCATATATGTATATCTTATTTTAAAATTTAACTTTAAAATTTAAAATCTTATATTTTAATTTTCAAACAATTTGAAAATTAGCCCAAGGCCCAATTCAGATTTTGCTATTTCTATAGGGAAAACCTTTGGGCTCGTATATTTGTTCAGGTCATGTTGTTAGCCAGGTAGGGCAGAGTACTTGATTACACAAACTCAATCCTTCAACACTACCTTTCTAGGCATCCTAGTATATGGGTTGTGAGCTTAATAGATAACCATAACATGATTAATTTAGACCACATAGGCTATTGGGCTCTGATACCGTTGTTGGAGCTGGGCCAGCTATAGCGGAAGTAATGGATGAATTTCAAAACAAATTCCATTTTGGATCTTTATTGGACATATGAAATCTAATTTATCTAGAACATTTCTTAATTTTATTTTAAATATGCAAATATGCATGTGTGTGTATTAAGAAATATATATGTAACTATTACTGCGCATGATAAAATGTTATTTTTTATTTATTTTAAAATGCATTTTAAATTAATATCCATATAGATATTATTTAAAATTTAATAAATATATTATTTTCGAACACAATTTATATTTAAAATTTTGGAAAAAACTGAGTGATATTTTACTATTAAACATTTAAAATCTATTTTTATTTTTCGCTAGCATTTAAAATTTAAATTAATACAGTTTTTTTTAATTTATGCCACTTACATCATGGGTGTGTATATGTCATAAAATCTTTTTCTTTTAAATATATAAGGGTACATAATTATACAACCAATCTAGTTATGATAATATATTTATATAATAGAATCATCACCTAACTAACAGTATAATATACATGATATAAATAATATGCATACACTAATATTCATAAATCTATTTACACCAAAAGTTGGCACAAACACCCAATAGATTATATATAGCTAAATAAGTAAAGAAATCAAAATTCAAACAGAGGAAACAAGCAAAAAAACAAGTAAAAAAACAACGACAAACAGAATTAGAGAGGATTGGCATTGAATGCGTACGTTCACTTTGATGAAATAGCTTAATTAATCACTTGAATTTCTAACCACAGGAGGGATTGGATCAGATGCCGTGAATACAATGGAGTACAGAGAAAACAACAGCGCAAAAATCCCTAAAATGAAAAATGAACTTTGTATTTATAGGGTAGTCGACCGATTATCTTCCTGAAAATTCATCGGCGGAATCTCCATAGATGTACGAGGTCGTCTAGAAAATTTTAAGGCCCCATTCCCAAAAGGGATCGATCGAAGCCGACCGGTCTAGATGACCACTGAGAGTTATGCGATCCCTCATGTAGGTTCGTCTTGATGTTGGCTTCATGCTTCTAAAGTTTATTTACATAGTTGCCTTTATGTTTTTAGATATATCAATCAATTCTCGTTGAGGTGAACTGTTGGCTCAAGATATTTATAGCCATAGTGACCTGATCTGACCCCCCCGCCTAGGAGAAGGGATAAGTAATGATCCTTGTTCCAAGGAACACACTAATCCATACTTAGAATGTTTCGTAGAGTCTATCACTTAGTTTCTCTTAATCGTTACTTCATATCATTGTTTGTGTTTGACCTCTGGACTCCATAATCTCCTCTATGGGTACTTGCTTTGTCTATCATCGAGTCTAACTTGACCAGTAGATCCAGGTATAGTCAGGTTAAAAGACCGGATAACACTTGCCACCCCAAAGTACGTTTTGTTTCGAACATGACGTGCTTTGAATCGATGTAAGTTAGAGTCATAGTGAAGGATTCCATTCAGTTTCCCGAATAATCGTTACCTTTCCATTGAATTATCTTTCTAAAGAGTCGTATCTCTCTCCAATTGTTGCGATGCTTGGTCAACATTAGTCGGTATAAATATGGAGTGTAATCCTCAGTCTTTGTTTATGCTTGGTTCCATTAAGCTTGCTGATCAAGTTAGTAGGCCTTGACTATCAACAGTGACTTCTATTTGGAGAAATCTAGATAATAATTCAATTTCTATCGATTCGAGAAATCGAATGTTGGGTATATACACGTGCACGGTTGTTCACATGCATATTTTATGATTGACTTTCGAATACCTTCACATATTTATAAGCCATTTCTAATTCTTCATGGTCCAAAAATAATTGATTGTTATTTCGCATTATATATATATATATATAGCATCGGTAAGGGATCGGTATAAAACCCCTAGGTGGGCGATTGGATCCGATCCCTCTATGCATTTCGACTTAGCCAAATCGCGACTATGTGTAGATGGGCCAGATTTACTATATATAAGCGAAATACTTAGCTTCTCCCACTTCACTTGATTCACTTGATCTGCAACCGAAACGATCCCCTTAGTTTCTTCATATCCGCCATTATCAAACTCATGCTCAAGGCTATCACTACATCATTCAAATCCATTATCGATTTGAATCTCCCTCTCCTCCTAGAGTTCTCGCCATTGTCTTTGTATGAATCCAACATCTAACTGTACCAATAATTCAATTTAAACCCAAACCCATATTAGTTCAGGAAAGCTTTCTTTTTTCAATGACTTGATCCACTTCATCATATAAAGGTGATTTTTAGAACATAAATCAAGGGAAGGTGATATTGATTTGTATTTCACGAGTGATTTGGGATGGGATTGGATTCATCAGGATTGGTCATGGCTAGGTCGAGTGTTAAATGACGTTTAGATCGGCGTTGACGTGGGGAATGCAAAGTGATGGAAACAGTGATGGTTGAAATGGAGTAGTGATGTCCAGGAGATCGGTTTATAGGCATGCGATCGTTTGTAGTACTAAGGATGAATCAGTAGTATTGATGGAGATGAGGTGGATGGATCGGTCAAGTTGTGGGGAGAAGGAAGTGGAATGATGGAATTTAGGCGATCAGTTGGTGATAGGGATTTTTTTAAGCGTACGGAGTCCAAAATGTCCTAAAGCATCGTTGCCTATGTGAGTGATCAGGTATGATCCCTTTGCTTAGGGAGACTCGGCCGATTTTCAATCTTGTTTGAGCACACTTGAACTTTAGCATTTGATTACACGAACTTGTGCGCATGAATGAACCCGAACCCTTCCTTAGGGGCATGAGCATGGGAAACAAACTTGTACATGAACACTTACATATTGAATGTTGGACTTGAACTTGAATAATTACACTCAAATGCTTGCGCATTTGGCCATATAAACGTACTTGGACATTTCGAACAAATACTTGAACTTGAAAATGAAAACAAATGCCTGTATAAACTTGAACGCTCATACGTACTTGAATGCAAATATCAGGCTCCAACATGCCAATGACTGATCCATGAGCTTAGATGAGATCCACAACCATCGACTTGAAAGTCGGTTGGGATGGTTAGCGATGATGGTCATCTGGTCGAATCCTAGAGTCTCGTTATAACTGTCATTTTAATTCTGAACTGTTATTTCTGTCCAGCACAACACTGCACCACACCGCACTAGTTTCATATTACATGGGGGGATAGGTTTATTTTCTCTAACAATGCTATCTGCTAAGCTTGATAGCTATGGATTCTAGATGCTCGAAGTATTTACCTGCTATAGGTACTGAACAAACTACTTCTCACGATAATCCTGACGCTGAGTTAAGTTTTGCAACAATATCCGCTTAAAACTCTCTAGACCATTAATCTGAATGACCCGAAAGTTCTCAATAGCTGCTAGAAATTCCTTCGAATTTAGAAGCTAAAATCGAGCCATCACATGATACTTTAGATGATGCCATATTTTTAAATGATTCGAAGGATTTTGTGGCTTCAAGAGTTGATGAGGCCTCTCTTCGTGAACTATGCATTAAGCATAAGGATTCCATACGAGAACGTGCGAGTCTCATCTTGCAACGATAGGGCTCACTTACCCCCAAAGGTGTATACTTCATGCAACAAGTATATGTGCTGGATAGGTTGCATTACGCCTTTCAGCCTATTCATTCGAAAAATATTACATTATTTAAGATTGGCACTAGCACTGCTGCATCCGAATAGCTACGCATTTCTGCACTGCACGTATATGATATTCCTTGAATTCTTATATCGTGAGCCGACTCCAGTAGACATCTGATTTATTTACAACCTCAAGCGGCGAAAGGGAAGCCTCTCATACACTTTCCTCGAGTCAGTCACTAACTGCCAAGTCATAATTGGCACTTGGAACAAACTGAGCGCTTTCAAGAATTAATGGTTCTATGTGCGCAGCCCACCTAGTTTTGCAATATGGTGGCTAGAAGGACATAAATGCCGCTTCAAAACTAATTATAAGTGCTTTCATTCAAGTTTTATCCTGAACTAAGCAGTTTTTTATTGAACATTTCAGGTATCCATCCATGTCCCCCCGATGACATGTACTTGGAGGCGGTTTCAGGGCTCAAAAATATACCGGTGGCGGATAGGGACATCAGATCTCTTCTTACGGATGAGCACCTTTTTATCTCCGGCTTACTAGAAAAAGACCGCAGCACAGAACTGCCAAGAAACACCGAGGAGGAAGTTGTAGAAAGATGAGACACCGTTGAGTAGGGAGGTGACAAAGTTGATCCTTTGTACCTTCAGTTGAAGGAGCTTAGGATGTCGCCGAAGAAGGTAAGGTGAGGGGAGATGCTAATGAGCCTGGTCGTAAAAATGTGAGCTTAAGTCATGTGCCCACGGTTGGACCTCCCAAGACCGACAACTCCCCACCTCAGAAAAGAGAAGAAGAAAAAGGCTTGTTTATGGGCTTCATAGAGGGTAGGTCTCCAAGAAATCCAAGCAACCTCTTCTACTAAAGATCAATCTAGCTCTCCATCTCTAGGAAATTTATTTAAGCGGCCATCAGACATCCTAATTCTAGATGATTTTAGGAATTATGATTTCACCAATTTAAGACGCGAGGGATCCGGATCTTCTACTTGATTCGACATTGATGTTCCTCCAACTAGCATGAGAGAGATTACTCCAGCTAGCAAAGCACCATTAACTGTTACATTCGAGGGACACTAGGACACTCACTATCATATGCATTGCACCACACGACACTTATCCACCTTTAACTCCAGTGATTCTTATGCACTTTCAGTTTGCAGGCTCGATGGGACGCCCCCGCAACTATGATTGCTTGAGGAGATCAACATACCCTCTACTATCTTATTTTGGGCCTAGTCAAGGTCTGGACCCTGGTCGAGATAGAGAGGGTCATGAAGGAAGAGACTTGTCATCCAGTCCTAAGTCAAAATTTCAATCTTCTCACCAGAAGGGTGCCGGTCAATACCCTACTATATACAGTAGCAGCAAGTCTCTACCTCATGCTCCCAATTTGGATATTGCACCAGAACAACATTCGGGTTCTTTCGACGTCCGTTGATCTTGGGCGCACCAGTCTAAAGTAGTAGATCTTGAAACTTCATCCCACAAGCAAGACAAATTGAGCCCTCTCAACCCCGACTACTCTTGATGCCACTGCTATTGAGAAGATGGCCGAGCTTAATGCCACATTTCCTAAGTTATATTTTCATGAGTTCCTGTTCGTACCCACTTTGCATCTGAGTCCTCCAGAGACCAAGGACACAGCGCTCTCTTATGTTAATGATGTTAATGTCCAACATAGTGCAACTCTACATATGGCTGAGAGAATTCCTAAGGTGCCGATGGAAAGAAAAAATGAAATTGATCACCTGACTCTTGAGGCAATCCATGACAAAGCCATCATTAAGCACTTGGAAGAGGAGGTCAAGCAGCTGGGTATAAAGTTGGTCATTGCTGTGAGAAAAGCCAAGGAGTCTTCTGAAGCCGTCGAGTGTTTAATGAAAGTGAACCAAGTTGAACTAGACACTGCCATTTGTTGTAATAGTACATGACCCCTTGGAAGAGTGTATTACAGAAGGAGGGAGATGTGCTGAAAAAAGACAATGATGCCCTGTGTAACGACCCGTGAATTTCGTTAATTAAATTTGTCATATTAATAAGATTTTGGAATTAAATTTATAAAGAAATATAATTTTTATAGTTTGTAATGAAGTAAATGTTAAGAATTAACCTATGAAATATTATATTGATTAAAATAGACTTAATTAAAAAGGTTGAATTGAATAAATCCTATTTATTGGATTTTAATTTATTGTTATGCCATTTTATAATAAATGAGTTATTGCAAGAAATTGAAATTTGAATAGAATTCTAGTGAATGAAAGTAGTGTAAAGATTATACTCGGATGTAACTGTATATGAGAAATAAAGGAAAGTATTAAATTGATTAATGTAATAAAACATTGTAACGGTATTTGATCGTAAATTTAGGTAATAAGGTTAGAACAAGTTGATAAATAATAAATGTAGTGTAGTCCCAATTGATTTAAACAATTGTGAAGTTTTAATTTATGGAAAGTGGTAGATTTGGGGAATAGATTTAAAATTTTACCATTGATACAATAATACGTAATAAATGGAAAATTTATATAATCAATGTTAGATAATTGGTCATAATGTTTAATAATTGTTAAAATAATAACGGAAGTGTGAATGTAAGTTTAATAGAAACATGAATTTATTAGAAGGGAAATAATTGGTAAAAAGGGCTTGGACTAAGGAAATTTTATTAATGGTTTTAAAACCTTAATTAATATAGGTAATAGACAAGATTTCACCTTTGAAATATAGCCATTTAAACAAATCTAAGATGAATATAGGAATATTGGGTAATAAATTTAATATAAGAAAAACCAATGCAAATATTGAATTAATCAGTGAAGCAATAATAATAAATAGTAATTAATTCAAAATTTGTAAGTTGGGAATAATGTAGATTAATATACGCTAGTTATTTAGGGTAGTGACTAAAATTGGTAATCCATTTGCAATTAATGATAACAGTGTTGATATAAGCTAATAAATTTAAATGTCAATGCAACTCCAATTAATGGATTGAATGTGATTACGAAATTGGAATTAGATAAATGCAGTAACTAATTCAGGGCAAATAAATTTATGGAACAAATGTTAAGATCTTAACTGATGGTAATTAATAATTGGAGATAATGTAAATTCCATTTATAATATGACTATTGGCTAATGAAAAGATTGTAAATCAAGATTTGTTTATTTATTTGAATATAAAGAATTAAGGTAATTGAGTTTATTGTAATTAAGTAAAATTAAACATTTATTATTACGTTAATTGAAAATTTAGTTGAAATTGGAGAGTATTAACGAAATAGTTTTGAATCCAATGTTTAAACCATCGATAATATGACTATTGGTTGGTTTAAAGTATAGAAAGCAAGATTTATTAATTTAATTGAAGTATAAAATTCAATAATTGAAGTTATTGCAAAATAAATGGAATTAAGTGCTTAAATATTACGTTAGTGAAATTAAGATAAAATTTAAGGATAATAATGTAATAAACCATGATCCAAGGTTAATTTCATCTATTTGACAATAATAAATGGAATAATTGTTAATTTATATAATTATATGGAATTATTGAAAATTTAATTTATAATTTCTAAATTTAATAAAATAGAAAATTTAACACTGAAATGGATAAGTTAATCAACTTTAAATTAACTTTTAATTTGTTTAAAACATTTTAAATGATTGAGAAATATAAAAGTGATAAAATTGGTCAATTTTAAGTTTGAAATAAAAAAAATAGATTTTATTAATTAATTATTTAATTTATTTAATTAATGTAAAAATAGCCATTTTGGCCACTGACTCGGATTTCGACGAAACTAGTTTCATCGGATTCGTAACGGTGAACTATTGTAGGATTTCAAGTTTCGTAGCGATCAGGCTTGTCGTTTGATCGTACGGACTCGAAACGCCTTGAAATAAACGAAATTGAAATCAATTTGAAAAATATTGATTTTAGCATAACTTCTTCATACGATGCAATTTGAACCTGAAACCTTTTCCATTGCATTTAAAATATTTTCAACATCTATTTTGATATATGGGTTGACCCAATTTCATTCCAGAGTCGAAACGGGCTTTTTGGGCCACTTTGTCGTTACGCGTATATTCAACCCGATCCATCTATTCTATTCCAGTTTGCCTATATATATCCCGGTTATAAACCCTAGCCCTCTATTTCTCATTTGTCTCTACGTAAGTCTTCTTCTCAACTCCTCCTTTCCAATGGCAGACAAACCCTAAGTACGATTGCAAATCCCAAAATCAAATCCAAAGTTGAAATTTCAAACTCCTCAGAAAAATTTGAAAAATATATATATTGAAGCTCTCAATGAGCATAACTCAGATCCATGATTCGTTTTTCGTTTTGGTTCATCGTCTGATCAGTAAAAATCGAAGAATTTTCGGCCGTTCATCACGTCGAAATCAAACTGGACAGATCAACGAACCGTTTCTGGGATTTGTAGACGGGACGAATGGGAGTTCATCGGCATACGTGATTCATTGTTTTAACGGCTTGATCTCGCGCAAAAAATTGATTAGGGTTTCATTTTGTTGATCGGCGGCTGCAAACTTTTGGGGCTGTGCGACTAGCTCGTCAACGTGGACGAGCTGAGGACATCAGGCGGGGGCGCGCTTCACCTGGGGTTCGCGGCGAGTGACTGGAGGTAGGCGGCTTCGTTTTGCAGGAGGGTTTCATGCGTGTAGCAGTGTATGTGTGCGTCTTCCCGGTAGCATGATGTGCGTGATATTCTGGAAGCAAAGGGAAGATGTTGTAGTGACGTGCTAGGTAAATTTGTGTTCTCTTTTTTGTTTTGAAATCCAATCGCATTTATCGCTGTAACTCTTGCATATGAACACCAATTCACGTGCGATTTTTTTCGTTAGGATCGTAATAAAATTCCGGACATTTTGGCCTAGGTTTGGACAAATTATGAGACGGGAAAATTTTTCGGTTTAAATTGGGTTTCAAATTCAATTTAAATTCAAAATGTGATTGTTTTAACCCACTCACAACTTCTAAAATTTCTTATATTTGTTAAATTGATATATGATGTGATTTAAATTTTATTTATGGTTGTTTGACATATTTTTAATCATCATCTTAGTTGATCTCATTTATTTAAATTAAATTTCTATTTAATTTATTCATTGCATTTAAACTGCCGGTTAAATTTGTAAAATAATTATTCATTGCATATAAACTGCCAATGAAACAGTTATTTAATTTATTATTGAATTAACTGCTATTTAATACCTGTTGTTTATTTTCCGTTATATATTGATACCATTGATTTATTGGATGATGATTGTAATAAATGGTTGGTGGTTGATATTGAATGAATGAATGTTGTATTTTATATTGTTATAAACTGCAAGTTATTATGCATTTTCATTTCATTTGGGATTTCGGTTTGAAATGATATAAAACCGCATTTTTTATTTTTTATTTACGGATTGAAATGATAAATATCCGTATCACTTGGCCATAGGATAGAAAATTATATACAGGCACTACGGTGTGTGTCTGTGTGTGTATATATATAATTATTTTGAAATGATTTTTCTATGGTTTTGCAAAGAAATATGGTTTAATAAATATCAATTTTTGATGTTATAAAAATATTATTAAATATATATGCAGTTAAATTCTTAAACTAAGCTATGTATAAAATTGATTAATAAAAATGAGTTAACAATGGTGTTTGATTGTTTTATACTCTATGGTTTAGTACCTATTAAGATATTGTATATATAGAATTTTTAATTGACTTAAATGAAATTTAAATTGGAAGATAAATATGAAATTGGTTAAATTGAATTATTTAAGAATTGTACTTGAATAAATTTGATTTGGAATTTAAATAAAACAGAGATTTTTAAAGGATACGATTCTTATAACTTGATTTGGTTTAAAGTTATTTAAATGAATATAAAGTTGAGATAAATAAATTTATCAAGTTAAATCAATTGAAAGAATATCCAGTTGTTTGAAGTTAAAAGTTCTACTTAAATTTTATTGAATTTATTAAGTAAACATTGAATTTGATATATTTGGAATTATCAAAGAATTAGTTTAAATGGTTGGATATTTAAGCTTTGAAATATATTGAAATTGAAATGGTTTATTTGGGAATTCAAATCAGTATTTGAAATTTATTGGTGAAATTAAAGAAGCTATCTGATTATATAAAGTGATTAAATATTTAAACCATTTAAGTATTAGAAGTTATGTTTCAAAGCTATGGGTTTCAAAGTATATAGATTTGAAAGTGCTATGATTTTGGAAAAGATATTTTTTGAAATAAAATGATATCAAAATGATTTGGGTTTTAAAACAAAAAAATGATATCGTAATTATATGGTCTTAAGATGTATATTTTATTCTGGGGTTTTAAAGCATAAACTATTTTGAAAGAAAAAACCGCGGTGTTATAATAACGGTTGGTTGTTAAAGAGACCGGGATCAGAAGTCGTCATGCTCTCTTCCAACCCCGAAAATCACTTTAACAACCGTGTACGCGGTGGAGATTCCAGAATGAAGTAGGATGGTGGCGATGTTTCCTTTGAGGTAAATACGTGGACCCGACTCCTGTGAGTTGGCATAAGGTGGCTAAAACATGAGCGATTCTCGGGCCAATGAGGTCATTCCTCTGATCGAACACATCCCTTCGATTTTATACTTTGACTTTTGGATAGTTTAGGTGGCCACTTTTGATTTTTGGTTTTGGGGGTGTTGTTCGAGGTGGGCGGTAGTAGCTGCTACGCGTTACCACCAGCCCGGATGCGTAATTGGTATATATACCCTGGCATTGCCTAGTTGTGCCGTGTCACCTACCCTAGCGCGCCTTGTACGAGTTTGGTTTTCTTTCGTAGCCCGTGTGGTATCCTCTGGTGGCTTCCCGATCAGGAGGGACCATGATATTGGATGGACTATTGTGACCATTATGTATTAAGGGCTATATGGGTAACCTCTTAATGCTAAGAAAAAAGTAAGTTTATTTTACTATTAGACAATATTATAATAGCGAAATATACCACATAGTAAATAGTTTAACGGATCCTTAGGAGATGTGAATCCCCGAGCATCTCTTAAGTTACTGCACTCATATTTATTCCTGTTAATTTAACTTACATAAGATCTTTTAGTTCTGACTCGAGTGTTTTGTTTTTCAATTCGCTCGGTCAGTCCAAGCATTTCAGGATCGAAGACTTTTATCCTGGAGGACGAAGACGAAGATTTCATCATCATTATTATTATCTACTACATTATTCCACTACACCATTTTATTCTGCTGCATTAATTATTATTCTCTGGTATGTGTACTTTGATATATATTGTATAAGTAAAATTAAATGTTTTGTAAAACAGTTTTATGAACTGCATATTTGATTATTGTATTTTATCCTTCCGCTGTGAGATTGTATTTTATTTTATTTCTATCTCTGTTTTTCATATTTACCCCATAAAAATCCGCCCTTTTGTATGGTTTGAATTGGCACGTGTGTCGATTTAAAGCGTACAAAAAGGCGGGCATTACACCTTGGCCCTTTGTATTAAACAGCTTGAGGAGGAACTTGAAAAGGAAAAGCAAGAGCAACTTGAGGCTCAATGATACTACAAGGAGATCGTCAAGGCTCATGAAACTAAAATAGAGGCTAACAAACAACTTGCGTAGATAGATGCCCTCAAGGAAGATTATAGGGAGGTTGGTTAAATAGAGGAAAAGGACGAGCTCGATCCGCTGCTGATATATCACAATGCATGCATCCTCATGAACCGCAACCTCTGCTTCCTCGGGGAGAGGTATCTCCAATCGCTTATTGAGGCATGGGACCATATTTTAACTTTTAAGAAGAAGTCCCTTGGTGGTGTTGAAATGGATGAAGAGTAGCTCATGCATGAAATCTTGCATGATGGAGAGCCGATGAACTCAGGGTTGCTCGGCTCAGTTAACTTGGTGATCCAGCGGCTATAGGAAAGGGGAAAGATGTCGGTGAAGCCTCAAGATCTAGTTCCCAAGACCCTCCTACTACTCAAGCAACTAGTGTTTCAATTTTTCTTGTCCTGGGAAAGGATGCGGACTACAATCCAAATCAGCCAAGGATGCACAAATTTTTTGGTTTGTCTCCATTTTGGAAGGCAGCATTCCAGCTACGACTGAAGGTCAATCTGGCGAAGGTGTATCTCTACCTTCTTCGATGTTTGAGAAGGTATATACCTCGCATCCGATAGTCATGGGCACACCAATTGGTCTTTACGAAATTGCAGGTCCATCTACATCTGTCCATGCTCCCAATGATGATGTTACCCTAGGACAGCAAGCGCTGACCACTAGGTCCATACCACTGTCACTGTATAGGTGGCTCCTACCGATCAAACTGCTGAGACTCTCAATCTAGATGCTGAAGTCATAGGGGGTTTGAATGAAGAAAAGACTGACGACCAACAAGGCCATATGAAATAGAGGATGTCGTACTGACTCATTCCTCCAAACACACCGGTAAACTTAGCATGAAGGAGCACATTGAAAAGGAGGAGCTGGATTTGCAAGCTAAAAAGGAAAGTGTTGAAGTTGATATTAATCTGCTCCAAGTTATACTACTGAGCGGATGCCACTCCTGAGAAGGTCGACCTTTCTATATCGTAAAGCAACACCGCTTCTGCTTCTGTCTTTGAAAGTTTTTTTCCTAAGGGTAGAAAGGGCCAAAGAGGGTAAAAGAGGAGAAGATGACGTGGTAACTCTAAAGAGTCCACCCCAAAGAACACCCCAAAGAAGGCTAAAAAAGATCAGAAATAGCCATCGAACCGGCTTGGGTAGTGCGTATCTAGGTAGCTAGTTACTTTTTATTGGCTGCAATTGTGCAGGTACAACCCCGCTTTTGGCTTTTAGTTCCTGAAATAAAATTGTACTTAGTTTCCAAGTTCCACTATGTGAATAAAAGATCTTTCGTTTCTGTTCAACTTTTGTACGAAACTTGTTTAAGTGTTCGAGTTATTACATTTTCCATTCAAGGTACTTGTAATTCATGTAGGATCGTTTTCACCCTAGAGGAAGGGGTGAATGGGGTGATACTAATAATAATCAAAAATTAATGCGAAAATATATATATATATATATATATATATATATATGATAATTGCGGCACAAACAATAGCAGAATAATAAAAGCAGAAATAGAACAACACAGATTTACCCAGCTTCGGCAAAAATCTGCCTATGTGATGCCTCCAAGGTTTCTACTAGAAATTAAGTAGTCAGACGCTTACCATGTAAATTTGTGACATCCGCTAATGACCAACATAACTCTATGCTCAAAACCCTGACACAACTCAGGCACTAATTTATGAATTCTCGAACTACACCACCGTAGTTCGTAATCTAGTCACACGACTAGAATGTTGCACAGTTTAAAACGAAAAGAAAATTACAACAAAAAAAAACTAAAATAAAGCCCTATTTTCTAATTTAAGGCCAAAACAGTTATAATAAAGGCAGGCCCAATAAATTATTTAAAAGAGACAGTCTTCTCTTTTATTTTCTTTTGAGTAAAAGTTTTGGCCGATGCTTTCTTCGTTCCTCCCTAAATAATTAGGGCTTTGTGATATTTGAAGAGCCGATCAAAAATTCAAACCAATTACTGGTCGTTCCATAATTGGCTTCAATGCTTCTTCGATTTGGCTCGCATTCACTTTCAGGATTGAGTTCGACACTATGAATTTGGTTTGTGATTTTTGATGCATAATTTTTCTGTTGCAACTGCTTTGGTTCTAACTCGATATGAGTTATTGATTCGGGATTTAATTTGAATCTTGGCTCTGTGATTTTTGCTTGAACTTGAATGCATTTTATGTCGATAATGTTACTGGGTTATATAGGGTTGAAATCCCTAAATATATATGTGTAAAATTTGCTTTGAATCCTTCATGACTTTGCTTGGCCATTAGATAATTGCATGAACTATGGTGATTGCACTGACTTGTTCAATAGTTGGTGGATTTAAAATTTTTGAATCGATTTCATTGTTTTTCCTATGACTTTGGTATTTGAGAAAAAATCTGACTTAATCATGTGTTCCATTCTTTGTTGGCAATTTTAGAACTGCTATTCCATTCTCTTTCGGCTTGATAATTTCTTTTTCAAGCCTGCTCCTTGCTTTGTTCACACTGCTGCTTCACTATTTTGTAAAATGAACTATTCAAGTTTGTATATTTGTCATTTCATTTAACTAGAGATGTTCTCCTTGTATTTTCTTCACTGTGCTCATTGCTAGTTTGAGCCATCTCATTTACCTGGTCTGGTTGCACTCCGTACCTGAACTGATGTTGCTATAGTTGCATGTACACATGCCTAAATGCTTACATTTTGGTCCGTTGAAATCGTTGCATTGTGTTGTGTGTTGTGGTCTGCACTTCAGTGTATAGTCTTGTTTCATATTGGTGATGACTAGTTTGTTTGTTAAAGCTTTTCACGTGTGAGTTTCTGAAACTATATACATGTATACGTATATATGCATATATGTATACATGTGTATATGACACGGGTCTTTGTTGAGTTTATTTAGAGGTGTGATTACTTTGTTGTGGCTTCATGCCTTGACTCCATTGAAGTTTGGTTGACCTGCTTTCCTCTGGTTATTGTTGTTCGGTTCGTCACTGTTTGATGCTCTTACTTTTTCTTGCATTTGTGTTCATCATGTGTTCATTTGTGTGTGTACTGGGTTGTACATTTGTGTTTTGAATGTGTGGTTTCATGTCTTCAAAACTATTTATGGTTGGCCTTGGTTCTGGTTACATGTGCACTGCCTATATATGTATACATGGTGTACACATATGTATGTAAATATATATGTAAGTATGGTGGTTTGTTTGTGTAACGTTCATCTCATGCTTGTGTACTGCTTCCATTGTTGTCTTGATACATGCTACTTCTTTGAGTCTGAAGCTTATCGTACATATGACTAACCATGTGTACATCACCTTATACATATGCACTGAGAATGTGAACTTGTATTCAGTTGCATATGTTATTGTGTACATTTTCATTTGCATTTATTTGAACTGGGTTGCCTTGATGACCCATTGCTTGATGGCCTTTTCTGACTTTGTTTCACTTGAGTTTGCACTGGGTTTGGTTCCACATACTCTGATATGATCTAGATTCTTTGATGACCTTGTCAGGTCAGGTTGTTGTATTTGGTTTCTTTTCCTTATGCATTTGAGTCTATTTCCATTTGCATTCATGTTTATTTGCACTGCACATGTTGTTTTGCATTATGGCTTTGCTTGTGTACATTTTAAACATGTCGGGTTTTTACCTTACGATAGCTAAAACACTTTTTATAGAAATCCTTTGATATTATAATGGGGTCTATATACAAACACTTATAAAATAGCCAAAATTGTTACATTATTGAATTCCAGCTACTAGCCACAGAGTGGGTAATACAAACAAAACTCGTAAAAGGCTCGTAGGGAGAATGGATTTCCAACAATGACTAGGCACTGGGGTACCACCTGTCATAGTGTCTAGATCAGTGTACCGAGGACCACGCCTGATCCCCTACAACACAAGGCCCGGACTACCCCTTATAGATAGTCCCAAGTAAGATCACCCCGCAGTTGGGATCAGTAACCGCACCACTAAGCCGAAATAAAGGGACATATGGACAGGAATGACCTTACCCGAAAATGGGTGCTGCCCACAAAGCCTTGCTGCATATCCCCTGATTTTCAGTCATTCGCGGTTGATGAGGCTAAGCGTTAACTTTTAGAACGTTTCACTTAGAACGCCCATCACCCACCTGACGATGTTTCGAAAGCATTCGTCCATACAAGTCCATTCCGGGTTCGAATGGAACCGAAGGCACTACTCCTACTACATCCATTTTGGAAATATCCTCAGGATTAGTAGCGAATAGCCCTTGTACTTCACTGCTCCATCTTCGACTCCGAACACGTTTTTCCCACGAAACGTACAAACCGGATCAAAGTGGTTTTTTGAGAAATAAATCTCGATCCCGGTCTCTTCGAAACGATCAACGCATTTGTACAATATTGATAGTCGGTGATTTAACTATCAATTAACATTCACAAACATCCATCACAAAATAAATAATTTCCCAATTATTTATTTTCTCAAAATTTCTTTACAAGATATATTTCCATTTTCAAACCTCTTTTGAAACGATTTACAAACCCAACTCTTTCATTGAATAAATTCCTCAAATTGTTACTTCCCTTGAAAACATCCACATACCCAAGTTTAAAGTTTAAAATAATTTAAATACTATATTCTTGAAAATGCTTTAAACATTTATATTTAAAATTCTTACAACTTAATTTAATATATAAATACCTTTAAAAATATGTCGAATAAAACTGCATAGTAAAATATAAACTGTTATTTTTAAAATAAAGTTAAGTCGTACTAGATCTTGAAATAAAGCTATGAAACTCTATACCAGTTTCAAATAAAACTTCAATTGATTATCTTTAAAAATAGAACCATTTATAAAGTATAAAGATAAAAATATTCTTTTTAAACACAATACTACTTACCATTAAAATAATTACTCCTTTATCTAATTTTATAAATGCTTACCTTCAAAATTCTTATAACTTAAATAATTTCATGGAAATATTCTTTAATAAAACTCCAAACTCTAATGTTTAAAAATCTATTTTGAAAACGTACTTTGCTTTCAGGGAAATACACTTCCATCTTAGAATAACCAAAGAATTCATTTTATCTATCCAACACGTTTTATCCCAATTCAATTTTACGTTCATCCCGTAAAATCCTTTCCATACTATAAAAATAGCTCCTTTTATTTTAAACACATTGCTATTTCCTAGAAATCACTTTCGATCATATGTTTAAATATTTAAAATAAGCTCTAGAAATTATTTAATTGAAAATAATACTAAAGGAAACATATAGGGGTTTCCTAAGTATTTTAAATAAAATTTAACTTTTAAAATAAGGTTATTAAATCAAATATTCATATTAAAATTTCCTTTTGAAAACTTAGTACTACTTTACCTCTTAAAAAAATAATTGAATACCATAATTACTTAATCAAATATTCACTTTCACTTAAAAACATTTTAAAATAATATTTCTTTCTAAAAATATTCTAAACATATTTGAATTGCAAATTTATAATTTGAAAGCTTTCTTAAAAACAAAATAAAATTTCTAGGAGAAAGCACACTTCCCATTCTTTAAAAATAAATCTCGCTATTTTTTTTAAATAGTTCACATTTCCTTTATAGATCACATTTCCAAACATTTCAAATTATCAACCCATCTTCTTGAATTTGATTCCTTTAAAATTGTTTACTTAGGAATTTATTTTATATCCTTTAAACCCAAATCATCTATTAATATTTAAAATTTTCAGGTTGTATTCACTCAATCACAGCACAACACAATTTAAATTTCAATTTAATTCATCACGACATATAAATAAAACACGGCATAACAAGATCTAAACAATTTATCACAGGATAATAAATAGAATATATCACAGAATATAAATTTAAAGTTCTATTTGTGAAGGATCCAGTTGGATCCCTCCAACCTGTTTTCCCTGCATCCATAGGTATTAGCACAATAATATATATATATATATATATATATATATATATATATATATATATCGATTCAATTTGATAATAATTATCATATTCAACCAATCAAGCAATCATTCAATTATTGACTATTTAAATTAACTAGTATTCCAGATGTGAGTGAGTAAACTCACCTTGGGATTTCGACGAGCGTTATAAATTTTGAACTAAATCGACCGCGATTGATTTAACCCAAAATTCCGCTAACTCCAATCGTCACCAAATCTAGACTGCAATGTAGATCGCGTCGCTGCGATCTCGGCGCTTCTCGTTCCGTCGAATTCTGCCAGTGCATGAAATAGTTAGATGGTTTTAAAGTTTTAACTAAAATTTACATTAATAAATTTAATTTCTTTAAATAATGCTCAGAACATCACGGTCGCACCTTCTTCTACAACGCGCGATACTCAGGGTCTTCGAACCTATAAACGCGAACTGGGGTTAACAATCGTGGCCACCACGATGAGCTCTAGCTTGATCGGTGACCATCACAGCATCGCCTGGCATCCACGTGCCATCACCAGAAATTGCCGCAAGCTTGGGTAGTCCCTGACCTCGATATGCGTGCACAAACGTGAGATTAACGCGGCCATCTAATACCTCCAAACGACAACTTCAAACGAGATCAACCGCTGATCTGAAGATCTTCTCACTCTCTATAATTTTCATGTTGGAAGATTTCGCTATAAGCCCACGGATTAGAAGAAAAGAGGAGGAGAAGGTCAAAATGTTTCGTCCAGGCGGCCGATGAAATTAGACTAGGGTTTGGGTAAAAATCGAGTTTATAAAAATGTTTATTAATAATATTTTAATATTATCTCCAATTTTAACAAGTTTTTACAAACGAACTCCAAATCTCACGTGCCGCCAGGGGTTCCTAAGGTTTTACCGACGTTCCGAACACAATGGAACATGTTTCGGAAATAAACGATCAATTTTAAATTAAAACGATTAAAGTATTTTCTATGCGTTTTAAGCTGCCGGGGTCAAACGACAACTTCGATTGCTACAAAATTGAAATCCAATAATAACTAACTATTACGGATCCAATGGAACTGATTTCGTCGAATTCCGAGATAGTGCACCGGAAGGCTATTTTAACTTGACGATTAAATCAAGCGATTTTCAAAATCGTCGAAATCATTTAAAATTCCACTTTTAAAATTTTATTAACTTAATTATAATTCATATAGAATTTAAAATCACATTAGAAATCATTCTAATTCGTTTTAAATCAAAATATGAATATTTGTATTATTATATTATTAAATTCCATTATCAAATTAATATAAAATTCCAAATTTAATCTATCGACCTTTAATTCCATCCAATATTCCAATATTACTATTTAAATCAAAATAAACTTAAATAAATTTTTAGAAACCATTTTTATATCTATTTACACCCAGATTCACTCATTATCCCAATTCTAATATTAAGCTATTTATTATTCAAATTCCAATTTAATTCCCGTATTTGAAATTTAACTAATTTTTTATTAATTTAACCAAAGTCTTTTATTTAAAAATTCAAATTATAACACATATTCAACGTTTAAAATGAATTAAATGTTCAAACCTAGCGACCCAAAATTCTGGGTCGTTACATTCCTCCCCCCTTATAAAAATTTAGTCCCCGAAATTCGCTAAGGTAGAAGAATGTTCCAAACCCAATAGCAAAACCCACTTAGCGAAAATATCAATTTCACTTTGCCTAAATTCTTTATTTTCAAATCGAAACTGCTAGTTTCGATTTCTATTCCAGAATTCCTTTTATTTTACTTTTAATTTGAAATCAATTTGTTGTTAACAAAACATTACCAAATTTTCCAAAAAGTTTCTAACTCCCAAAATTTTCAGAAAATTTTGGCAGAGTCTCCCCTATACAGAGGAGCTTTTGCAATATCAAAATAGATATAAATATATGTACATCGACCTACACGGTCGAAAAAACCAAAAACAGTTCATATTTCCTATTTTTATTCCGTAGGCGTACCTTTATTAGCATTTTAACAGCATGCGGCTAATTTAAATTGCATATACACACTCCAACTCTATCTATTGCCTCCCATACCTATACTTACTCAAACAAACACATCAGTTTCCAATAATATAAGCATTTATCAACATTCTTTTCATTAAACTAGCCAAAATCTTCAATTTCATAGTTTAAACAAGCAAACTTCGTAATTTATCAATGTTAACCATATTTTATCCGCAATTCAAGGATTTCAATCACCTTTTTAAATTTCTTATACAAGTCCAAACTTCATTTTATTTCACTTGAATGATTTACATTCAAGTTCACCATATATAATTCATATTTATTACAACAATTCATTTTTGTACCAAATAAGCACATATTCACATCATTTTGGTTTAACATGTGCATTACCTGCATCGATTTTAATTCCACGTTGATTTATAATTGAGTTTTTAATTTTAAATTTGATGCACTTACATTTCCTTTACGATTAACTTTCATTCATATGCAAAAATCACTTAATAAAATTTCAATCCATTCCAATTGATTCAAAAACCAATTCCATTTGCTTCCTTAAACACAGTCAATTGCGAATACAACAAAACAGTCAATTCTATGCAATTTAAGGTTATCCAAGCAAGTGACCATCACTATAGCTTATAACCATTTAAACTTAATTTCCAACTTAGATTCATATTAATTTTATTCAATTCTTCATGGTTCACAATCCAAGCATTCTTACCACATTGCAATTATTAAATTAAATTCTTCCCTTACATTTTTATTTCATTAACCAATTCAAGTTTATATTAATATCATTCCATTCTGGATTATTTACAACCCATACATCCTTATTTTATCACAATAATTAATTAAAACCAATTCACTTGCAATTCAATTTTATTACCTAAATAAAATTTATCCAAGACAACATTATAAAGCTCGACCACAATTATTATTTAATTTACTTAAGTTCTTCCACAATATTTTCATTATCTTCTTATATCAATTTTATTTTATTTTCATTTGATTCTCATCCAAATCAATTCCAATCCATTTACAAATTTTAATGCACTGTGTTTATTTATTCAATCTATTTTAGATTTATTTTATTAACAAAGAGACCACTTTAAATTATTTCACTCATTTGAATTTATTTACCACTCAGGCCATCACTATTATAGTCTCATTCCATTATTCGTTCACACTCTCAACTTTTTATTGCTAAAACTAAATTCCATACCAGAACTGGGTTTTTATTTTTCTTTCCAAAATTTTCTTAACAAACCACCAAAATTTCATCCATGCCAATACAAATTCCCTTTAATTTAGTTTACACTAAATTCATCTTCAAGGTTCTTTTTTATTTAATTTAGCTTATTCTAAATTCATCCTCATACAATTCCTTTGAATTTAGTTGAGCGAGGATTTAATTATTCAATGTCATTTCAATTAAATTCAATTTCCTTTCAACTCGGCTCTTTTCCAATCTAAATTCAAGTTTAAACTAAATTTATTCAGCCAACTTAAATTCATGTTATTTCTTTTACTATTTTAAATAAGAATTTGATTATATTCATAATTATTTGTAACCCAACTGAATTTTGATTTTAATACAATCCAGTTTTAACTCCATTTCATTTAATCGAAGTTAAATCCAATTTTAATTCTCCACATACAAGTTCAAATTTTATTTACTGACTTAAGTTCATTCACATCTTTTATATTTTCTTCGCCTTATTTCAATTCACATTTCATTCAGGATTAGATTAGAATCCACCTTTACCATTCAACTATTTCCCATTTATGATTATAATTCCATTTTACTTGGTTTTACAATCTGATTTTCTATTCTTAGTTCACCAACTTATTCACTTGAAAGCTTATATTGCTCATTTTAATCCATTTACATCTTATAATCACAGTTCCAAATTTTCTACATATATTTATCATTGAATTCTTAAAGATACAAAAAAAAAATTCTTCCAATTTAATTACAACTTTAAATCCACAATTTCAGATTATAAGTATAACACTTACTAGATTATGAGTACAATTTATTACACAATGACCCACAAATACAAAGTCATTTTACATTTCAATTTAATCAAAATCAATTTAATTCTAAGTCCAATTAATTTAACTTATCCAAGTTAAATTCAAATTTTCTATTCACTTCAATATATTTTATTCACTTCCATTTACTCAAGTTAAATTTTAATTTCAAGATTAAAATCTCCATTTCTTACTTATTAATATCAACTTCTCCAAATAAGTCCAATAGTTGATTCATTTTAATTTTACACAATTTTTAAATAGAATTTTCCAGAATTCAATTACCCTGTTTTATTTCAAAACCATTTTGAAATAATAAATAACTCATACTCCCCTGGTATATCAAATCAAACTTTCATATTTCTAAAACAATTTGTTTTTACCAAAGCAATTTCCCTTTCTGAAACTCCTAAAACCACTTGTATCTCAAACAAGTCCAACAAATATCATAATCACTCACAGAACACTTTAGAAACCCGAAAATGAATTCTGATGATTTGGCCAACATCATCAAGGTTATTTTACAACGACTGAAGTGAATTCAGTGCTTCCTTACTTTCCCAAATTCTTCCAAAACAATTCTTATTCAAAAATACTTCCCAAAATAATATTCCATTATTTCCTTCAAACACCTTAGCAAACATTTCAACCTTTTCCAAGATTTTAAATTTCCAAACTTTTGTTTTAATTTCACTTGAAATCCTTCCAAAACTTCCGGGATTTAAATTCTGGTTTAATTCAAATTTAGTTATTCTTCTTTTGTATACTTTATACTTATAGAATTTTATTTGTTTATAACCATTTCAAATTTTAGATTAAATTTTAGATTCTTATTTGATTAAGATATCCACATCCGAACAATCAAATATATATAATAATTTCAAAAAATTATTTCTTTTATATCAAAATATAATTTTGGGCAAAATTATTTTATTTACCCATTTTAAAACAATACTATGTTGATTTATCTTGTTTAAAAGTTTAAAAACCCCTATCGATACGGTTGTACTTCCCGCACCGACCAGAATTCATAAACACTCAACCGATAAGTCAACACAGTATATAAAAAACAATTTTTATATACGCTAACAAATACGCTCTCATGGCTATTAATACACTCAACTCATTATAGAGTACTATTGACTCTATTTAATAAGTAAATTCCCCACCAAAGCCTAGGTTGTAGCCAACCTAAGCTCTGATACCAAGTGTAACAGCCCGCAAATCCGTACCCCTTGAATCAACACTATTCTACATTAATTAACTCAAGTGGAACAGAAATATGAACCATTTAGGTTAAAGAAGAAAAGGTAGAAGAAGAAGGAACTAAACAATGTCAGAATCTCACAGTCGCAGCGGAATAAAATATAATATATAATATCGGCTCTTTACACAAAATGAAAACTATATCTGTTCTACACAATGTATCATCAGAATATCTCATACAAGCAACATTTACCATTCAGATAATTTCACACAATCATAGCAGCGGATATATATACAAGTATGAATAATACATCTCGGACTCCAGCTCTTCTCCTGCTCTAAAGCACCCAATCCTGAACATATAATACTCGATCTGACCCAAGCATTATAATGAAATAACACCCGAGTCAGTCTGGAATACCAGCTGGTAATAATGCATCCAAATTGATTATTAAAGTCTCAAAAACCTTTTGAAAACAAAAACATCTCGTAAGACCATGCCACAAATAAACATGTCGGGATTTTATCTTACGGTAGCTAAAACACTTTTTATAGAAATCCTCTTATATTATAATAGGGTCTATATACAAATACTTATAAAATAGCCGAAATTGTTACATGATTAAATTCCAGCTACTAGCCACAGAGTGGGTAATACAAACAAAATTCGTAAAAGGATCGTAGGGAGAATGGATTTTCAAAAATGACTAGGCACTGTGGTACCACCTGTCATAGTGTCTAGATCATTGTATCGAGGACCATGCACGATCCCCTGCAACACAAGGCCTGGACTACCCCTTACTAGATAGTCTCGAGTAAGATCACCCTGCGGTTGGGATCAGCACCGCACCACTAAGCCGAAATAAAGAGACATCTAGACAGGAATGACCTTACCCGGATATGGGTGCTGCCCACTAAGCCTTGCTGCAAATCCCCTGATTTTCAGTCATTCTCGGTTGATGAGGCTTGAGGCTAAGCATTACCTTTTAGAACGTTTCACTTAGAATGCCCATCGCCCACCTGACAATGTTTCGAAAGCATTCGTCCATACATGTCCGTTCCGGGTTCGAACGGAACCGAAGGCACTACTCCTACTATATCCATTTTGGAAATATCCTCAGGATTAGTAGCGACTAGCCCTTGTACTTCACTACTCCATCTTCGACTCCGAACACGTTTTTCCCACGAAACGTACAAACCAGATCGAAGTGGTTTTCGAGAAACAAATCTCGATCCCGGTCTCTTCGAAACGATCAACGCATTTGTCCATTATTGATAGTCGATGATTTAACTATCAATTAACATTCACAAACATCCATCGCAAAATAAATAATTTCCCAATTGTTTATTTTCTCAAAATATCTTTACAAGATATATTTTCGTTTTCAAACCTCTTTTGAAACAATTTTCAAACCCAACTCTTTCATGGAATAAATTCCCCAAATTGTTACTTCCCTTGAAAACATCCAAGTACCCATGTTTAAAGTTTAAAATAATTTAAATACTATATTCTTGAAAATACATTAAGCATTTAAACTTCTTACAAGTTAATTTAATATATAAATACCTTTAAAAATATCCTTAATAAAACTGCATAGTAAAATATAAACTGTTATTTTTAAAATAAAGTTAAGTCGTACTAGATCTTGATATAAAGCTATGAAACTCTATACAAGTTTCAAATAAAACTTTAATTGATTATCTTTAGAAATAGAACCATTTATAAAGTATAAAGGTAAAAATATTCTTTTTAAACACAATACTACTTACCATTAAAATAATTACTCCTTTATCTAATTCTATAAATGCTTACCCTCAAAATTCTTATAACTTAACTAATTTCTTGGAAACATTCTTTAATACAACTCCAAACTCTAACGTTCAAAAATCTATTTTAAAAACGTACTTGGCTTTTAGGGAAATACACTTCCATCTTAGAATAACCAAAGAATTCTTTTTATCAATCCAACACGTTTTATCCCAATTCAATTTTACGTTCATCCCGTAAAATCCTTTACATACTATAAAAATAGCTCCTTTTATTTTAAACACATTGCTATTTCCTGGAAATCACTTTCGATCATACGTTTAAAATATTTAAAATAAGCTCTAGAAATTATTTAATTGAAAATAATACTTAAGGAAATATATAGGGGTTTTCTAAGTGTTTTAAATAAAATTTTACTTTTAAAATAAGGTTATTAAATCAAATATTCATATTAAAATTTCCTTTTGAAAACTTAATACTATTTTACCTCTTAAAAATAATAATTGAATACCATAATTACTTAATCAAATATTCGTTTTCACTTAAAAACATTTTAAAATAATATTTCTTTCTAAACATATTTAAACTGCAAATTTATAATTTGAAAGCTTTCTTAAGAACAAAATAAAATTTCCAGGAGAAAGCACACTTCCCATTCTTTGAAAATAAATCTCGCTATTTTTTTAAACAATTCACATTTCCTTTATGGATCACATTTTCAAACATTTCAAATTATCAACCCATCTTCTTGAATTTGATTCCTTTAAAATTCTTTACTTCGGAATTTCTTTTATATCCTTTAAACCCAATTCATCTATTAATATTTAAAATTTTCAGGTTGTATTCACTCAATCACAACACAATACAATTTAAGTTTCAATTTAATTCATCATAGCATATGAAAAAAATGCGGCATAACAAGATCTAAACAATTTATCACAGGATAATAAATTGAATATATCATAGAATATGAATTTGAATTTCTATTTGTGAGGGATCTAGTTGGATCCATCCAACCTGTTTTCCCTGCATCCACAGATACTAGCACAATAATATATATATCGATTCAATTTGGTAATAATTATCATATTCAACCAATCAAGCAATCATTCAATTATTGACTATTTAAATTAACTAATATTTCAGATGTGAGTGAGTTAAACTCACCTTAGGTTTTCAACGAGAGTTATAAATTTTGAACTAAATCGACCGCGATCGATTTAACTCAAAATTAGGCTAACTCCGATCGTCACCAAATCTAGACTGCAACGTAGATCGCGTCGATGCGATCTTGGCACTTCTCGTTCCGTCGAATTCTACCAATGCATGAAATAGTTACACGTTTTAAAGTTTTAACTAAAATTTACATTAATAAATTTAATTTCTTTTAATAATGCTAAGAACATCACGGCCGCACCTTCTTCTACATCGCGCGATAATCAAGGTCTTCGAACCCATAAATGCGAACTAGGGTTAACAATCGTGGCCACCAGGACGAGCTCTAGCTTGATCAGCGACCACCACAGCATCGCCTAGCATCCACGCGCTACCATCATAAATTGCGACGAGCTCGGTTAGTCCCTAACCTCGAGATGCATGCACAAACGGGAGACGAACGCGGCCATCTTGCGCCTCCAAACGACAGCTTCAAACGAGATCAACCGTTGGATCTGAAGATCTTCTCACTCTCTACAATTTTCATGTTGGAAGATTTCTCTATAAGCCCACGGATTAGAAGAAAAGAGAAGGAGAAGGTCAAAAAATTTCGGCCATTAAACGATAGGGTGGCGGCCGGTGAAAATAGACTAGGGTTTGGGTAAAAATCGAGTTTATATAAATGTTTATTAATAATATTTTAATATTATCTCCAATTTTAACAAGTTTTTACAAACGAACTCCAAATCTCACGTGCCGCCAGGCATTCCTAAGGTTTTACCCACGTTCCGAGCACAATGGAACATGTTTCGGAGGCAAATTCGATCATATACGCATGTTACGGAAATAAATGATTAATTTTAAATTAAAACGATTAAAGTATTTTCTATACGTTTTAAGCTACCGGGGTCAAACGACAACTCTGATTGCTACGAAACTTGAAATCCGATAATAACTAACTATTACGGATCCATTGGAACTGGTTTCATCGAATTCCGATATTGTGCCCCGAAAGGCTATTTTAACTTGACAATTAAATCGAATGGTTTTCAAAATCATCGAAATCATTTAAAATTCCACTTTTAAAATTATATATAATTTAAAATCACATTAGAAATCATTCTAATTCATTTTAAATCAAAATCTGAATATTTGCATTATTATATTATTAAATTCCATTATTAAATTAATATAAAATTCCAAATTTAATCTGTCGACTTTTAATTCCACCCAATGGTCCAATATTACTATTTAAATCAAAATAAACTTAAATAAATTTTTAGAAACCATTTTTATATCTAGTTACACCCAGATTCACTCATTATCCCAATTCTAACGTTAAGCTATTTATTATTCAAATTCCAATTTAATTCCCGTATTTGAAATTTAACTAATTTTTTATTAATTTTACCAAATCCTTTTATTTCAAAATTCAAATTATAACACATATTCAACATTTAAAATGAATTAAATGTTCAAGCCTAGCGACCTAAAATTCCAGGTCGTTACATGGTTGGGTTCATTGATGTGTTGAGCCTGATCTTCATTGTTATATGGTCTGGTCAGGTCATGTGATTGAGGCAGCTGTCATATTTCTTGGACCTAAGCATGTTTTGTTGTATTGGTTGAGACTTCATGTGTACATTGTTAGAGAACTGCCTTAAGCCTTTTTTACTTTTTGAACTAAATTTTGTTTGCATGCATATGAGTTGAATCCAACTTTTGCTTGGGTTTGACCTTGTGCTCTCCTGTCCCTGTAAATTTATCAAGCAAGTATATCGGTGTGCACGACCTTGTGGCATGCACAGTGATACATTGTGCATGTCACAAGTTGTTCACGTATGATGGATTCAAATGAAAATGATGACGAACAACCCAAATAACTATGGCAAATAACATTTTCAAAACACACATTTCATTGTACACTGCAAAAAATATTTCTTTTTCAATTTTACTACGTTAATGTTTATTTTGCAGATAATTCAGATGCTTGATACAAGATGGAAACAAAGTTGAGTGAATGAGTGATATGTAGTGAGGTGAACATTGTAAGTTGAAATTTATGATGTAATCGAAATTGTCATGTAATTGAAATATGTATATATGTAGTGAGAGCTCAAATTTGTACTATTTGAACTTGTATTAAAATATTTGTTTGAATATGAATTCTATGTTATTTATTTTATTCATCAAATATTTATTTAATTATTTGAAAATTAAAATAGTTAATAAAAAATACATTTAAATGAATATATATATATATATATATGTTTATTATCATCAAACAAAAAATCATATACTAGCATATTCAATAATTCATCGCTCATCGTTCAAGTTGGAATGTGTTTAGGTTCCCCATTGCTACGGCGTTGATTCGACAAATCCATCACAAGGCCTCCTTTCGGTCATGGACTTAAGTCATGTCAACCACTAGGTGCGAGCTACAATGTTATGCTATCATGATCAATGGTTAAGTGATTATAATCCTGCCTCTAGTGTTTGGTTGGCGGAGTTGGTTTGTGGACGCTCGAGTCCTATCCATGATGCGTTTGTACTCCTCCTATCGGGTTCAGGCCAGAGTTAGAGAACGAATGGTTAAATTGCACTCATTCATTATTTTAATACTCTTATATGCACTTTGGGGATTAGATTAGTCGTTGGGTGGTCAGTCACACCTGTTTGATATTCATAATCTAGCCTACACTCTGGGGACTGAAGTTGTTCCAGGAAATGGTCAGATCACATTTCCTTTTATTTATTCCCTTGCTCCCAAATATGAGGCAAAAGTCAAAAAGTGGTCGGTCGTATCATGACCACTTTTATATTAAATTCCTCTCATTGAATCGGGAGACGGAGTTACTTAACGGATGGTCAAGTCACGCCCGTTCTCTGTTTTATACTCAGCCTATCAGATTGCATGCGAGATTTAATAGATGGACGGTCAAGTCACATTCATTTTATTAATTCAATTATGGGCCTGAGTACTTGGTTGGCACAAAAATTAGGTACTTGTCAGTTTATATCTTGCATATGTATATGTAAGTTAGTCGTATATCACAACTATTATGTTATGCACAAACAATTCACAGATATGGAGCGATCTTCAGATTTTATTGCAAATTGAAAAAGAAGCAACAGAGTCTTCCTTATTACATGGCTTTGAATTCAACTACAAAAGCAAATTCTAACTGAAATACAACTATGTGAAATAAAACTAAGTGAAATAGTATCGTAAATGCTCGCTTTTCCATGCTGCCATCGACAGTCGCTAGCTTGAAAGTTCCATCTTCAAGCTTCTGATAGATGACATATGGTCCTTCCCATCTTGAACCCATGTTTGTGTGGCTAGGAAAGATCTATTTTAGGACAAGATCACTAATTTCAAAGGTCCTAATTCAGACTTTAATATTATAGCATCGGGCGACTCAGTGTTGGTGTGCAGCTGCCCTCAAGTCAGCTTCTTTCGCTTCTCATCAACCATATCCAGAGATTCCAAAAGGAGATCTCTATTAGTTCTAGGGTCATAGTAAGTCACCCAATGAGAAGGAAGTTCAAGTTCTATAGGAATCACGGCTTCAAAGCTGTAAGCAAGAGCAAATGGAGTAAAGCCAGTCGTGGACTTATGGGTGGTTCTGTATGCCTATAATGTTGATGAGAGTTCAGCAATCCACTTGCATCTAGCCTTTTCCAAACACTTCTCCGGAATGGTCTTTATGAGTTTGTTGAGAGTTTCGACCTATCCATTAGCTTGAGAGTGAGCAACCTCCGCATATCTTTTCTCGATATGGTGTCGGTGACAGAAGTCTTTGTTCAGCACTATCGAGTTGGGTCCCGTTGTTAGTTATGACTGTTCGGGGGAGACCAAAACGGCAGATAATTTTTCAATCAACAAAATTGATTAATTTCTTCATAATGCTCATGGCCAAAGGTTCAAATTCATCCCATTTATTGAAGTAGTCAATTATTATGATGGTGTACTTCGTAACACCTTTGGAAATTGGTAAGGAGCTTTTGGAATCTTTGCAAATATCTGATGCTTTCACATTAACTAGCATAATCAGTGGCGTCTCAATTGACGGTTGGTCAACAATAACATAGCAGAGTATTTTCTTTGCCAGAGTTTACCTCTGATATGATCACCACGTTCTTCTTTTTCATGAATTTCTTAACACTCGCTTAATTTCATCGTTGGCGATACACTGAAGAAAAGGGATGGAGAAACCCTTTTTGTACATGATCCCTTCTTGAAGGATGTATCACAAAGCTTTATAAATGATCTATTGTTTTCCATTCCTCCATTTGGGAAAGATTCCCCTTTGTAAGTAGTCTTTAATCGAGGTCTTCCATGACTCCTTCACTAAGACCCAATCAATCTCCATCTGGTCAATACTCAGAGTGTTTAGTATTTTGACTAGAACTAGGCCCATTTGCTATGCATCCTCGAAACTGGCCAGCTTGGCCAATGAGTCGACTTTCTCATTCTATTCTCTAGGGATGTGTGTAATATTGAATGCTCAAAATCGGTTAGCGGCTTTTGGACTGGGCTGAGGGAAAGAGCAAGTCATGCTCCTTTGGCCTAATATTCTTCTCTTACTTGATACATTACTTACTAGAAATCATATAAAATTTGCAAAGCTTTTACTTCTGGCTCTCTAGCCAGTTTAAGCCCAGTGATCAAGGCTTCATATTCAGCTTCATTATTCGTTGCAGGGAAGTCAAGTTTTAAGGCGTAGCAGTTCGAGCATTCCTCAGGATCTACCAGTATAACCCCGATGCCAGAACACCAAGCAAAGGATGCCTCATCTGTCTACATCTTCCATCAGATGGTAAGTTCTCCACTACTCTTCAAAGAGTCGTCTTATGCAGTGAATTCGATTATGAAGTCCGCTAGTGCTTGTCCCTGGACGGCTCTCCGAGGGAGAAAGGTGATATTGAACTGGCTCAATTCAATGTTCCATTTATGTAAATTTTTAGACATCTCAGACCACTGTAGGACCTGTCCTAATGGTTGGTCGATGAAGACATTGATGGGATTAGCCTGGATATAAGGACATAACTTTCTTGACTAAATCAATAGGCAATATGCGAGCATCTCCAGTTTCAAATAGTTCCTTTTAACACATGCCAATCACTTGCTAAAATAATACACCAGCCTCTAGATCTGATCCTCTTCATATAGCAGTGTGACATTTATGGCATGTACTGACACTGCCAAGTAAATATACAAGTCTTCATGATCCAGTGGCTTGGACAAGATACGGGGTTTCTCGAAGTGATTACCAAAGCTTGAAATGCATCAATATAATCCTACATCAATTAAAGTTACTCTTCCCTCTCTGGATCAGGTCGAAGAAAGGGATGCAATTATCGATGGCCCTGGAGATGAATCGACTCAAGGCGACGACCTTCCTATATAAGCTCTGTACCTACTTAATTGTCTTTAGTACTTGAATAACTCTGATCGGTTAAATCTTCTCGGCATTATCTTCAATTCCATGAGAGTTGATGATGAAACCTAAGAATTTCCCTTATGCAATGCCAAAAGAAAATTTCAAGGTGTTAAGCTTCATTCCATATTTCTGGAGAACAATGTACATCTCTGCCAAGTCATGGATGTGGTCGTTTGATCGCTGTTACTTCACGAGAATATCATCCATATATACTTTCATTGATCGCCTAATCTGGTCTTTGAATAAACAGTTGACCAGTCTTTGGTTAGTAGCTCCAGCATTCTTTAGTCAAAAAGGCATCACAACGTAGTAGTATAGTTCCAAGTTAGTAATGAAGCTAGTGTGTTACTGGTTTGGGACGTGCATCAGAATATGATTGTATCCAGAGTATGGGTCCATGAATGAAAGCAATTTATGTCGAGCAGTTGATTCTACCAGCTGGTCGATCCTCGGAAGTGGAAAGCTGTCTATCAGGAATGCTTTACTCAGGTCTGATTAGCCAATGCATGTTCATCACTTTTCATTAGCTTTTCTCACAAGAACCGGATTGGATACCCATTTGCGGTAGAGGGCATCGTGGATAAACCCATTGTTTTTGAGTTTATCCTCCTACTCTTTTAGTGCAGTGGATCTTTTCGGATCCATGCAACATCGTTTTTGTTTCACTAGGACATGCCTTAGGTCGATATTCAATGCATGGCTTGTAATAGTCGATGAGATCCCACACATGTCAAAATGGATCCAAGCGAACATATCAAGATTTGCTCGATGAAAACCAGCTAATTCCTTCATCATTGTTGCACCGAGATGTGATCTGATATTCAAGACTCGTGATAGGTCGTCATGGCTAATGGTAATGTCGATCGCCAACTCAGCGGTTGTAGCCTTGGTTTCTTTGGGATTCTCTTCTTCATCTCTCAGATCTATATCTTTATAGAACCGACTGTGATGCATGAGCCAAGGCTTGGATGTTGATTGCTAAGCTTCATTAGTTTGATGTGGAGAGGCTTCTTCGTATCCTTTCCTTTTTATTTCTACTAAGTGTCCTTAACTCAGGCACATAACATGCATGACCAATCGCCTGTCTCTGTTAATATTTCCCAGGTCGTTCTTTGTTGGGAATTTGAGTGTTAAGCACTAAAGGGTGATAGGTGCCCTGAATTCAGCAAGGATAGGTCGGCCCAAAAAGGCATTGTATAGATATTTTACATCCATCACACAAATGGCAGCACCCACACTCAAATACGGTCGCTGTCTACTAACGCCACCAATAGCTCGACATAGCCTACCGCTTTAGTTGCAACATCGTTAAAGCCATGAATACGGGCTTTGCATGATTTCAGATCTTTGGTTGCAAGTAACATCTAGTCGTATGCCTTCTTGAAAATGATATTAACTGAACTTCCATAATCAATCAGAATCTTTCTCAACTAGGCGGCGCCGATCATGGCCGAGATCACCTTTGGATCGATCATAGGGGCCTCTACCTTGTCCACATCTCCACAACGAAATAAGATGCCATCTGTCCTAGTTCGTTGCTGCTTTGCTGGAGCACCTTACTCCGTGTTCAAGCAACATTCAATGTCAACATGTCTGATAGCATTCATGTAACGCTCCATTTCATTCCAACTTTTGTCGGTCGGATGTGGTCCTCCAACAATGATATTAATAATAAATCTCCCTCCTGTCCACTGAGGTTCCTCAGCACTGGGCGGAGCTTATCCTCGATTGGGGTTGGATGTCCCCTGCATGGCATCCTGCATGGCTTTAACAAATTATTGCAACTTTCTTTCTCTAATTAACTTCTTAATAACATTATGGAGGTAGCGACAATCATCCGTAGTATGTCCATAATCTACAGCATTTTCCAAACGATTTTTGCTTCTCCGTCGGTTCCTTCGGAGGTAGTTTCCCGTATTACATAATGTTTTAAATCAATAGATAAATATTCTCTAGCGACGAGTTCAATGGCGTCTATGTATCAAACGATGGGATCCTCGGCTTCCCTCTCTCGGAATCCTATGTCGGTTGGAGTTTCTATCACCACCTTCCTTCTGCTCATTCAGTTTGTTCTGAACATCGATTTGAACTTTCCCATAACTATCACCGGACTCCTTCACTGCCACATTACTTTGTACTACTTTGGTGCTTGTGCCTGTATTATATCTCTTCCTGGTTCGCTTTCCCTCCTCTTTTCTCAGAACCGAGTCGCCTTTGCAAAGAAATGGTCCAACGTAGAAGGGGGCTTTCCTACTAACTAATCGCCAAACTTAGAATCGAAGAATACTCCCCTAGTCAGTACCATGAGTATTGAATCATCATTTGGATTACCGACTTCTATTACAGCTATAATAAACCTTTCTAGAAAATCTTTCGGTGACTCCCTTGGCGCCTGGACCAAGTTAGAGAGTGACATTACATCGTTGGCACGAGTTATATGTATGCGGAACTGCTCTAGGAACTTCTTTGCTAACTCATCAAATGAAGAGATTGACCACGGTGGTAGCTTGGTGAAACACTTGGTCGCAACATCTTCAATAAAATTGGAAAAACAACGGTACTCGACTGCATCAGTTGCTCCGGAGGAGTCCATGTGCCATTCTACTTCAAGAGATGCTACGTGGGGTCGGTTGTCCCACACAGGCAGGCATCGTAGGGCATATGAAACCTCCATGGATATTCTGCATCTAGAATATTGTTGGTGAATAGAGTATGGCTTCTAGAGAGTCCCAAATTATCGTTGGTCAAGCCTTGACTTTCTTTCACTAGCTGTCTCACCATAGCTATTAATTCTATTGTCTAATGAGTTAATGCCAGGCGGTAGTCGTGTTCCACTTTATGTGAATGACCCGATCCATGCCTCGGGCAACACCATGTTGCCTTGGCTCCTCTTACTCTTGATCCATCTTCTGAGCAGTAGTTCGATCATCGTCTCTCAACTACGGTTCAACCGAATTAACCTGAGCACCAGTGCCTTGATCGATTGCGGCACCTCCAGAGTAAGCTCCTCCACCTGCAGGACGATCACTCCTATGATTCGAGGGTCCAGTGTCGATTTCACTAGGGGTTCAGTATCGATCGGTGCTGATTGTCTATAGCCAATTGCCTGATTCCATCCCAATTTTCAACTGGATATGCATCCATTTTTCATGATCTATTTCCATGACAGTCATTAGATGAGGAGGAGTTTTTCAATCCTGAATATGGAGTAGGCAACATTTTTTCTTTCCATGCCGATCATTCAACATGTTCATCAGGTCTACGTTAGTCTGGATCTGTTGATCGAGCTGCTAATGGCTATCTAACAGTTCCTCCATCATGACTTCAAAATCAGATCTGGTGATGTATTTAGCTAGATTTTGGGCATCGAAAGCTGCTGGTTGTACATTTTGATCAACTTGTTGAATGTTGTATGTTCATTGCCTTCAACAGCACGGGAAGCAGTAAATTTTCCTCTAGCTATGGCTAATAGCTTCCTTTTAGATCTTCTCCAAATCTGAGCAGTAATGGAAACTTGTTGGCAGAAATCGGGATCTATCTCATGAATATGGGAATCCACAAGTAGATGATGAGATCCAATCAATCTAAGTTCAATTCTCAGTGAAAGCACCAAAAGTTGGCACAGACACCCAATAGATTATATATGGAGAAATAAATGAAGAAATCAAAATTCAAACAGTGGAAACAAGCAATAAAACAAGTAAAAAACGATGACAAATAGATTTATAGTGGTTCGGCATTGAATTCTTACATCCATTTTGATGAACTAGCTTTATTAATCACTTGAATCTTTGAGTGCAAGTGGGACCGGATCGAAATCCATGAATATAATGGAGTACAAAGAAAATAATAGTTTAAAGATCTCTAAAATGAACAATGAACTCTGTATTTATAGGGGTAGAAATCCATGTTTATATAGAGGAGGAATGAAAAGAGAAGTTAAGATCAAAATCCATGTTTTTATCTTACTCCTTCTTTCCATCTTATCTATTCCACCCTTGCCCATCTTAGGCAACCACATGGCCGACCCCTATGTATTCATATAGCCGAACAACCATCCCTTTATATGGGCTACAAGCTCATTTAAATCCCAAACAAAATATTTTGCATTTAAATCTAATTTAAATGCGTATCAATATCGTATATCGATTAATATATTTATAACTAATATAAATATATTTAATAATATTTTTTCATAAAATAAAAATATATTTCATAGTTAAAATGTCATAAATATTAATTAATTTATAATGATTACAAATTAATTAAATTGTTTGGTCAAAGGAGTTCTCAACATTTTGGTCATGTGATGGTCAAAGATTAATATCGAACTATTCAAATATTAATGTTCATATGCCACTTAGCAGGGGTGAGATGTTTTGGCTAAATTTATCACTTACTTGATTTCAGTAAAATTCAATTTACTTTGTTAAACGTTACCCGGTTGTAACTATTATTTATTCCAATTCTATTCATCAAAACTATATCACTTTGGATTTATAAAATTTGGTAATAATCAAAATTCCAGTATCATCTGTATCCAACTCTATAGCCCAAACATAAAGTCCTTGGTTTAATAATAATAATAATTAACCGAACTACTCTGACAAGAGATTTTGACTTTGAGTTGACTTCAGTTGACCGTGTTACATGCCATGTATAATTTAAGAGATGAATCCTCATTTGAATAATGTTTCACTACCAATACTTCCATGTGATCCAATTATAGTCATTTGATGGACGTCGTGCCATGATTTCACTATGATCAAAGCATAGCATTAATATTAAAGATCAACGATATTCTTAAATCGAGAGAACTGTGTAAATTAGCCACATCGATATTTATTGTTTGACCTTAATAATATTAACCAACATAAAACAATCGAGTGGGTCATTCAATGGTTATCCAATAACTATTAGGACGTAACCCCTTGGTGTCCCTAACAGTCATGAGTAATATACCACCCAATATTTATTTGTCTCAACAGATGCATCGATATCTAGTCTCGATGTATCTTGACTAGGAACATTTAAATGATGTATTTATTATATTATGATAATAACTCATGATTACAATCATTTATAACTACTATCACAAAAACACAATTTATGGATTTTCTGTTAAACATGTTTTAATTAATTATTTAATTGTTTGTAACACATTATATAACAGGAAGAAAAACATTTTTATTACGAATAAGAATTGATTATAGAGTTAATGAATTTACAATAAATTACAGAATTGCCCATATCGCATATCCCTAACTCTATAAGGTGAGTCCTCAAGTGCTCTACTCTAGCATCATCACTTATGGCCACGGACTCATTAAGCGCAAAAAGCTCGACCTCACAAAGTAAATAAACATAATTCATTAAGTGCGTCTCAAAAGCACCATTGATACTGCCTATCCATTATATATCAATAATAAGGCAATGCTTCAAATAAATTAATGAAATTCATCAAATGTGTCTCAAAAGCACCATCATTTTTGGTTATGGATTCGAAAAAACAAATAGGCTCAGACTAAGATAATTCAATACGTCCATCAAGTGCATCTCAAAAGCACCACCAAAAACTGGCTAAGAAATATACAAAGCAAGTAATCTCAAACTCATAACAATAGAAGAATCCATCAAATGTGTCTCAAAAACTGGTTATAGATTATATAAAAGCAAAGAAGCTCAGTTCATATCAAATAGAAAATTCCATCAAGTGCATCTCAAAGCACAAACAAAAACTGGTTATATATTATAAAAGCAATAAGCACAAGCTCGTATAAAACTATGGAATCCATTAAGTGCATCTCAAATGCACCACCAAAAAATGGTTATAGATTATATAAAAGTGAAGAAGCTCAAACTCATATCAAGTAATAGAATCTATCAAATGCATCTCAAAAGCACCAACAAAAGTTGATTATGAATTATACAAAAGAAAAGAAGTTTAAAATAATATCAAATAGAAAAATTCATCAAGTGTATTTCAAATGCACCACCAAGTTTATCTTATAAGCACTACCAAAAATTGGTTATGGTATGTAAAAACAAAAAAGCTCAAACTCGTATCAAATAGAAGAATTCATCAAGCGTGTCTCCAAAGTACTGCCAAAAATTGGTGATGGGTTATATAAAAGGAAAGAAGCTTCTAATCACATCAGATACAAAAATCCATCAAGCGTGTTTCAAAAGCACCATAAAAAATTGATTATGAATTATATAAAAGAAAGTAAGCTTAAAAATCATATCATATAGACAAATCCATCAAGTGCATTTTAAAAACACCACATATATAAAAGCATTCAAACTTATAAACACAAAATAGGAAGCGAAAGAGTAATCATATTGCATTATTAGATTACTGAGTATTCATCCCATTTTTTGCTACTCTAGGCTTTCGGCCTATTCTTCTTGAAGGTTGAAAGGCTATTTTCCTTTGAAAATAATTAAAAAATGGACCCATCAAGTTCTCTTTGATCCTTTCATTTTGATGAGTTCACTCCTTCCACCAATTTTTTAATTTGTTTTAGCTCTAAAATAGAAGTGTATTTTGTTTCCATTATACATTTTTATAGAAATTCCAATGTTATTTGCTAGGTTATGAGTGTATCTTCTCAAAACATAACTAATGACAATTATAATAATTTAAGAAAAACACATCGCTTTCTTCAATTTTAACATATTTACTAGGTAACCCTCATGGTAGTGCAAAGATTAGGACACGTGGCGCTCACCTTAAAGGTCAAGGGTTCAATCCCTACCAACTACATATCCTTGTGATTTGCCTGAAGTATATGGTGTGGATTTGGTGCATAACTTCTTAGAGTTTACAAGCAAAACTTGGTTCTCTAGGTCTTCAAAAAAACATATTTACTAGATTTGTTATTCTTCTTAAGTTGTATATTTGGATCACAGAGAGGTTACACTTTTTTAATATCAAAACAATTAAGCCATTATATATTTTTATTTTCTAGTATGTCTAAAAGGATTTATGGGGAAATCTTTTTCAATTTGCCTCATTTTTGTGGCTAATATAACATCTCCCTCCTAAGTCATTAATCTTGATCTGAAATTTTCGATCTCTTTTACCGCATTCAAGTTTATCCAAAAAGCAGCATGTTTTGGATATAAAGAAATGAATCTACATAAAATACTTTAAATCATAATCAAAAAATACATTTACAATGTTCTTAGGTAAATTTTTAGTTGTTTCTTCTTCTTCTTCTGGTTTTTAAAGAAAAACGAAGAATACCAAATGTGTAATTTTCAACTACACCCCCATATTTTTAGAAATTTCAAGCTTGGGAAACTTTTTCATGGTTCATAAGGAATTTTACCTAGTTTTTTAGGAAAACCCAACCTTTTGACAATCCAAGGAAAATAGCTTCCTCAGAAAGATACTTTCCATAGGCTCATAAATGGACCAGAATAAATAGTTTTCATATACAAGAAATTCATAAATTATATGAAGATGAGTGTTTACGATGATGAATATCTCAATGACAAACAAATCTAATTAGCTTGCTTATACATGTGTATATTGTACAATCGTTATATTGTAATTTGTAATTTATTTCATTATTTTTTTTAATTTTAATAAATTTATTCATGTCCACAAAGTGAATATTTCAAATCCTTTCAGAATATGTTTAAATTATTTTGTCAAATACATATATACATAACAAAGATGAATGAGCTAAATATTAAAATAGTAATCAAATTTTGGAATATACTAATGCCTTTGAGATGATTACATTCTTTCTTCTTATGAAAATTTTGATAACCAATATAAGAATCAAATATTCATAATTTCTCCATTCTCATAGACTTAATATAAACTCTTAATGTATTTAATGTACCTTTTCACTATAAAACTTTGCAGCTTATACACAAACAACCTCTTAAATTTAACATAAAAATACATAATGATCATTTTTCAAAATAGGCTTTGATGACATTGATGTTATAAAAACTCATAATCTTCATATTTAATATCATTAGGTTTATGTTCTTTTCATAATAAATCCAACTTAATAAACCAATAAACATAAAACAAGGAATGGATGTCAAGTCCCCAGAATTGATAGATGATGGAAAAAAAGTCCATCCCGTAAAAGTTATGAAAATTAGGTCCCCATTTTTAGTTTTTAGCTAATTTATGCTACTTTTTCCCCTGATTTCGATGCTGGACCGATTTTCTGGGAGGGGACAGTTTGGTAAAAAAATAACAAAATAGGGTCCTAATTTACATGAGTATATGAGTAAGGACTTTTTGTACATGAGCTTCGAAAATAGGGACCTTTGGTCCAAAACCCCAACATAAAATCTCTCGTTAGTTGGTTTAATTTTTTTCTATGTTGATTTGTCAATTAAATTCACTTTTCATTCAAACTTTAAATAAAGCGTTAAACGCTCTTATTTTTCTTCCATAAATAAGTCATAAATCAATTATATGATTTAACAATTCAAAAACATGCTTTTAATTCTCATAAAATTCTTAATAAATACAATTAAAGCAAATTAATATTTTTATCATTTGCTTATATGATGTTTACTTATTTGCGTATTTACGAGTAAAGCCCAACTAATATGTTAACTTTGTATAATACATAGATGGTTATACTTTTATTTTCAACTCTTAAAAATAATTCATATAAATTCATTCACAACTATCCATTTGAATACTTAATGTAACGACCCTGGATTTTGGCCCCGTTTATTTTAATAAATATTTAATCTAATTAAATAAAAAGTAGTCTGATCATATTAAAATGAATATGACTTGGAAATATTGCCATTTATTTATATAAATTGTATTTTAAAAAAGGGATTGATTTAGGGAATTTAAAATTAATCACAATAATATTTACAATAAAATTATTCTTATAAAATTCAATTAAAATAAAATTTATCTTATATTATTGAATTACAATACTTTGTCTTATTAACATGTGAAAAATAAATATATTGATAAGGATAATAATGTTCAAAATAAAATCAAAACTTATTAATGTAAAATATAAATATAAATATAAAAATAAAAATAAGTATAAATGTAAGTAAACTTATGAATATAATTTAAATATTGATAATCAAAATATAAAATATAAATATAAATAAATAAGTAAACTCATGAATCTAAGTTTAATATGGATTGTCAAATATAAAATATAAATGTAAAATATAAGTCAACTTATGTAATAAAATACAAATAGAAATAAATATAAGTATAAAATATAAGCAAGTCATCATATTGAATATAACTTAAATATTAATAGTCAAAGTTAAAATACAATTAGAAATAAAAATAAGAAGTAAGTGAAAGTTTTCAAACAAATATTTATATATGAAAATACCTTCATAAACACAACCAAATGAATATGGATGAAAACAAAGTCAGTCAAAGCATAACAGTACATCAGACACATATGTACATGAATTAATTAAGCAAGAAGATAATCAAACAAGTATTTACACACAACATATATATGTGTATATATATATATATATATGAATTGTGAAAGCTAGGAAGATATGAAACAAGATGTCTGCATACATAAAAACCCAAACATCTATCTACAAGTGTATGCCTGCAAAGTAATAATTAACAATAACACAACAAATCTTCATTCATAAGCCAAGTATTGCCTGCAAAATGTATTTTTTTCATATAAAATATTTATGTACAGTTAAACACAATTATAATATGTAGACATATTAAGAAATAAAGCATGTACTTGCTATCAACTCAGCCACTCCTCTGTTCAAAAGCAAATATTACAAATCTTTTCTTTGTGGTAAATAAAAATCTATCCATATAAAACAAAGTTAAGAAGCAACTAGACCAGCTAGCCTTTATTTAGCACCCTATTATCTTTTATATATATATATATATATATATATATATATGAATACATCTTCTTTTCAGTTCGTGGAGTAAAAAGAAACTTAGGAAACCTGAAAAAAAAAGTAAAGCAAGCAAAACTCAAATTTAAAATTTAATACAAAAACAGAAGAAAAAAATATACAGGCAATTTCAAAGCTTCAGGTGTTCAAAACTTCAAGTGCATCTTTCTGTTCAAAGGAATTTCCAGTGAGTAAACAAAGATTTTTTTTTAAAGTTTAAGTTAATTAAATAGTTCATGATTCTTTAACCAGTATAATTTGTATATTGTTTTATATTTGGATGTGAATCTGTGTATATATATGTCATACTGCATATTTATCTTCTCTGTTATGTGCTCTCTGTTGTTACAGTTACTTATCCTTGTTCAAAACTCAAGTTATTCTCATTAATAGTGATATTCTGTAATTGTTCAACATAAACAAAATGTTCAAACTAAATTAAGATTTTATTTAAAGCCAATTTAAATGTGTGTAGGAAATACACCACTGTAACATGTTATACAGTTAAATAAAATACTTCTTTGATAAAGTTGAATGCCATAAATTGCTAATTCGAGTTTATATCTTGGATTAATACTAAAAGTTATGATTTTTAAAAATTGAATGAAGATTTTTAGCTCGGTATTTCAAGAGCAGTTTGCACTTGAATAAAAATTAAAATTTAATCAATTTCTCAAAATTAAATCAATAATAAATGATGAAACTTGACTTGAAGCAAGTTTAAACCATTGTGATTTCATGAAAATTATCAGAAATTTTTTATATTGCTTGAGATTAGAGTATGAGATCCATTTAGAGCTTGAGTTCTAGATTTTATACATGTCTGTAATGTGTCGAGATCGTCTTCATAACGCGATCGAGTGGCTTGAGTTTGTGGAGGTTGGTGGTTGATCATGATGGTGTCGTGTGGGCAAAAGCTTAGGTGCTGCAGGTAGATGGAGCGGCGGTGGCGAGGTGATTTACCGAGAGTGTTTTGTTACATTTTTTCGTACAAACATCTACATTTCGAATTCAAATTTATGTAGGAGATTTGAGCTTTGATTTCGAGTTTGGGGGTGGATTGTGATTTGCCGATAAGGTTGGGATCGCTGGAGGAGGCTCACGTCGCCATGCACGTGTACGGCAAAGCGTTGTTGCCAGCGATGTCGAACGTCTTGGGCCGCGAATCATTCTCGAGCAAGTGGGATATTTTCTTCGGGTTAACCTTCGATTTCGAGTGAGAAGCCTGATGTTTTTTTTACTTAGTTTAAAACTTAACTTTCAGATGAAAAAGAAAATTATAAAAAGGGAAGAAGAAGGGTTGCGTGGAGATGGGGTGTGGGGCTCGGGGGATCTTCCGTGCAACACGATGCGTTACTCGACTTAGAGCAAAAGGGGAGTCCCGGGTTGTTATTTTTAAAACTGCAGAGAAAAAAAGAAATGAAGTTTGGTAAATTTAATTTCAACAGTTTTAAATACTGTAAACTTGGCGAGTGTTTAATAGTTTTAAGTTAAAACTTAAATACAAGCTTTAATTATTTAGTAATACTTAACAATGTATTTAACACTTAATTATTATTTTAATTAAGTTAAGTTAAGTATGAAATTGGTTAACATTACAATTTGTGGTTAATAATAAATTGATTTTTTTTCAAATGTAAAAGAAGACCTTTAAAAGATTAATTAAGTTGAACTATTAATATTACTTAATTATTTTTAGGAAGAAATTAAGTATGGTTAATTATTCAATTAATTATCTTAGAAAGTAATTAATAATAATTACATTATAATTATAAGTAGAGATTGGTTAATTTATGAATTACATGATTAATAAAATTGTAATTAACTACTTAAGTTAATTAATGAATGTTAAGAGTAATTAATTCAGTAATTTAATTACGAATTAATAATTAATTAATTAAGTCATTGATAATTAATCAATGGAAAATTAAGTTTATTAATTAATAATTAATTTTATTAATTAATGATTAAGAGTAATTAATTAAGTAATTTAATTACGAATTAATAATTAATTAATTAAGTAACTAATGGTTAATCAATGGATAATTAAGTTTTATAAGTTAATAATTAAAGTTATTAATTAACGGTTAAGAGTAATTAACTAAGTAATTAAGATATAATTATTAATTAAGAGATGATTTATTAATTAAATAATTTGAAATGGAATAAGTAATTAATTGATAACTAATGATTAATTGAACAGGATTAAAAGATAAATTCTCAAATAATTAGTTTAATTGAATTGATTAAATTGAGAATTTAAGATGATTGCTTTGGATGTTATGTGTATAGATATCCGATTGTGATAATTATTTGGTGATATTCTATGATACTTCGGTGATATGTTCTGATATATCTATGATTATTTTGTATGATTTATCTATGATGGATGTTATTTGAATTCAATCATTAAATTAAAACTGTTTAAGTTAATTAGACAACTTGGCCCTTAAAATGGCATTTGGATTTCGATGAGACCGGGGATCGGGTATCAATTTGATATTCCGAAAACCACATCGATCCAATTTAAACGTTAGGTCGTGAATTCCGAAATGAAGATCGAGATAGTGTCTTCAGAATGCAAGGGTTATCGTCGTTAACTCTGAGGGTGATTCCAAAACGAGTGGAACGAGATAATGCCTTCGATTTCTTTCGAACCCGGAACGAACTTGTATGGATTGAATGCTTTCAGCACATCTTCAGGCGGACGATGAGCATTCTAAGAGATATGTCATGTAAAGGTAATCGCAGCCTCAAGCCTCATCAACCGGGAATGGCTAAAACAGGGGAGGTATAGCAAGATTAGGTGGGTCATGCCCAAGCAGGACAAGATATACCCCTGTCAAGATGTCCCTTTATTTTCGGCTGTGTGGGCGGTTGATTGCAACAACTGCCGAGGTTATCTTGTTCGGGACTGCTCAGTAAGGAATGATTCCGACCTTGTGTTGTAGGGGGTCAGGAGTGATCCTCGGGACGGTGATTTAGGCCCCGTACTGTGACGGGTGGTACCTCAGTAGCCCTGCCATTGTTGGAAATCCATTTTCCCTACGAGACCCTACAGTTTTGATTTGTATTACCCACTTTTGTGGCTACTAGCTGGAATTTAATGAATGTAATAATTTCGGCTATTTTCTATTTACTTGAAAACCCTAGACACTATTATAATATCACAAAATTTCCTATAAAATGTTTTGGTTAGCGTAAGACAAAACTTACCTGTATTTATTTGTGGGAAGTCTTACGTGATACCTTTATTTTCAAATGATTTTCAAAGTTAAACAATTTAAACTGTTTACTCATACCAGACCCATTTCTGACCCGGAGTTTATATTTTGTTTTTCATAAACTCTTGGGTACTCAAATTTTTATTAGTAGCCAAGTGATAGGTTTTGGACTTTGATTTCTGGAGGAGCTTGGAGCAGGAGTTCCAGACGTATATAGATATCTATCGAGTTCCGCTGTGTTAGTTGATGTATGCTGTATCTCTGATGTATATAGTGACAGATGTATGTATGACTGACATGTGTATTGATATTGTATAACTCGGATATGTGTAAAACTATGTAACAGTTATGTGATATATTATATTTTGTTCCGTTCCGCAGTGAGATTCTGATATTGTTGTTCTTTCTTTTCTTTTCTTTTCTTTTCTATTTCTATCCCTTTCTTTCTTAATGATGATACGTCTTTCTGGTAGTAGAAAGGCGGGTCGTCACACTTAAATTTTGTTATCAAAAGAACAATAATGAATGCTCAAGCAAGTGAAATGAATTATTAAATCAACAGTGCTGTATTTACAAGTATTTATGATCTGTAAGTGTTGTCTTAACTCTTTTTAAAAATGGAAGAACAAAATTTATATTTTCTATCAAGAGTTTCATTAGTTCATAATTGTAAAGTTTTCGTACTATTATTTTTTCATTAAATGCTTGTATTTTAAATTAATGGTCTATTTGGACGTTTATAAATGACAATCTTCAATTTAGATAATTTTGAATCCATAAAATATATAATTTCATATTTGTTACAAGTCAACTTATATGATAATTCATGCCAATCCTGACTTACGACCATTAAGTATAACTAGTGTCACGTTTAATAATAAAATATACTGATTTAAATTTTATTCTGCACCATATCTAATTCATTATTACATTCCAAGTACATAATGTAGTAATTTAAATCAAGGATAAGTAATTACAGTGCCTAAGTTTGCATAAAAATTTTACATATACAAGAAACGGCTGCCAAGTCCCTGGAATTGAAAGATGATGGTAGAAAAGTCCCTCCCAAAAAAGTTATGAAAATTTGGTCCCTAATTTTAGTTTTTAACTAATTTATGCTACTTTTGCCACTGATTTCAATGCTGTGCCGATTTTCTAGAAGGAGACAATTTGGTTAAAAAAAATAACAAAACAGGGATATAATTTATATGGGTTTATTAGTAGGGACTTTTTGTGCATCGGCTTTGAGAATAGGGACCTTTGATCCAAAGCCCCTAAAATATATTTAAGAATATATTCATTATTCTCATACATTTATTAGAAAACTTCACCATAATCCAACTAATTGCTTTTGCCGTAGACTTATATATGTAAGTAAAGATACTTTTGCAACATAGCATATCAGAATTTATGCTACTATGATTAACATACATAATTAACCAAAGCAATTTCTTAAGACATAATACCTTCTCAACAATGTCAATGATATGAAGTCATTGTCAAAGCTCAAAAATAATTCAAACAAGAAGGTAGAAGGTAAAAGTGGAACATTGCTTAGTGTTACTTTAATATACTTCAATAGTTCTAGTAATTTGAATGTTTTAGATTCAATTGAAATTTGCACAAAATCCTCGATCTTCTTCTCATTCGCTATTCATCATAACATTTAAACTTTGCTCCAAAACAAAAATAGATAAGTACTTATTAAAGATGGATTTAATTTCGCTTTCAGATTCAATTGGAAACCAATGAGTTGGCAGCCATTCCTTGTAAAAAGAAAGTGATAAGAGTTATCTCGAAGATGAGATCATTGCCTTGAAGTGAAATTTTTATGACTATGGTGCAATCGATGATTACCTTCCGCTTGCCAAGTTAACAAAACGACCCTTCAAACTTGTACACTCAAAGTTGAAGGATTTAGATATTCGTAAAAGTCACTACCCATAAGTTTTAAATATTTTTGAAATAATTTTAGAGCAAATTATGGGAGAGGAAATGAAGAAGATAATTTTTGTTTGCTTTATATATTGTATTTCTTTTCCCAAAGAAGAGAGAAATAAAAGAGAATAATAATAAATGTAAAATTGTTCTTTTTATCTTGAGTCTATCAGTCTCGACAAATAAGCATTTCATAAATTAAAGCATCATTAATATAAAACGTAAAAAAATCAAGCAATGAAAAGACTTTGATTTTGGTTGTAATTATCCAACAAAATCTACAAAAGCATATTAACTCATTTGCACAACCTTAATGTAGTTCTTATGTGAATAAATTGATGGTTAATTCTACTTATACACGTTATATTGCTGAGTACCCCCCTTCAATTAAAATAAAAATCAGGGACAAAATTGCCCACATGTCATTCACGATCGTTTTGCCTTCCATCATACTTTCCTTCTTCTATCCCCTTTATCCAACAAACGCTAAATTTAATTTTAGATAAATTACAAATCTCATATTTGAATCGATAGTTTTGATGATTGGTATTACAAATCTAATGAAATCAAAAGAGGTAAAACCTGAGTTTCATGATGTTTTGATTCTTTTAAATTTAAACATTCACAGTTTGCAGAAAATGTAAAACTTGAATTATATGCTGTTGCACGATTTTGTTATGGTGATTTTTCCGACGATGAATTTTTTAACGAATTTGAATTTTACTATAAACGGGTATAAAGAGAAAATTTAACAATAAGATTGGCATGTTTAGCAAAAACATGGATAGAAAAGTTTATTCAATTTTATGGGGATACTCAGCCCCTTTTCGTTTTGTGATAAATGTTCTGTTTTGCACTTACAACCACAAGTGCAAAAAATTATTCTATGCAATTCTGCAATGTTTATTGGTTAATTGCTTAGCTGGTTGCCGCTGATTATTACATTGTTTTGTTGCTAACATACATATCACATATTCATTGTGTAAGTATAAATTAATTAAATTTGCAATACCTTGCCTAAATCATAATAGTGCAAGAAGAACGGTTCTTAATTTATAAGTCGTCAATTATATGACATATTAAGACAATGATAGTACGTATTTATCGTTCATTCTTGGAATCGGCCAAATCTTAATCTTTAATTAATCTTAGTAAACATATATATCACAAGTTGATCACTTGTAAAGCATTGCCAGCTTAATTTATCTTTTGAATAAATATTCAACTCCACTATTGGGAACGTAATAGAGAAAATTTGAAAACAAATTTTTGTTTTTGACTAAATGTATATTTAAACCTAGACTGTGAAGGAATGAATAATATGTTTTAGGTAAAATTTATATTTACGTTTGATCAAACCTAATAAGCTACATCGCAGTTCACTGTAGACTCTCAATTTGAGAAGAAAATGTTCTCCTCGGCTTTGATCTTAGACGTACTATTTGATGTTCATATTGTTTAATTAGCATTATAGTTTGTAAATTAGATGCATGGATCAAAGCCTAGCAAGAAGCACATGGTAGATTAGAAGTTAGAACACGCACTGAAGAATTCCACTACCAAATCGCCAACTCGGAATTTTCAAAAAAAAAAATCCCATGGCGCGTACGGACCACAAATTCCCTCACCTACTCTCTCCTACACACTCCAAATCAGCATGCTACATAAACCCACTCACCTTCGTTCAACTCTTCACAAATCCCATTTCTTTGTACATTATCCAACTTAAATTAAAACATCTACTAAAAATCTAATATACATACAAACGTTGAATAAATGGGTAGCCTTAGCCATTCAGACAGTTTCAAGAACACACCCGCTGACATCTTCTCTCTAAACCCATTAAACCCCAGCGAGTTCCGTCGCCAAGGTCACATGGTCATCGACTTCCTGGCCGATTACTACGAAAACGTGCACACCTACCCGGTCCGCTCCCAAGTCGAGCCCGGTTACCTCAAAAAGCTCCTACCCGATTCGGCCCCGAACAACCCAGAACCGATCGAAACCATCCTATCTGACATCACAGACCACATAATCCCGGGCATGACCCACTGGCAGAGTCCGAACTACTTCGCCTACTTCCCATCCAGTGGCAGCACAGCCGGATTCCTCGGTGAGATGGTGAGCACAGGCTTCAATGCCGTCTGTTTCAACTGGATGTCATCCCCTGCCGCCACCGAGCTCGAGACCATCGTCACGGACTGGCTCGGCAAGCTCCTCAAGCTCCCCGAGCCCTTCCTCTTCTCCGGTGGCGGCGGAGGCGTTTTACAAGGTACCACCTGCGAAGCCATACTTTGCACCCTCGCAGCGCAGCGTGACAAGGTCCTGAACCGCATCGGGAAAGATCAGATCAACCGGTTGGTGGTCTACGGTTCGGACCAAACCCACTGCGCGCTGCAGAAGGCCGCACAGATCGCTGGGCTTACGAACTTCCGTGCGGTGAAGACATACAAATCGGACAATTTTGGGCTCAGGGCCGAGTCCCTACGGGAGCAGGTGCAAGCGGATGTCAATGCAGGGTTGGTGCCGTTGTTTTTGTGTGCGACGATCGGGACGACATCGTCTACTGCGGTGGATTTGCTACCGGGGCTGTGCGAGGTGGCGAAGGAGTACGGGATGTGGGTGCACGTGGACGCGGCCTATGCGGGGGCGGCATGTATATGTCCAGAGTTCAGGGGTTTTATTGATGGGGTGGAAGGGGCAAGTTCGTTCAGTTTTAACGCGCATAAGTGGTTCTTTACGAATTTGGACTGCTGCTGTTTGTGGGTGAAGGAGCCGGAGGCATTGGTGAAGGCGCTGTCGACGAATCCGGAGTATCTGAGGAATAAGGCGACGGAGTCGAGGCAGGTGGTGGATTACAAGGATTGGCAGATTGCATTGAGTAGGAGGTTCAGGGCAATGAAGCTTTGGATGGTGATGAGGAGCCATGGGGTTACAAACCTGAGAAGTTATCTGAGAAGTCATGTCGCCATGGCCAAGCTTTTTGAAAATCTGGTGGTGGTGGATGAGAGGTTTGAGGTGGTGGTGCCGAGAAACTTTGCAATGGTTTGCTTTAGAATGAAGGGGAAGGGAGGCGCTGCTTCTTTAGAGGAGACGAATGAGTTGAACAAGACAATGCTGGAAGCGATGAATGCTTCAGGGAGAGTTTACATGACACATGCGGTGATCGGAGGGATTTATGTTATGAGGTTTGCGGTGGGGGCGTCTTTGACGGAGGAGAAGCATGTCGTCGCTGCATGGAAGGTGATTCAGGAGTACGCCGATGAGTTTTTGGATGGCAATTCTAGTTAAAATAGGCTGTTGTTAAACAAATGTTAAATGATTGAATTGATTCTTTGTACCAATTGGTCGAGTATTCAATTTTACAAATTTTCTTTTGATCTACACAAGCAAATAAAATTGCGTTTACAGAGAAATGATACAAGATTACCTAAGCACGTTATATAAAATAAACAGTTATTAAATTCCAAAACAAACCCTACTGGGAAATGATCACTTAAAAAGTAACAAGGCACTATACCAAACAATCTTTCTAAAATTTTATCCTTTTAATAAAATTAACTAAATCATTTGTGCCCTCCTCTGCCGCGTTCAACCAAGCGGCCGCTTTGACTATCTTGGCCTGGGGCCGAGCCTGATAATAGCTCATACACAACAGGTAGGTATGAGATATATTGTTTAGGGTCAGTTTTTTTCCTTTTCGAACCCAATGAAAATGAAATCTGATCAACCCCTATCCAAGGAAATAAAGAAAAAACAAATTAACTATAGTTTATGATGTTAGCATTAATTATCTAGTTATATTTGCCATTTCATGTTAAAAACAACGTTGTACATTTCTTCGGTCTTTTCATATCAACATTAGAGATATAATACCAACAATTGTAATATTACCATCCATCGTTATATCCGATTCAAATTAGCCATTAATAAATTCAACGAAGATTAAATTTGAAATTATTAAATCCTTAACACGTCAATGAAAAAAAAAGTATTTATTCAACAAATACAAACTTTATATGAAATCCATGTGAAATAGTGCAATATTTTATCAAATTTACTTTCCCATGATAAGGGTAATTTGAGTATCAAATGAGTTGGAAAATGGAATATGTTGGATGTTATTCTTTATGTAAACTACCAAGAAAAAAAAAAATAAGGTTGCTAATAAAACTAACCTATTATTTTTGGCAAATTCTATTATACATCAAAAATCATGGAACATACCCTATTATTTTGCTAAGAAAAATTATAAATGAATTACCCTTCTTCTTCTTAATTGCAATTTTTAGTCGTTTTCTTGTATATAACTCACCGGACTAAAATAGTCTATACAATTTTTGATGAAGTCAATAGAACATAAAATTTCAATTAAAATAACTTTCACAAATAACTGCTCTAGTTTAAAAGCAATTAATTTTTTTTCTTCTTCTAAAATTGTAGTTGATTTTGATGAAATAAAGAATTAACAAATTAAAGCAGTTGATAGAAATTTCTAATTTTTTGTCCATGAGTTTTAAGTTTTGAAAAGAGAAAATGATGAAAATGAAAAGAAAAAAATAGTTTTGTAGAAGTGATGGTGTGTAACATATAACAGCTTATTTTATTTTTTTGTAGGTAAAGATTGTTGGCACATGAATAGAATTAGCCATTATTTATTTCAAATTAACTTAACCTTCGTTCTTTATTTACCTTTAATGTGGATAGTAAACGAGAAGCTAATTGGATAACGAACACACAATCTATGTCTGATATGTTTGCAAAGGCATTTTTCTATAATGATTGTCATAGCATAGTCATTTGAACCGGTTTCAGAGTATTCTCTATGAATTTTTGATTAAGTGTGGCATAATTTGATAAAATGCAACATCGGTGAAGCTCATCACGGGACTATCATCCTTTCAATACATCGTGTACCCTCTCCTTTCTGTCAAAATCCATGAGTTATACTATTTTGGGTAATAGAGGTTAACAAATGATGCCTACTTGACCAAATACGACAGTATGTAAACCAAAATCATTTAAGGGTAAAAGTTAACTATTTAGAAGCTATAATCTTTTTATCGAAATATAAAATCAAAAATCTAGTCTATAAAATAATTAAAATAATTTATTCAGCCAAATATAGGTAGAAAAACAAAAGAGATTAAATGTGATTCAATCAGATTAACCTACATGCATGATGAAACTAATAATTTTTATTATTCACTTCACCAGTACAAAAGTTGCAAAGTCAAATTAGGGATTAGATATTATTTAGATTGAGAATTTCTTTTATCTTTATTACTATTAAGAAACTATAATGAACACTCAATAAAGTTGAAAATCCTTAAAGTAAATAATAAATGGTTTTCCCAATTTATAACCGGATAGTATGTGGCCATCACTCATGACTCAACAATGGATGCTTTATAGATGTATTTAAATGTCTTTAAATTTTTGAAACCTTTGAATATCCTTGGAATCCACACCATTGATTAAATGAAGCTCGAGCCCAAAACACGGCTCATATAGCCAATGAACGAAACTTCCAAAGCGATATTCGATCGATTGGTCAGATGGGGGCGATCGACTGGTTATACATATGAGACGATTATGTATTAGTACATGAACTCTACGGTTGTACCAAAATGTTCTCTAACCTAGATACCCTTGTAGCTTTCACTCTTTAACTCTAATTTCTCTTTGGTTTGTTTCGTCTCGAAGAAATTGAACTCTTTTATAATGACATACAATTTTGTAAAAAAAACCAAAAATTCAATATTTCAACTTGATTCAAATATAGATACCTCTAACTTTTATGAACAATGAACAAGCAGTTGTTTGGCTTGTGCTCCATGTTGCTAAGCGAATACACTAAATTGACTCAGTTGAGCAATGCCAAAACTTTTCTCTAGGAAGTGACTTTTTCATATGGTTATACTTGGTATGAATCTTTTGCAACTTAAGCCTACTTCGTTCCTCCTTTAAGTTAAGAAAGAGACCCTTAACATCAATGCTTTGTACGAGAGCTATATGCCTAAGTCTGAACAAGATCGTAGCACTCTAACTATTTGAAAATAAATCCACTATCTTCTTAAAAACTAATAAATCATTCAAAACCTACAACATATACAATCCCTCATTGGTTGCTTCCACAATCAATATTGATTCGACTTTAGTAGTTGACAACCACATATTTGACCTCAAAGAAATCGAGCCCATGTCAAACGTAAAATCATATCCCAACACCGACCTCCTAACATCTTTATTATCGGCATATATATTTCAATGTGCAGTACCCCGTAATAGTGATATCATTTTCAACTTCACCATATAATTGACCAACATTTGAAGTACCATGCAAATAATTTGAATCCTTTTCATCGCTTCCCAATGTTTTCTTTCATTTGGTTGGAAGTGTCATTTCCAAATGGAATTCTGTTCAATTGTGAATTGAACTACATCTATACGTATTAGTATGTTGATATGTGTGTTTTATAGATGGTTGGAGTTCGATGGAACATGACTCGGGACACACAATAAATTCATAGTGTCGACGGGTTAATAAATATTTTTGGAGTAATTTTACTCCATAAGTTATATATTTAAATATTTATTTATTTTCTTATTTTGAAAGATGTATTGAAATTTTTTGGAAAATTTATTTAAGGGTTTTGAAGTTTTATTAGAAGTATTTTGTAAATAATTTACTAAATTTTACTCAATAAGCTATTTTACACTTATAAATATAATTTGAATTATAATTATAAATATAAATATAGATATAGTTTTCATTTGGTTGTAAAACTCTTTTTAAAATTAATATAATAATATATTATAAGTTTGGAATTGTTTTCTAGGAAAAATATAATATATTGCTATTTTATGAAATATATTATGGAAATAATAATATTTTTTTAAGAGATTTTTCCTATAAAATTTATTTGAATATTTTTCGAAAGATTTTTCAAACCTTCAAAAAATTCAGAATTTTGTTTCTGAGATAATTAAATGGATCTGGATATGTTTTGGATAAATAATAACCTCATTTTCATAATATGAGAATTTATAATTTGATTATTTATGAATTATTAAAGTGTGCTCTACATAGATACATATATGCAACATACACACACACATATATGTATATGTATATATTTATGTTTGATCTAAATTTTTAAAGAAAGATTTTGTTGAACTTATTTTTAATTCATTTCTGAATTAAATTGGAATTTTAAGTATGATTTCTACATTTACTGATTTCTCATTATCCCTTATTGCTTTTAATGTCATGAATGATTAACTATTGATATTGTTTTGATTGGTGATTCTGATACGATATGGTGATGACCTCCTTCTATTTAATTTTGTGATATTTCATTCTATGTGATGAAAAATTTGAATAAACAGAGTTATAGTACCATTTGGGATAAGACATTCGGTAATATTTCTCTTGTTATTCTTCGAACTCATTATATAGAATATTATGGAGATTGAGTGTAATTTATAAGTAGTGAATAAAAATTTGAGTATCACGTAGTGGTATGGAACCCTGTTGTTATTCCGTTATTCATTGTGAATAGATGGCACTCACATGATAGGGATTTGTGGTGAGACTCGCCACAGTGAGTCACATATAGCCATGTGTCAGCGATTATATCGAGCCATGTGTCAGCAATTGTATCGATCCATGTTTCGTTAGTTGTATCATGTCATGCATCGACAACATATAGAGCCATGTGATGACATTTGTGTGGAGCTATGTCCATCTATCTTAGTCTAGCTTCCTTCATGTTTCGAGAGTAAACCAGATTGGCTAATATCCACCCTAACGGCTTGATCATGGGGTCGTGCCCTGGATTCATGACACCTCCATATACATTATTATGTGCTATCACTATGAGCATTTGCCATATGTCACCAAGGTCAACAGTCGGCTACTTATTGGGGGCATGTGCTAGGTCGTGATTGAGTAAAGTTCTGGCATATACGAGCACGAAGGTGGATCTTGTCACGATACCAAGGGAAGGTAACTGATGATTGTTGGAGTCATGTCAGAGAGACACATGTGTAGCTTCTTAGCAAGCAGACATGTTGTCACTCTCCCATCTAGTTTTGGTTTGTGTGGTAGATAGACATGTACTATTTATAGTTTTATAAGATATGACCCTACTTCGGACTTCGTGTCCGTCATATAGTCATCCCCCATCCCGATATACTCTAACTTATTTATATGTAAGGAGATGATATTATATCTATATATGTGCCTAGGTTATAGTGGATTCTCATACCTTTTATTGTATATACTTTTGCAGACCAACGACCTATATTTTATAATGATGTTGGTATTATATTACTCGAGACTAACAGATGTACATGGGTAATGTTGTTTGCTAGCCTAATTATACTTGATGACATCTCATATTTGATGATTTCTGGACATTAATGATGACTCTAGATATGGATGATTCACCCATTTGTTATTGTTTCGATTAGATGATACTTGGTGTGATTTTATATGGGTGATGACATATTTATGGTTGACTGCATGGTTGCTGCTATTTTATTATATTATTGTTTTGTATGTCATCACTATTATACTATGCAAATTCTATATTTATGTATATGTTGACCTGTATATTTAGATATAGTTTGACCCGTGTGTTATTTATATAATACTCAGATCAGTCCATGACTTTTTAAGTACAAGAATGATGAGACCAGCTCATGCGTTTTCTGGGCATCTAGATGGCTAGTATATTATATTATTGTACTTAGTTTAAGAATTATATGGTTTTATGTATGTATATTCTTGCGATGTATATTGGACATACATTGTCTATTTTTGTATTATATATTATTGCTATGATATCGACTATGCGATCTCTGATATTTACTGTATATTATGTATTGTTTTATTCTGGAGGCATATGTGTTTATTGCTTTGTACCGATATTATGTACATATAGGTAAGTTATTTATTAGATATTTAAATATGCATCGGTGTTAGCCCAATGGAATATTCATATATGTACCTTATATAGCCCATTCTTCGTATTATATGACAGTATTGCTCAGTAATACTCTTGGTTAGTATGGGTATGGGGGTGGGATGTTTCATTTGGTATTAAAAGGGTTCAGAACAATATATCTATATAGGATACAGGAGACAAAACCTTAGAGAGACATAGAGTCCCAGTCCTATTAGGGGTGTTGGTTAGTTACCCAATATAAAAAGGGATAGTAGGAGTTTATGATGATTACCGAGGTAATCTGTAATGATCTAGACTTTTCGTCATTTGATTTTGAATATTTAAATAGTTTTAAATATTGGATTTGGAATATATATTGAATTTTAATTATGAAGATTTTGGCATGGTTTTAAATCTCCTATATCTCGCCCGAGATCTCATTTTCACACTTAAACGAGACGAGACATCAAATCTCCTCCAAATCTCCCTCGACACTCATCTCGTCCGAGATATTCAAATCTCACCCGATATATGGATCGAAATCTCAATCCGAGATCTCGCCCGAAGTTATACATTTTTCTTATTTTCCATAATAATTTTTATTTTCATATTGATTCAAAAGAAACTACTCAATCCAATTATAATTTACCAACTTCTTAAACATATTCTTTACTTTTTATCTTAATGAGTCATAGCGAAAGGTTTCACTTCTTTATTACGTTCAAATAAAAGGATATTATTCAATCATTACCAAATCAATTAAGCTAATCAAGCTACTACTCTTCTAAAAATATTTCTTTTTCCATGTAAATCAAGTATGTTACCATTTTTATTTTTACTAAGAAAGTTATAATCATTAAATAAATTTTTGACACATCAATTTTAAACAAATAAGTACATCCGAGATATTCCTGAGATGCATTATAAGACCCGAGATGTTAATCCGAGATGTACACCCGATACGTACTCATCTCGTCCGAGATCTCTCCCGATACGAGATAACTTATGTAAAAATTCCGAGACGAAACGTGACCAAAATCCGATATTTAAAACCTTGGATTTTGGTTGAAATTATAGAATGAATATAAATTTCACATATAGCGATTTATCGTAATACGGTAATTGTGAATAGTTGAAATTTGAGTTGAATATGAATCGAAATAATTTCTAATGTTGATATAAATTCTATTTGAACTAAAATTGAGTTTTAAGTTTTTAAAACTGAAACTCCAAGTAATTTCATCGATTTTGAAAAAAAATTCGATTTAACCTACACGTTAAAATAGTGATCCGAGGCACGGTCTCAGAATTCGACGAAACCAGTTCCATTGGATCATAATAGTGTATTATTATCGAATCTCAAATTTTATAGCAATTGAACTTACTATTTGGTCGTGCGAGTTGAAAGAACACATGATTAATTTAATCTAAAATCGTCGATTTAAAAAGCCATCTTCCACATATGATCGAATTAGAGCTCGTGACTTGTTCCATGGCGTTCGGAATAGGGGTATTACATTAGGAACGCCAGGAAGCATGCCTCAATATGAGATCGAGATTTCACAGTATATAATATGAGATATTATTAATATTAAAATAAATCAAATCAAATCAAAAATAGAAGCGCCACCCTAACTCTGAGAAGCTGACTTAGTTGTTCGTATAGCCACCCTCTTCTTTTTAAAAATCACGTTATTCCTTTTCTTCTTCTATAGTTTGAGGCACGAAACAAAAAATGTAGGGATTGAAACCGCGGTGGAAAAGAGGCGAGCGACTGCAGGGGCTCACGGTGATGGGGCACGAGCGTTTAAGTTCATGCTCAGGGTTTGGGAAGTTTTCTGGCAATGGAGGCTGCTGTGGGGTTGAGTAATGTGGAGAGTTTGGGTGGTGATGGAGGTAGCTGCTTTCATGGGTGGTTGCGTAAGGGCTGGAGTGGAGCTTCGACGTTCGAAGGAGGGGCAGCAGAGCTCCTGGTTGAGGTATGCTTCGGGTGGAGTGGATAACAGGGTGGGCGCTGGGATTGCTGGGTGGACGCGGGTTGCAGGGTGGCCACGGCTGGGAGGTTGGAGGCGGGTTGGCTGGTCAGGCGAAGGCTGTCAAAGTTTGGATGTGGGGGTTGTTGGGGTGTTGGCTAGCATGGAGATGGAAACGTGTTTTCCAGGGAATTACAAACGAGAAATCAAGGTTATGGAGGATTAACGTGAGTAATGATAGTATTTAGATGTTAATTATTTAATTAATTATTTTAAATAAATCGCATGTTAATAAATTGTATAACTTCTTCTTACAAGGTTCAATCGAACAGAATCAATCGTATGAGATTCGTAGCTACGGAATCCACTCAATATAATTAATTCGGAACGATTGGCAATTTTGAAAAAAGAAAATAAAGGTGAGTAAATCTCATTCACTTTGGATAACTGGTTTTATTTTAAAGTGTTAAAATTATTTGTTGGTTGATTGGATGAATTTATCATTGTTATCAGTTGGATGTTAGACACACAAACTCACACACACATATTATATATTAGTAGTTGGTTATATTCTCGCCGTTGGTGCGAATGAGACACTATGCACCCTGCATAATAGCGGATGACCCTATATTACCACGATATCCCGCCTCGAAGTGGGATTGGTATTTATGTTATATAACATCTATGGATGCAGGGAAACATGTTGGAGGGAGCCAACTAAATTCCTCAAATACATTGATTGTTTTTCATTTATAGTGATATATGATGTAACCGATAAATATATTATGGATTATTGTGTGATTTGATTAACTGGTGCTATAGTAGCACTGGCCCTGAATTTCGGTATTATAAATATCATAAATAATATTTTTAAATTTTAAAAAGGGAATTCAAAAGCAATTTTGGAAATGGAATATTTATATTAAATTTTGGGATTTTTAAAAGGGAATGGATTTAAATAGAATTAATGAATTGGATTTTGGATTTTTACTTTACTATTTCTAGAAGAGTTGGAAATAGAGATTTTAAAATAATTGACAAAGAATTTGTATAATGAATTTTAAGTAGCATTTCTCAAAAATATGGCAAAGAAGTTGAAATTAGAACTTTAAATGAATTTGAGAAACAATTAGGATTTATTGGGAAATAGATTTGTAAATGGGATTTTAAATAGAAATCGATTTATAAATGGAGTTGTTAAATAAATCTATTATAGACTGGAAATGAGTTTATAAAATTTATAAACGATGTTTATAAATAAAGTGTAATGATTATCATTTGTTAAATTGGGAATGTAAATTTACCGTGTGAATTTAAAATGGGATATGGGAGATCGGTTTAGAATGGAATAGTGAATCTTATTTTGAAATTTGGAAATAGTTGTGAAATTGGTATTGAAAATCGATTTATGATAAATCGAGAGAGATTTATAAATGTAAAATGGTTATGTTAAATTTTATAGAGAAGTTAAGTTTTTTTAAAAAATAGATTTTTATTTATTAAACTATATAGTTTAAAAACTATTTTAGTATTGAAAATATTTTGGAAAGTTGATTATTCACATATTTGATATTAGTTGAAATGAATTATAATTTCTATAATAAGCTTGGTACATCGATTATTACTATTTATAAAGGAATTGGAAATTGGTATCGTTGTTTATTTGAAAGTGTTTTGGATGTTTTAAATGATTATTTAAACCTGTTTCGAAAATAAGTTACTATTCTTTAAAAATACCTATTTTATATATATATAGGGTTTTGAAAAGTGATTGAATTTATTTATAAATACTCTCGAGATTTGTAAACTAGGTCTTATTTAACGGAGTGATTTTATAAGAGAAATCTTATAATGGAATTTTGGAAACTTAAGAAATTTCCAAAATGGTTAGATACAGGAACTTCGAAAATGAATTTAAATTCATAAAAGAAGTTAAAAATTGTCAGATGAGATTATAAATAAGTAAAATCGAGTTTTTTGGAAATTGTTAATAGAATCAGAAATTGATTCCAGAAATTTATAAAATGAGCTATAATGGGTTGAGAAATTGCGAATGAATTTGGAAATGTCTTATTAAGTGGGTAAAAGGGAAATCTTCCTTTGTTTTGAAATTATACTTGTATGATCGATGTAAGTAACGAAAATTTCCTAAGTATATATTATAAATGGGTTTTGGAAATTTTGCTTATAATATTTCCGAAGTATTAAAACGAAAGGTTCTGAAAATATTTTAACAATGAAATGATTTATCTTGAAACGTTTTCTAAGTAATGAATTATAATTCGAATTTAGAATATTTCTAATGTTGATATGGTTTGCAAATATCCTGTTATGGATATAAGTATTTGAATTTTTTTTCAAAATATTGAATAACTGGAAGAGATTTGAATATGTATCGTTGTAAAGATAATTTAGAATCAGTGTTTTGAAAGATTTATAATACCGGCCTAACGACTGCTTATGTGTGTAATTTGATAGTTAAATAACCGACTATCAAATCTGGCCAAATTCATCAATCGTTTCGATGAGATCATGATCGAATTTAATTATTCGAAAATCACTTCGATCCGATTTGTGCATTACGAATTGTGATATCTCAAAGATAATGAAGACGGTGTTCTTGAAGAGATTGGTTTGTTCAGACCCAGAACAACTTGTATAGATGAATGTTATCATCGCATTGTTGCCTAGAAGATAGTGTTAGCATTCCAAATATGAATGCTATTCTTTAGGAAAAATATACCCTCAAGTCTCATTAACCGGAAATGACTAGATCATGGGAGATGCAGCAAGGCTATGTGAATCGCTCCCATTAGGGTATGATCATCACTCATCGAGAGTGGACATTTATCATCATAACTATTTATCTATTATTGTGTTTCGGGGGCCCATTAGTGGTGATCATATTCGGTACTATCCAGTAAGGAGTAGGCCGGTCTTGTGTTGGTAGGGATCGATTGGTTCTGTAATGGCCTGTTTTTCCATACCCTTTGAATCGACAATAAACCACACACGTCCAACTCAAATTGCACGAATAAGCGGATCATTAAGGGTTGAAAGAAAATAAAGACAGAACAGAATCTCACACGAATGGAATAACATATATTATTTCAATAATAATCTTTACAACGGAAAATTTTAAATACAATATCAGAGTCTAACCTAAATTCAGCCCGGACAGTTATAAACATCTGTCCTTACAATTGCTGACAAACAACAAACAAAATACACTAAACACAGCGGATAATAGGATATGTCCATATGTAGATGAATATCTCTAGCTCTCCTCTGAAAACTCCAACCGTCTTCGACTAAACCTGAAACTACTCGGATCTGACCCGAGTATTGAAAATACACGGATCAGGCTTGATAAACCAGCGTGAGAAAACTCAATAATAAATGACAGTGTCATATATCAGCCTTTGAATAAAATCATTTTGAAAAGAAAGAGTATCTTATAAGACCACGCCCATACATAAACACGGATGGGTTTTTACCTTATGATAACTAAAACACTTTTATATCAAAACATTTGATATTATTTTTTTATGACATTCTTTTGAAAACACTTTTCAAATAAACTTATTCAAATAAGATATCAATATCTGGACTAAGTCTAAGGTAACATATCCGGACTAGGTCAACGGAATATACCAACGAAATATATGATACCAAAAAGGGGTAGTTGAAATGTTTGCAAGTCGTTACAGCTATTTTGGGAATACAATCAAAATCGTAAATCTCGTAGGGATTGGATTTTCCAACATGATAGGAAACTAGTGACCTTTTCTCCGATCCACGCATAACAAACATAGTTCCCACGGTGCCTTAATGGCTTTTCTCAAACTAGTCACTTGGAAACTATACTTGCTACACTACAAATGATAACCGGTAGTTCTCTGCTTTTCTCAAGCTAACCACTTTATCCACATGGGGCAATAAATGCCTTGAGGCCTAGACGTATCTAGTACCTAGGGCTCAGAACATCTGATAACCCACATCACTACTATCCGAAATGCGAGCATACATCTGACCACATAGAATCCCATCATAACTAGGGTGTGAGGCTCGTGAGGTTACGTTCAATTTCTTCAAAGCCACGCTTTTAATACAAAACCACGCTTTGATCATAACAGGTTCCACTTTGAATGCCACACTACCATTCCTTTGATCACTATTTGACTCCTACAAAAATACAACCCTTGAGCTCGTACGTCTCACGGAGGGTGTTAAGCTAAGAGAAGTTGCCTTCTCTGCCACCACTGATGTACATTTGTAAAAGACAAACGTTGTGTCTCAGAAATGCAATGTTGGACATTCGTCCATACAAGTTCGTTCTAGGACTGAACGAAACCGAAGGCACTTTCCTCGGCCGTTACTAGGCGAGAAGCCCTTCCAATCCGAAAAATCTCCATCACGAGGAGACCACTGCTATAAATAACTCTATAATGGGAGCTACCCAGAGCATCTTCAACAAGCAGTCCTCACGCTATGAAGATCCACGGTCTAAAATAATCATCATCTTCAACATGTCTTCACTTTCGAACGTATACATTGGTTCGAAGTGGTTTTCAGATAGGAATCATCTAAATTCGACTCCGGTTCCTTCGAAGCCAATCATCGCTTTAAAAGATGTTAAGTTCATACATGGATATCAATCATCAATCAATTACTTCATCTTTTATCTTAATCAAATATCTTTCTTAGATATATTCTTTTCAATTTATTCCATTTTCTTTTCAAATGTATATGGAATCATTAAGCCTCATTTATCAAATCATTTGGTTTATTTAAACCTTTCTTAAATCTTGGAATAATTCCAAATCATTTTCTCTTTTACCGAGGAAAACTTTTCCAAATCATTCATTTAATCTTAATCAAAGATTTCTTATATTCAAATTATAACTTTAACTTAGGGAAAATATTCTCAAATCATTCATTAAATCTAAATCAAAGATTTGCTTTTTTAACTTCAAATAATATTCTTACAAATCGAAGACTTTCATAATAGAGCACTACTGCCACTTTAAATATGGTAAATTTCACTTCCAGGGACTAATTGTAGGATCTAGATTAACCCTAGAGGGGGGGGGGGTGAATAGGGTTATAGCAAATTTTCTCGATATAAACACAGAAACAAACTGCAGAAATAAGTATGTTGTAAAATAAATCACACACAAAATTTACCCAGCTTCGGCAACCCCTGCCTACTGCTGCATTCACAGATTTCTATTAGAATTAAACAGTATCACGCTTACAAACACTCTACTAGACTCGCAGACATTTGCTCCCGCTCACAAACACTCTACTAGACTCGCACACCCTGCTCGCAAACATTTGCTCCCGCTCACAAACACTCTACTAGACTCGCACACCCTGCTCCGCCTATAGAGTTTCGCTTACTCGCAAACTTTGCTTCCCGCCTATAGAGCTTCGCTTACTCGCAAACTCTGCTCCCGCCTATAGAGCTTTGCAAACTCGCACACCCTGCTCACTGAACTAATTCTAACTAGACAATTTGACACGACCTAAACCCTAGGTGGTGATTTACCAGTTTTCGATTTGAAAAGTTAAAAACAACAAATAAAAAAACAAATAGCACTTAAACCCTATTTAAAATATACTAAAGCCCTTTAAAAATAAAGCAAGCCGACCCAATTTAATTCTATAACCCGTTCCCTTCTTTTGCTTGGCCCGTTCCTTTTTGTCTCGTTCAAATGGTGGCTCTGCAAATTAGGGCTTCGTTCCTCTTTGAGATAATTGGCGACTCTGTTTGATCTTAGGGCTTTGTTCTCTTCAATCCAAACTAGGGTTTTGAAGCTGCTCCTTTTCGTGTGCTTCGTTCTCGTTCGTTTGCTCTTGGCCGCTTCTGTTTGATCGAGTTCTCCGTTGATTCGGTATGTAATTTTATCCCTTTTGCTTTACTGGTTGATGCTTGAACTCAATGAAATAAATGCCGATGATGATTAGGGTTTTTATAGGATTTGATTTCCTATTTTTGCGTTCGTATATGTTGATTTGAATTTGTCATATGCCGTTCGATCTGGTATTGATGCTTGAGATTTGTTCTGACTTTGTCACTATCGTATTCTTGGTATTACTTGGTTGACACGGTGTTGATTCATTGCTTGGTCAATACGGTTTTGAATTGTGATGATCACGGCTTGATTTTTAACTTGGTCAATTACCTTTGCTACCTCGATTTTGGACTTGTTCATTATATGACTTCGACTTCGGTCATTTTTAATTTTTTTTTAAACTGCACTTCATGATATTGATTGAACCTGTACACATGCTTGCTTCGGCTTCAGCTCGATCATTTTACTGTTGACTCATTCAACATTGAATTGGCGATTTCACTGTCACTTCGGCCTTTTGTATCACTGATTGACTTTTAACTTGTTGCGTGAATTTCATTTCTTTGTCAATAAGGCATTTTGATCGAGCTCTGTCTTCATGTAGCTTGCTATGTTGTTGGTTCATTTGAAGTTGTAGCATTCATGTTTGACATATATGCACTGTGTGGTCTTGAGCATTTACACATTTGTTCGCCTGCACTTGTTACTTCTGTTCACCATTGGTCTCTGTTGCATTCATTGTTGCTGTCATATACATTCATCAATGTTAGCATCTGCATTGCATAATTCATGTTGTTGCCTGGTCATTTGTGCACTGCCTTTGGTTCATGTTGTATTGTCTCTGTATATTTGTTATTCTTCTCTGTCCATTTGGCTGCACATGTGAACTTGTGTATTTGGTCTCGTTTCCATATAGTTGAAGCTTGTTGTGCATTGGTTCTCTGTAGTCTGCACTTGTATAGTTGGTTCCATATTCATGTATCTTGATGTTGTATACACTTTTTAATGCTGCTGTGATGCAGTTTCCTTCACTGTTGTATCATGATACTTGTTTGCCCGCAGACCATGTTGCATGTATGTTTGTTTGGTAGTTGCTTCAGTCACTTTGTTGTATACTTGGGCTTTGAACATTTTCAACCTGATGCATCTGGACTTGAGCATATTTGATGAAATTGTTGTCTGGTCTTTGCATTGCTGTGCATACTTGTTGTTTAGACATTTGTGCCGTTTGGTCTTGCTGTTTGTCGAGTTGCTTTTGTTAGTTTAGTCGTGCACTTGGTCTCTTCACCGTGTTCTCTTCATGCCTGACTTGATGCTGGTTTGAGGCTGTGTCATGTTTGAACATAGCATTCATGTGTACTTTTGATTCGCACCTGAGTTGAATCCAGTTTTAAAACTCGGGTTTGACCTTGTGCTGAGAGTCATGATTTTCAATGTTATTGCACGTGAGTTGAACCCAGTTTTTCATTTGGGTTTGACCTATGCTCACCTGTCCCTGTAAATCAATCAAGTGTATATATCGACGTGCACGGCCTTGTGGCATATACAGTAATACATTGTGTATGTCACAAGTTGTTCGTGTATGATGAATTCAAATTTAAATTATGACGAACAACCCAAATAACTGAGGCAAATCATATTTTCAAAAATTATCTTTTATTTTTGAATTGCAAAAATATTTCTTTTTCAATTTTACTGCGTTAGTTTATATTTTTGCAGATTGCTCAGATGCTGGATTCAAACTGGAATGCAGTTGAAGATAAATACGAATGTGAGTGATATGTAGTGAGGTGAACTGATGTAATTGTAATCAAAGTTGTATAGTTATAGTGAGAGCTTGAAATTGTACTATTCAAAGTTGTAATAAATATTTATTTGAATAAAATATCTGTTTGAATTCAAATTCTGTGTAATTTATTTTATTCAACAAATATTTATTTAAACTGTGAAAAATAGAATAGTATATTAACAAATACATTTAAATGAATGTATATATGTTTATTATCATCAAACAAAAATCATATAAGCGCAAAGCGCATATTCAACACTAGTGGCAAGTTTCACCTCTAGGGACTAATGGCAAGTTTCACGTCCAGGGACTAATGGCAAGTAATCCTACATCATGAATATCTTTGTCTTTTAACTTGGGAAAACTTAAATATGATCTTTTTAGAGCATCCGGGCTTCCCTTTTGATCTATTCCACCCCTCGCCTAAAAAGAGAAAACATAGGCCAGGTAAGTTTAGGGCACTGGTTGCTCCATCCCTAACCTTAGTTAAACACCTTGTTTTTATCTTTCTAGATCTCACAGGTGAGACAAATGTACTAGTCGTTTCCACATACTCAGTTTGTTATTATATTCAATCTTCTTCACTTTTTGTTTAAGTGGTATAAACAAATCTTCTTAACCATTTATTCAAAGTCTTATTAAAACTTCCAAATCATCTTTACATTACTTAATTATTCCTTTAACATCATTCACAAAATATATAGGAAAGAATTATTAAGTTTAAAACTCATATTCAAAAGGTTATAGAATTCGCAGCATGAAAGTGCTAGGGAAAGTGCTATATAAGCTTATTTGATTTAAACTACTTTTAAATATTTGACAAATTCATATTTTCCTTTCCAAATATCTTTTAAATCATTTTAATAGATTTATCAAATTTATTTCATATTTTTAATCATTTAAAAATATCATTTATAAAGAAAACTCCTTTTGGATTCCGAACTGCAAAACCGTGACGCTTTTAGAAAATTGTTTTGGATATATTTCAAAATCTACTCGGTGAAATCTTGATTTTCTTTCTTCTTTGAAAACTATTATCATTGTAAACCAAAGAATTTTTAGTTCAAAGAAATCCGACTTATAAATCATTCTCTATATCAATTTGAAGTTACAGGTCGAAATTTACGAACTACCGCTACACGACAAGCTCGATTTTGACCAATTTTGTGAATTGCTTCGGAACTTGTCCGAAACACTTTAAATTTGTTTTAAACCATATTTAAACTATTTTAGCTTATTTAAAATCATTAAGAGGCTAAATAACTTCCATGCATATATTTGTATGGATTTGATTCTCATTTAATTAACTATGCTTACTAACCATTTCTCTTATCATTTATCAAACCAAGTTATCATCCATATCATAAACATATAATCAACCATAGTATCAACCAAGTTATCAACTAATATTCAACATATTAATTTCTAATTTAACATGTGTATTATCAACTTAAATTTTATTAAAATAAAACTAAGATTTGAGTACTCACCTTTTAACTTAACCAATTCTTCCTACCAACATTCATATGCAACAACACTTCTCTTAAATCCTCTTATCTTTACCAAATCTTTTTCGTAGACTTTCCTTTTGATTCCGGCTATTATCCCGCATTTTGGCAAGGCCGAGATACCAAGGAACTGATTGAAAAACAAGGATCACTCTTCCTGGATATCAAACATACACAGGTTCGCTATGGATATCCATAATTTTGTCCGAGTTCGGATTGAGCTATAATTGATAAGACTCGGCTAGCAAGGCCAAGAGAGCCAACATTCTGAATTTCAAGTCAATCCGAGTTCGTATGCTTAAGTTATGGCCAATACAATTTGAAGGGAAAAGCACCGTCTTCGTATCCATCATCGAACTCCGGTTCGAATCGATCACGTTCATATCGATCAGGGGTCCAACGATTTCATATCCATCGAAGAGCCTTAGTTCGTGTCGATCAAGTTCGAATCCATTGGGAAGCCTCGGTTTGACTCAATCTCTTTCGTACCCATCAGCTCCTCCTTATTCGAATCCATTGGCATCTACCTACTTCATATCCATCGGCGGATAGTCTACCTCGCATCCATCAACTAAGGCAACGGTTACCACTTCATATCCATCATGGAAGCCTCTCTTTGAATCCATCTAGGCAGAGCAATTCGTATCCATCAGGTTACCTTACTTCGTATCCATCAAAGAACTCCAGTTCGCATCGATTGACTTCGTGTCCATTAAGGAGCTGTGTGGCTCGTATCCATCGAGTAAAGGCCTGTTTGTAACCATCGACCTTCGTTAGCTCGTATCCATCAACATAACTGTTGTTCGAATCCATAGCTGATGACTACTTCGTATCCATCGAGTCAACAAGCCTGGGTGACGTGTCAAATTCGATACGAACAAGGCGAAAATAATGGAGTCGACACGGTCAACTAGGAGTGAAACTCGGATCGAGGCGAGGGTGCGTGCCATGTCATCAGAGAACCACGTGAGAAGATCGATTCGAATGTATCGATTCGAAGTGATAGGTTCGAACCAAGCAGCCACCGAGAAATTCCATTTCGTATCAACTATATCTCATGATCCACTGATCCAAATGCTATGGAAATTTTCACAGAAGATTACCTACGTGCCAAGGAGCGTTCCTACCGAATTTCAGCTCCATCGGGCATGATCTTGATCGATATGAAATGATTTCGTATCGGTCACAGATCGAGACGAAACTTCCTGGAATTGGTCGTGTAGGCCCCCTCATGTGCCAGAACGAGTCTCCAGAAGTTTGGGCGAAGTCTCAGCCTCCTACACCTATAAATAGAGCCCTAGAGCCTACAAAAGGGGATCTTTTGATTCTCAAGCTCCCAGACTCTACCGGATCAAGACCTACATCATACTTTTGCTGTTGAATTCGAATTTGCAGTTGTATCTTGCCGTTGTTTTCTACACTTGCTTGTAATCATTGAAAGAGAATCAATAAAGTTACAAAAACTTAACAGTGGACGTAGGCAACATGCCGAACCACTTTAAATTGCTTGTCTACGCATTTACATTCTTGTTAATTGGAGTTTTTGTTAGAAAATCCTCATTTTTAATTTATATTCTTCATTATTATCTCTTCAAAAACTTCCGAAGAGTGTTGTGCCCAATTTTAGTACAAACACTTTGGTGCTTTCACTGAGAAAACCCAGATTTCTCCTGCTCATTGGATTTGTCGTCGATACCGGATTGAATAAATCTAAGAGAGAGATCCAGATCACAAATCCAGATTCCTTCCATTCTATTCAGATTTGCAAAAATCTAGGGAAAGAAGTTCATTATTCAAGATGGTGAGTACCAGAACTACCTCTAACGTTGGCGAACAAGAAGGTTGGGATAGGCAGAATCCCGCGCAATTGCCACCGACCAGTCAAAATGTAGCCGGACCCTCAGATTCACAAGGCCCGGTTACTAGGCCAGAGTTCGAGTTGCTGCTTCAAGAGCTAACGCAAAGCCGTCGGCAACTAACCGAACAGCTACGCGCGAACATTGAGCTAACAAATCAGCTGAACCGCCAGAAGCGCAGAAGACATAGAAGGGACCAAGGCTCTCATTCCTCCATAGAAAGCTCTACTTCCTCTGGATACAACCGCAGATCCATCCGTCCTCGACCGGATGAAGGCTATGCACAAGCTATAGGACAACAGCGCACATTGACCGTTGGGCAGTTAAGGTTTGGACCATCAGCCAGCTTCCACACTGGACCCTCTTCCAGGGAAGGGACTGTGCCTCAATACACCACAGATAACGGTGCCACCGCTACTGCAATTGACATAGGGATTGATACCCGAAACCAACAAGGACATACTCCCGAACCGTACGTTCCAGAAGACATTGAGCCAAGGAGGCGAGACGCGGACCGTCGACAGCGCCCGGTCCAACCTCGCGATGTGGAACCCGACCACACTTTGGCCCAGCGTGCGTAGAATGTTGCAATGCCAGACCTTTCAAACATGATACGACAAATGATCTGAGAAAGCCAGGGTCTTACCAATGACGATTGAGGAATCTCCCGGAGTCATACCCCGTTTACTGACGATATTCTTTATGCTGAAGCCCCTCGGTGATTCATAATGCTGACTCTACCAATGTATGAAGGAAATTCGGACCCTAACCAACATATTCTGAAATATGAATGGCCGATGAGTGCCGTAAGGGCTGATGATGCGGTAAATTGTAGAAGTTTTCCCATTTCTCTGGGGGGCATTGCGACGATGTGGTTCACAAGACTACCCCCTCGATCTATTGCTTCATTCGATCAGCTCGCCAAGAAGTTTGTAGAATAGTTTCATATGCATGTTGCTAGACCCAAGGATGTTAATACCTTGTCCAGTGTCACACAAGCTCCAGGAAAGACACTTAGATGTTATTTGGAAAGGTTCCACGCAGCATGTGCATAGATTAGTAACCCCAACGACAATTCAATTTTGATGGCACTAACTAAGGGGATTGACCCTGATTCCGAGTTCGGAAATTGGTTAGCTGGGAAACCCCCCGCGTCGTTGGACTGTTTCTACTCTAAAGCCGCTCAGTTCTTAAGGCGTGAGGACCCGAAACAGTCTAAGAAGTAGGACGACGTGGGACCCGGTAATGAGGGGATTCAGAGTAATGTGGCAGTTAAACAATCGGGCGAGAGTTCTGGGAAAGTACAGTTGAACATACAGAACAAGCAGTCCCAACCAAGAAACAATGAAAATCAAAACAAGAAGCAGGATCAAAACCGTGGCCCGCGGCGTAGGGCTCCAATGTTTGATAGCTATACACCATTGAATACGTCGTTAGAGAACATATATTCGCAGACTTGCAATGCTATGCAGTATAAGAAACCTACTCTGAAACCATCGTCGGAGAGGCAGATTCAAACATGGAAGTTCTGTAGATTCCATGATAGTTATGGACATAATACCAACGAGTGTAGACATTTGCAAGACCTCATTGAAAAGCTGATCATGAAGAGAAAGTTAGATCAATTTGTGCGGGCACCGCAGTCTGGTGGCACAGGCCCGTCAAACCAGAGTCGTGCACAGAATCAAGAGAGACAGGAGGAACCCGCTCGTACGGGCCGAAGATTGGTTATTAATACAGTCAGTGGTGGTCCCCATCTAGCAGACCAAAGTTGGAGGGAAATGGAGTCGTATGCCAATTCTATCAGGCATGCGGACTTTGAGTGTTACAGTAATTTTGATGAAGGGGCTCCGGCCAAACTACAGAGGACGATGACGGATGACATCGTATTTAGAAGCCTGGATGCTGATAGGGTCGAAGCCCCGACTATTGACCCACTAGTCATATCTGCCCAGGTTGGTCCTGCTTGGATGAAGAGGATCCTGGTGGACAGTGGGAGTTCAGTGAATATTTTGTTTAAGAGAGCATATGAGCAGATGAAAATGGAAGCCAAAGATTTAAAGCCTTGTCAATCTAGAATCCATGGTTTCGATGGAAGTGTCAATATACCCACTGGAGTGGTAGAGTTTCCAGTGGAGTTGGGAGTTGGGGAGTGACGGAGAGTCCGGATTTTACAGTTTGTTGTATTGGACATTCAGTCCCCCTATAACGCATTTTTGGGCCGACCGGGCCTCGCTGAATTCAGGGCAGCAATTACCCCATGGTTTTTAACTTTGAAATTCCCCACCGATCGTGGGATTGGAGTCATTCAGGGAGATCAGGCTGCTGGGAGAGCCTGTTATGTTACTGAGCTACGCAAGGCGCAGCGAAAGGAGAAAGGAAAGGGCGTAGAGGAATCTCTCTGCGTCCGTTTTGCGAATAATTGACAATTGGAGCCTGGACCTCGGTCCAGGCACCACAACCAATTCCAAAGGGATCTTGACCCCAAAGACAATGAAAACAAGGAAAATCTGTAGAAAGTCAGGCTTCCCCGACTGAGCTGACGATTGATGTTCCAATCGGTGGTGATGATGATGATGACTCGAGAATGTTAAAGGTTGGATCTCAGTTGAGCCAAGAGACACAACAGGAATTGGTTGATTTTCTCAGGGCGAATCTCGACGTATTCGCCTAGACATGCTCTGATATCTGTGGGATCTCGTCGGACATCGCGAGCCACACCCTGGACATTGACCCGCGGTATATCCTGGTCAAGCAGAAAAGGCGTGGTATGGATCCAGAGAGATCTGCCACCCTTAAGGAAGAAGTTGATAAGCTAAAAACGAACGGGTTTATCCGAGATGCTCTATATCTGGAGTGGGTATCCAACCCCGTACTTGTCCGAAAGCCAAATGGAAAATGGATAACATGTATTGACTATTCTGACTTAAACAAAGCTTGTTCGAAAGACAGTTTTGCACTTCCCCAAATTGATCAACTCGTGGATTCAACGGCCGGACATGAATTATTATCTTTCATGGATGCTTACTCAAGCTACAATCAAATACCCATGCATGTCCCTGACCAGGAACATACCAGTTTCGTAACCGATCTGGGACTATACTGTTATAAAGCCATGCCTTTTGGACTAAAGAATACCGGAGCAACTTACCAGTGCTTGGTTAACCGAACGTTCGCTGACCAGATTGGGAAGACCATGGAGGTTTACGTAGATGACATGCTGGTGAAATCACGATACTCCACCGATCATGTCAAAGTTTTGGAATCAATGTTCAATATCCTTTGGAAATATGGGATGAAGCTCAACCCGCTAAAGTGTCATTTTGGAGTCGCGTCCGGAAAGTTCCTTGGCTTCATCGTCAACGCCCGAGGAATAGAAGCCAATCCCGAAAAGATCTGGGCCATCAGAAACTTGCAAACGCCGAGAAGTATAAAGCAGGTCCAGAGTCTCAATGGAAAGGTAGCAGCATTGAGCAGGTTCATATCAAATTCCACTGATAAATGCATCCCATTCTTCGATTTGATCCGAAAGGGAAAGCGGAACTTCGAATGGACTGCGGAATGCGAGGGCGCATTTCAGGCACTGGTTCAACATCTTTCCACACCGCCAATCATCTCGTAGCCTATCAACCATGAGTAGTTGTATCTTTACCTGGCGGGAGCAGAGAATGTAGTCAGTGCTGCCCTTGTTCGGGAGGAAGATCGAGTGCAGAAGCTGGTCTATTATGTTAGCAAGCGACTATCCGGACTTGAGAGAAACTACCCAAAGCTGGAGAAACTAGCCTACTGCTTAGTCATTGCCTCAAGGAAGCTCCGTCCATATTTTCAGGCTCATCCTATCACTGTGTACACCGACCAGCCGTTACGATAGGTCCTCACACGGCCTGAGACATCTGGTAGGTTACTCAAATGGAACATCGAACTGAGTCAATTCGAAATCACTTATACTCCAAGGAGGGCCATTCACGGTCAAGTCCTAGCAGATTTTATAGCCGAATTCACTGTTCTTGAAGACTTGCCTGAGACCAACAAATCTCCCGAATATACCTGGAAGTTACACACTGATGGTGCATCCAACGATCGATTCTCGGGTGCTGGGGTAGTGCTTGAAACCCCCGAGGACCGATCCATATGCTATGTTTTAAATTTCGAGTTCCGTGCGACCAACAATGAAGCCGAGTATGAAGCTTTACTTGCTGGATTGAAGTTAGCCCATGATCTAAGACTTACCGTAGTGGAAATCTACTATGACTCCAAATTAGTTGTGTTCCAAGTTCGAGGTGAATATCAGGCCAAGGATCGAAGACTAGCTGCTTATCTAGCTCGAGTCTGGGAGGTGCTTGACCAGTTTGATTACTATTCCATTTTCTACATACCCTGTTAGCATAATCAGAAAGCTGATTCATTGGCAAAGTTAGCAAGTACGGGCGAAGCTCAGCAGTTGGGGCTTGTTCCCGTTGAAACTCTATCTTCTCCAAGCATTGATCAGATGGAGATCGGCTGCGTATTTGAGACTGCTTCCAGTAGGGAGTCGTGGATGACCCCTTATCGAAACTATATTGAGCATGGGATACTGCCTAAGCGCAGGAGCGAGAAAAGACAAATTCTTCGAAAAGCCTCTCGATTTATCATTTAGAATGGAGTTATGTATAGAAGAGGGTATTATGTTCCTCTCCTCCGGCGTATCGCGCATGATGAGATCAAACGAGTGTTACACGATGTACATGAAGGAGAATGTGGCGATCACACTGGAGGGCAAGCACTCGCCAAGAAAGTACTCCGATACGGGTATTACTGGCCAACTGTGAACCATGATGCGGCGGACTATGCAAAGAAATGTGATAAATGCCAAAAACATGCTCGGATTCCAAGAGCCACACCTACTGAGATAACCCAAATGGTCAGTCCCTGGCCGTTTGCGATATGGGGGATCGACATCATTGGAGCTCTACCTCTCGCTAAGGGTGGAGCAAAATATGCCATCGTCGCTGTTGATTACTTTACAAAATGGGATGAAGCTGAGCCGCTTGCGACAATTACAACAAAGAAAGCAATTAATTTTGTAGTCCGCAACATAATATGTCGGTTCGGTCTCCTGCATACCATCATCACTGATAACGGAGCTCAATTCTACAGCGTGTAGTTCAAAAACTTCTGCTAACGATTCCATATTCACAAGAAGTTGCACACCCTTAGGCAAATGGTCAAGTAGAAGCCGTAATAAAGTCATAAAGTCCATTTTGAAGAAGCGGCTGGAAAAGGCCGGGGGCATGTGGGTCGACGAACTTCCTATGGCATTATAGGCCATCGGACAACCCACAAATCCGCAACCGGACACACTCCTTTTTCTTTATCATATGGCTCAGAAGCTGTTATTCCGATCGAGATGGAAGTATGTTATCATCGCGTGACATTCTACGATCCAAAAAAAGGCCATATTACTTGCTGAATCTTTGGACTTATTAGATGAGAAACAATAAGAAGCTGATTTGAGGGCAGCCGCATACCGAAGTCGAGTCGCCCGATTATACAACTCCAAGGTTCGTCCACGAACCTTCAAACTCGGCGATCTCATTCTTATAAGGATTTATCCGATTCCTTCACACATGAAACCGAATTGGGAAGGACCGTATGTGATTGGACAAAAACTCGAAGATGACACATTCAAGTTATCGACTGTCGACGGTCTCACTTTGCCGAGAGCCTGGAATAGCGAGAGTCTCCGTCGCTACTACACATGACAGGCTTTATTTACTTTTGTCTATTTCTTCTTTGCATTTTATTCTTGAATTTTGAAATTTGAATTTGTAATAAGGCAACTGACTTTGCCATATTTTCTCTTTTAGAAATAAAATGCCATCTCTTCGAGCCAGAGCTGTGATTTATTGAATATGACGTATAACATCACGATGCATGGAGAGCTAGGTTCCATCATACGGTGGAATTTATTCAAATAGAGAGTGACTGTGATACGACCGGTCACTCACTAAGTGAAACCCAAGCTCAGGGGCATGTCACCACACCAATATCTAAAAGGATTGATACACGACAATCCTCCCACTAACTCCAAATTCCCAGAGTGCGAATTGGAATATAAACCTCAACTCTAGGTTCTCAGAGCGTGAACTGGAGTATAAATACTAACTCCAAATTCCCAGAGTGCGAATTGGAGTATAAACATCAACTCTAGGTTCCCAGAGTGCGAACCGGAGCATAAACACTAACTCCAAACTCTTAGAGTGGGAGTTGGAGTATAAACATATAAATGCGGTTCCGGAGAGGGTGGACCCGTCCGCCTAACGACTTCGGCCGTATCCTAACCAAGTTTGAGGAGGATGGACCCGTCCGTCTAATGACCTCGCTTGTTAACTCAGGGTGGATGTGATCCGACCATCCACGATCTCGATAAATCCATCGTTTCCAAAGTGTGATCGAATTCCTAAAAAACCTAAACAGATGCGACTGACCATCTGTCGGCTAACTCCAAATTCCCAGAGCGTGAATTGGAGTATAAATATCAATTCCAGGTTCCCGGAGCACGAACCAAAATACAAATGCTAACTCCAAGTTCCCAGAGCGTGAATTGGAGTATAAACATCAATTCCAGGCTCCCGGAGTGCGAACCAAAAGATAAACGCTAACTCCAAGTTCCCATTGTGTGAATTAGAGTAAAAATACCAAGTCAAAGTTCCTGGAGTGCGAACTGTGTTACAAATATCGATAACTCCCAAATTCCCAGAGTGCGAGCCAGATTATCGATCACAGATGGTCCTAAGTCCCCGGAGTGTGGATGTGTGCTCAAGACTTGCAATATGTGTGATTGACCACCGAAATACAAATGCTGGTCTCCGGAACTGGGGGCAAAAGCTTAAGTGTTAATCACTAACTGAAGTGATACAATGTCCAAAATTCAACTCATTCATCGATTACGGCGTGTGAACAAGATTTTCAGACTTGGCAAATAAAATGAACTCAACTTGAAGGTAAAAACACCACAAGTACACTGGACTGAAAGCCAATTACTGCGAATACCTAAGCACAAAAGAAATGAGAGTCGAAGCAAAGAAACTAAATGTCATTTCGACTAACTGTATATGAAGATTGATGTACAAATTATTCCAAAAAATTCCTACTAGCAGGGGGTCGAGCCTGCATCTATACATGGCCTACTAAAGCAAAAAATGAACTCCTATCTATCCCAAAAAATAATGCTTGAGGAATCTATCTACTCTTTCTTTTTCCTCGGTTTTTTCTTCGATGAGGAGCCACCAGCCTCACTCACAGTCTTTCGCTTCGAGCTTTTCTTTTCATGCGAAGAATCTCTGGGCGAAGGCATGATGTCAATCTCCTCCTTTGAACTCGAGGCTACGGGAACGCTTCCTTACGGAGGAGTCGGAAGAGTCGGACCTGCAACCGGGGGTGGAGTAGCCACTCTGGTATCAACAGGTGTCCCCCCGGGTGGTATTATCCTTAGTGGGGTCGGACCCAGCGCAGTCGCTCTACCCTCCGAATCACCACCACGAGTCGCTGCCTCCATCTCAGCATTAATTTCGGCCAATATCCGTGCTTCGCGAGCGGCGCGGGCTTCACTGCGAGAAGTAGTGGTCTGTGTAGAAGTACAAGAGACCGGTGGAAATCCGCTAAGGACAAATGGCATGTCAGCAAAAGGGTCACTGTGTTGGCTCAAGAGTTCATTCATCATCTGCTCGTCGAAAGTGATTGAACCCCCCTGTGTCATCTCGGTCGACGCGACTATCGTCGTGGTGATCGCTTCAGTAATAATGGCCTCTTGCTCTTGATGTGACTCTTGGACTGCAGGAGGCTCTGTCACTGTAACTCCGCTCACTGGACAACAAAGAAGAGAAGTTGTTAGAACACATTTCGAAACAAGCACTTCATTTCAGACACATATGAAGTTTGTGCAGAGTACCTTCCTCTACTTGACTTGTAGCTGGCTGAACCGCCTCTGAAGAATGCTCCCTTATGGGAGATAAGCATGGCTGCTCAAGGTCATAGCCTGGGACTGGCTATGGCTCAATCGCTGGCGTCGGCTCGGATCCAGATGAAGTAATCATTCCAGAACTTGTAGCTGGGTGTGCGACGCCAGAAGCCTCACCAACTTCTAAGTGTTGGGTACCCAGTCTCTCTCTAGCATGGGAGATAATAAAATCATGGAGAACCTTCTTCTCATCATCATTCAATATGCGGTTCTCCAACTCGAACTCATCGAAAGCTTCACCCAGCTGTGCGGCCTTCTCTTCTTTAACTAACAAATTCCAGGCATTGAATAAGTGTGTCGGGTAGTCATTGAGTCACGCCAAGTTTTTGTGCCTTAGTACATTGGCATTATAAGTAATGAGAAGTTCTTCTATTTCTGACTCGAGCTTAGTCTCCACCGCTCCTTACCCTGAAGGATCAGTCAATGTTTGCTTTATTGTTGTGGGGACCACGATCTCCGTTCTACGGTGTGTTTCAGACCTTGACGGTTGGGAAGACGGCTTATGTTGTGGAGCTTCCGAAGGACGTGAGGCGTGAGTAGAAGGTTGTATAGAAACTCTAGGAGGGGGTGTGCGAGAACGAGAACCATGTGCATATTCCCTGTCCCTATCAGTCCTTTCTTGACTAGAATACGCTTGGTCATAATCTCGATCTCCTTCCCTCCTACGCGAATCATAATAAGATGAAGATCGACGTTTGTGGAACAGGCTGCCGAGCATCGAGCCGTGACCAGACATGGTATCTGCAAATATAAAAGGAGACAAAAGTTAGTAATCTATCGCAGTGAGTATACTACATTCAGAAATAGTGTAGTGCTGTGAAATGTGGATGTATGTGCAACCCCCCGACCAACCAGATGTGTCAACCGCGCTAGCGGGTAGAGACTCGCTTAAAACTAGGGCATGTTGGAGTTCATCCAATCCGACATCGTGCTGCATGGACACATCGTCCGGAATTAGAAGATCGGCAAGCCCTTTGTAAAGACTTTCTGTTCTTGGAGGAGACACCTCCGAAATTCTAATTCCAGAGACGGGCCGGGACGTGACGACGAATTTCCATCTCCCCTTTTTAGGTGACTTAAAAACGGTTGCCTTGCCTTTTCTCTGCTCTTCAGTATCATGGGCTACATCTGCAGGTTCGCCCAAGGGTTCCTCATCAGTGTGAGTTCTCTCGGAGTCAGCCTCCTCGATTACGACAACTTTAGGCTTTTTTCGTTTGACTCGCTCTCTCGAGGCAGTTCTTAATTCACCGTCGAGCATTATACTTTGTCTCCGCTCAATCAACCCAAGAGTTCTGAGATTCCTGTCCGCCAAAAGCAATTCGACAATTCTTTCCTCACTTGGGATTTCGTGGAAGATCTGAACTATCTCCCTGAAATGTCCACCTTCGGGTCACTGAATTATTGCTGTAAAGAAAGAAAAAAGAGATATAAGCTTGACTTCATCTATGGCTATCTTGACAAATACCTCAGAAGATGACAATACTCACGTCTGAACAGCCATCGCCTGGCAAACCCTGGAGGACATCGAACGTAGAACCATTCTGTCTTGAAGTAGCTCAACCTAGTCCAAGATCCGGTGACCACTTGGCAATTCCTTACTGCCTCCAGGAATGTGAAGGATGAACTATCTGTTGGACTTTTGAAGTTGAATAAATATCTGATCTCAATTGGGAGCGGCGGCCGATAGAGATACTCCATAAATGCAATGAACAAGCTATTGAGTGAGGCGTATCCATTCGGGTGTAGCTGAGATGGGGCGATCCCCAAAAACGACAACACTTCTCTTATATATTCATTGAATGGAGGAAGCGTTTAATCGACAAAACGTCGTTTTTCGACAAAATGTTTTACTGTCACATTTTGACGTTTTAGTTATACTATTTATTTATGTAAACCAAATTTAAAAATGAACTTTTTACTTCTTTAAATAAATTAAAACATGTCTCTTTATATTTTAAAATCATATTTAAATAATATCAAAATCTCTAATTTTACCGTGTATGTAAAACTGATAAAATGCGACAAAATTTGGTTATTTTTGTAAAACGATTATTAACATACTTATAAATATTTTAATATACTTTTATTATCTTTATTAGATGTTTTCAATAATATTTATCTTTTTAAACCTATTTATTTATTTTTAACAAAACTTAACGTTTGTTGGTTTGTTGTAAAATCCAAATTAATACTTTTTAAATTATTAACTATAAGAATAAATAATTTCTCTATTATCATCTATTACATATAACTTATTTATTTAAGTTTTAAACCTCTTTAAATTTTAAAACAAATGGAAATCTCTCATTTTCGAAGTAGCGAATTTGCGGGTCGTTATAGGTTTGATCTCGGTACATTTTTTCTAGAGGTGTACTGTGGCGGGCGGTATCCTAGTAGCCTTGTCATTGTATGGAATCCAATATCCACTACGAACCTATATAGGTTTAGATTTTCCCAACTATGTTGAAACATGAGATGTAAGCATTTCAGCTATTTTATAATTTATTTTCTATAGACACTGTTATAAGATCACTGGATTTTATATAAAAATGTTTGGTTATCGTAAGGTAAAAACCTGTCGTATTTATGTGTGTCGTGGTCTTACGAGATACCTTTGTTTTTCGAAAGGATTTTTGAAAGTAATTAAATTCAAATTGAATGTGCTTTCTCATGCTGGTTTTCCAAACTGACTCTGGTGTTATTTTATTATAATGCTCGGATCAGACCGAGTATTACAGGTTCAGGTTAGGATGTTATGGAGCTAAGAAGATGTGTTGGTGGATTCTTAGGCATATTTAATGTACTTGATTATATTCGGTTGTGTGTGTTACTGAATATTCAGTACTTGTGAGGGCAAGTTATTATAACTGTCCAGATTGATTTGCTGACTACTGTACTCTGATGTTAATAAATTGTATAGAATTGTTAATAAATTGTATAACTTCTTCTTACAAGGTCAATCAAACGGAATCAGTCGTATGAGATTTGTAGCTACGGAATCTATGCAATAGATTTAATTTGGAAGCATTGGCAATTTCGGAAAAAGAAAATAAAGGCGAATAAATCTCACTCACTTTGGATAACTGGTTTTATTTTAAGGTGCTAAAATTATTTATTGTTGATTGGATGAATTTATAATTATTATCAATTGGATGCTGTGTATATATATTAGTATATATATTAGTTGTTGGTTATATTCTCGCTGTTGGAGCGGATGAGACACTATGCATCCTGCATAATAGCGGATGACCCTATATTACCACGATATCCCGCCTCGAAGGTATTTTATGTTATATAACATCTATGGATGCAGGGAAACAGGTTGGAGAGATCCAACTAGATTCCTCAAATATATTGATTGCTTTTCATTTATAGTGATAGATGATGTAATTTAAAAATCTGTTATGGATTGTTGTGTTATATGATTGATTGGATGTTATAGTAGCACTAGCCCTAATTTTGGTATTATAAATGCCATAAATAATATTTTTGAATTTTAAAAAGAGAATTCAAAATCGATTTTGGAAATGGAATATTTATATTAAATTTTTTGATTTTTAAGAGGGAATGGATTTGAATAGAATTAATAAATTGGATTTTGGATTTTTACTTAACTATTTCCGAAAGAGTTGGAAATAGAGATTTTAAAATAATTGATAAAGAATTTGTATAATGAATTTAAGTTGTATTTCTCAAAAATATGGCAAAGAAGTTGAAATCAGAAACGAATTTGAGAAACAATTGGGATTTATTGGAAAATAGATTTGTAAATGGGATTTTAAATAGAAATCAGTTTATAAATGGAGTTGATAATATAAATTTGTTATAGACTAGAATGAGTTTATAAGATTTATAAACGATGTTTATAAATAAAGTGTAATGATTATCATTTGATAAATTGGGAATGCAAATTTACCGTGTGAATTTAAAATAGGATATGGGAAAGTGGTTTAGAATGGAGTAGTGAATCTTGTTTTGAAATTTGGAAACAGTTGTGAAATTGGAATTGAAAATCGATTTGTGATAAATCGAGAGAGATTTACAAATGTAAAATGGTTGTGTTAAATTTTATAGAGAAGTTAAGTTTTGTTTTAAAAAAGGATTTTTATTTATCAAAATATTTAGTTAAAAACTGTTTTAGTATTGAAAATATTTTGGAAAGTTAGTTATTCAAATGTTTGATATTAATTGAAATGAATATAATTTTTATAATAAGCTTGGTAAATCGATTAGTATTATTTCTCAAGGAATTGGAAATTGGTATCGTTGTTTGTTTAAAAGTGTTTTGGATATTTTAAATTGATTAATTAAACGTGTTTTAAAAACAAATTACTATTCTTTAGAAATACTAATTTTATATATATTGGGTTTTGGAAAGTGATTGAAAATTATTTATAAATACTCTTGAGATTTGTAAATCAGGTCTTATTTAATAGATGTGAATTTATAAGAGAAATCTTATAATGGAATTCTAGTAACTTAAGAAATTTCCAAAATGGTTAGATACAAGAACTTCGGAAATGAATTTAAATTCATAAAAGAAGTTATAAATTGTCAGATGAGATTATAAATAAGTATAATTGAGTTTTTTTGGAAATTGTAAAGAGAATTAGAAATTGATTCCAATAATTTATAGAATGAGCTATAATGGGTTGAGAAATTGTGAATGAATTCGGAAATGTCTTGTTAAGTAGGTAAAAGGGAAATCTTCCTTTTTTTGAAATTATACTCGTACAATCGATATAAGTTATGCAAATATCTTGAGTATTGATATTATAAATGGGTTTTGGAAATTTTTCTTATAATATCTCCTAAGTATTAAAATGAAAGGTTTTGAAAATATTTTAACAATGAAATGATTTATATAGAAATGTTTTCTAAGTAATGAATTATAATATGATTTTGGAATATTTCTATGTGTTGATATGGTCTAAAAACATCCTATTATGGATATATGTATTTGAAATTATTTTCAAAATATTGAATATTTGGAAGAGATTTGAATATGTATCTTTGTAAAGATATTTTGGAATGAATATTTTGAAAGATTTATAATACCGACCTAAAGACTGCTCATGTGTGTAGTTTGATAGTTAAATAACTGACTATCAAATCTGGCCAAATTCATCAATCGTTTCGAAGAGACTGGGATCAAATTTAATTATCCGAGAACCACTTTGATTCGATTTGTGCATTATGAATTGTAACATCTCAAAGATAATAAAGACCGTGTTCTCGAGGAGATTGGTTTGTTTAGACCTTGAATAACTTTTATGGATGAATGCTATCAATGCATTGTTGCCTGGAAGGCAATGTTAGCATTCCAAGTACGAATGTTATTCTTAAGGTAAAACATAGACTCAAGCCTCATCGACCGAGAATGACTAAAACAGAAGAGATGCAGCAAGGCTATATAGGTCGCTCCCATTAGTGTATGATCATCACTGTTTATCAGTTGTTGTGTTTTAGGGGCCCATTATTGGTGATCATATTTGGTACTATCTAGTAAGGGGTAGGCCGGTCTTGTGTTCGCAGGGATCGATTAGTTCGGTCTCGGTACATTTTTCTGGAGATGTACTGTGGCGGGTGGTACCCAAGTAGCCCTGTCATTGTATGGAATCCAATATCTACTACGAGCCTGTATGGGTTTAGATGTACCCAACTATGCTGAAAAGTGAGATGCAAACATTTTAGCTATTTTATAGTTTATTTTCTATAGACAGTATTATAATATCACTAGATTTTATATAAAAAGGTTTTGGTTATCATAAGGTAAAAATCGTCGTATTTATGTGTGGCGTGGTCTTACGAGACACCTTTGTATTTTTCGAATGGATTTTTAAAAGTAATTATATTCAAATTGAGTGTGTTTTCTAACGTTGATTTTTCAGACTGACTCGGGTGTTATTTTATTATAATGCTCGGATCAGACCGAGTATTATAGATTCAGGTTAGGATGCTATGGAGCTAAGGAGACGTGCTGGTGGATTCTCAGATGTATTCCACGTACTTGATTGCATTCCTTTGTGTGTGTGTTAGTGAGCATTCAGTAATTGTAAGGAAAAGTTATTATAACTGTCCAAACTGATTTGTTGACTGTTGTACTCTGATGATGGTATGTATATGAGATTTCACAGATTCTTTTTGTATAAGGATCAATTATATATATATATATATATATATATATATATATATATATTGTTCCGCTGCGATTGTGAGAATATATGTTGTTTCTATTTTTGTTTCTTCTTCTTTTTTTCTCCTCACCCTCTCTCTTCTTTTCCATAACCTTCCGTCATTTTGTACCTATTCGAGTCGAACATGTGCGGCTTATTATTGACTCAAAGTGTACGGATGTGGGGTGGTCATATAATCATCTAAGGGCATACTTGTTATTTTTCCATTATATATATATATATATATAAAACTTTATCTCTATCATATTTGAGTGCTACTCTCCGTGTGGAATTTAAGTTGTGAATAGAGTAGTGAAATAAAGTGGTGTTAGCCAGACAAGTAGTGTTAGCATTTATGAAGGAGAATAAACCTCTATGTTACTTTGAATAGAGTAGTCTGATTCAGTAGAGATCAAAGTGCATAGTGGATGCTGATAGATAGCTTTTCGCTGAAGGTGTTTGTTTATTTGTTTGTTGTATATCTGGTTTTATTAATTTTTGTTTCTAATTTGCCTAGTCCGAAATGTGGAAATTGAGTAAGAGTTATCAAATATTTCTAAACCCACTTAAATCTAGACGAAGCTAGATATTAATAAAATCCATAAGTTTCTTTATTTAAGGAAGAAATGTTAAGGGGATATGTAAATTTGTTTCATAAAAACCTTCTTTTCATATCTGTCTCTTTTCATCCGACTTTCGTCGCTCTATTACAGATCTAATTCAATTAGCAACTCTTTCCCTCTTTCTTTCCTTTTAGCTTCCAATTTTCCTCTGTTATTTTGTCATATTTTTACTTTTAGATTACATTTTGCTCATTCATCACCCACCTTTTCAACTTGCTTTCTTTCGACATGACTCATTTGGAGTTCCAGACGCTACTCAGCTCTTCTTCATCCTCCTTCATCCTTGCGCTAGATTTTCTAGTTAAGCTGGAACACCAGTGTATGACGACATCACCGTTCCTCCATTTGTATAGAGTACTTGTGGGTTGATTAGGTGCTGATAAAATGTTATGTGGTAATGGATACTATTTTTCTAAGCTATCGGTTTGAGCTTTGTTTGTTTCTTTTATAGTTTGATGAGTAGCAAATTTGTTAGCAGTTGCCTTTGGTGGGCCAGAATGTATTTCAAGTTCCTACTCTCCCTTCATGCTTCTTTCCTACATTATTTCATTCAGGTTAGCTTCTGCAGCACCTCAGGTATGGTTTTGGTGGTAGTTGTCGTTCTCCTAGTGATCACGGTGGTTGGTTCTTGTTGCTGTACTCGGGTCTTATGATAGCCCGAAAATTTTGGCAAATATTGATTTGAAAAGGAATAAGTTTTGGCACATTTTAAATGATTATAAAAGAAGATTATCAAATTAATATTTGCCGAAAATTCCAGGTTATCACATTTTTGAAAAAGAATAAGTTTTGGCACATTTTAAATGATTATAAAAGAAGATTATCAAATCCATATTTGCCAAAAATTCCGGGTTATCACAGGTCTTTCCTTGGGCAATGATCTGTTGTTCCACAGATTTGGCCTCCTTCTTTTTTCGTTCAGTGGTCTTGATATATTGGAGTTTGCAGCAGAATGATAAATTTGAAATAACAGAAATTTTATTGAATTGATGATGATGTTTTACAAGAGTCTTTTATATTCTTGATACAAAATGCTCATATGATTTCGATTCTAAAAAATATGTACAAGTCAAAGATGCTTTATATAGTTACATTGGGCTTTGAGTGCGGCCCAACATTCGTTTGCTCTGCAGTGATTATTCTGAGGCCCTTGATCAAAATGAACGGTTGAGATGCAATATTGGAATACAGCTGATATATGTTAAGTTGTAGCTAGCGATCTTCATATTCTTCAATTGCCCCCCTCAAACCCAAGCGGCTAGGGTTAGGGTTTGATGGCGATCGCGAAAAACCAAGCTTGTCTTTAGCTAAAAGAGTGAGAAATCGGCTGAATATTCTCAGTTCCACTTCATTTAGTATGTTATCTCCATAATTTGCTGCAATTGACCATCATGGTTGATATTTGGGACAAATATTTGAGCGTCGGATCTGAAATGCAAGAACTTTGCTTAGATTTTGCGGATCTTAGTAGAGTTACTTGAGATTGTCTCCTTGTCCGAAGATTTGTCTTCGATAAGCTTTACTTGGAGGTCAGATCTGAACTTTATAAAATTCTTTGCACTTAAGGGCTTAGTGAGTGTATCTGCCCTCTGGTAAGTGGCAGGTATGTAATTGATTTGTAATTTTTCCTGTTGAACTTGATCTCGAACGAAGAATATATCAATTTCAATGTGTTTCGTTCTTGAGTGTAGTATTGGATTTGCAGTCATAAACACTGCACTTTGATTATCACACCACAGTACTGGTTTTGTTTTGTTCTTTATCTTTAATTCATTAAGTATTGACTGCAACCAGATTATTTCTTCTGTAGCGTTAGCAATGCTCTTGTACTCTGCCTCAGTACTAGATCTAGATATGGTAGTTTGCTTCTTGGAACACCGTGATATAAGATTACTTCCAATGAATATGCAGTATCCACTTACTGACTTTCTATCATCTGGATCTGTAGCCCAGTCAGCATCTGAAAATCCAGTTATATTTAGATTGTTGCATGCTTTAAATGATAGTCCATAGTTTAGGGTCCCTTTCAGATATCTTAGAATTCTTTTAACCGCTTTCCAGTGTTCATCCAAGGGATCCTGCATAAATTGAGACACTTTGTTAACACTGTAAGCAATATCTGGTCGTGTTATAGTGGCATATTGTAATGCTCCTACAACACTTCTATATTGTTTAGCATTATTTATGGCTTCTCCCCTGTTTTTAGATAGCTGATGATTGCTGACCATAGGGGTTGGTTGTGGATTTGCACCATCCATTTTTGTTTTGATAAGTAACTCCTGAATATATTTTTTCTGACATAGAATTAGTTCTGAATTTTCTTTTCTCAGTACTTCTATTCCCAAGAAGTAGTTGATCTCACCCAGATCTTTAATTGAGAATTCTTTATTTAAGTAGTTGATGACATTATTGATTTCATCCTTGCTACTTCCTGTAACAATTAAATCATCAACATATATAAGTATGTACATAGATAGTGAACTATTTATTTTGACAAATAGTGAATTGTCTGATTTGATAGACTGATATTTCATATTTGATAGTGCTGCTTTTAGTCTATCAAACCAGACTCTTGGAGCTTGTCTAAGTCCATATATTGCTTTATTCAGTTTGCACACATAGTTTGCTTGCTTAATATATCCTGGTGGCTGCTGCATATATACATCTTCCTGTAATATGCCATTCAGAAATGCATTGTTGACATCTAACTGTTTTATGCACCACCCTTTGTGAAGAGCAATAGTAAGAATTAGCCTTATAGTTGCTGGTTTTACTACTGGAGAGAATGTTTCTTTAAAGTCAAATCCATATTGCTGAGTATAGCCCTTTGCAACAAGTCTTGCCTTGTACCTATTAACTGTGCCATCAGGATTTTTCTTTATCCTGTATGTCCACTTGCATCCAACTATGTTTTTGTTGTTTGGAGGATACACAAGTGTCCATGTATTGTTGTTTATAAGTGCCTTGTATTCTTCATCCATTGCTGCTGCCCAGTCTTTGTGTTTTGCAGCTTCCTCATATGTTTGTGGCTCAAATAGAGTTAAGCTTGCATTGTATATTTTGGGCTTGAAAATGCCACTTTTAGCTCTTGTGATCATAGGATGACTGGGTTTATCATGAGTTTCAGTGTGAGGTGAACTTTCTTCATTCACTTGATTTGATATTTCTCTTGTGTTGCTTCGATGATCTTCTTCTTCTGATTGTGCAGGAAGTTCAATGGCATGACTAGAATCACTTGGCATCTCAGAGTTGGATTGATTAGAAGTACTGGGTTGAGTGCAGTGATCTCTAGTAGTCCTTACTTCCTTATTCTGAATCTCATTCTCAGAATAAATTGGTAAGTCAGGTATTGAAAACTTTGGATTGTGAACTTTGTTTGTTGTTTTTATCTCTTGATTGCTGTAAGGGAAGATATTTTCACTGAATACAACATGCCTACTAATAAAGATTCTTCCATTTTCATCTAAACACTTGTAGCCTTTCTGATTAGTGGCATACCCTATAAATGTACAGGGTTTGGATCTGAAACTTAGCTTATTAGTATTATATGGTCTTAAATAAGGAAAACATAAACATCCAAAAGTTTTTAAAACATGATAATCAGGTTTTACCCCATATAACTTTTCTAATGGACTTATTCCACCAATTTTCTTTGTTGGTAACCTATTAATAAGGTGTACAGCAGTGCTAAAGGCCTCTGGCCAGAATTTTAATGGCAATGATGCATGAGCTAATAGAGTAAGTCCAGTTTCAACTAAATGTCTATGCTTTCTTTCAGCTAACCCATTCTGTTCAGAAGTATATGGACATGTTACTCTATGCACTATACCTTTTTCTTTAAAGTAATTACTGAGGGTTTTGAACTCTGTTCCCCCATCAGATTGAATTACCTTGATTTGATTGCCAGTTTGTTTTTCAGCCATAACTATAAAATTTATGATTGCATTATGAGTATCAGATTTAGCTTTTAAAAAATAAACCCATGTGTATCTGGTATGTGCATCAACAAATGAAATGTAGTACTTGTATCCAAAGTCTGAACATATGGGTGCAGGTCCCCATAGATCAGTGGCAATCAGATCTAAAGGTTTTGAGTAAATTGTTGTGGATTCATTAAATGGCAACTTGTGACTTTTGCCTAATTGACAGTGTGTACAAACATATGGTAATGAGATATTATCAAAAGATATTCTGTTTTCATTAAGAACCTGTTTCACAACTTTCACACTTGGGTGACCAAGTTTGTAATGCCATACATCAAATACACTTTTGGAGTTTTTCTCCACACACATATTGCAGTCTTTCTGATTGCTTGAATGTACATTGTTATTGACTGATTTGAATTTATACAGTCCATTTTCAGCATCACCCTGTAATAAAATATCCTTTGTTAGTATGTCTCTAACTAAACAATATTTAGGATAAAATTCAAAGTAAACCTTATTGTCATTTGCAAATTGTGATACACTGATAAGGTTTTTCTTAATTTTAGGAACTCTTAATAAATTATGTAAGTACAACTGCTTCTTGCCTTTAATATAAGCATTACCAATGTGAGTAATATTGATGCACTTACCATTTCCCATTGAAATTGACTGTTTACCTCTGTACTCCCTGTTGCCAAGATTTAAATTGTCAAGATTATTTGTGATGTGATTTGTTGCACCAGAATCTGGATACCAGCAGTCATCTTGAGTATTTTCTGACTTTATTGTGTCATTTGAACTGTGAATTTTATCACAATTTGTTTGTGTTTCTGAGTTTGCCTGAGCCATATTAGCACTGAGATTATTATTTCTTTGACCAGTTGTTTGATTTGAGTATCTGAAGTAACACTTGACTGCTGTGTGACCTACTTTTTCACAAATTTGACATCTATGTCTATTTGTATTGTTCCATCTGCCCCTTCCTCTCGATCTATTGGAACTTCCTCCTCTCTGTGTACCTTGATCTGACTTGTTGTTGTTTTGGTTCTTGTTCTTTGAATAAGTAGCATAGTTGATGTTGAGGTCTGAATCTTGTGGTTTTTTGTTATCTATTCTGGCCTCATGAGCAAGTAGAATGGAGTGAACATCATCTATAGATGGTAGCTCCTTTTGAGATGCAATGACAGCAACTACTGATTCATATTCTTCACTTAATCCATTTAAAATGGTTAAAATTTGCTCAGAATCTGATACTTTATGGTTTGCTGCTCCCAAATGATCACATGTTGTCTTAATCTTGAAAAGATATTCCCTCATAGTATTGTTATCCTTCCTCATATTGTGTAATTGTTTCTTGTAATACATTACTTTGGCAGCAGATTGTGTATTGAACACCTTTTCAATTGTTGACCATATATCACTTGCTGTCTTGCATCCAATAACATGAGACAGTAAATTTGTATTTATTGAAGACAATAACCAAGAACAAATAAGTCTATCTTGCCTATGATATTTTGTATACTCCTCATTAATAACTGTTTTGTTTTCTTCAACAGTTATATATTTTGGAGGAACTGAAGTGGTTCCAAGAATGTGACCTTCAAGTCCATATCCTTGGACTGCAGTCTCAATCTGCAGTTTCCAGAGAAGATAATTGTCTTCACTCAATCGAACGGTACCAAGATTGGTTTGAGGGCTCACAACAGTATTAACAAGTTTTTCAACTGTGGCATTGAGTTGATGATTACTGCTCACATTAGCAGATGTGGCAGATGTTGTATCATCAGACATGATGATTTCAGATTATATACGAACAAAAGATAATGATCAAGAACAAAGATTCAATTAGAGACAGAAATCAAAGAATTATGAGACAAGAATTGCTCACAACCAGGTAAAATGCAACCGCAAGACTTAAGTCATGATTCGTTTCTCCTTTTTCTTGATTTAATCTGATGAGTCTTGCTGGAAGGCAATTTTGACAGTTTTGTGACAATTTCTTGATTTCTTTCTGATTGCTTTCTGAACTTTCTGATTGATTTCTTTGCGGATTTGATGAGGAAGGCCTGATGCAGTCTGGTTCTTTTAAACTATGACATGGCACTTGATTTTCTCAATCAAATCTTTTTACTCAGATGATGAATTCTTTCTGATGAGTTAGCAATTCTGAATTTTGGCTGTTAAGCTTTGCAGTGCTCTGATACCATATTGGAGTTTGCAGCAGAATGATAAATTTGAAATAACAGAAATTTTATTGAATTGATGATGATGTTTTACAAGAGTCTTTTATATTCTTGATACAAAGTGCTCATATGATTTCGATTCTAAAAAATATGTACAAGTCAGAGATGCTTTATATAGTTACATTGGGCTTTGAGTGCGGCCCAACATTCGTTTGCTCTGCAGTGATTATTCTGAGGCCCTTGATCAAAATGAACGGTTGAGATGCAATATTGGAATACAGCTAATATATGTTAAGTTGTAGCTAGCGATCTTCATATTCTTCAATTTGATATATTTCCATGAGGCCTAATCTATTCTTCGATGCAATGTAGGGAGAGTTTGGTTGCGGCTCATGTTTTATCATAAGAAATTGCTTTTGGTGCTTTGTTGTTTGAGTATGAACTTAGGTTTACCTTTTTTCCTTCTGTGTCCTAATTCCGACTTCTCATAGGATCGCTCTAGCAATGGAGTGGCTTTTCTTCTGATGCTCGTTCTGCTTAAATGTGGTTTCTTCCTCTGTGTTTGTTCTCTACATATCGCATGGGTTTTTGATCTGCTTGTGGTTGGATCTCTGCTGTCTACTTTGTGAACTGCGGATGTATTTGGCAATGGTTTGGAATTGGTTC